>JAUMIR010000001.1:420458686-421664102 GCA_030847615.1 Gambelia wislizenii
GGAAAAAGGTGCCCCCTGGGCCATTTTTATGGTCTCCAGGCTCTCTCAGGGATCAATAAGAAAAAATCCATTTTTTTTTTGCCCCAAACATTCTCTAGGGGGCATTTTCACTGTGTTCTGTCCCAGGCCAATTTAAGCCCAGAACAGGCTTTATTTTGAAACAGGAAGGAAACTCTGCTCACTTCCTTGTTAAAAAGGCCTCTCATGGGCCTAAAAACATGGCAAAAAACTCCCCTAAAGAGTGTTAAGGGCTGAGAATTTGGCATTCCAAGGTCTCCGGGGTGAGGTGCGGGGGCTAATGTGGTTCCTTAGCCTTCCACAGTTGCCTGCCCCTGATGTAGAGGGTCGAACCAAAAATCTCAGGGCAATCTACAGGGCGATCTATTTTTTTTTAAAGCAACAGTTTGTTCCTGGAACACCAGATAATGCCTATCTGGTGAGGCATTATTCCAGATAAAGCACAGGTTTTCTCCCTAAGCACACAGACATGTTGTGTCTACCAAACTGAGCAGAGCCTCATTAACCACGTACAGGGGCTTCAAAGAGTGTAAGAAACATCTGAATTTTCCGGCCTTCATGCAACTGTGAAATCAAGGAGGTTGTCAAGCACCTGGCAGGCTAGAGTAGATCAGTGGGGTCATGTCTTGAACTCACAGGGGCCAGTTCCTGAGGAGCAACAGGGGAGGGGTGCAGGTCTAGTCTGCTGCCAGTTGTCCACAACAGAAGCAAGAGAAGTCAAGAGCCAGTCCAGAAGTCAGTCACCAATAGTCTGTACAAAATGTGAGAGTAGTCAAAAGCCAGTCTAGAGTTCAGTTACCAAGTACACGTATCAGATGCCAGGGAAACCAATAGTCAGTCCAAAGTTCATTCAAGTCAGGTCCAAGGTCCTAGTCCGGGGTCCACAAGGGGTGATTGCAACATTCCAGAAGTTTGTCCAAAGTCAAGGCAAGCAGGAACACAGGAGGGGTGCAAAAGCTGAGATTAGCAGTTGTCTGCACTGGGACTCAAAGGAAAGCTGCTTCCAGATTTATAGCCAGAATTTCCAGACCAGGTGGACCTCATTAGTGAGGAAGCAGGTCAGCTTTTGGTATTTAAATGACGTTGGGTGTGGCGTTTCTCTGATGTTCAGAGAAGGGAGATGGGTTATTGTCTGGATCATCTATCTGGCGGGCAGACTGTTCTTCAGGGTGAGGTATGTTTTTCTTATCTGGTTCGGCTGCGCTCAGAGTCTGGGCAGTCTCTGTAGGCTGAGCCATGCTTTACCTTTCTGCTTCTTCAGGCTGAGCAGGCTTTCCCTCACTGCCTTGTCTGCGCTCTCTGCCTCCTCCTCCTCCTCCTCATCATCATCATCAGCAAAGGGTTTTATGACAGGTCATAGCGGGTACCTCAGACTGCCTGTAGCTCAGTGGGTCACAAGACCCACTGTTTTGCTCCAGCCTAAACTTTACAGCTTATAATTTTCTTCCTTTCTTCCTCTGGTTTCTTCCTCCCATCATGTTGCTTACCTTTCCACATACATCCTGCACCCCTTTGCTTCTCTTCTGATGTTCATTACATCTCTGATCCTTTGGTCTGCTGTATTGTATGAGTCTCCCAGCTGCATGGAGACTGCTTAAATGAGATCTTTGAATCATTTTTGGATTTGAGCGGTGTGGTTTAGTGAGATAAGGGTGGTGTTTACAGTTTTCTTGTTAAGACAGCTGCTTTAATGTGTAAGAGGAGAGAAAAGGTGGATTAGAATTGCCAGAAGAGTACATCTCCTCCGCCTCCTCTAGCTTACCTGTCTCCCCCACATTTCTTATGCATTAGATTTAATTTTTTGTTGTCTGGTGCTCAAATAATATGCTTTTTAAAGAAAAATGTTGATGTTCCCTCTCCACCAGGGGGAAACTATCCTTTGGACAAGCAGTCTTTCAAATTGTGGAGAGCAGCAGAGAATAGCAAAGGTTGATGAGATGGCATATTTGGAGAGGCAGTGTGCAATGAGAAAAATAGAACTAGTTTCCTAGGGAAAGAAAGATGCGTTAAACCAAGAAAACAGTGTCTGCGAGGTGACTCAGTATATTAGTGCCGAAAAAGAGGAGCAATTATAAAAATCAGTGGAGCTTTTCAGATCACCTAAGGTTATGCATGCAGTACATTGTGCCTACCAGGAGATGTAATATTTATTTTCCATTAGCACTTAATGTTGGAGAGCTGCCACCATTGAGGCCAAGAAGAAAATTCATAATGAATAAGCTAACAGGAGCTATTGCTCCGGTAGGAAGCTATCAGTCTGTTCTTGCAACAGGAGGAGACATTCAGACTCAGAAACTCAGTAAGATGGAAGGCTTTACTTTCTAAAGTCTCACAGTCCTGTGTTTGTCCTCCTTGGTGGAATCAACCTGTATGTTGTGCCTTCCTCAGCTTCTGATTTGAGTCACAAATAGTCTCATGACACACATGAGAGACACTGCAGACTAGGCCAGCCAGAAAAATCAGCAGTAGCAGAACATGTTATAAACCAACCTGGACACAAAATGCTATTTAAAAACGCAGAAATTCTGGACCAGGTCAACAACTATCATGTCAGAATGCACAGAGAAGCTATTGAAATCCAGAAACACCTGGACAACTTCAACAGGAAAGAAGAAACCTTAAAAGTAAACAAAATCTGGCTCCCAGTTTTGAAAAACAATAGAATCAAAACTCAACACTTACAAAGGAATTCCACCCAGGGACAGGGGGATTCCTAGCAGATAATGGCTCATTAACCAACCATTAGCCAAACAGACACTAATCATCCTTGCATTTCTATACCCAGAAACTAATCATTCAATTACACAAATTTACATATAGTCCCCAACAGGGGTTCATAGCATATAAACTCCACATACATTCCTACCCAACCATTCTCTGAAGATGCCAACCACAGATGCAGGTGAAACATCAGAAAGAAACTATTCTAGAACATGGCCTCACACCCCGGAAAAAAACCATGGAAAATCCATGGATGCTGGCCGTGAAAGCCTTCGACTTCACACAAATATTCTGTTCTTGTTGGAGAGGAAAGTCAGACTATGCCTTTCTGAAGAGACTGTAGTTCAGTACTTGAACACGTGCTTTGTATGCAGAAGGTCCCAGCTCCAGTTTTGGTATCTTCAGCTAAAAGGATGTTGGTCAGCAAGCAGTGAAAAATACCTCTTCCTGATTTCATGGAGGACTGCTGCCTGTTACAGATGCCAATTGAATGGTTCACACAGGCATACAATTGTTTTATGACTGCAACAGATGTTTTTCAAGACACTTCACACTCTGGTTATATTTGGATATCACAGTAAACTGTGGCTTATCATGATGGAGTGAGCCTTGGGCTCCTTCGCTTCCTTGTCTCTTCTTTCAGTATAGCTGCAGGGAGCTAATTTAAAGCTTTCACTTCTGATTTTGGCATAACACACCTTGCTCTTCTTATCCTAACCAGAAAAACTGTTGTTTTTCTTAACTGTGGCCTGTTTGAGACAAGCCACTTCTAAATCTCAGGTTATTAGTGCTGGCTTGTTTGAATGAACAATAGCTAAGATTATCCACATTGGTATGCTTAACTGTGATTAATGAAAGATAATGATGAAATAGTCTCATCTTGGCCACTGTGGTATGGTGTGAGAGGAGTTAACATGATAAAGTCATCTAGACTTGTTGCCATCATGATAACGAACCATCGTTTATCACGATGTCCAGTATGTGAATGGATTTTTTTTAAAAAAGTTTGTATTTGAGGTGATGCAGCAATGCTAGGGCATATCATAATGCCAGAACGCTACCATTAAGTTACAAGTGACCAAATGCTGTGAAATAAGTGATGGTAAGTGTGAAATAATCCTGAACAACTGCCTTCCAGTAGGTATTGTGTCCATACATGCTTTCTAGTCATGGGCAGCAGATTGTGCCTCCTAATACAATGCATTGATTGATTTAATGATTTAATCACAGAGCCTTGGTGGCGCAGTGGTTAAGTGCCATTACTGCAAGTCACCACATTGCAAGTTCGATTCCAGCGGGCTCCAAGGTTCACTCAGCCTTCCATCCTTTCGTAGGTTGGTAAAATGAGTACCCAGCTTGTGGGGGCAATTAGCTAACACACATTGGAAACTGTTTAATGCAGTGTAGATGTGTAAATAGCTATTGCTTAAAACAATTTGTAAGTCGCTCTGATAGCCTTGTGGCTGAAGAGCGGGGTATAAATAAATAAAAATAAAATAAAATTTATTGATTGAATTGTGACACCTGCATCCTGCTCTTGCTTGAGAGAATTCAGCACAGCATTTCAGCTGCAAAACAGCCCTGTGAGGCAGAAAAAAGAGTCTTGCAGAATTAATCTGAAAGGGAATGGCTTTCCCAGGGCTTGTTGAAAGTCAGTGAGCAGTTGGGCTTCCTGTCGGAGATGAGGGCGTGGAAGGACGTAGGAGGTGTGAGCTCTGTGTCTCTTGCTCTGCGCTCTGCACTTGCTGGGTGGGAGAATCTGACAGTCTTCAAGGAGTCAGGAATACCTCCTGTGAACGAGGCATCGGAGTGGGCTCGTTTCATCTCAGTTACCCAGCGCTGAGTCTCCCTCTCTTGTGACGCTCTCAAGTGCCGCAGGAGGGCAGTGAAGACGCTGAGGGGAGCCTAGAGCTTACAACACTCCTATGCAGTATCCCCCTGAGAGGGGTAAACGCTCTCACAGACCTCTGCAATCTTGAAGCAGGCATACAGGGGAAGTACTCACAGTGGGTTGGAGTCCTCAAAAAACATTCTGCAACAAAACTATAGGACAGTAAGAGTTAATAGATGGGGAGGGGAAAGAGGAGAAAGGAGAGAGCTGAGTGGAAAAGGAGAATGGAAGGAGGCGAGTGGAGCTCAGATAGGGGGAGAGAGGTGTGGTGAAGCCGAAAAGCCAAACTGAAGAAAAAGGAGGGGAGAAAGTGGGAGAAGAAGTGTTAGAGTGAAACTCGGAGTGAAAACGAAAGAGAGCAGTCTCGAGGGAGCAGACTTTAGGGAGACCGGGCGTGGCAGAGCTAGAAGATTGTTTGTGGAGAAGCTCAAGTGTAGAGCGGACTAGAGGAGAAATAGACTATTGCATGGGAAAGAGAACAGGAGAAGTCAAAGTATATAGGAGGAAGAAGCGGATGCTAAACAAAGATAAACCATTTGGATGTTTCTGAGAAGGACAGAAAGAGCTAGAGAGACTAGAGAAAGACCAATTTAATTTGAAACAAACTGATTTAACTGAATGTTTTAAGTCAGGACTGAGAAGGCTTTTTTTTTTTTTTGACTTACAACAAACTTACAAGGAATCTACAACCAGCTCACGACAACAGACAGAAGGAAAAATACTGAACTATTAGGTTTCTTGTTTCTCTGATCAGCGAAAGAGAACTGAACTACTGAAGAAAATACCTTTTAAAGGAGAGTAAAAGACTTTGATGTATTTTGCTGAATATAATTAAGCTTCATAGTTTTTCTTTCTGGAGTTGACTTTGTATATCTCTGAATATCTGAAGTGCAAAGAGAATTCTGACGGCATCTCTTCTCTCAATGAATGTCTTCGGGCAGTAATGGGCTGGATGAGGAAAAACAGATTGAGACTGAATCCAGACAAGACGGAGGTGCTCACAGTAGCGGCCCCGAAACCAAGAATTGGGTTGCAATCTCCAGTCCTGGATGGGGTCACACTCTCCTCCAGTGACTGTGTTCGCAGTCTAGGGGTGCTCCTTGACTCGTCGCTCCTGATGACAAATCAGATAAATGCGACAGTCAGGAGCGCTTGTTATCAGCTTCGGCTGATACGCCAACTGCGCCCTTTTCTGGAAGTAAGGGATCTTGAGACCGTTGTGCATGCGCTGGTAACCTCACGTCTTGATTTCTGTAATGCACTCTACATGGGGCTACCCTTGTGCTTAGTTCGGAAATTACAACTGGTACAAAATATGGCAGCCAAGCTAGTTTCTGGAACATCTAGGAGGGACCACATTACTCTGGTTCTGAGGTCCCTCCACTGGCTGCCTATCAGCTTCCGGGCCCAGTACAAGGTGTTGGTTATCACCTTTAAAGCCCTAAATGGCTTGGGCCCAAGCTATCTCAGGGACCGCCTTCTCCCTTATAATCCTCCCCGTGCTCTCCAGTCCTCTGGGAGGAATTTGTTGCAGCTACAAAGACCTAGGCTGGCGACCACCTCCCAGAGGGCTTTCTCGGCTGTCGCCCCCAAATTGTGGAACAGCCTGCCAGATGAGATCCGCCTATTGACATCATTAGACAGCTTTAAAAAGGCTGTCAGGACGGTTCTCTTCAGGCAGGCTTTTCTGGAATAGCTAACCCCAGCCTCAGGAACCCCCTCTGGAGATTGATTCTGGAGCTCCTAACTGATGCTGCTCGCTTGGAAGGGTTTTTAATAAATTGTATTATATGCTGATTTTAATTTGTATTGATTTAATAATGTTTTAAGGGGGGGAGGGATTTTGAGTTGTTTTATACTGTGTACTATTTTACTGTTGTAAGCCGCCCCGATTGTTTGCAGAGGGGCGGGATATAAATAAATTTTATTATTATTATTATTATTATTATAAGCTTTCTATAATTATCTGACTATTTTTGAGAACCTAATGTGATATAGCTAATATATTAATTATATTAATAGTTATATTAATTATTAATAGTTATATTAATAATATAACTAATATTGCTCATTAATTTTTTGGTGTTGCATTCTAAGCAGGGGGTCTTGTTTTGGGGAGTGATTTAACGATAATTAACCAATCCCCTCTCTAGAAGCGGAGGGAATAATAAAAAATAATAAAAGAAGACGTATTTATACTAATTTGTAATTTATAAATACAATTATATTTCTATATGTAGTTAAGTGTGCTGCATAATATTATATAATACTATATATTACATATATATTATATATTGTATAAAAGTAAAAAAAATGCTATATAACTTACACCAAACAGGTAGTTACATAAGGTATTTTACTGCTTTGTACAGCTATAAGGCACATATAGTAAATACGAAGTAGTATATAGCAAATACAAAGTATATATTTTATATAAAATTAATTGTTAAACTATATACAGCACACATATATATTATTTATAGGCTAAATGCGATACATATAAATTATAGGTACTGTTTGCATATGTCTGTATACTGTTTATATATGTTATTGAATATCATATAGAGTACTATATATATATTTAGATTAACATATATATATGTGTGTGTGTGATATAAGAGATACATTATCATACATTATTCAGTATATGGTATTATAGATTATATTGGAAACATTGCAGATATAATATTTTGAGTGGTTAAGATGACTGTATAAATAAGTAGAGGTGTAATACAAATATACAAATAACGTAGAGGTACAATAAGTAGAAAATTAAATAAGCTATGTTTAATATAAAATAATATAATATAAAATAATTAAGGTGTAAATACTCAAAAAGAAACTATCTTTTGATAAAATTATTAAACAGAGAGAGAGGGTGCTTCAACCAAGTAATAAAAATGCCTCCGAAGAAACACACACAAATACAAAGTATTACGACAAGACGACAATCAATGGAAACACCTGAACTTCAACAATTGCTATTCCAAGAATTTAGAAAAGAATTCAAGAAGCTGAGAGAAGTAGTAGTATTGGAAATGAAGGAGACGAGGAAAGATATAAAAAAAAGAACTTGATGGTTTTGGGGGAAAATTAGAAAAAAATAACTACAGAGATGGAAGTCTTGAATAGGAAAGCGGACGAGCTTCAAACTAAAACGAAAAAAATTAGAGGAGACAACTGAAAATATGAATTGGAAACAACAACAGTTAGAGGACCAAAATCTGGAATTACAAATAAAATGAAGAGAAAATTGTCTGAAACTGAGGGGGTTAATAGAAAAAGAAAACAAGGATTTATATGAAAGAATACTCCCAAGACTGGCGGAATATATAGAAATTCCCATTCAGAATATGGAGTTTGAGGTTGATATAATGTTCAGAATTAATTCAAGAATAGCCTCAGAGAGAAGACTATCATGACATATTGTCATTTATTTCACCAGAGGGAAAATAAAAGATCTTGTTCTACAGAAAGATTTTCAAGAAAACTTGTAATAGAAGAGTGTGAGATCGCAGTATACAAAGATATCCTACCTCAAATTCTAAAGAAAAGGAAGGACTATCAGTTCATTACATCCAAATTACTAAGAAAAGGAGTGCAATATAGGTGGGAGAAGGTTGAAGGAATATCACTCACCTATAATGAGAGGAAATATAGACTTAATTCTATCAAGAAAGCAAAGGACTTCCTGACAAAGTTTAAAAAAGATTTTGAACCCACTGAGAAAGAGGCATGAGGGAAGACAGAAAAATTTAAATCCTCGGACGAAGACTTAGAAGAAAGAAGGAAGAACGCAAGGAGAGAACAGAGGGAAGAACAAGAACAAGAGGATGAAACTGAAAACATGAGAGGTGAAATAGAGATAAGAAGAATAACAACAGAAGACAGTGGGACAGAAGATGAAGAGGAAAAGGAGTTAGAAGAAGGAGAGGAGGATGAGGAAGAAGTCCTTGGCATAAGAGGAGGAGAACCAGAAGATATGGAAAGAGAAGTACAACAAGAAATCGAAGAGGCTGGAGAACTAGAAGCTGAGGACTGTTGATGATAACTGTTGACAATAACATAATAATAAGAATATAAGACAATAGTTAATAAAACATAAGCATAATGTCTATAAAAATTGTCTCATGGAATGTACGAGGGATGAATTCCCCCCAAAGAGAAATGAGATATTTTACCATCTTGGCAAAATCAAAGCAGACATCACCTGTATTCAGGAGACACATATTCAGTTGAAAGATAAAAAACTCCTAAAAAGTAGGAAATTAGGAAAAGAATTCATAAACTCAGGTAATAAAAGAAAAAAGGAATAGCCCTATATATAAACAATAAATGGATGGTGAAAGTTGTTGTCAGATAAATCCGGACGTTACATTGGAGTGGAGGTTAATTTAATGGGGATGAAAACGCTGATTCTTGGGGTTTATGCTCCATCAGAGAATAAAGATGGATTTTATAAAAATGTAATGAGCAACATATTACAGATAGAATTTGATAATATGATTTGCTTAGGTGATTGGAATGGAGTCCTGGAGCCATTAATAGATAGAACACTGGGTAGAAAGGCGAAAATAAACGAGAAGCAAGGAGAATTACCGAAATCCTTTACTGATTTTATGGATAACTTCTCACTATTTGATACTTGGAGGCACCTTTATGAAAAGGACAACACATACTATTCGGAACATCACAAATCCTTCTTGCGTATCAACATGTTTTTGGTATCGAAAAACATAGAAAAGAATGTGGAGAATATGGAAATTCAACCTTGAATAATATCTGACCATAATATAATATTGTTGAAAATAAAGGAGGGCAAAAGAGATTACAGTTGGAGGTTTAAAGATAACTTGTTGAGTGACGAGAAGGTGAAAGAGAGAGTAAAAGAAGCATTGATTTACTACTTCCAAGAGAATAGAGAAGATGAGACACCTATACAGACTATCTGGGACACCAGGAATGTGGTTATCAGAGGAGTACTAATGCAAATAAATTGGAAGTGTAAAAAAATAAAAAATGAAAAGATACAAAGGTCACAATAGGCGTTAGTACAAAAGGAGAAAGAACATAAAGATGATCCAACAAACAGAGAATTAAAAACAGAATTGGATATAATACAGGAACAAATGAGGATAGGAATGGCAGAGGAAATAGAAAAGAAGATGAGATATGTAAGACAAAATTACTTCGAAAATGGAAGTAAGATTGGTAAATGGTTAGTGTATAAATTAAGAAAGGAACAGGAGAAGAGGCAAATATTGAAAATTAAAGACAAAGGGACAATGCTAACCATCCAAGAAAAAAATTAAAAAAATGCCTTTCAAGGACATTATAGAAACTTATTTAAGGCATGTCCAGGTGATGAGGTAAGGATATTAAAGATAAAAGAATACCTGGCTCAATAAGAAATCTCAAAGATAACTGAGGCACAAAGAGAAGATCTTACTAAACCGATCACAATTGTGGAGGTTGAAAAAGCAATAAAATCATTGAGGATAAGCAAGACCCCAGGCCAGATGGGTTTCCTTCTAGTTATTGCAAGGCCTTCGAAGAAATACTAAAGGTGCCATTAATGAAAACCTTGAATAGTATAATATTTAGTGGAGATATTCCTTTATCATGGAGAAACGCTAATATTGCACTAATACTGAAAGAGAATAAAGATAAGAAAAGCTATAGGCCCATCTCATTGTTAAACACCGATTACGAGATTTTTGCTAACATCATGGCTGAAAGATTAAAGAGAGTACTATGTGAATGGATAGATAAAAACCAAACAGGCTTTTTGCCAAATAGACATATAAGATCTAATACTAGGAAGATACTGAATCTGATTGAATATTTCGACAAACATCCGGATAAAAAATTTGCCTTAGTAGCCTTAGATGCGGAAAGGGCTTTTGACAGTGTGAATTGGGAATTCATGTTTGAGCTGTTAATCATGATGGGTATTGGAGAAAGGTATTTAAATACAATCAGAGCTATCTATAAGAAACAAACGGCACAAATCATTATCAGAGGTAAAAAAACTAAGATCATAAGCCTGGAGAAGGGGGTAAGGCAAGGCTGCCCCCTCTCCCCGATACTCTTTATTACGGTCTTGGAAGTTTTATGTAATAAGATTAGAATGGAAAACGAAATTCAAGGATTTCAAATTAAAAATCAAACATATAAAATCTGTGCATACGCAGATGACCTAGCAATTTGCTTAGAGGACCCATTGAAATCTGTATCAGCCTTACAGAAAATATCAGAGGAATATGGTAAAAGACGGGTATTGGTATAAATAGAGATAAAAGTACGTTATTAACCAAGAATCTAGATAATAGAGAAGAGGACATACTTAAGACACTTTCAAGATATAAAGTTGAGAGGAAGATCAGGTATTTGGGAATCATAATTACAAAAAACAGTATGGATCTGGTTGATAATAACTATAAAAAATGGACAGAAATTAAAAATGATCTAGAAAAATGGAAACATTTAAATTTATCCTTTTTAGGAAAAATTGCTGCTGTTAAGATGACAGTATTGCCCAAAATGTTATATTTGTTTCAAAACCTTCCCATAATACAAAATGACAAACTCTTTAAAATATGGAATAAGGACATAACCAACTTTATTTGGCAAAATATAAAACCTAGAATAAGATACAAAATTTTACAGGATGAAAAGGGCAGAGGAGGGTTGGGCCTACCGAATTTGAAACTGTATCATCAAGCATACGCAGCAGTTTGGCTACACGAATAGATTTCATTAGAAGATAACAAGCTTTTGACCTTAGAAGGCTCTGACACGAAGTTCGGGTTTCATGCCTATATGTGGTATGGTAAGGAAAGAATGTTTAGAAACTTCAATATTTATTAGGAAATCACTTTTCAAAGCCTGGGAAAGGGTCAAATAAAAAAATCTATGTTAAGCTTCCTTTATGGGTTTCTCTCTCTCTGGCTTTTCTTCGCAAATGAATATTCAGGAAGGACTCTTCCTGTGCTTACTGCAAACGTGCTGATGACTAAAAAGGCCAATCCGAGATAAACAAGTCTGGTTGTAGAAAGCACAGCAGTAGGTTTCCTTGGGTAATGTTTCCGGGTTGTGATTCTTTCTGCGTTGTCGTTTCTCTTCAAGACTTGTTCGGCGTGAATTCTCAAATAAGGCTGCAGCATTGTGGATAGTGCATCTCCATGCCTCCTGATGTGAGGCCAGGGTGGACCATTGTTGGTGATCAATTTGGCCGAGCCTGAGATGTTGTTTCAGGAAGTCCTTCTATCGCTTTTTTGGAGAGCCCCTCTTACACTGACCCATGGCGAGTTCACTGTAGAGTAGTATTTTTGGGAGGCGATGGTCCTCCATCCTAGAAACTTGCCGTGCCCAGCGCAGCTGTGTTCTGAATATCATGGCCTCAATGCTGGTCATCCCTGCTTGCTCAAGGACAGCAACATTCGTCACATAGTCCAGTGTATATTTAGGATTGTGCGTAAACAGCGCTGATGAAAGTGTTGGAGGAGTCGTAAGTGGTGGCGATAGGTGACCCATGTTTCAGACCCTTAAAGAGAATAGACAGTACAATGGCTCTATACTCATTGATTTTTGTGCTTTGCCTCAGGTGTTTGTTACTCCAGACTCTTTTGTAAAGTCTTCCAAATGCGCTATATGCCTTTGCTAATCTGTGATCAATCTCTTTGTCAATCTTGGCATCTGAGGAGATGATGCTTCCCAGGTAGGTGAACTGCTGAACTACACAAGAGGATTTTAGACGAACGGAAATGATTCACACAGAAAAATGGTGTACATATAAAGAGTTATTGTCTTTCCAACAGGGTGGCTGTAGATTCAAGACAAAGGAAGAATTAGAGCAGGTTCAGATAAAATGTAACTGGTTTCAACACTTGCAACTCCTAGAAAGGTTTAAAATAGATAACAAAATGATAGGCATTGAGAACCTGAAAACTGAATTAGACATAGTCTTAGATCAGAAAGAGGTTAAGATATCAAACGTGTACAAATTATTGTTAAAACTGGAACTTGAATGAGAAACGGTTAAAGAATATATGATAGAATGGTCCCAAAATCTTGGAAATAACATCTTAATGGAGGAGCGGGCAACCTTGTGGAAGAAAAATATAAAGTTTTCTATTAACGAATTAAGGGAAAACTGTTATAAAATGCAGTTCTGCTGGTACCTGACTTCTATAAGATTGGCAAAAATGTACAAAGAGGTAAAAAGTAACTGTTGGAAGTGTGGAGAGCCAAATGGTTCATTTTATCATATGTGGTGGACTTGTAAAGTTGCGAAACGGTTCTTGATTACCATACACGATGAGATTAGGAAAATAATTAAGAAAGATTTTAAATTAAAACCTGAATTATACTTATTGAATATATTCGATATGGAGTTCCCACCGAAACTTAAAAATATCATGCTTTACATGACCACCACTGCTAGGGTAGTTTATGCTCGGTACTGGAAGCAAGACAAGATTCCTGGTAATGAGGAATGGATGCTTAAAATGAGGGAGGTGGCCCAAATGGAACAACTAACATGTTGGAGCAAACATCGCTCGGTTGAAAATTTTAGAGAGGAATGGAAAACTGTAATTGAATATTGGAAAAAGAAATGGAATGGATATATGGTTATATGGCTTAAGGATTAAACATAATATTAATCGTCTTAGTAAGTGAAATGGAGCACGAAACTATATAGTCTATAAAAGATATATGACCCCTCTGTTAGATAACGCAGGAAATAGCAAATAATGTAGGGGAAACATTATTAACACAATCTTGGAAAAATCTGTTGGTAAGATCGCGAACAGGAAATGAAACCTGAATTATCAATTTAAACAATATAGTAACTGGATCTTCTTTTTGTATTTAGTAATTGGAAGCCAATTTTATTATGTAAGGCTGACCCAAACACTGAGGTAGAAGTTGATGTATATCATACAAATCATTATATGTATGGTATGGAAAACGTGTGGTAAAAACAATAAATAAATAAACAAACAAATAAATAAATAAGAATGTCAGTGAAGAGTTGTATAACGGATCTGGATTTCATCGCTTTCCCATGCCAAGCAATTCATTCTGTCCACTGCATCCCATTGTCTGAAATGTCAAGAAGCCATAACTGTGCATGTGAGAAGTGTGGGAGAAAACAAGGTAACGAGTTCTTTGTCATATTTTTAAGGGATATTTTTTCTGCATTCCTTTCCTCCTGTGTGCTTCATCCCATTGTTCTGGAGGAGATGAGTCTCTTGCTGAGTCTAAGATCAAAGAGCCTGGAACTGTAGCAGATGTGATGTTCTGACCTGGTGGTACAATCTTATCAAAACATCAGTGTACAGGAGAGCCAAGCTACAAGAACTGGCACTGTGAGGCTGACTGTATGTTGCATGCCCCAGTCCAACAAACAGAATGTAAGCTTGGAAAGATTCAGCATATATTCACCATTTTAGCTGTCAGCTTGCAGTTCTGTAAAGGAAGTTCTCAACAACTGAACAATCTGTTGGTAATCCTAGAATAGTTATCAGTTTTCTACCCCCCTTCCTGTTGACAAGATTTCAATTTTTTTCTCTGATGGTGCACATTAGTAATCTGTCTCAGAGTATGGTTCAATCAGCCATCGAATGATTAATGGAAAGGAAGAAAACAACAAATAATGAATGGCAATATTAGAAGAGTGCAGTTGTCTGCTAATATTTGCTTCTTCCTGCTTTACGCCCACCACCATCCTGGTGTATTCAGTCTTTCAGCATTTGGGGAGAGAAACAGAATGAGCATGGAAATGAATGTGTGTTAGGCTAAAGTTTGGGATTTTTCCCTCTGGCCATAGCCTTTAAATTTGGAGTTGGTATTTTGCTTTTATTGTGTGTGCATGTACATGCATGCATGCATCTTAGAAATTACCTGGACTCTTTTCAGCGAAACAAGCGAACGGAAGACAACTTGAAATGGGAGGGGTTGGGAAGTTAAAAGTGTAAGTGGCTTGAAAAATGGAGAATCCAGAGAGTCATTGTCATCTGGGATATGTGCTCTGGAAGTTTAGATTTTACAGCTGGGTTGGGCAAATATTACGAGGTTAGGGGGCTATATTGAACCTCCAGAGGCCATTAGGGGGCTATGCCCCTCAACCACACCACTTAAAAAGATTTTTTTTTCTTAAAAAAAAAAGCCACCCAGCCCTCTACAGAGCTATGGGGAGACATTTTGCTATACTTTAGGTCTAGAAGAAGCACTTTAAAAAACTAGGAAGTGTCTTTTTAAAATAGCAGGTAACTTCAAAGAGGTTACTTTCTGTTAAATAAAAGGCATCTTCTTGGCCTAAAACAGCCTAGGTTAGCAAATGTGTTGAAATTGCCCTCCACTCCCGCTATGGTGTGTGTGGGGGCATTTGGAGTTTATTTTTTTCAAACAAAATAAATTTTGTTTCATCAATTCATCAATTTTTTGGGGGGTGGAATGCTGGGGGAGGGGAGCCACAGAAATAGCGTTGGGAGAGAGGAGCTCCTTTACAGTTCATTCTAAAGCCCAGAGCAAATTCACTACCTCAATGAATGGAAGATGCCGGCTGCTACCACAGCAAATTACAGGCACCCCCTGCTTTTTCGAAGGGGTAGGGACCAGGGCACTGTCCAAAAGTAGAACTGGTTGAAAAGCAGAAGCCAGTCTTTTATTAGCTTGCAAATGCAAGAGTGAACACTAGGTGTCACCAAGTTGACTGAGGAAAACAACAACAACAGTGTGCCGAGTAGACAGAGAGAGAAAAACCCCAGTGTGCTGTGTCAACTGAGAGGGAAAAAAGCAGCAGCAGTGGCTGAAAGAACAGACAGGAGTAAAAGTACGGTGCATGGCTATAATTTAGATTGAGTACCCAGCTTGTGGGGGCAATTAGCTGACACACATTGGAAACTGCTTAATGCAGTTAGATGTGTAAATAGCTAATGCTTAAAACAATTTTTGTAAGCCACTCTGATAGCCTTGTGGCTGAAGAGCGGGGTATAAATAACTAAATAATAATAATAATAATCTGCCGAAACAGCAGAATGTTGAAAAACAGGTTGTCAAAAAGAGGGGATGCCTATACCATATTAAACCAATGAGTTGCATGCTGCATTCTTTATCAAAAATAGTGGAAAATGTAATATAGCAGCCAAGAGCTAAACTTAAAAAGAAAAAAAGAGTACAGTCTCTGTGTCAGTAACCAGGAAGTGTTCTTGTATATATTAAAATCTTTAGCTGTTGATGGAAGGAGAATGTGGAATATATATGCTGATCCTTAATTAGTACATTGCTACAAATATTTCAGGAAGGTTGTGCTATTAATGGTTGTGCTATTAAGGCTGCAATCTTATACGTGCTTTCCCAAGTGTGGTCTTGAGCCCAAGATCAATTAAAAGACAATGAGGCTTCCTTCTGAGTAGACATGTTTAGGAGTACACTATAAATCAGCATCTGGGCATTTGTTGAAACTCTCAGGCAACTGCTTTATCTTGTTACTGAAAATAAGCGTTGAAAATCTGCCCCCAAATTGTTTTGTGAGTTGACCATTATTGTAAATTGTCTAGTTCTTTGGTTTGTATGCTATTCTAATTACTGCCTCGGCACCCTTCATCCTGAGACAGCTTTCAACACACAGCTTAGTAATTTTATTAAAAGAGACAGTCAAAGTGTTAATACTTATCCTCTTTTTTTCTTCATTTAATTTATTGCCTGATCTCTAGGGTTAAATAGTTCAACTCCTTGGTTTTCAAGCCATTCAAGGACTTGTTTAGTTGGTGTTGAGCTAAAAAGCCTCTTCATGTGGTTCTTTGCTTTTTCTTTCCATTTCTGGCTTATTCTTCGTGGAGATCCAAAATTCTGAGCAGTATTTCAAGTGAGAATGAAACAGCATCCCTGCTTAAGTAATCCTCCAAAGTCTTGCTTTTCAACATTGCTACTTTTCTAGATGGTCAATTTTCTCTCCTTGGTATCTTCATTTTCAGGTCCTTTTTCTTACACTTATTGTTGGAATGTTGTTTAAATAATTAATCTCATTTTTTTGCTTTGCTCCTGATTTCTAATCTTGTATTCACACTGTGTCCAAATTGGTATTCAGCTTGTCTTCATGTTATCTTTGAATTTCAATAACGAAGCCATCAACTTTCCTTCTCTAGGTCTTATGGAAGATTAAATTGTCAGAAAACCTTTAATGTTTCTGTTTTGTTGATAGTCAATTTTGTATTGTCCCCCCCACCTCACATCCTCTCTCCTTGCTGTACAATGAAAGCAGAATTTGCAGCACTTTGCAAAGCCAGAAATGTCAGCAAAGAAAATGCTGAGTGCTCTTCTTTTGTGACCAAGAAGAATAACATTGCCTTTTGCTTTTTCAAAAAGATGATGACCTTCCTGTGAAGCCTCAGAAAACATGGCTCCACATGGACAGTGTAGAGTTTGAGAAGCTGGAGTGGATGAAAGATCTTCCTCAGCCTCGGCAGAGGAAAACCAAAAAGGTTTGGAGAATAAAATACAACTTCTCTCTCTTTCAAATTACGTTTTCTTAGGACAGCCTTCCTTAACCTAGTGCCTTCCATTGGAGTAAAGTTTTCATCACCTCTCGCCAACATGTTGATACTGGTTGGGAGTGATGGGGCTGATGTTGGTACCCCAGTATATCTGAAGGAGCCCAGGTTGGGGAAGGCTGTAATCAGCCAATAATTTCCAGAGTTGGCCTGGTCACAAGACCTAAACCTACTAGATTTGAGCTATCCAGATTACATAATCAGAAAAAAAAAACTTGTTCTTTTTCTCTTCCTTCAATAGGGGATGCAGGCACGCTTCAGTCTGAAGGGAGAACTTATTCCCCCAGATAAAGACTTGCCGACACATTTGGGCCTGCACCATCATGGAGAGGAAGCAGAAGTAAGAAAAAAAATGTATATTGGACTCTCTGCCCTAAATCTTTTTGGTAGCTCCAACTAGATTAGATCTGTCGAACGATGTGTTAACACTTAATGTAAATCCCATTGTGTCAATATGGCTACCCTAGTTAGGACTATTAAAGGGATCCAGGACTTTGTTATTCTGTCAGTTCTTTATATAGGCTTGAACTAGATAGGCAAAGTCTGATTAATGAGTGCCAGCCAGAAATAGATAGCAGTCCTTTATTTTGTATAAATTTAAGGAAGAAGCAAACAGAAATAATTACTGTAAAAAAAAAAATAGGAACTCCTCACCTCCCCACCAACACTTGAAGGAACCATTCTCGGAAGTTCATGGCTGCTTCATTCGTGTGTGTGTGTGTGTGTGTGTGTGTATTTCAACTGAGAAGGTGTAATGCAAAAGAAAATCACATATTAGAGCTTGGAATGTGATTTGTTTTAAAGTGATTTGTTAACCGTTACTTTTTACTTTCAAAAAGTAACTTGGTGGCATTCCTCATTACCCACAGGGTTCTTTATTTTGATACATTATTGTACACTTTCTTTTTTTTGGTTACATTTGAACCCTTTAAAATATAAAAATTGATAAAATGGTTGAAAATGGTCTGAAAATCCACACTCCCAGCAATATTTTAAAAGTTACGAGTAAATGTTGTTTTTCACAGCAGTTTTTTTTAACAACTATGGTACAAGTCAACATAGTATTTTTAACATAATACCATGAGACCTTTGTTAATAAAATGTAATTACACCAGTGATAGTGCATTACTTCTGAGCTCTCAGATCTGTGAATGGTGATAATAAAATAACACCTTTCTTGGCTGTGAAGAGGATAATGCTGGGAAAGGGAGCATGGCTGGGAGAAATCTCTGTAGGCTAAATTTGGCCCATGGGTTGGAGGTTCCTCAACCATGTAATGTGTGGCTTGTCTTGAAAACTTGATTCCTCTTGAGCTATAGCTGTGTAGTCACCATTACTATAGGCATCTCTGAAAGAACGTATCTCCCTATACAAGCCAGCCTGAGTGTTAAGATCAGCAGGGGAGGGCTTTATCTCAGTCCCACCACCTTCACAGGTGTGGTTGGTGAGGATTTGGGAGAGAGCCTTCTCCGTGGCTGTTCCCAGACTGTGAAACTCTCTTTCATAGGAAGTCCGGCTGGCCCCCTCCCTGCTCTCTTTTCATCGGTGGTTGAAGACAATTTTATTTAGGCATGCGTTTTGAGCAGTGAATTTTAATTGGTGTGCTATTTTTTGTTCTTAATGTTGTATTTTTATTGATTTTATGTTTTTAACTCATGTTGTATTTTTAATTATGTGAAATTAATTTAATGCTTTTTTAATATTTGTAAATTATGATTTTAGCTATATTTTTAAATTGTTGTAAGCCGCCTTGAGTCCCTTCTTGGGAGAAAGGTGGGGTATAAATCTAATAAATAAATAAATAGGCTACAGGTATCATACTATGATCTTGACTGCATGGTGGAATTGATAGAAGGGTGATCCTGTTGACTGTGAAGTCGAAGGCTTTCACGGCTGGCATCCATAGATTTTCCTTGTTTTTTTTCCAGGCTGTGAGGCTGTGTTCTGAAATAGTTTCTTTCTGATGTTTCACCTGCATTTGTGGCTGGCATCTTCAGAGAAATCCTGTTGACCTTTTGCTTATTACAGTATTTTTTCCAGCAGTGTGGGGAGGGAGTCCTTTCTTTGGGTATTGGCTCCGCCTCCTACTAAATACAGGCAGGCAACCTGAAAAAGACAATAAGACAGAGACCACCCCCAAGGAGGAGGAGCCAACCCCAAACTCCCCAGTTCTGTTCTGCCTCTAGTGGAAGCAGGCAGCGCTTCCTTGTGCTCCAGATCACATACGCGAGAACAAAGGATCCAAGATGGCGACCCCCAGCCTGAGCCATGTGCGCCGGGACGATCTCTCCTCGGAGGAGGAGGATGCGGTCCCAGAGCAAGCAGGGACTAGTTCCCAGCTGCTAGAGGGCGAGCTCCGTGCTCCCCTTGTGGGACGCACGGTGAGCTTCGCGGCTGCGGGGCAGGCGATCCTGGCGCGTGATGGGGCCTCCGGTCAGGGGGCGGACCACGCAGCCAGAAGCGGCACAGCGGCGCCCGGCGCCTCAGAAGGGGCCTCCGAGAGTGGCGCCACCGGGGACGATGAGGACAGCAACTTTGGCGACGACCTCCCACCCCTGATTCTGGGAGGTAAGACCCTGCCCCCCCAATTGGCCGAGTGGCTGGCGCTGATCGCGCGCCAAACCCTGGCCGCAGGGACGGGTGCAGGAGCGGCGCGGAGCAAGGCGCGGGGGGGTTCCGGGGGGGTTTCCCTTCCCCTCTTCCCTCAAACCGGGCAGTAAACCACGGGAGTAGACCCCGCAAGCGCGATGCAGGCACCCCACAGCCAGAACGCGCAGATGCCCAGGCGGCCCACGCGGCGGCAACGGAGCAACGGGGCCAGGGGGACTTGTCCTCTCCACCCCGTAAGCGGCTCTGCAAAACCAAGCATCTCGCCGGGTGGGAGGATTCGACTGGGAGCGGGGAGGAGGATCGCGACCTCAAGGAGGAAGGCGAGTTGTCCTCGGAAGGGGAGGGGGATGATGGCGAGGAGCAACCCTCCCCCAGACTTTTTGAAGCGGCTTGCTTTTCCTTACTGTTTAAAAAGGTTCTTAGAGCTTTAGCTCTCACTCCAGTGGATACTGTCTCTGGAGAATCCAGCCAGGGGGTGCCAGAGCTTAGATCCTCTGGCAAAGGGTCAGGCAATGTGTTCCCCCTACCGGATATAATGAAGGAGACAGTGATGGGGGAATGGGCTCAGCCAGGAGCGTCAAAGTCGCAGCCCTCATTTGCTAAACAGCTTTATACCTTCTCCAGTGAGGTCATGAGCCTCATCAAACTGCCGGCCATTGACGCTCCTGTGGCGGGGCTCGTTTCTGGATCTCTGTTTCCTCGCGATGGTGATGAAAACCTGAAGGCTCCTGATGACAAGCGCATTGAGACCTTTCTGCGCAGGAGCCATGAGGCATCCGCCCTGTCAATTCGTGCGTCAGCAGCATCGTCTATTTTTGCCAGGGCTATTATCAGATGGTCCAAAGAGATTTCATCAAACGTGCCAGAGGAGGAAATTAAACTCCGTCAAGGCATAAATAAGATTGCCAAGGCCGCCGCCTTTGTGGCAGATGCGGGTATGGACGCACTCAGATTTTCAGCCAGGTCGATGGGCGCTACAGTAGCCTCCAGAAGACAGCTTTGGCTAAGAAATTGGAATGCTGACAACAAGGCTAAGGCAAACCTCTCATCTTGCACCTACAAGGGAGGGAAGTTATTTGGCGAGACTCTGGAAGAGGTCCTGGTTGAGACCAAAGACAAGAAGAAGACTCTCCCCTCCTTACCAAAGAAGGAGGAACGTAGGCCTTTTCGCCCACAGAACCGTGACTATAGGGGTTTCAGGAATAACTACCAGAGAGACTTCAGACAATCCAGGGGAAACTGGGGGAACTCCAGGCTGTTCCAGAGATCGAGACCCAATCAGTTCAGCAAGACGCCCACACCTCAGACCCCCAAGCAGGGGGGCAAAGGGGGGCAGTCTCTTTGAGTATCCGGTCCTCCCAGTGGGGGGCAGGCTGACCAAGTTTGCAAAATTTTGGGAAGAAACATCCTCAGATGCTTGGGTATTCAGAACGGTCAGCCTGGGGTACACAATAGACTTGGTAGCCAAACCCCCACCAATCTTCATTCAGTCATGCACGTCCGACTCTCTAGACAGACAACTTTTGATGGAGTCAGCAATACAACATCTACTACAAATTCAGGCGATAGAACCAGTGCCGGATCAGGAAAGGTTCAGAGGGACCTACTCCCGCCTTTTCTTGGTCCCAAAAAAGAACAAGGATTGGAGGGCCATCCTGAACCTGAAAGGAGTCAACCTTTGGGTGAGGAGGCGAAAGTTTCGGATGGAAACACTTCGATCCATTCTGGAAGGGATCCAGGAGGGCGATTATCTGACGTCTCTGGATTTGCAGGATGCCTATCTTCATATCATGATTCACCCGGCACACAGAAGATTTCTTCGTTTTGCGTACAAAGAGAAACACTTCCAGTACAGAGCGTTACCTTTCGGTCTATCCTCATCCCCCAGGGTGTTCACCAAGGTTCTGGTGACACTGGTGGCGCATCTGAGGTCTCAGGGAGTGCATGTTTTCCCCTACCTGGACGACCTTCTGATAAGGGCTCCTTCACCTGCCAGGGCAGTCCAGGACACGGAGAGGACCATTCATTGTCTGGAGAGCCATGGGTTCCTGATCAACAAGTTGAAGAGTCATATGCAACCGGTCCAGAGGCTTCTACATCTGGGCAGCGTCCTGGATACCAAGGAGTGCCAAGTTTTTCTACCGGAGGAAAAGAGACTGAGGATACAGGATCTAGTAAGCCTGGTGATAGACTCCAACAAGATTTCACTGATGTCTCTTGCAAGACTACTGGGCCTGATGATATCATGCATAGAGTCAGTTCCGTGGGCCAGATTTCATCTCAGGGAACTGCAGTGGATGCTGCTGCCTTTTCAAGGGCTGATTGCAAGGAGGGCATGCAGATTCCTGAAAGTTCCACAGATAGTGAAGACCTCCTTGAGATGGTGGCTGTCACCACAACTTCTAAAGGGGATGCCGATGATGGAACCCAGACGACTAGTGGTGACCACGGATGCGTCACTATCCGGCTGGGGGGCCCACTGTCAGGATCTGTTGGCTCAGGGGCTATGGGACCCTCAGGAGCAGCAGTACAGCATAAACCAGTTGGAATTACGGGCGGTGAGGCTAGCCCTAGTGAAATTCCAAGCATTAACAATGGGGAACCACGTTCTGGTGAGAACAGACAACATATCGACCAGGTCACACATAAACAAACAGGGAGGAACGAGGTCTCGGGTCCTCATGGAGGAAGCCACGCGGCTGTTCCTATGGGCAGAGGTTCATTTGGCTTCAATCAGGGGGGAGTACCTTCAAGGGAAGCTGAATTCACAGGCAGATTGGTTGAGCAGACACACGCTGACACAGGGCGAGTGGAGTCTCAACAGCCTGGTGTTTCAGATGATTGTCTTTCAGTTCGGGGTTCCAGGGATCGATCTCTTTGCTTCGAAGGAAAACAACAAACTACCGCACTTTGTCTCCAGGTTTTGGACACAGGGTGCGTTATCATACGATGCGTTGACGATCCCTTGGCCTCGGGAATTATGTTACGTTTTTCCACCATGGGCCCTTCTGTCTCGAGTGTTGAGGAAGATAAAACAGGAGAGAGCAGAGGTGATTTTGATAGCACCAAAATGGCCTCGGAGACCATGGTTTCCGGATCTGATTCTTCTGCAGGTTCAGGAACCATGGCCCCTACCACCTTGGCCAGATCTTCCGGCACAAAACGGTCTGCTACACCCAGATCCAGGTTGGTTACGACTTCACGCTTGGAGATTGAGCGGAAAAGGTTGCTAAAGTTGGGTTATGACAAGGAAGTAGTGGAGACCATGTTAGCTGCCAGGAGATCGTCTACGATTCGATTGTATGAAGTCACCTGGAGAGCTTTCTGTAGGTGGTGTAAGGGCAGGGCGGTTAGCCCCGTACACGCCTCTGTGAGTTCTGTGTTATCCTTCCTTCAGTCAGGCATGAACAAAGGACTGGCCCCTAACACTCTCAAAAGACATGTTACAGCTCTAGGGTCTATCTTGATGGATGGGAAAAAGAAGCCTTTATCTTCTCATCCGCATATCCGTAGTTTTATCAGGGGCGTCACTTCTTTACGCCCGCCAGTCGTTCATCGTTTTCCTTCATGGAAATTAAATGTGGTTTTAAAGGCGCTGACTCAGCCTCCTTTCGAGCCCATACATTCTGTGGAGTTGTGCTTGTTGTCATGGAAGGTAGCCTTCTTGGTTGCAATTACATCTGCTAGGCGGGTATCTGAGATCGGTGCCCTATCAATTCGTGAGGAGTTATGTGTTTTTCAGAAGGATTCTGTTGTGTTAAGGCCAGATCCATCATTCATTCCGAAGGTGAATTCGGTTTTTCATCGTTCGCAGGAACTGATTCTTCCCTCATTCTGTCCGAAGCCAGTAGCGGATTTAGAGAAACTGTGGCACACCTTGGATGTGAGAAGGGCATTGAAGACGTATATAAAGAGGACGAGAGAGTTTAGGAGATCGGACGCGCTTTTTGTAGCCTTTGCCGGTAAAAGGAAAGGGCAGAAGGTTTCTTCTTCCACTGTGGCCAGATGGCTTAAACGTTGCATCGAGCAGGCCTATACGGCTAGTGGCCTGGCGGTCCCTCCGGGTATTCAGGCACACTCGACGCGTAGTGCAGCAACGTCTTCAGTGTTAGGGAGTTCACAGTCGGTTTCTGAGATTTGTAGGGCGGCTACATGGGCTTCGTCGTCCACGTTTACTAGACATTATCGTATAGATGAGTATGCGTCGGCTGACGCAGCGTTTGGCAGACGAGTCCTTCAGAAAGTTGTGCAGTGAGACCAAAAAAAAAAAAGGATTCCCACCCATTAGGACCGCTTTGGTAGCTCCCAAAGAAAGGAATCCCTCCCCACACTGCTGGAAAATGGAACGTTGGTACTTACCGTGAAGGTTCCTTTTCAGCAGCAGTGGGGAGGGAGTCCTTTACCCTTCCCCAAAAAAAAAAAAAGGTAAAGGGGTATCTTTTTATACTGTTTGTTGTATTTAGGGTTTATTTTTGCGGTTAGGTATCAGGGATTTTAGTCTCGGTGTGGATCATTGTTCTAGTGTTTTTTCTTTTTCTATCTTTATGTTACCTGTTATTCTTATCTGGAGCTGTATGTAACCTCCCTGGGGAGTTTGGGGTTGGCTCCTCCTCCTTGGGGGTGGTCTCTGTCTTATTGTCTTTTTCAGGTTGCCTGCCTGTATTTAGTAGGAGGCGGAGCCAATACCCAAAGAAAGGACTCCCTCCCCACTGCTGCTGAAAAGGAACCTTCACGGTAAGTACCAATGTTCCAGTCTAGATGAAGGGTTGATGTCTATTCCAGAGCTTGGAAATGTAATAAAATAATAGAATATATTATTTATTATTATTATTTCATTTGTATGCTGCCTTTCTCCCAAAGTGGGACCCAAGGTGGCTTGCAAGGATCATATGTGTTGTCATCCTTGCCACAATGATCTTGTTTAGATATTTTATATGTTTATCTTTTACCATAGAGGGCTGGCTACTCTCTCCAAGAGCTCTTCCACTTGTCTCGCAGCCAAGTTACTCAGCAAAGGACTCTGGCTTTACAGGTGCTGGCCCATGTTGTCCAGAAGGTAAGTTTATGATTGCATAGAATGATCTTTGTCTTCATTTGGTAAAGGCATGCATACTCTCATTTAGCTGTTTCGACTTGGGCTAAGTAGTGGTGATAAGATGGCAAGTTGACAGTTAAATTTTCTCAGCTCCACATGAGCAAACTACCTTTTGCCAAATCACCCATAGCTCTTTGATTTCAGATTTGGAATGTCATATAATTGGCCTTGGGTAATCTCTTAAACTGAGTCATTTTGGCCTTTTTTGATGACATCTATGCCTTCTTGAAAAGTTTGAGCTAAAATAGTTTGATCTAAAATAACTTAATGAATGCCAGGTATCACAGAGTGCTCTTTTTTGAATATCAGTCTCCTCCAATTTTATGCAGCCTAACATGGCTTTCTCTCTGCAAGCCTGAAGTCAGAAATATCCAATTCCCTTTGGTTATGTTGTGGCTGTCTTCATTTAGTTTCAGCCCAATGCAAGGCCCTTATTCTCACAAAATCATAGAATCAAAGAGGTGGAAGAGACCACAAGAGCCATCCAGTCCAACCCCCTGCCATGCAGGAATACACAATCAAATCATTCCCGACAGATGGCCATCCAGCCTCTGTTTAAAAAACTCCAAAGAAGGAGACTCCACCACACTCCGAGGCAGTGTATTCCAGTTCCAAACAGCTCTTACTGGCAGGAAGTTCTTCCTAATGTTTAGATGGAATCTCTTTTCCTGTAGGTTGAACCCACTGCTCTGTGTCCTAGTCTCTGGGGGCAGCAGAAAACAAGCTTGCTCCATCCTCAGTATGACATCCCTTCAAATATTTAAACGTGGCTATCATGTCCCCTCTCAACCTTCTCTTCTCCAGACTAAACTCAATGTTTTGTTTGCTACCTTAATGTTGTAGGAGGTGCTACTGAGTCCTCCTCATGCCAAGGGTACTTTAGTTTGCCACTTATCAGGGAGCTATGCTTCAGTGGCTTCACTGCTGATAAAAATAATAGTGAAAGAGGTTACTATGCTGATGACTAGCCTCCAAATTCACCACCACCACCACCACCACCTCCTCCTCTAAAAAAATGGCTTTTTTTATCATGTGTATTTCAGGCCAAGGCAGGGGAGTTTGCCACCTTGCTGAAGGGAAGTGTTCTGCGAGTGCTGCTTGATGCTGGTTTCCTCTTTCTGCTCCGTTTCTCCATAGATGACCCAGTGGACAATGTTATTGCAGCTGCTGTCCACGCCCTCCATGCTCTTCTGGTCTATCCAGAGGATGAGGTTAGACTTCCTTGAATCCATCTGAAAAGTACTTGACAGTTGGTATCTATAGGAATGAATTCCTGACTTTCCACTCAAACTTTAAGTGTCTTGCATTAAATTAATTTTTTATGTTAGGGATGGGGAGGATGTGGCCCTCCAGATGTTGGACAACTGTCCAACAGTTGTCTCCTGCCAGCTGTCACAATTGGTTTCTCCAGCTAGGACTGATTTATTATTCCATGACAGAGCCATGAATCTCTATAAATTACCTTTAAATGAAAAGGAAACAATCTAGTTAGTAAACATTTATTTATTTATTTGGTTGATTTGTATTCTGCCTTTCTTCCATTGAGCTCAAGGCAATGTTCTCTGGAAGTGGACCTTCCAGATCTAGCTGTTGATTCATCTTCTTCTACTGATAGCTTCTTGGTTGTTGCTTTTTCCTTCCAGGAATATCTTGACAAGACTTTTTCATGGTATCAGGGTATGACTGTTCACCCTTTCATCCCCAACAATGAGGAGGTAGAAGAGGAGGAGGATGAAGAGGATGATGATGAATTTAATCCAACCCAAAAGAGAGCAGGGAGAAAATCAAAGGATGAAAACAAACCAGATCCAGAAGTGGCACGATATGATGTTGTGAAGGTAAATTTCTCGAATCTTGCCCTAAAGCAATATCTGTTTAAGAAAACAATGTGATCTGTATTCAGAACTGTTACATAGATAAAACACTTTTAAAAATCTCACTCCCCTTACTTGTTTATGGCTCAGTGACTGGCCTGCTCTTCTTCTCTATCTGCTTAGGTGAAGGTTCTTTTGAAGACCTCTTGGCCAGACATGGGGCTGGTGGTGCTTGACCCACCCAGGAGGCCTCTGCAGTGTAGAGTCACAGGTTAATGGCCTGGTGTAAGAACCATTTTAAATGGGTTTATTCTTCAATGGTGCCAGAAAAAGAAACAAAAGAGGAAAACAAAACAGAATGAGTAACTGTCAGGATTGAGGCAAATCTTTATTATTCTTGTCCATTAAGTCCCCAGGGGAATGTGAGTGTGGATTTCTAAGGGCTGGTTTACACAGCAGATTTATTGCGGCAACTTGCGGTTTAATTATTTTCCGCAGCTGTGCCAGTCAGGTTTTTTTTCCTAATTATGTTGCTTTGAAGTTCAGACTTGAATAAGTGTGGGGTGTGTGGCCTCCCAAGCAGACAAAGGCTGTATGGGGAAGGACATAGGGCAAGACTCACAGACTCTGCCCAAATAGCAGGGGGGAAAGATCAAAGTACAGTAGTGGCTCTGTGTGTCTCTATAAATCTGCCTGTAAATGAACTCACTCCGTAAAGCAGAGGGAGAGTAATCTCTCTGCTAAATGACCTTGCTGCCATGCCGTGGATCGCATGTTTTTCCAGCTGCTCTCTCTCTCTCTCTCTCTCTCTCTCTCCCTCTCCCTCTCTCCCCCCCTCCCTCAAGCAGAATGAGAGGGGGGGAAATAGCAGTTCAGCTTGCTACAGCCCTTCGTGAAATGGTTTCTCTCCCCCCCCCCCGTGCACAGGATAAAAGCTGACGAACGAGCTTTTACATATTTGCAAAACAGCAGAGAGGATGAGAAGGAATGCTCCCTGAATGAAAGTTGTTGGGAATCTTTTTTTTTTTTTTTTTTTTGCAAACTGGCTTGCAAAATAGCAGACAGGATTTTTGCAAGTTTCTTCTCTAATGGCTACTGTCTTTGCCTCCTCCCTGCCCCTCTTTTAAGCCCACCCCTGCATCATCAACCAATCACAATGCAGCTGTGCTTTAACCCTTAGCAGAATCACACTGCCAATAAAGCACTACATTGCAAATATTCCTGCAAAAATAGCGACATCCCCTGGCACGCTATATTTGGGTGTTTACCTTCCCCCCTTCTGAATGAGGCGATGCTGTGCTGCGATCCGTGGGAACTATGAGCTATCTTAGCGGTATATTTAGAGGAATATTTGCCCGTGTAAACGACCCCTAAGACTATAATAAGAGCTCTTCTCCTCTTGTCCATCATCATATTTCCTATCTTATCCAGCTAAGTACCTGTGGGAAACTGCATGGAGGTCAGGAGAGCAATTAGTCATCTCCTGATGTGCAAAGTAGTAGTCATTTAGTCTGTTTTGAAAGTCTGTCTTGAAAGAAGATTTATCTCAACCTATTTCACCACATTTTACAATATTTTTATACCTTTTTTTACTTACCCTTTTCTCATAGAGGACTTGCCTCTATGATTATATTACATTTTGCCACACCTTTTCCAGTTGTACAATATCCTCCCCCTTCACTTCTCTTTCCTTCTGAGACAGGAGATCTGGGGAGTTTGGTTGTCTTAAATACTTACCTTTCAAACATTCTGCAGATGTTACATGTAAGCAAAAAACATTTAAATAGTTAAACTAATAACAACTTTATATCAGAGGCATCTAATAGCTTCCGAAACATTAAATCATGAAAAAAAAATCCAGATGGTGGTGGTGATGATGATTCATTTTTTTCCAAGGGACTTCTGAAAACCAAAATTCTTCACCGGATAAGATATCTTCTAGAGGTGATACAACCTGTGCCTTTGGTAATTCTGGAAATTCTAGATATCCTCACTCGCATAGCAAGGCACTCTACTGAAGCATGTAGCCAGGTAGGTATCTGTATATGTACTGAGATAAAGGAAAAACAGAAGCAAGCAATTCAAAATCTTTATTAGGTTAATACAGTTACTGAGACCAGCTGAAAGGTCACATAATACTGTGCAAGCTTTCATGTTCTCAGGCAAGGTCCCATACAAAGCAAAACCAGGGGCTTGAGGAAGGGAACAAGTGGTTGATGTTTAATCTGTGGAATCTTCATCTGGTTACAGACTGAAGATGAAAAGCAGGTGCAGGTTGATTAGGCATGACCAGGATCTGAGATGATTTGAGGTAATCATCATCTCAAGGTCTGAGACTCACCAAGGTCTAACTGGGAAAAATAAACCTAAATTAAATTAAATTAAATTAAATGGTTGATCCTTAGGTGAAATATACACGTTTCTTCATGATGGAAAGCAAAGCACAGAGACAGTTTTTTAAAAAAAATTAACAAAGCTGCAGATAATTGGAGATGATGCACTAGTTTAGAAGCTGGATTGGGTGGTTTTAGCCAGTGTTTGTCAACCAAAGTCCCAGCTTCTTAAAGAAGATGTGAATAAAGAAAAGTAAAGAGAAATCGTATAAAGCTCATCTCCCTGCCACTCCACTCTCTCTCTCTCTCTCACACACACAGAGGTACAAATAAAGTTTATACCATGCATATAGCGTTTTAGGAACAAACAAAAAAAATCAAACTAATTGATTGCAGTTATAAGGATTCCATTATAAGAATTTCATTTTGGATCCCATCCTGGAAGAAATGTGGGGTATAAATTCAAAAATAAAATAAATAAATTACAAAAAGACAATCTTTCCCCTTCCCATTAACAGATACTGTTCTTTTCTCTTTGGTCCAAATTGATCAGACATATTCATCCATAAGTTTCTTTGTGTGTGGAGAAGAATGTATACGGTTATCTCAATTCTCATAAGCAGCAAAGGGGTTAGAAATGGTAGCTGGAATTCTGATATGCTTTGCCAGATCACAGATCTTTGCACCACTGTAAACTCTATGCTTCTGGCTATTCATTATTTGCAAATTGTTTGGTTTACAGGTCCTGGATTGCCCGCGTCTGATGGAGACTGTTGTTAGAGAGTTCCTGCCCACCCAGTGGAACCCAAGAGTAGCTGAACCTGGACAGTTCCTCACAAGCCTTCATGGAGTTCCATGTGCCACTGCCATGAAACTAGTTAGAGTCTTGGCATCTGGGGGGCGAAATGCAGCAGCCAGGCTGGTGAGGACAACTGGCCGCAATCTCTCAAGCTAATTAAAAGGGGAAGTTGTGGAATTTGTAAAAAAATTACAATTGGACTCCAGGATCAACTAACAAACAAAAAGACACAGAGCCTACTGGCTAGTGTGCTGCCATTCTCTCTCTCATATGGACACAGCAGTTTGGATTTTGCATAGTGGGAACAAATTGTTCTGAATATAAATAATACAGATATTTGTGATACAGGTTTTCAGAAAAGTAAAATGCAGGGTGGTATTGCAGAAGGCAAGGGAGAAATGGATGATAGGAGTGCCTGGGAGCTCAGTGGCAGTGGCCAGTAGGTAAAAGGGTAATGTTTCTTTTTAACTCCCCCTCCATCCATTCCTGTGTGACTTGTTTAGGAGACATAAGGAGAGCCCTGCTGGATTCTTTTAGTCCAAAAATCTTTCTACTCCAGCATTTTTTTCCCCATGATAGCCCATGAGATGAATCTAGGAAGCCCACAAACAGGGCATGAGAGAAATACTTCTTTCCATCCTTGTTCATTCCAGTGACTGGCACTCAGTGTCCTAACGCTTTTAATTAACTAATTTAATCAATTTAGCCATCATGCCTTATCAGAGCTGGGAAAAGTTACTTTTTTGGAGTATAACTACCAGAAGCCCCCAGCCAGTAAGACATCTAGCTCTGTTGGCCAGGAGTTCTGGAAGATGTTTCGAGAAAAAGTAACTTTTCTCAGCCCTGCTTGTTGATAGACACATCCAAGCTTGTTTTCTGCTGCTCCAGAGACCAGGACATGGAGCAATGGGTTCAAACTACAGGAAAAGAGATTCCACCTAAACATTAGGAAGAACGTCTTGACAGTAAGAGCTGTTCGGAAGTGGAATACACTGCCTCGGAGTGTGGTGGAGTTTTAAACAGGCTCGATGGCCATCTATTGGGAATGATTTGATTGTGTGTTCCTGCATGGGAAGGGGTTGGACTGGATGGTCCTTGTGGTCTCTTCCAGCACTATGATTCTGTGATTCCTCTGCAAGTCTGTTTAATCCTCCCCCTTCAAGCTATTTGATTATCACTCTTAGGTGTTCTTCCTACTTCCCAGGAGGTCTGTATAAGTTCTTCTCCCAACAGGACTTGCCACTTACTCAGCTATCTGCTTATTACATGCAGCTTAATAAGTTTGAGATGAAGAGTCGACTGAGCCGGTTTATTGTTGAAGAGCCCCAAGACCTTCCCCTGAGGATTGAGGATGCCATAAAGATAAACATAGAGGCGTTCCGCCTGTGGGCTGTAGCTGCTGGTTATGGACAGGCCTGTGACCTCTATAGGTATGTTTTCAACATTGAAAACACAATCTGGTGTTTCTTCCCACATAAACCTCACCACTGTGTAACATGATGTAATTTCAGTCTATGTCTGAAATATTTTGCATTTTTAAGAAGTAGTTATGGTGGTAAGGAGGTCCTCCCCGCCGCCGCCCAACAGAGAAGATTAGATTTGCCAGGATGCTTCTCAACAAACTAGAAGGGGCAAGTTGTTGCAGTTTGTAATGAATTTCTGAACTCTAATTCTGTACTCAAACCTGCAGCTAAATTAAGCAAAAAGCAAGTGATGTTCTATTTTTGTAAGGACAGATTTTTTTTTTATCATTATCACCACTTCAGCATCAGCAACAATGCCAGCACCCCATCTCTGCAGACAATGTGTCATTCTCAGTATGGCTGAAGGAACAATCCACAACTAGTAGGTTATTTCCTCACATCAGCTGACCAAGACAGGAGACCCAAAGTTCTAAATCCGTTTGGTCCATTTACTCCTCTCTCCCTCAGCAGTTTTAATTTTCCTGCCTTGCCAGCCGATGAAATTTTAATTTCTTTCTCTCTTCATCTTTCAAAAATCTATCAAAAATCTTTCTAATTCTTCCTATAAAGAAAATTAAAAACTATGGAAAAAGTTTTTCCTTCGAAAAAGCAAAAAGCAAAGAAAAAGCAAAACACACACACACACACAAACAAACAAAAACAAAAAAACCCACAATCCCCCCCAACAAAATAAGATACAGATGGTAAGTCAGAAGAGCCCTACTTGCCGTATGAGAAAAAGAAAATGCAGCCAGAAGATGAAATTATTTTTAATATCTCCCCCAAGACCACAGCTACGCAGGTTGTAGAGGGTGAGGTATATGACCAGTTCTTAGGTAGGCTGAAGGATTAATCCACTACTCATGGGTTGTCCCCACGTGTCAACCTGATCGAGATAAGACCAAAGAATTCTATTCCACTGTAGCTGTTGCCCCCCAACACCAACTCTCCTCAGTTTTAAAACCTATCTATCTCTCCTTCTATCTTTGAAAGCTTTAAAAAAATCTTTAAAATGGAATAGTTTATTTAGAGTTAGTGTAGAGTTAGTACTAATGGCTTCAGAATAAGGATTTAAGAAAAGGAAGCATAGTTAGCCAGAGGAAGTTCCAGAAGATTCTTGCTTACCTACAGAGAAGAAAAGATGACAAGTGAAGAGTGAAGTAATTAATGAAAAACCCCTGCAATACTGCAAGTTAACAGACGGTGAGCAACACCATGGGTCAAAAGCTAAAGGACCATTGCAGGTTGAGTGGCAGACCTCCAAGTCTGAAGCAGAGTCATTAATGAGAAAAATATTTTAAAGCTCCATGAGGGCGATAGTGAGAGTTGGTCTCTGCAGCTGGGGAAATCACCAGACAAATCAAAGGATCCAGACACGCTTCGTTCTGGTAAGACCAAATCAGTTAAAATTACATCTAGTATTAAATCAAAGGACACACCTGGTAAGGCCAGTAGAGACATGAAAGAGTCTGTGGAGCTCAAAAACATGGACATGACTTTTGGTCACCATCTTGAAATTGCTGGTTCCTCATGTAGGGGTAGGGCAGAGCAGAGCAGAGCAGAAAAGAATAACCTTCCAATCAGTTGCAGTTTGGCAGTCATGTGGGCAGGCTAGCTCAGTGCTTGGTGCTCAGGACACTCCAGCTGGTCAGAGAATTCAGGATGAGGAAGAGAATAGAGCAATGTTACCTTTCAGTGTACACAGTCAATTTGTAAGCTATCTTGTTTGCTTTCAGAAAGTTCTGTTAACGCAACCAAACTTAGCACCACAAGTGCCTCAATTTAGTCTCATCAAGTCCTTTAAATATTAATCAGTCAGTCACAACAAATCCTTTAAATTTAGCACAGCCAGGCAGTCAGGCATATTTAGCAACACAGGGCTGTCAAATGGAGAATGCATTAAGGGAGTTAATAAAGGCAGAAGTTCAATCAGTTTTAAATAACCCAAACTTAACTAAAACAATGGAGTTACCTAATATAAATAATTCAAACAATTTGAGCAATTTATTTAATTTAGCAAAACAAATGGAGTTAATTTTTATATTACCTAATTCAGGTATGAATAGGGTAGGAATGAATTTAGTTAATGAATTAGACTTCGATCAAACAAAATGGTAAAGCAACAAAGAATGAGTTCAGAGGTTAAATTGCAGAACAGACTGTTGATACAGTTGTTAAGTCTGGAAAGTGCAGAGAACAAACTAAGCATGTTTCATATAAAGACATTTCAGTTACTAGGAAGTCTGGAGATGAGGGTATGATTTCACAAGGGCTGGAGTCAGGTTCAGAGGATGACTTAGAAGTAATAGAAGATGATTCAGATGTGGACTCAGATGAGGATTCAGGGAAGGAAGCTATAGTCATAGACTGTTTCAGGTGGAGCATTTCAAAGGATTATTAAATAAATCATTTATTTCTTTGGGGTTAGATTTGAGTGAGAATTCATCTGATAGTAACTGCCAGAATCAGAAGAAAGCTAGTAGGTTAGCTACACGTATGCAACAAATGCCTTCCCAGGACATGCTGATTCCATTGCCAGAGATGTTTGAAAACTTGTTAAAGTTGGACTGGAAAAGCGCTCCTAATAACAGAAGGTTCAGTAATTATGGTAAGAAGCTATACCTATTTGAAAAGGATTTAATGGAACAATTGGCTATTCCATTAATTGATGCTGCAATTTCTGGATTAGTTTCCAATTTGGTTGTCCCACAGGAGGATGACACTATTCTCAAGGACATAGATGAGAAGAGAATAGAGTCAGCACTGAAAAAGAGTCATGAGGCAGCAGCTTTAGCAATAACAGCGTCTATGGGAATCTCAATGTTTGTGAGAGCAGACATGCTGTGGATTTAGGGTTTTGGAATTAGAGATATTTCTGCTAGAACCTTACCAAAAATATTAGTCAGATTGGACAGATTGTTACACTATATGACGTGTGTTAGTTATGTTGTCACAGCATTTTCAGATAGAACACACTTATCAGATAATGTAGCTAGATGGTCTCCTTGACTTAAGCACTGGGATGTGAATCAGAATGCTAAAGTGAATTGGTAAATACCCCATTCGAAGGTAGATTACTGTTTGGAGGGAAAAAAATAGGTAAGGTTTTAGTAGAAGACAACAATAAGCAGCAGGTGTTATCAATTTCTAGCAAGAAAAGATTGGAAATTTGTTGGGACCAGTCCTTACTCCTTTCATTGGGGAAGGGGTTTTCAGAAGCAGAGAGACTTCAGATCTTACAGAATAGGTCCAAATTCCTGTTTAAACAGCAAGTGCAACAGCAATTTAGAAGAGAAGCTGTACTGACTTGGGGGAAATACTGGTGGGAGGGAGATTAATTCACTTTGGTCATCTGTGGAATTTGATAACATCAGACAAGTGGGTTCTGGAAGTGATTACAAGGAGTTATAGTATTCAGTTTCAAAAGGAAGGTTTCTCCCATCACCGGTAGCAAAGATTTTAGGAAAGAGACAGATTGTACAGAAATAAATAGACCATCTATTGGAAATAGTGGCTATTGAGCAAGTTCCCTTAGAAGAGAAGTTCCAAGGGGGTGGTATTGCCTCTTTTTCACAGTGCCCAAACACAACGGGAGGTACAGACTGGTCTTGGATTTGCAATATTTAAAGCACTATGCCCAGTACGAAAGAGTCAAGATAGAAACATTGCAAACAATCCTAGACCATCTGGAGTTGGGTGATTTCTTACTCTCTGTGGACTTGCGGGAGGCTTAACTTCCTGTTCCAATGGGTCCAGGTTGCAGACAGTCTCTTTGTTTTGAGTTCAACAAACACCACTACCAATTCAGAGTTCTACCTTTTGGTCTGGCTTCAGCACTGAGAGTCTTCACCAATGTGTTCATTCTGGGCATAGCTTATTTAAGATAACAGCAGATTTTTCTTTACCCATATTAGGATATTATTTTGGTGAAGGCGAGGAGTTGAGAAAATGCAGAAAGGGATCTGAGATTAACCTTGGTCTATCTGGAGAACCTAGGATTCAACGTGAATTTCAAGAAAAGTCACTTAGAAGCTAACCTGTTTGGGTGTGCAGATCGATACAGAGAAAGGGTGTGTTTTCCTCTCAGAAGAGAGGAAGTAAAAAACAAATTATTTCAGAAATATTACAAAAGAAAAATGTAAAGTTGATGTATTTAGCAAAGGTATTAGGAGTTCTAGAGTCAACAATTCATTTGGTGTCTTGGGCAAAGTTCTATATAAGATCTCTGCAGCTATTTCTAAGACTGCATCAGTTAATGATAATATGAAACAAAAATTATACACCTCAAATTCTGGAATATGTAAGAAGGGATCTAAGGTGGTGGATCAAGCCTGGAACTGTAACCAAAGCAAATTAGTTCATTCCTTAGGGGAAGGTAGAAATTTTGACAGATCTCAGTCTTTACAGCTGGAGCTCAATGCCAATGATCTTCGATAGAAGCAGCTTGGAATATCAACTTGTTAGAGATGAGAACAATCAGATGGGCATCAGTACATTTTAGGCCAATGGTTCAAAATCACATATTAACAGACAGTAAACAGAAAGTGCAAATATTAACAGACAGTATTTCAGTCAAGGCCTACCTGTGCAATCAGGGAGGTTCACGATCTCAAAAACTGATAGCAGAATCAAGAAAACTTACGTTGGGCCGAGAAACATCTGAAATCCTTATCTGATGTTTATCTAAAGGGCTCGATGAATTTCACAGCAGATTTCCTCAGCAGGAGCAAAATCCTTCTGGGGAATGGGGTCTAGATTCTGTTGTATTCAATCAACTGCAGGAGAAATATGGAAGATTTTTGATGGACCTTTTCACATCTGGAGGGAATTTCAAAGTAAGAAGGTTCATTTCAATCGCTGGAAGTTAGTGCGGAAAATCAAGGTGTGTTACGGGTTCCATGGTTGAAGGGGCTGCTATATGTGTTCCCTCCTGTTCCAGTAATTCAGAGGGTACTGTTAAAGATCACATACGAAAAGGCACAAGTAGTTTTAGTGGTACTGTTTTGGCCTCAGAGGCTGTCTACTGATGAGCTTGCCCATAGAGGATCCCTTTCATCTTCCGCAGAAGAAAGCATTGTTAGTACAAGGTCCAATACTACATCTAGACCCACAGTGGCTAAGGTTAGCCACTTGGAGATTGAATGGAGAAGTTTAATAAAGAAAGGGATTTTTAAAATCATTTTATCTGCAAGGATGTAGTCGATGCAGCAGATTTATGAGATTACATGGAAAGTTTTCAGTAAATGGTGTTCAACAAGTCAAGAGAATTCAGCAAGTCAGGAGAAGGTGAAAGTGAAGGATGTGTTAGCTTTTTAATAAGATGGCATAGATAAAGCATTACGGCCCAATAATTTGAAGAGGCAAGTGGTTGCTTTATCTTCAGTAATTTTCAGGAAAAGGAAGTAGTTTGAAAGTGCATCTAAATGTTAAGAGGTTCCTCCGTGGAACAACCTTACAGGCCTCTCCAACAGTTCATAGATTTCCTTTGTGGTTTCTCTGTTTAGTGTTGATTGTGTTGACAGCTTCACCTTTTCACCCATTAAAGGAAGCATCATTAAGATGTCTTTCATTTAAAGTGTTGTTTCTAGTGGCTATAACATCAGCTCGAAGAGTGTCGGAATTAGCTGCTCTGTCAGTTAATTAGATTTTTTCAGATTTGTGGCTAAGTTGACAATTATTGATCCATTATTTGTTCCAAAACCAATTTTGATGAGATTACGTAGTCAAATATTGGACTTACCTACTTTTTGCCCCAAACCTATTCATCACTTGAGTGCAAGGACACATATTAGATATTAAAAGGACAATGAAGATTTATCTCAAGATAACAAGAAGGTTTAGACGATCAGCAACTCTGTTTGTCTCCTTTAATCCATAGACTTTGGGGCACAAAGCATCTAAGCAAACACTATCTAGATGGCTAAAGGCCTGCATATATTTTTGTTATGATTTCAATAAAGTTCCAAGACCCAAGTCGTGTATTGGCTCATTCTACAAGGTCGATGCTACTAAAACAGCCTATAGAGTGGCAGCACCTATTGCAGATGTTTGTAGATCTGCAGGTTGGAAAGAGCTATACAGTTGTCCCTCCACATTCGCGATTCCGAAACTCGCAGTTCTGCCTATTTGCGGAAACTTGGCTTCTCCCCCCCCCACACACAGGGAAGCGTTTTGGGGTGGAGCCAACCCCAAGGAAAGCTGAGTGAACGCCCCACATCATTCAGCCCTCCCACCCACAAAAGGGGCAAAAGCCGAGTGAAGTGGGGTGCCCAGCCAGTAAACCAAAGGGGGTTTGGTGCATGAGTGCCCCACCTCAATTGGCCCTCATCTCTTCCTTGCGAGGGGTGAGAGCTGGTTGAAGCAAGGCGCTCACCCACCAAACCACTGCCGGTTTGCTGCCTGAGTAACCCACCCCACTCGGCCCCCGCCCCTCTCATGGAAGGGACGAAAGCCAAGTGAAGTGGGGCACCAAGCCAGCAAACTGAAGGGGGTTTGGTAAGTGAGCGCCTCACCCCAACCGGCCCTCGCCTCTTCTGTGTGAGGGGCGAAAGCCGGCCGAAGTGAGACGCCCACTCACCAAACTGCTGACGGTTTGCTGGCTGAGTGCTGCACCCCAGTCGCCCCTCTCATGGAAGGGGTGAAACCCGAGTGAAGTGGGGCACCCAGCCAGCAAACCGAAGGAGGTTTGGTGAGTGAGTGCCTCACCCCAGTCGGCCCTCACCCCTTCCTTGTGAGGGGCGAAAGCCGATTGAAGAGAGGCGCCCCTCACCAAATTGCCGCCAGCCTGCTGGCTGAGTGCCCCATTTCACTCAGTCTTCTCTCCTCACACAAAAGTGGCAAAAGCCGGTTGAAGTGGGGCGCTTAGCCTCCCCGCCGCTCACCCCCCCGTCCCTTCCCATGCGGCAGAGGGGCTTTTCCAGCCCCTTCGCCGCTCACCTGCCACACCCCCGTCTCATCCCAAGCAGCGATGGGGCTTTTTGAGAGCCATCGCCGCTTTTGGAGGGCAGAGTGTGTGTGGCTGAAAAGCCTCCCCGCTACATGCCTGCCACCCCCCTCGTCCTTCTCAAAGCAACAATGGGGCTTTTCAAGCCCCGTTGCAGCTTTGGGGTGGTTGAGAAGTGGCTACAAGGCTTCAAACCCCGCGTAGCCACTTTGGAAGGGCAGGCAGGGGCTACAGGCAGGTGGGGGGGAAGCGTATTTTTATTCGCAGTTTTTCCACATTCGCAGGGGTCTTGCGCCCCTAACTCCCACAAATGTGGAGGGACGACTGTATATGTTTATATGTCATTATAAGATGGTTAAGTTTAGATCAAGTCAAGTGGCTTTTGATAGGACAGTGCTGCAAGCAGTGGCTCAGGATATTGGCAATTAGTCCCTCCCTGGTGTTGGTGGCTTGGGTATATCCCATGAGTAGTGGATTGCTCCTTCAGTGTATCTGAGAATGAGCGGTTGATATGCACCAAGAATGGTCATTCTAGGGAGGCTGAAGGTGCAGTCCACCCCCACCCAGGGGGAAAAATAAAAATCTATTTCCACTTTACAAGGATATATAATTAAAACTGAGGAGAGTTGGTGCTGGGGGGGCAATGGCTGCAGCGGAATAGAATTCTTTAGTCCTGCCTCAATCAAGTTGGCATGTGGAGACAACTCATGAGTAATAGACTGCTCCTTCAGCCTCCCTAGAATGAGCATTCTTGGTATCAACCTCTCAATCACTGAGAAGGTTCAGATGGCTGTTCAGAGGCAAGCCTCTGAACCTCTGGTAGAAATGGCTTTGAAGAAAATATTTAATTCGTCCAGCGACAGTGAATTGGAAGGGTGATCTTCCATTCAACTTTAGGGTCCAGTAAGACCCAGAGAAATAGTTTCTGTTAAGCCTAGGAGTGCACCTTAAAAAAAAAGTCAAAGTAAGGGAAAACGTTAAGTAAACAATTTTACCTGACAAGAGTAAAGGGGCGCGCAGAGGTATTTAGCTCAGTTGCCACTCCCAACCCATCTTGTTTCTGCTGGTTCTTATACAGAGGCGAGGCAGAAGGTGAGGCAGAATTTTGGTCCAGAATTTCTGTGTTTTAAATAAACAGTGCAAACACGAATCAAGGAACATGAGAGACACTGCAGACTGGGCCAGCCAGAAAAATCAGCAGTAGCAGAACATGTTATAAACCAACCTGGACACAAAATGCTATTTGTAAACACAGAAAACCTAGACCAGGCCAACAACTATCATGTCAGAATGCACAGAGAAGCTATTGAAATCCACAAACACATGGACAACTTCAACAGGAAAGAAGAAACCTTAAAAGTAAGCAAAATCTGGCTCCCAGTTTTGAAAAACAATAGAATCAAAACTCAACACTTACAAAGGAATTCCACCCAGGGACAGGGGGATTTCTAGCAGATAATGGCCCATCAACCAACCATTAGCCAAACAGACACTAACTAATCAGCCTTGCATCTCTATACCCAGAAAGTAACCATTCAATTACACAAATTTACATATAGTCCCCAACAGGGGTTCACAGCATATAAACTCCACATACACACTCCTACCCAACCATTCTCTGAAGATGCCAGCCACAGATGCAGGTGAAACATCAGAAAGAAACTATTCCAGAACACGGCCTCACTGCCCGGAAAAAAACCCAAGGGAAAAAAATACTTGGATTATGAGGAGCAATCCACTATACAAATGGGTTATTCCCTTGCTTGATAGGCAGCTCCTACTACTGGATTACTGCTCCTACCATCCAAGAATGATTATTCATGGTAACTACCAACTCTTAAATTTTCCAAAAGAGTGAGAGGCAGATAAAAAAAGTAGTCCAAAAATAAATACAACATTTGCTGCAGATGGGAGCCATCAAACATGTGCCTCACAATTAGAGATATCAGAGAATTGATTTGATTTTTTTTCACAGTGCCCACGCACAATGTGGGTTACAAATCATTTCTGGATCTGAAATAGCTCAATGGATTTGTTCAGTATCACACATTCAGAATTGAGACTTTGCAGACTATAGTAGACAATTTGGAGTTGAGAAACTTTCTCCTTTCTATAGATTACAGAGTCTTATTTAGTTGTTCCAATGAATCCAGTTTGCAGGAAATACCTCCGATTTGACTTCAACCAGCAGCATTATCAGTTCAGGCTTCCAGGGTCTTTACCAAAGTGTTGGTGCCATTAGTAGCCTTTCTCAGGCAGCAAGGGATTAAATCAGATCTCTTGACAACATGGAAATGTGTACAGAGCCATGGGTTTCTAATAAATTGGAAAAAGAGTCTTTAAGCATCAAGAACTCTGATAAAAGATAAACATAGATAAAAGTTGTATATTTCTTTCAAAAGAAAGAAGAGAAGATAAAAGTTACAGTGACGGAATTGCTTCAGTCAAGTGCAGCAGACGTAATGTTTCTGGCAAAGATATTAGAAATGTTAATAGCAATTATTCAAATAGTGCCTTTGAGCATGGTTTCATGCAGCTGTTTCTAAAGCCTCCTCAGAGGTACATCTATCTATCTATCTTGCTCTTAGGTATGTTGCCGTTTCCACTGTGCTGATTGGCTGCTTAGGAAACTGACCAACCAATCAAAGCTGTGTTGGGGAGCCAGTCAGCACACTGTGGGTGGGAGCATGTGGAAGTTTCAGTACTTCATAAACATAGCAGTGCAGAGCGGGATATGAGTAGCATGGGGGGATGTGGTGTGTCTAGTGAGTGCCTGAGTGCATGGGGACTTGGGGGTGCATGAGCCTAGCGGGGGGCAGGGCTGGGATGCCTGGCAGCGTGGGTGGGGGTGCGCGCCTAGTGGTAGGAGGGGTAGGGGTGCATGCCTGGTGTTGGGGGGTGGTGTGGGGGTGGGTGCCTGGCATCGGGGGGTGGGTGAGGGCACGTGCCTGTTGGCAGGATGGTGGTATGTGCCTGGCATCGGGGGGTGGGGATGCGCGCCTTGCGGTGGTTGGGTGGGGAGGGGCGTGTATCTGGCATGGGGGTGGGGGGGCAGGCACCTGGCAGTGGGGAGGGGGAGGGAGGGGCTGAGTTTGAAGGTGTATGTTACACCGGGTATAGCTAGTAATAAGGAAATATCATTACAATTTGACTTTACCAGGTAACATAAAGAAAGATTTGAAAGATTTGATATCCAGAAAAGCATTGGACAAAGGCAGTTCTTTTGTACCACAGAGGAAAATAACTATTACAACAAATGCAAGTTTATATGGATGGTGGGGGCTCACTGCTGTGGCCAGGCTATCCAGAGAGAATGGTCAGAATCAGAGAAGGAACTCAACATCAGTCTTTTAGAAATGAGAGCAGTGAGACTAATTCTAGTACAACTAGCTGGACCCGGCGTACCATATGCCATTAAAAAACCCCAAAATGCCCAGTAGACCTCATGACAACCCTTTAAGGTAGGCTGGTGTATTTAACTTGCCCCTCGTCACTTGCCCCCCTGTCGCTCGCCCCTGTCACGTGCCCTGCCCCACCGTCGCTCACCTCCCCTGCCACTTGGTGTCTCGTCACTCGCCCTGGCCCCCCATTGCTTGCCTCCCCTGCTGCTTGCCTTCCTGTTGCTTGGCCTTCCCCCCTGTCGCTTGCCCTCCTGTCGCTCAGCCCGGCCCCCCATCACTCGGCTTGGCCCCCCCATCACTCACCTCCCCTGCCACTCACCCTCCCATTGCTCGCCCTGCCCCCTGTCGCTTACCCCCTGTCACTCACCCTGGCCCCCTGTCACTTGCCTCCCTTGCAGCTTACCCCCCCCATTGCTCGCCTCCCCTGCCGCTTGCCCTCTCATCGCTTGGCCTGGCCCCTCTGTCACTCATCCTGGGCCCCCCATTGCTTGCCCTCCACCGCTTGTCCCCCCCGTCGCTTGCCTCCCCTGCTGCTGGCCCCCCGTCGCTTGCCCTGGCCCCCCTGTTGTTCACCCTGGCCCTCCCTTGATCGCCCCCCCACCGGTCGCCCCCCATCGCTCACCCTGCCCCCTGTTGCTTGCCTCCCCTGCTGCTCACCCTCCCGTTGCTCGCTCTGGTCCTCCTCCTCCAAACTCACCACCCCCTGCGTCCACCATCCCGCAGGCAAACTTGCCTTCCATGCCGCCGAATTCACCCCCCCGCTACAGAATTCCCCCCTGCCGCTAAACTGCCCCCCACCCCCTGCACTCCAGCACACACACACACACCACATCCACCCTCTGCTGCTCACACTCCCTGTCCAGCTGCCATGTTAGGAAAGGATTTCAACTTCCACATGGTCCCACCCCCAGTGTGCTGATTGGCTGCCCAACAGAGCTTTGAATGGTTGGTCAGTTCCCTAAGCAGCCAGTCAGCACACTGGAAACAGCAACATGCCTAAGAGCAATATATATAGATATAGATTTACACTGATGATAGGCCATCACATATTCAAATCTATACAGAACATGACAGTGAAGGCATATCTTTCAAACCAAAGAGAATCCGTTCATGCCAACTGATAAAAGAGTTGACAAAGTATTTAAATTCGGCCAAGACATGTTTGAATTAATTAACAGCAGTTTGTTTAAAAGAGACTTTGAATCAGGAGGCAGATTTCCTAAGCAGTAACAAATCTTGCCTGTAGAGTGGAGTTTGAACCAACAGGTTTTCAATTGGTTACTAAGACAATATTGGAATTTTTAATTAAATTTGCTTGCATCTGGAGGGAAATTCAAATTAAAAATATTTTTTCCAGTAAATAAAGATGTAGAAGTAGAAAGTCATGATGCTTTATCAGAGATGTGGCCAAAAGGTCTACTGTATGCTTTCCCTTTTTTGCCAATAATATAGAAAGTCTTCATGAAAATAAGGCTGCAGGGAGCTTAGGTTTGTTATAGGCTTTGCATTGGCCTTGCAAGCCATGGTTCCCTCTTCTGAAAAACGTGTTGGTGGCGGAACCGCATCACCTACCTCAAAGATCAGATTTACTGGTATAGGGGCCAGTTTGCCATCCCAATCCACAGTGGTTACAGCTAACCACTTGGAGGTTGAATGGAGAGGCTTGTTGCAGTGAGGCTATTCTGAGTTAGTGACAGACAGTTTTAGCATCCAGGAGACAATCAGTTCAACACATTTATCAGACCACTTGGAAAGTGTTCCAGAAGTGGTGCTCACAGAATTGGGTCATGCCTGGCAATGCAGGAATAAGAGGAATATTAGTATTTCTTCAAGAAGGCATATCTCAAGGTTTAAGACCGAATACACTGAAAAGACTGCCTTGTTATCTGTATTGACAATAACAGGAAAGCCTCTTTCAGCTCATCCACATGTTGAAAAGTTTCTAAGCGGCACAACTTTATAAGCTCCACCTACTGTTCACAGATTCCCATGTTGGGATTTGAATTTGGTGTTGAATGCTTTGACAAAATCTCCATTTGAACTTCTTAAGGAAGTGTCCTTATGACTGCTATCTTTCAAAGTGGTATTTTTGGTTTCTATAGCCTCAGCAAGACGTGCTTCTGAACTGGCACCATTATCATTCAATCTAGCTTTTTGCAAGTTTGAGAAAGAAAAGTTGTCCCTAACAATTGATCCTTCTTTTCTTCCTAAGTCTTAAGCTGTGAAGTCTGGGCATCAGTCTCTGGAACTACCAATGTTCTGCCTGAATCCAGTTCCACCTCTGGAAAAGAGGTGGCATTCATTGGATGTGAAAAGAGGGGTAAAAGTTTATTATCAGAGATCAGAAGCCATTCATCATACTGAGGCACTATTTATTTCCTTTAACCCAAGGACATTAGATTATAGGGCATCAAAACAAATGCTGTCTAGGTGGATAAAAAGCTGTATATATGTTATTATTATGCCAGAATGCCAAGGTAGACCTGTGCACATTCAACAAAATCTATGGCAACAACTGCAGCATTAAGAATATCATCAGTGTTAGAAGAAATGTGTAAGGCTGTGGTATGGAAAGAGCCATCGACTTTCATTAAATACTATAAGATAGACTGCTTTAATTTAAGTGAGGGCAGGCAGCATTTGGAAAGTTTGTTTTGAAGGCAGTAGTATAAGAGGAAAGCAGCCTTTCCAGCCCTTGGGGTGTAGCTTGGGTATATCCCATTGTAGATTGCTTCTTCAGCCAGACCAAGAATGTGAGGTTGATACTTACATTAATGATCATTCTAGGAGGGCTGAAGAAGCAATCCACTCTCAACCAAGGTCTGCAGAAACAAAAAACAAAACCCTCTTCTGCTTCTGTCTGAGCTATACCTCTATTTTCTAGGGTGAGCTCTCTCTCTCTCTCTGGCTTTTCTTCACAAATGAAGATTCAGGAGGGACTCATCCCGCACTTTCTGCAAGCATGTTGATGACTGAAAAGGGCAATCCGAGATAAACATGCCCGGTTGCAGAAAGCACAACAGAGGGTCTCTTTGGGTGATGTTTCTGGGTTGTGATTCTTTCTGTGTTGCCCTTTGTCTTCACAACTTGTTTGGCGTGAGTTCTCAAATAAAGCTGCAGCATTGTGGATAGTGCATCTCCATGCCTCCCGATGTGAAGCCAGGGCAGACCATTGTTGATGATCAATTTGGCCAAGCCTGACATGTTTCAGAGAGTCCTTGTATCGCTTTTTTGGAGTGCCCGTCTTATGCTGACCCGTGGCGAGTTAACCGTAGAGTACTATTTTTGGGAGGTGATGGTCCTCCATCCTAGAAACGTGCCCTGCCGGGCGCAGCTGTGTTCTCAATATCATGGCCTCAATGCTGGTGATCCCTGCTTGCTCAAGGACAGCAACATTCGTTACATAGTCAGTCCAGTGTATATTTAGGATTATATGTATACAGCGCTGATGAAAACGTTCGAGGAGTCGTAAGTGTTGGCGATAGGTGACCCATGTTGCAGACATGTAATTAAACTGTTGAGGGAGAGAGAAGAATAAACAGACCAAACAGATTTAGAACTTTGGGTCCCCTGCCTTGATCAGCTAGCAGAACGAAATAACCCACTAGTTGTGGATTGCTCCTTCAGCCCTCGTAACATGATCATGCAATGGTAAGTGTCAATCTCTCATTCTAAAGTATGTTAACAGAATTTTCCATCATTGGTTTTTGTTGAGAGTAAACTAGATATTTTGAACTCTTAGTCAATTTTTCTCCTTTCTGTGATTTCTCTCCCCACCACATTTCTTAACCTACAGGGATCTTTATCCTATATTAATGAAGGTGGTCCCTTCTCTGTCCCAGCTGGCCAGTGATTTTCTGGTGAATAAGTCTACATTTGAGCTTTCTATCCAGCGAGCTGCAGCCATAGTGACTCTGCTTACCCAAGTGACACAGACAGCAGGCTGCAGAGCAGAACTACAGGCCCAGTTAAGCAGGTATAGCTATCTTCTCTTATTTATTTATTTGAAATACAGGTTGCTCCCCCTATGTGGGGGACTGGTACCTGCTGTTTCAGTTATCTGTCATCCAAAAAAATATGGCCCCTCTAGGCATTTCCTACGTCCTCTAGCTTGACTCTATGGTGGCTTCCGCTGGAAGTTACTATAGAGTTGTGCTGGAAATGCCTAGAGAGTCTGCCTCTCTAGACATTTCCTAGATCCTCCTGCTCAGTTCTTTGGGGTTCACTATTACCCATGGTTTCATGTATTCATGGTAAGTCTGGTAATGTATCACCCATAGGTACGGTAGGCGGCCTCTACTTATATACCACTCTTCTTTAATAAATTCCCAGCTGATGTACATTTGTTAAAATAAGATTTGTTAAAAATTATTGTTATTATTTCAATAAAACCAAAAAGTTACAAAGCTTGGCACTATACAGTTGTCCCTCCACATTCGCGAACTTGACATTCGCGGTTTCGGTTATTCGCGGTTTTGGGAGGGCCTCCCCGGGCCCCCCCAAAACCGCGACAGGGGGCCTCCAGAGGCCCCGTGAAAGACCTGGGGAGGGGTGGGGAGGCCTTCGCGGGACGCCCGGAGGCCCTCCGGAGGCCCCGCGAAGGCCTGGGGAGGGGTGGGGAGGCCTTCGCGGGACGCCCGGACGCCCTCCAGAGGCCCCGCGAAGGCGTGGGGAGGGGTGGGAAGGCCTTCGCGGGACCCCCGGAGGCCCTCCGGAGGCCCCGCGAAGGCCTCCGGAGGCCCCGCAAAGGCCTGGGGAGGGGTGGGGAGGCCTTCGCGGGACCCCCGGAGGCCCTCTGGAGGCCCCGCGAAGGCGTGGGGAGAGGTGCGAAGGCCTTCGCGGGACCCCCGGAGGCCCTCCGGAGGCCCCGCGAAGGCCTGGGGAGCGGTGCGAAAGCCTCCGCGGGACCCCCGGAGGCCCTCCGGAGGCCCCGCGAAGGCCTGGGGAGGGGTGGGGAGGCCTTCGCGGGACCCCCGGAGGGCCTCCGGAGGCCCCGTGAAGGCCTGGGGAGGGAGGGAGGGAGGGCCGGGGAGACCTCCGCGGGGCCTAGCAAGGCCCCGCGAAGGCCTGGGGAGGGAGGGAGGGAGGGCCGGGGAGGCCTCCGCGGGGCCTAGGAAGGCCCCGCAAAGGCCTGGGGAGGGAGGGAGGGAGGCCTGGGGAGGGAGGGAGGGAGGGCCGGGGAGGCCTCCGCGGGGCCTAGCAAGGCCCCACGACGGCCTGGGGAGGGAGGGAGGGAGGGCCGGGGAGACCTCCGCGGGGCCTAGGAAGGCCCCGCGAAGGCCTGGGGAGGGAGGGGGAGGGGTGTAGTTATTCGCGGATTTTTCACATTCGCAGGGGTCCGCAGAATGGAACCCCCGCGAATGTGAAGGGACGACTGTAATCTGTAAATGCTTGATTAAACAAGTAAATTTATAATAAGAACAAAAACCAGTTATGTTCTGCAAATCCTCTTGTTGGTTATTCAGACTTTTTTCCACAAACAAACACCCAAAACATTCTAAAGCATATCTATAGAAGTTGTTACGTTCTTAAAGTGGATTTTCATGATTTGTCTGAATACTTATTTCATATATATATTTGAAAGGTTTTGCCTCATGTTTTCACGTTTAAAATAATTGCCGAGGCTTAAAGTATAATAAGCAGTTAGAACAGCAATAATGTACATCTAATACCAACAGATAAGAGAGAGAAGAAGTAGGAGATAAAACCCTTCAAAAACCTTATTTATATATTAAAGGAAAATGAAGAATTAACATCTCAGCAGGTAAAGTACCTAACTGGGAAGAAAAGGGTTTTGTACAATGGTAGAAAGTGATTAAATGTTTTATACCCTCCTTTCCCCCCATCATCAAATCATAGCATTGGAAGGGACTGCGAGGGCCATGTAGTCCAGCCTTTAATGATGAATGCCCCATTAAAGCACTCCCAAGAGATGGCCATCCAATGTCTGTTTAAAAATCTCCAGGAAGAAAAGTCCCCTTTGAGGCAGTCTGCTCCAATGTTGAACAGCTAGAAAATCAAGATGACATACTTGGAAATACACCTGCATACATGGGGTTCCAAGCATTCTTCCCTTTGGGCATTAACCTGTCTTGGATATGCTTAGCTTCAGCAGGGCTGCTGCATCATGTGCTTGCAGACCATGCCGTGAGTGTGTGCAGGTTTTCCTCCAAAGAACTACCCCATTCAGTGATCAGTAGCAGATGTTGTAAAAACACAAATGCTTTTATGGCTTAATTCTACCATACCATCCAAATTTGGACAGGGAGATGCCGGTGGCAGCTTACATGAGAATGGCTGTTGTTTTTTGCTGCACCCCTAGCATGCATTACTGAACAGTCTATGGGCATTCTACTGTATTTAGTTAGTGTTTCAACACGCATTCAGCACATAGCCTGCCTCTGCTTTGCAAGTCTTTACTTTATTTCACAAAACCAAAATGAAAAACCATTTGCTAAATCAAATTTTGCTGACAGGTAACAGAAAGGAACAAGGAGTTACTAAATACAGCTGTATTTGCCTTTTTTCTTGTTTGTTTTCAGAGATTTCATATTTGGTCAGAATTATGGCTTTGGAGTTTTTAGCCTCTAAAGTGCCATCTTGTGACAGTTCTGTGTAATGCTTGAATAAGACTTTACATCAATGTAGGCTTTGCAGAATTTTTTTCTGAAGTGCTTCTTTTCAGAGAGGGAGCAGCAGTTAGGAAATTTATTTTTGTGAACTCCAGCTAAAGCAAATTCTCTATTGTTTCTTTCAGCTTAAACTCTCATGTCAGAATTGGTTTAACTAACCTGTGTGGGCTGTACCAGCAGGAGAAAAAAGGCTATAGACTCAGCAGATAGGAAGGCAGGCAGGCAGGCATTGGAAAAAATAGTCTGCTTGGAGTCAGGGCCGGTTTAACCAGTCTGCCAAATCAGCATTGGCGGGGAGCCCTGGGGGGGTCAAGGAGGGCCCCCTGCTGAGTGCTGCCCTTATCTGATGAAGGAGACAGCCAGGAGACTGCAACCGGCTCCTCTGCTCCTTTGGAGCCCCTTCTCCCTCCCTCCTCAGGCAGGGCGAGGCAGCAGCACTGAGCTAGTGCTGGAGATAGAGAAAGGGTTTGCTCTTGGGAAGTTGTAGTTTGGAGACAGTCCCTGGCTGCATTGCTGTGAAGGAGGAAAGGGAGAGAAGCTGGTCGTGTGAGTGAGTGAGTGAGTGACTGTCCTCAGGGGCCCACGGGAGATCTTGTGTGTGGGGGCGCTGCCATGCACAATGGGGTGGTTATTTTACTTTTTAACTTGTTGCTGGAGTCAAGAGACTTTCCATCCCTCTCTCCTCGGTATCTTCCTGCTTGTTTGCTACAAGCTGCTGAAGAATCCACAGCTAGCCTTTTCGGGCTGTGTGTGTGTATGTTCATTCCTTCTGCTGAGATCCGGTTTCTCTTTCCCTTCCTTCCCTCCTTGGGCTGCTGCCAGCTTAAAAATTCCCCAGGTAGCCTTTTCTAGTCTTTCTCTCTCTCTCTCTCTGTGAGAAGAGAGACTGAAAATCCTAGCAGCCAAGCAAGCTGCAGAGATTTTTTCCATGGCTAGTTTGATTAACTTACATAACTACATAATTACCTTATGTATTCTTACTTCTAGCATAAACCTAATACCTAAAGCAAAATCAGCTGCACTAAATAGCATTGTAGCATGAAGTGTACATCTTCTAGACTGTTTTGCAAAGTTGAAAAATGAACACAGAACTCACACACATCATATTCTTTAGATAAAGGCTGTAAATGTTTCAGATAATCAGAAACATTTTTCTCTCTGCACACATGAAGATGTAATTATTACAGTGGCAAAACACTCTCATGTTGTGGTTACTTAATTTTTGTCCTCTTCATCCTTCCCATCCTATAAATCACAGAGTTGGAAGAGACCTCAAGAGCCACCCAATCTAACCCCCTGCCAGGCAAGAATACACAATTAAATCACTCCCAATGACAGATGGCCATCCAGCCTCTGTTTAAAAACCTCTAAAGAAGGAGACTCCGCCACACTCCCAGGCAGTATACTGTATTCCACTTCCAAACAGTTCTTACTGTCAGGAGGTTCTTCCTAATGTTTAGTTGGAATCTCTTTTCCTGGAGTTTGAACCCATTGCTCCGTGTCCTAGACTCTGGAGCAGCAGAAAACAAGCTTGCTCCATCCACAGTATGACGTCCCTTCAAATATTTAAACATGGCTATCATGTCCCCTCTCAGCCTTCTCTTCTCCAGACTAAACATGCTTAGCTCCCTAAGCCACTCCTCATAAGACATCATGGCTTCCAGTCCTCCCACCATTTTGGTTGCCCTCCTCTGGAAATGTTCCAGCTTGTCAATATCCTTCTTGAATTGTGGTGCCCAGAACTGGACACAGTATTCCAGATGAGGTCTGACCAAAGCAGAATACAGTGGCACTATTACTTCCCTTGATTTAATGATGAGTCAATTTGTTATTTAGTTTTGTTACCTACCCTGACACCCCCAGCCCCATATCTATAGTAACATCTATAGTAATAATTGGCAATATTTAATAATTTGGTCAACGTGTGGCCTTACATGCAGTGTGGCCATTAATAAAAACCTGGGAAATTACTCATCTAAGAAACCCAAAGACAAGCACCACAGGGGCCCTTTGTGGCTATGGGTGCTGGGGTGCTTTGGGTTTCTAAATGGCACTAAAACCTCATTCTGCTTGTGTGTGTGTTTGCCTTTCAATAATTATTAAGGTGCAGAGGGGCCCATTTATTTATAAAGGGGTAGGTTTGCAGTTTGCAGAAGGAACAGCGTCACCCCTTCCTGCAACCTGGCTAAAAGAGGAGCATATTTTTCCTCTGAAGTACTTCTTACCTCTTGAAAATAATTTAGCAGCAATTTATTTTTTTTAAAAATGCAGAGTCTGAGTGGGACGGGGTCTGGTATATAGCTTTCCCGGAAACTGGGATAAACATAGGGGGCCCCCAAAACAAACCATTGCAGGGGGCCCCCAAATTCCTTAAACCAGCCCTGCTTGGAGTAGCAGATTTTGAATGTTTTCCCTTGCCGCTGTTGTATGATCCTGGAAGAAGGTGCAACTATAACATAGTTCCTAAATGAGACTGTGGCCTCAGAATTCTCGTTCCCCATCCTGAAGAGAAGGACCGTGAAATGGAAAAGGGAGGATTTAAAATGTGTCTCTCTGTAAGATATCTAGAGGTTTCTTTTCTTCTTCTTTTTAAAGAGAGTCCCAAATATTGTGGTGGTAGTAGTGATAATATTTATTATTTACTTCATTTATATGCTGCCTTCCTCCCAAAGTGGGATCCAAGGCGGCTTCCGAAGTAGTTAATTAAAAACAATTGCCATAAACTTGAAGACTGTTAAAATCACAAATAAAACATTTTAAACTCATTTTAACAAAATTTTAAAAGATAAATAAAATACCCAATAACGACCCCTCACTTATATCTTATACATTAAAAGCCTGCTTTAAAAAAAGTCTTTGCTGGTGAAAGGAAAGCAGGGAGGGGGTCAGCCTAGCCTCTTGTAGAAGGGCATTCCAGATAGTGATAATGATGATGCCTCAGTTCTACAAGTCTTGGTTACATCCAGCTAAGACAACTGTACACAAGTGCCCCATGAGTCTGCCCTTGAAAATTGCTAAGAAATTGCAGCTAGTTTATTGCAAAAAACAATTCTATGGGCCATGACCTACTTTATCTGTTGCCTGAGGTGATCAAAAAAGAGTTGTACTGTATATATTTACTGTTGTTTATAAACACACTTCAGCTTCCTAGGATACTGCCACTGACCTTAGAAGGAGGTTGAAGTGGAGCCCTTCTGGACCAAAGAAACTTCAAAAGGACATTAGAGCAACAGATGAGTTACAGTTCATCAGGTGGTTCCAGTCTGTCTCTAAAGGCTTGAATCAGAATAAAGGCTTCTTATCACACTGTACACATGTTGATCAGCTTACTTAGTTTCAGGTTGTTTATGTTATCAGCAGCAACAGTTTGGGTGAATGGCCACTGTTAATAATGTTTTTCTCAGGAGTTACTGCATTTGATTTTCTTCACACCTCAGTGTCTAGGTCACTGTTAAGGTGCTATAGAACTTGTTTTTGCAACAGATTATCATGGCTCTAACTAGAAATCCCTTTTTAAAAATCTTCCTTCATTTTTCCCCCCTGCTCTCCTTATTAGGATGAGTAGAATGAAATAGTTTTTGTGAAAGAGCAGTTAATAGTCGTATTCCTTGGGGATACAATATTGAGGCCAGCAAATGTCAGTATTTATTCCTGCTGTAGAAGTGGAGACAGACAGAATTTGACTGAAAAGATAATCATTTGGGTGGGAGTAAATACCCAGCTCAGTCAAGAGTGGCAGGCTGATCTAATGAAATTGAGTGTCTGTGGTAAAGGTGGGAGTGCTTTGAGGTAACACAAATATGATCTGGTAGATTGAAGGGCCAGACTGAAGGAAAATCCTCTTTTACCATTATACTAGGCTTGACAGCAGAGAAACATGCTGTTGCAGTATGATTGCTTTTCTGTGGGAATTTAGCCTAAGATCTGCTTTATACATGTGACATCCAGTAATGATTAGCATGTGTGAACAGACCATTCTAGACCTAATTTGCACTGAGTTATGTAGGCTTCACTGGCCTGTTGGCATTAGCAATTTACACTTTTCTTCATATTTCACCTTTACATTCTGTTGCAGGAGTGATCCAGAAGATGGTGACCTAATTCCACCTCCACCAATCACCTGGAGCCAGGTGTCAGGTTTCAGACCTATCATTGAATCTAATTTGAAACAGTGCCTTAAGGAGATATCCCAGCTGGAGACCTGGCAGGCATTGCAACCTCTGACTGCAGCCTGTGTGCTCTACATGGGGGTGTATTACAGCCATTGCAGTCAACAGGTGAGGCCAGCAGAAATGAAGTAGCAACTCCTACAACTGTCTTGTGAGTTATTAACCTTATTACCCAGTGCAAATGTTTACCCAAAGAAAGCTTGAAGCATTGTCAGGAGAAGGCAGTACAGCGGTCTCATTGAAAGAGTGTATGGGTCTGTTTTCAGGGCTTTTTGGTTAAGTTAACTTTGAAGTTAATCTCAGTGACTTTGAATTTTATGATTTGCCCAGGATTTTTGCATATGAAATTCCCATTGTTGTATGGGTAATGTATGCTGCAAATCATATTGCAGGCTCAGGGTGGATTTCAGTAAATCAGGGTGGGCCCTCCAGGTGTTAGACTGTAGCTTCCAGGACAGAGCTGTGCTATTCAGTTTAGGTACTGTTGAGGAATGATGAGAGTTTCAATCCATCATCTGGAGAACCATACTTTCCCAACCCCTACAACAAATCCTCTCTTGACTATTTTTTACCCCATAGCTTGCAGTGGGGATAGGGGGATGTGTGGCCCTCCAGGTGTTGTTGGACTTCAGCTTCCATCAGCACATATCAACATAGTAATGGTGAGGGATAATGGTGTTGAAGCTGGAATTGCATTCCAGCAACATCTGGAGAGCCACATGTTCCCCACATGTACCATAAGGTTGCATCAAGATATCTGGAAAATGCCCAGAGAGTGATGAAGGGGCTTACCGCACTCCATAGTAAAGCAGCAGGGGAGCAGGAAGGTTCTGTCTTCAGTGCTGCCTTATTACATGATGTTGTCATTCTTCTGGTGTTCTTTTGTTCTGGTCCTGAGTGAGTCAGGTAAAACCATGTCTTTTTGCTAATGTGTTTTTCTGGTTATCAAAAAAGACTAAGTTTTACCTTGGTCCCCATGGGACCAGAATGAAAGAATAACGACATCAAGCGGTGAGGCAGCACAGAAGACAGAATGTTCCTGCTGCAGTGTGGTAAGCCCTGAAGAAGCTGAGAGGCCAGGAAGACTAAGGGCTTGTCTAGATGGGCTATTGACCCTGTCTTTCCCCCCGTCTTAGAACCCTGCAGTCCTGAGGACACAGGGCTTTTGCCCCATTTTGTCCCGGGCAATCCTCATGACCCCTGGGGCTAAGATGGGGTAAAGACTGATAAAACATTAAAAAAACACCTACCAAAAACTGCTTCTTTCAACAACAACAACAACAAACCTGAATTGAGCCCTGCGTGTCCTCAGAAGCCCTTACTGGCACACTAGCCCATTGTCGCTGCAGTTGCCTCCTGCATCACATTCTCTGAAGCCAAGAAGGAGTCCCACAGCATGTGATCAAGGCTGGTTACCTGCAGGGGGCCTTGGTCATGTGCTGCGGGTTTGGCTTCCTGGCTATGGAGAATGGGATGCGGGCAGTGGTGGCGGCAGCCATAGAGACCGGCCGGCATGCCAGTCTGGACTTCCTCCCGTTCTGTGAAGGTAGCGGGGGACCAATGGGCCTGATCTGCAGGCAGAATATACCAGCAGGGAGCTGGTGTATTCTGGCTCATGTAGATGAGCCCTAAGTCTTCTGAGGGAAAGTTGAAAGAGTTGAGTATGTTTAGCTTAAAGAAAAGATTACTAAGGGGCAGTGGGATAATCATCAAATATCTAAAGGGGTTTTATGTAGATTATGGGAGTAAATTTGGTTTCCGTTGCTCTAAAGAGTAGGACTTACTGGCAATATGAGCTGTTTGATAGTGGAAGAGCTCCTTCATTAGACGTTTTTAATAGAGACTGGATGGCCACCTATCACGATGCTGCAGTAATTAATTTCCTGTATTGGCTGATGTAGGAAATGACTTGAGGAAATATGGTGTGCCCTTGGTTTCCACTGGGGTTTGGTTCCAGGACCCGCTGGGAATAACAGAATTCGTGGATGCTCAAGTCATATTATATACAATGGCACAGTAAAATGGTGTCTGTATATAAAATGGCAAACAGCCAGGTTTCCTTTTTTCATTTTTTGGGGAATATTTTCAATCCATGGATGGTTGAATCCATGGATAAAGAATCTGTGGATAAGGAAGGCTAACTGTACTTTCCAACTCTATGATTTTGTCAATTCTCCATCCTTCACTGGGAAGACTTTGGGCAGGACTAGTTGGAAATATGGGAACATTTCTCTCATTTGAATTAGAAAGGTTTTTCAGACCTGTTCCATATTTTTCAGCCCATGCTGAGATGATCTTTGGAATGTGGCTGAAAGCAACCAATCAGTGATTTTTCCTTGAATCAATGAACAATTATTCTTCTAATGATCAATCAATGATTCTAAACAATCAAGACACAATTGAAATCTATTATTATTAATACTTGGGGTTGTTTAATTGGCTGATAGTGCCTGATCATGTACAGCATGGGTGAGTAAAGTGCAGCCCATAGGCCGCATACAACCCCCCCTCAGGGAGCCCCAAAAAAATTCATTTCACATGCCCCCAAATGCTCTTTGGGGGCATAGAGAGCAGTTCCATAGTGATTAGAGGCTCCTGGGCCCTTCAGGGGTCAAATAGTTTTTTTTTAACAAAATTTTTACAATTAAAAAAAAAAACCAAACATTTTTGCCCCAAAATGAAAAATGGGTGTGAGGGACATTTCCATGATGTTTAAAGCCCACCCTGGGCCAATTTAGACTCGAGGCAGGTCTCTTTTTTTTGAAACAGGAAGTAAATAGGAAGTGACTTCTACCTAGTTCCTGTTGTTTATAAAAAGGCTCTCTGGTGTATAAACTGGCCACAGAAGGGTAAAAAAATTGTGAAAATGCCCCACCCACCCTTAGACAGCATTTGGGATCAATTTTATTTTTTGCAAGAACAAGTATGGCGGGGGTGTGTGTGGCTCTCCAAGATCTCCGTGGGAGGCTAGTGGTGCCCCCTGCCTTTCCACCCCTGCTGCATGTCAACCGCTGCTATATGGAAATGTAGCCAATTCAGATTGACTGATTTCTTCTTGGAAGGAGCTGGGGCTTTGAATGAAGGGAAGAAAGTCAGACTTCATTTGATAGGAACATTGAGAGGATTTTTCATCTTCTAGACATTCTACTTGAGGTTTTGCAGCTGTTGTACTACTTCATCACACTGTAAGCCCAGAGGTTTTTGGATAGGACAACTTGTCCTTCAGCACTTTAATAAACTCCCCAGAGGCAAACATATTTGGAGGTATTGCCCAAGCTCAATGAATGTCTTAGGTGTTAACATGAAGCAAAATGAGTGTCAGCAGCATCCTGAATTTAAAAGGAAAGGAAGTGACTAGGTTTAACTTGCTGGACATGAATTGTCAACTTTGTTGAAAAGTGTTCACAAAATTCTGTCTCTCCCCACCCCCATGATTTTCTCCACAGCCATCAGTAAATGCTATTGACTGCTTAGAGGAAGTGGAACATCTGAGCTCTTCAGTCCTTTTGCCTCTCCTCAGCCAACCAGCCATGCAGACCCTATGGGAAATGCTCAGGTAAAACTATTTCCAGGTGTGTTAGGGCTGCAGGTCAGCAACCCAGGCTGCTAATCAGAACTTGAAACCATAACTTTTCTAAACTCTGCTACTTCTTTGGAGTTTTACACCAAAGGTACTGTAGTGTAGATTTCAGGACCAGCTGTGGATACTTGGCATTTGTTTGAATCACCAAATCTAGGAATGTATGTTCTTGATGATGCTACAAATCCCATTTGTCTTTTCCTATCACTAGTAAAGGCAGAGTAAATAATGCAAAATAAGCACATGGTAATTTTTTAAATCATGTACATAGGTTATAAAATCCTGTTCTGGGCACAAAATATGACTTCACTTTGGTAAAGAATATTTTGGTGCACTAAGCTGGCAATCACCCATGCTTCTTTACATGTTTCTTACCTTGTAAACCACACCATCCTGTTGCACCCCCCCCCCCACACACACAAACATGGTTTTTAATGTTTTAAAAAATGCTCAGAATGTATTTCAGACCTTTTAGGGAGCATGAAGGCATGCTCAATAAAACAAAACAAACTAATGTGGCTTTTTTCTCCCCAAAATGAGGAGGGGGTGCTTAGGGAGTCTCTAAAATGGTCTCATGGGGCTCTAGGTGGCCCAGTGGCTTCACTTTCAGCAGGCTGTTAAATACATTCCAGAGAGGTAGCCATACTACTCTTCTAGCAAAAACACCAAGAAGCCCATGTTACCTTAAGCTAACAAATCTGCTTTGTCATAAGGTTTTCCTGGGGGAGAAGTAGATTTTGTTTTGTAAGTTGTGTCTTGTTTCCCTTAGTACCTTGTATATGGACACATAAGCCATAATAGATCTGTTAGGTTATGGCCATGTAATACTCCCCCCTCATAACAAGAATGTATGAAATGAGCTGGATTCAATGAGCAGGAAAATTTTGGGTGTTTGAAAATTAGGTATTAAACCAAAGTACTTAACGTATATATTTGATGTATACAGTTTGATACACATTAAAAGTTGCTTGAAAATAGATACTAATGTATAGCCAGCAGTCCATTTATGTATTAAATATCAAATAAGTTGCATATGATATACGAGAATTAATCAAATAAGAGAAAGTCAGAATATTGATCACCTATACCCAACAAGTAAAGGGATAGGATATATGTTATTTATGTTTTTATAAAAGTAGAAATGTATGTATTAATGTAATGTTAGATATGGTGTTTTGTTAAGTGTGGAATGTTGTTGCTATTTGTGTGTTTTTGTTTTTTGTATGTTGTAGTTGTTAATAAAAATTGTTATTAAAAAAAAAGAGCGACAAAAAGAGATCAGTTGCAACAGAAGCCTGCTTTTTGGCTCCTGAGAAGTCTGAGACATAGCGAAATAGAAGGGAAATATATATATTTACATAATTTGAAAAGCCCAGAACTGGGAGCACATTTATGTGGTAGGGACAAGGTTAGGGTCCTCACCTTTGGTTTACCAGGCCTGTGCCACCACAAAAAGCTGAAGCCTCAACATGCTTTCCATCATCCCTGAAAGATGAAAGGAATTTTACAAAAGAAACCTGTACAAGGTAACAATATTTCTGTGGAGCTCCACCATGAGGGTAATTCCTGCTCTCTAAATACAGTATGTAAAAACAGAAGAAGCACCCTGTTCAGTCATACCAAAGGCCAACCTCATCCAGCATACTCTTTCCCACGTGGCCAACTGAATGTCTCTGAGAAGCCAACATGCAGGACACGAGTGCACCAACACCATTTTACCCATGTTCTTTAACAGCTGATATTCAAAGGCATTTTTCTTGTGATTCTAGAAATAGTTTATAGCAGCTATAATTGGTAGGTGTTGATAGACTTTATGCATGAATTTGTCTACTCTCTTCTTAAAACTATCCAAGGTATTGTAGTGGATTCTGTAGATTCTGTAGTTTCATTGTGTGGTATGTGAAGAACTCAGTATGCTCGGGCCAAGCAACAAGGAAACACTGCAGACTTCCTGCTCACTTATGGTACTTTCAAAGGTATCTGACTCTCTGCTGTTGTAAATGGACTTTGGTCTGAGGCACCAAAGCCTGGTGGTTTGAGACAAAAGGTCCTATGACCAACTGGGTGCTTCATGAAAGTCCTGCATGTTGAGTAGCAGCAGTGAGGAGTTCTTCCCTGTATGGGAAGGATTAGCTTGGATCAAGGCTCTGCTTTCAGAAAGATAGAGCAGTACTTCAAGCTTATTTGAGTAAAACCAACCCTGTTATTGTTTTAAATGCTTATTTTGTTGTTATTTGTGGTCAAGTTGACTTTGATTTGTGGTTACATTTTGAGTGAAAGACCTCCATGAGCTCTGGGCATCCACAGTCCTGCTCAAGTTTTGCAAACTCAGGGCTGTGGCTTCCTTGATTAAATCAATCCAACTATAGTACAGTCTTCTTTTCCTACTAATTTCAACTTTACCAAGCATTATTGTCTTTTCCAATGAGTCCTATTGCCTCATGCTACATCCAAAATATGATAGCTTCAGTTGAATCATTTGCCTTCTAGGGATCATTCAGACTTGATTTGCTCTTGAATCCATTCATTTGTCTTGGCTGCCCATGGGTATCTGAAGACCTCTACTCCAGAACCATGTTTCAAATGAGTCAATTTTCTTTCTTTCAGTCTTTTTCACTGTCACATCTATTCATAGAAACAAGGAATACTATGGCATGAATGATTCTAACTTGGGTATTTAATGCTATATCTCTACACTTACCTAGTTCTTTCATATCTGCCCTTCCAAGTCTTAGTCTTGATTTCTTGACTCCAGCTTCCACTTTGATTAATGACGGAGCCAAGGTATAGAATATTGTTAACTATTTCAATGTCTTCATCATCAACTTTCAAGTTATGTAAATCATTTTTTCTTTTAATAATATTCAACTATAACCTTGCTTCTGCAATATTCCTTAATTTCCATCAATACAGTCGTCCCTTCACATTCGCGGGGGTTCCGTTCCGCGGACCCCCGCGAATGTGAAAAATCCGCGAATAACGACTCCCCTCCCCCCTCCCTCCCCAGGCCTTCGCGGGGCCTTCCTAGGCCCCACGGAGGTCTTCCCGGCCCTTCCTCCCTCCCTCCCCAGGCCTTCGCGGGGCCTTGCTAGGCCCTGCGGAGGTCTCCCCGGCCCTTCCTCCCTCCCTCCCCAGGCCTTCGCGGGGCCTTGCTAGGCCCTGCGGAGGTCTCCCCGGCCCTTCCTCCCTCCTTCCCCAGGCCTTCGCGGGGCCTCCGTGGGTCCCTCGAAGGCCTCCCCACCCCTCCCCAGGCCTTCGCGGGGCCTCCGGGGGTCTCGCGAAGGCCTCGCCACCCCTCCCCAAGCCTTTACGGGGCCTCCGGAGGCCCTCCGGGGGTCCCGCGAAGGCCTCCCCACCCCTCCCCAGGCCTTTGCGGCGCCTCCGGAGGGCCTCCGGGGGTCCCGCGAAGGCCTCCCCACCCCTCCCCAGGCCTTCGCGGGGCCTCCGGGGGTCTCGCGAAGGCCTCGCCACCCCTCCCCAAGCCTTCACGGGGCCTCTGGAGGCCCTCCGGGGGTCCCGCGAAGGCCTCCCCACCCCTCCCCAGGCCTTCGCGGCGCCTCCGGAGGGCCTCCGGGCGTCCCGCGAAGGCCTCCCCACCCCTCCCCAGGCCTTCGCGGGGCCTCCGGAGGGCCTCTGGGGGCCCCGTGGAGGCCTCCCCGCTCCCTCCAGGTCTTTCAGGGGGGCTCTGGAGGCCCCGTGTCGTGGTTTTGGGGGGGCCCGGGGGGGGCCCTCCCAAAACCGCGAATAACCAAAACCGCAAATGTCAAGTTCGCGAATGTGGAGGGACAACTGTAATTGTTTGAAGTCTTTACTGTTTTCTGCTAGTAATATGGTATAATCTGTATATCTTAAATGGTTGATGTTTCTTCCCCCAGTTTTCATATATTCTTCCTCTGAGTCTAATTCTCCTTTCCATATGTTATATTCTATAAAGAAATTAAACAGGGTGGTAAATGCAGCCCTGTCTGATTCCCTTCCTAATGGGAAACCATTCTGTTTCTCCAAATTGTATCCTGACAGTGGCCTCTTGTCCAGAGTATAGGTTCCCCATCAGGACAAACAGATGTTGTGATGCACCCATTTCTTTTAGAGTGAGCCATATTTTTTTTATGATCTACACAATTAAAGGCTTTGTTATAAAAGCACAGATTGATTTTCTTCTAAAATTATGCAGCACATTCCATTATCCAGCATATGTTTGCAATATGATTCCTAATGACTCTTCCTTTTCTGAATGCAGCTCAGACATCTGCCATTTGTTGCTCCCATATGGTTAAAAGTATTTGTTTTTATAATGTTGAGCATCACTTTGTTTGCATGAGAGATCAGTGCAATAGACTGATGGTTACTCAATCCTTACTGTCCCCTTTCTTGGGAATTGGAATGTATGTTGAATGTTTCCAGTCTGTGGGCTGTTGCTATGTTTACCTTATTTGTTGGCAGAACTTTCTTTGAATTTGAATTAATTCTGTCTCTATAGTTTGAAACAGCTCTGCTGGTATGCCATCTGTTCCTGGTGATTTATTCTCCTAAGATCTCTCCAACCCTCTTCAGCTTGAGTTTCTAAAATTGTGGATTCATTGTTGAAAGACTCTTCCTTGAAGAAATCTATCATTGTTTCATCTCTTTTATTTAGTTTGTCAGTGTATTGTTTTCACTGTTCTTTTATAATGTGTTCCCCATTGGTCATATAACATCCTTACTCTTTTGAATTTCCCTTTAATTATTTGGATCTTGTAGAAGAGATGTCATGTTTTATTTATTTTTTGTCTTCTGTTTTTTTTATTGATTTTTATAATAGCACTATTTGTCCCTACACACATATTGCTGAATAGTTGTGCTCAGGATTTTGAATCTGTTTCTGTCACCTTTTACTTTTCCTCTGTACTTAACCACGTGCAGAGTTCCACCAGTCATCCAATAAGTCTTTTCTTCCTTTTTGGCTACAGATAGTGTCTTAGTCAGTATATTCTTCCCTGACAGTGTCTCTGGTTTTGGGTTACCTATGAGTTAGGCTTAGTATTACGAATCTACCTTTACATGGTTTTTAATAATAATAATAATAATAATAATAATAAAATTTATTTATACCCCGCCCCTCTGTTAAAACAATCCATATAAATTCTATATGGATGGTCTTGAGGTTGCATTTTAACACTATGGCACTAAATCAGTGGGAAGGTTTGGATGAATGTTAAGCTGCAATCTTCTATATACTTATCAGGTAGTAAGTGTTGCTGAACTCATGTATGGTAATGTACTGTAATGCTGATGGGTCCTCAATTGATTCATACCTATTTTAATTCCACCATATGGTAGAATCTAATTTAATTCCACCATATGGTGGATTTAAAATAGATATGAATCAACTGAAGACCCATCAGCATTACAGTACATTACCATGCATGAGTTCAATACAGCTTACCACCTGGTAAGTATATAGAACAGTGGCTCTTAACCTTTTCTTTACCAGGGAACCCCTTTAAATATCTTTTGTTGCCTCAGACCCTCAAGATTTAATTCAAAATTTAAAACTACCACCACCATCACCACAACAATAAAAATACTTGATAATAATACTATTACACCATACATTAAACCTTCTCTCAGAGTCACTGGAGGGAGAGGGAAGTCTTTTCACCTGCTTCTTGCTGCACGTTTGTGGCTAGAGTGGATTGAATGGCAATGCACAGGCCCAGTCAGCCAGCCTGCCAGCCTTTGCCTTGGCTCCCGTCATGTGGTCGCTCAACTGCATAGAGGAGGTGGGCCAAGCAGCCTTCAAGCCTTCGTGGACCCCCTGTGAGGACATCACGGACCCCTGGGGGGTCTCTGGACCACAGCTTAAGAACCACTGATATAGAAGATTTCTGCTTAAATTTGTGCTCATTGCTGAATTTCGGTACAGTTGTCCCTCCACATTCACAGATTTGGCATTCACGGATTTAAGTATTCATGGTTTGGAAATATTGTTAAAAAAATAATAATCCAAAAAGCAAACCTTGATTTTGCCATTTTATATAAGGGACATTATTTTGCTATGCCATTGCATATAATGGGACTTGAGTATTCACGGATTTGGGTATTCACGGGGGGTCCTGGAACCAAACCCCAGCAAATGTGAAGGGACAACTGTACAACTATTTTGCCTAGCTAGCAATGGGTTTATTGCCTGGATTTTTAAATGAGATGCTTATTTAACTCTGTAAAAGTAATACCATTGGTCATATCATTATAAATTTTCTGTCTCTTTCTCTTCATGGTGCAGGACATGTTCTGTTCTGTGCAATCCTTTATCTTGCTCCCCAGCACCAGAATCTCTCCTCAGCATTGTTTCTCTGAGCTGCACTGGAGGCAAGCCCCCAATGAGCTTAGTGGGCTCTAAATCACCTTTCCCGTTCCTTATGGCCTTCCTTGTCCTGGTTAATAGCATCACTCACATCCATAAAGGACTGGTTAGCAAGGTGAGTACTGGTACTTCCATGATCTGTTGTTCACATACAGCAAGGTTAGGTATCATGCAACTTTCCAGATGTTGTAGGACTACAACTCCCAGCATCCCTCTCAACAAGGACAGTGCTGATTACAGCAGATCAGACTCACAGTCCAACAAGATGTGGAGAGCTGCAAGATTCCCAAGCCTGATGTACAGCCTTTCTATAGAGATTCTGCTTTGTTTGCCTCAAAGTAGGAATGATCCTTAGGACAATTTCTATGCTTGGGAAGATAAATGGGCATGGTAACAAGCAGCTGTATCTTGGCTATATATTTAGTCAGTCACCCAGCCTCACAAGGCCAAGGAGCAGGAGACTGTTGGGTATGTCTCACTAAAGGCTAACTGTTGAGCATATTTGCTGCATTTGGATATCACACTGTATTTACACAGCCAGCAGGCGAGTTTGAAAGCTTTTGCTTTCACTTTTGGTTAACCACAACATTCCATATCACCTTAACCTGGCGCTATGGTAAATGTTAACAACAATGGATTTGAAACAATCCAGATTCAAACCTTGACTTTGGAAGTAACCATAGTTAATGTTAACCATAGCATTTCACTTCAGACAATGTGAGAATCCTTAATTAACCAAAAGCAGAAGTGAGAGTTTCCAAAGACCTCCTCTTAGCTCTTTGAAAGGAGGAAAAGGAAAGGGAGAAGTATGAGCCCAAGAAGAGGTTAGTCTCATTTGTATCACAGAAGAATTGTATCTGGGTTGCCCGAGGGCAGGGGAAGAGCTGTATTCCCTCTCCCCAGAATGCTTTTATGGACCCAGTGGCATCAAGTGTATCTGTATTCTTTGAAATTGAGGTACTGAAGTACTATAGCAAGAGGGTGGAATGTAACACTGCCCACACAGTTTCAGCTCCTTTCTCTGCCCCAGCAGCTGTCAGAGAGGCTGCTGCTGCTTATTGATGGGGGAACAGAGGGGGCAGGCAATTCAGAGAATGAAGCAGCAGCTGATTTTGGCTTGGAGGGGGGAGACAGAAGAGTGTACTCATGGTTAGAGTGCAGTCTCCTTTTCCTACCCCTCAGAGCTCAGACCAACTGCTGCTGCTTTATCTGAATTGCCTCTTGTTTCTGTCCCCTCTCCAGTGGTAAGCAGCAGTGATTGTGGCAACCTTCCTGGGGTTTGACCATTGCTGGAGGGGCAGAAGTATTGGAGCACAAAGGGCTAAAGCAGTGGTTCTCAGCCTGTGGGTCCCCAGATGTTGTTGGACTACAGTTCCCAGGAGCCCTCTGAGGTCTCATCTTGACAGCCAGGTGGTCCTCCCAGTCATTAGTGAGGCTGTAGGATTGAACTCACAGCCTCACTAATGACTGGGAGGACCACCTGGCTGTCAAGGTAAGACCTCAGAGGGCTCCTGGGAACTGTAGTCCAACAACATCTGGGGACCCACAGGCTGAGAACCACTGGGCTAAAGAATAGTCCTCTGCCTAGTCCAAGAAGAGACATACAGGTGGTTAAGCCCCATTTATGGACATCTATGAAACTAATAGGATTTCTCCCATTGGGACCCTAGCCAGAATGCAGGGATACTTTGGCCTCCTGGAGGGTAGGGGAGAGGAGCTGTGAGCATCTCTCAGCTGATACTTTCAGGTGCCAACTGAGAGTGAAGCCAGAAAAAGAATCTGCTGTCTCTGATCAAAAGTCAGAGATAGTGGGGATTCTCTTCATGCTAGCCTCTAGGATTGGGGCTCTTGCCCCGAAACCTCTTAGTGCCAGATTCAGTCAGTGGCCAGAGATTCAGTGCCTTGGCACAGAGCCCTAGTTCATGAATTTGCTTCTACTGAGCTTGGTGAGGCTGCAGCTTTTCCCAAATAGAGAGGTAATGCTGTTGGCAGATCCATATTTTAGATTCAGGTGTCTGTAACAAAGGATGCTAAGGACCCAATCAAAAACCTGTCTATTTTTGTACAGTTTTAAAAGCTGTGGATAGGGAAGAATTCATTACCATTATACGTTATCCCAATAGACCAGGGATAGAGAAAGTGTGGCCTATAGGCCTTTTGTGCTTCCTTGAAACTGTTTCCCCCCTTGTCCTGAAAAATATGGATTTTTTTTTTAAAAAATGCCCCCAAATGCATTTCCATACCCCCTAGGAGAGATGGGGGTACTTGGGGAGCAAAATAAATCAGAGGTTGGGAGATATGGCAGGAGTTGGGGCACAGTAGGGATGGTACAACCCCCAGAGGTCCTTGGGGGACCACTGTGTCCCCCCCAAGTCCCAGAATTTGCCCATCCCTACCATAGAACATGAGAAGTACGTTACAGTAGCTGCTTGCTGTCCGTATGAGTGTGATTTCAGCATGACGGCAGGGACCAGGTCTAAAAGATATTTGCTCTGGGTTCTGATGTTTATAACTGCCTCTTTTTTAACAGTATGCTTCTATACTTGATGGGAATGGTCTGGAAAACTACCTTCTCCAGAGCTGGACCAGTGGACCACCTTATCTAGCCCCTTCCTCAGTGTGGCTCTTACGCCATGAGTACCACTTCCAGTATTTTGTGCTTGCACTGGGTCAAAAAACGGTAAGGTCTCTGCTTCAAACATCTCTTTTGGGTTGTTTATTTCATCTGCTAATTATAGAACCTGTGGAGGAGGGAGATGGGAATGGAGGCTGGTGCATGTGACTCGGCCTGCTTCGATAAAATCTGAGGTCAAATGATGCACTTTACTCTCCTCCTCAGCACACATGCAAACACATGTATGCCCCCCCCTTTTGATATAGGAACTGAGAAAAGAAAATGTGGTGATGGCATCTCTGCCATCAATCTAATTCTGTTCTTTATTATGCCCCAAACCCTGCAACTGATGAGCAACACATGCTGTGTATTGGCTTAGTGCTAAGTTGACAAAGAGTTCTTGCAGATTGTTGGGGGACAGCCTGATGACAGCCATCATCAGAAAGACTCTTGCTGAGTGTGGTGTCATAGGTATTAGGAATGCTTGGAGAAATGGAAAACTTTCAAAATGAAGGTATTTAATAAGAACAGGACCCTAGAGAAAGGTAAGGGAGCAGAGGTGGCTGGTAGAGCAACAGCTGGCAGCGGGAGCTGTATTCCATTGGGAATGGTTGAGCCTCAGCGGCCACTGAGACACCCTTCCTTTTGCCAGGACTGAACATGCATCATACAATGACTTGCAGTAGTATTTACCCTTGTTTGACATTTTGTTGCATTATAACTTTGAACTGAAACAAATTCAGTTACCGCTTGATGTACACAAGATACTCAGCACTGTGAAGCAACCAGATATTAGGGCACAAAAGTTAAGTAAACAAAAAATAGACAGCCATTTGTTACTTGCGTAAGTATTCACTCCAGCTCCCAGTCAATACTTAGTAGGGACCCCTTTGGCAACAATTACAGCTGGTAGTTTCTATCTGCTTTGCACATCAGGATCCTTCATTTTGCCCTTTTTTCTGGGCAAAAGTGCTCTAGCTCTTTCGGGATGCATGGAGACCATTGGTGAATGGTTACTTTCAAGTCTTGCTGTAGATTCTCAATTGGATCAAGGTTGAGGCTTTGTGTGGGGCCATGCTGAAATGTTTGGGTTCTCATTTTTAAACCACTCCAGTATTTCTTGGGTCCCTGTCCCACCAAAAGGTGATCCCTCTGCCCCAGTCCCAGGTCCCTTGCAGTCTGAAACAGGTTTTCCTCTAAAATTGCCCTGTATTTGTCTCCATCCATCTTGTCCTCAATCTTGAGCAGTTCCCTAATCCCTACCAAGTAATATTTGCAGACTCCAGACAGAACTTGGTTTCAATGGATTTCTTCTTGTCACTCTTCTATATACCCAGCTCTGCCGACCATCCAAGTGATAGTTGTTCCATGGAGAGTTTCTCTAAACTCAGCTGGAGATCTCTCTAGTTCTTTTAGAGTTACCATTAGCCTATTGGTTAGTTAGGATTTTTGTTTTGTTTTTGTTTGTTTGTTTTTGCTAATGGCTTCCATGCCTGGTCATTGAGTTTTGATGGACAACCATCTCTAGGCAGAGTCATGGTTCAGCCATTTTTTCCCCCATTTTATAATAATGGACTTAATAGTACTTAAGAAAATGTTAATTCTTTAGGATATTTTAAAATAACCCAACTCTGATTGGTGCTTATGCTTAACTTTATCCTTGACTTGTTTGGATAGCTCCTTGGTCTTCACAACGCTATGTGTGTAAATATGTTCTCCAGAAAATATCTGGGGCCTTCCAGAAACAGATTTAATCTGAGATCATGTGGCACTGGAATTGCACACAGTTAGACTCCATTCAACTACTTATTTGACTTCTGGAGGCATTGGGTTGCAGTAGAGTTTATTTAAATGGCTCACAGCAAAGAGAGTGAATACTTTTGCAACAAAAAAGTGCCAGTTTTGTTTTGTTTGCTTAATTTTTGTGCAACAATAAAAATACCTTGCACCTTCACAGCATTAATTATTATATGACTATCAAGTGATTACTATCGCAACTGAACTCATTTCCATTCCAGATTGTATCACAACAAAATATGGAAAAGTCAAAGGAGAACGAATGCTTCTACAAGGCTCTGTCTGTGAATAGGGAGAAAGTGTCTTGAGTGGGAATGGGAATTGGGCAGCTTCTAGTCAACATGTTGCCTTTGGAAATTTCAGTGGGACCTCTCCAAATCCCCAGCACCTTTCCCCAAAATCTTTTTGTATAAAAGATTCTAAAATAGTCTAGATTGCTGAAATATACTGATAAGGGAGGCCTGCAACTCCCTTCATCCCTCATAATAAGTTGTGATAATGGGAGTTGCAATCCAACAACATCTGGAGTGCCACACATTCCCCAGTTTTGCATTAACCAGAAGATGGGAATGGATGTTGGTGTTCTACTATGCAAAAGGCTAGCAGATCCCACATTTTGAAAAACTAAAATTTCTATCCTGCTTTTTCTCTTGCCATGCTGAGCACACAGAGTTGTACACACAGTTGTACTGTGTCATGCTGATTTGGAGATTGTGTGGAACTATGAAAAGCTAGCGGGAATGAGTGCTGAGACTACATGCACCTGGATAAACACTGTCCCCTGGGTTGCAACTTGGCATAGAATATTATGAAATGTCCTCATCCTGCATGTGTATCTGTCAGCAGAAATGATTGTAACACTATTATGTACTAAATTTTTGTTTCCTATGCAGGCAGGTACTTGTCCAGATTACAGCCAGCATGCTTCGCTCCATCACTGTGTTGCCATGGCACTGTTAAGCCGTTTATTGCCAGGCAGCGAGTACCTGGCTTATGAACTCCTGTTGGGCCTTGTTTTCAATCCCAAACTGATTCCGTAAGTTTCGCTTACACCCCAGCCCCCATTACTTCCTCTGCACAACACCTTTCTAGAATTTAGGTAGGATGTGGGGAAACCATTTAAGGAAGGGAGAATTTCCAAACAGTTTCATTAAAGTGGAAATGTAGGCCTAGCCTGTTCTAAGTCTCTGCTTTTGACATAAGTAAAGCAATATTCTATTGCCATTCCATTTTACTGAAGCATAAATGCTGCTTACTTGTTTTTTTCAAAGCCATCTGAGAGTTTTTGTAAATCTCCAAACCTTTATTGTTTTCTGTCTGGAAAGTTCTTCTGCTGTGTGAAAGATTTCATTTTTCTTCTTCGTGGTCTCTGTGAATCCACACATAAAAGGTTAATCCTGCGCCTGCGCAGAGCTCTCGGAAAGTCATTAGAGTCTTAAGAGTCTGTTTGAATTTTGGCTGTGACCCCGCCCACCATCCTGCAGGCTATATCTAGGCTCCCCTCAAGCCCGTCTCCTCAGTTCCTTTTTTTCCGCCGCGCTAGCAGCTTAAGGAACGTTAGTTGGAGTCTCTGAGTACTTTACTCCCCCCCCTTTTCTTTTCTCGTGTGGATTCCTCGGTATTGGATATTGGATTGGACTTGGACATTCTTTGATACTGTTTTGGCGATTGGATATTGTGTTTTTGACCCGGACTGTCGACAATCCTTTCGAGCTATGCGATTCTCCAGTGCAGTGAGTAGATCTTGCCCCGGATGGCTTCAACTGGTTTCTTTAAGGCATGTGCGGCTTGTGGAGCCAAAATGCCAGAAACGGATGGTCACGCCAAGTGCTTAATGTGCCTGGGGGAGAGACATGATGTCCGCTCATGTTGTCACTGTAAGGCCTTCAAGCCACAGGCCAGACGTAATAGGGACGACATTGAAGGCACAGTTGTATGAACATGCCCTCTCGGCCTCAACCCCTTCCCCAAAGTGGGGTACAGAAAGACTCGTCCCCCTCAGGACAGTCGAAACCATCCTCTAAACCACTTACTAAGGATAAGGCACGGGACCGTACCTCTCAGGAAGCTAAGAAAACTTTCTCAAAACTGGACGGTACCGAGAAGGGTGGTACTTCACACAGTACCGCTAGACACGGGACCGTAGAGGTACAGTCCCAGACTCCGAAAGACAAACAGAAGGGGGTGCGGTTGCCTTCTGGGGACCTGGAGGGATCCACGGGGGAGTCGGAACCGCCAAAGAAGAAAAGGGACTCAGATAGTTCCACGTCTAGAGACCAACATCGAGATCGAACTCCGGAGCGTACGAAGTCCCGTGCTACGGGTGACATCAGATCTCTGGTAGTATCCCCAATAAGGATAAGTCTCTCCTCCGGGGCACGTTGAGTCATCTCATAGGAGCAGTCACCAATGCAGACGGCTGTGGGAGAGCAAGAGGGCCTATCTGAGGGTGAGCTCCGGGAGCACTCCCCGGAGGTAAGAATTGTACAAATATCACCGAGTTCAGGAGAGAAGGCCCCACGTCGCTGGCCCTGCTCCAGGTCAGCCTCGTCGCCGGCCCTGCGCTCCATCACACCGCGGCCTCGCTCAAGATCATGGTCCTGCTCGATATCCAGGAATAGGGCTCGAATGTCCCGATCGGTATCTAGGGAGCGGACTCGATGCGAGACTCGGTCCCGCTCTCATCAGACCATTCATTCACGGACGACTTCACACTCCCGCTCTCCTCGACGGTCCTGCACACCACCGAGGTACCGTCCCCATCGTCGGTCCTGCTCGCCCCAGCGATATTGATGGTCCCGCACTCCGCAGCGATCCCGCTCTCCTTCGATTTTGGATTCCTACATCTCTGAGTTTGGGTCCCGGACCGAAGACGAATGGTACTGGAATCATTATGAGCATCCATACTATGACCGGACCCCCAGATATCAGTGATACCACAGGAGCTTGTATGCTTGGGATAGAGGACCTCGGTACCGCTATTATGCATACCCCTACCTACCACCCGAATTGTCGCCAGGGGACTGCAGGCATAGACAACGCTGGCGCCACATACGGAACCGCCCTGTGGATCCCGTCAGGGACCAGGACAAGACTGACACTGATGAGGCACAACGTTGCGACTCCAAGTCAGGTCAGAAACCAGCTGAACAGGTAGACCAGACTCCCTTAGACAGACATGAGGGAGAATCTGCACCATCATGGCGTCAGGGTCCAGGTCGCCATCCCCCTCAGCTCGACAAAGGTCCCCAACCCATGTGGCTCCAAAGGATTCCCGGGTCGAGGACCCCCAAGCCCATTTAAAACGTCAGCAGGGGGTAAAGCACACTGCTAAGGAAAAGCATATTGAGCCACTGGTCAGACCAAGACGGCCTCCATCCCGGACCCCATCAGTACCTTCTTCTGGCACAGACTCACGGTCGCGGTCACCATCACCCAAGGTCTCACCGACACCAGGAGGAGCCCGTCTGGACCCTCCCTCCCTCACCAATGATGTAAAGGCCTTTGCAGACCTGATGCTACGTATGGCAGGCACTCTGGGCATAAAGACCACACACCCAGAGAAGGATATTGATGACCCTATATTTGAAGACTTACAAAACCACTCTCCATCTATTCCCTCACTGTCCATCTCGCCGTATCTGTTGCAAGTACTTAAGACAGCATTGCCGACCCCTTTGTCAGTCCCTCCTACATCAAGGAGACTGGACCACCTTTATCGAGTTTGCACAGAATCGGCTCCATGGTTGTCTTACCACCCTAAACCCAACTCTGTGGTGGTGGAAGCTGCCCAAGTAAAGTCATCACAAAAGCTACACTCTACACCAATGGACAAGGAAGGCAAAAAGCTGGATGCGATAGGAAGAAAATTCTATTCCTCGGCATGCCTCCTAACCAAGATAACTACATACGCGGCATGTATGGGAGCCTACCAGAAATTCCTATGGGACTCTCGCTCCCCACATCGCGAAGCTCTCAGAGCAAGATCAAAGGATCGTACATTCATTCCGCGAGGAGGGCCCATCATTGGCTAGATACCAACGGCAAGTGGCAAAACATATGGCTGAATGCACTGGCAAGATTGTGGCAAATTCCATAGCGGTTCGATGCCATGCATGATTAAGGTCATCGGGGCTTTCTTATACAGCAAGGGTGATGATTGAAGACCTCCCCTTGGACGAAGTGGGCTTATTCCATAATGATATAGACACAAAATTAGAGCCTACTCAGAAGATGAGAATGACAGCAAAGAAATTTGGCCTGCCCAACCCCTTCCAGCCTACAAGGCCACACTTCTCTATGTGCAAGTACGGCCCTTCCTACAGAAAGAGGTACAGTTCCGTCTCCTCCCGTATGAAACCCCTCACTCCTGCTTACCAACAGCAGAAGAAATATCATTCATTCCGCACCAAGACTCACTTCACTAAGAAGAAACAGGACTCTTCAAAGCAGCGTGTTTGACTCCACCCAACCACCTCCGCTAACCACTGTCCCTGCGTCGCTGGCATGTCACACCATACTATCCCCTGCCGACCACCTCTTCTCTGTGATCCAAAGTTGGCAACTAATCACTTTGGACTGGTGGATCCTCTGCATTATACAGAGGGGCTACTTTATAGAGTTTGACGAGCTCCCCCCCCACAAGCAACCACAGGATTACGCCCTTCTCAGAGCCGATTGTGGAGGAAATTTCCACCCTGTTGCAAAAAGGGGGCAATAGAACCAGTTTCAAGCTCGAAGAGGTGGGGGCTTTTCCTCTCCAGATACTTCCTAATAGACAAAAAAGACGGAGGCCTCCGTCCTATTCTAGATCTTCGAGATGTGAATTCTTTCATGCATCCAAGGAAATTCTGTATGGTTTCGCTCTCCCCTATCCTTCCCTTTCTGAAAGGAGACTGGTTTGCCACTCTGGATCTCAAAGACGCATATTTTCACATCCCCATTGCAAAGCCCCACAGACGTTTTCTTGCATTTGCAGTAGGCCACATGGCCTTTCAGTTCAAGGTCCTCCCCTTTGGACTTTGTACGGCGCCCAGAGTATTTACCAAATGTGTAGCGGTGGTGGTTGCTTGGCTCAGACAAAAAGGCGTCATTGTTTTCCCCTACCTACGATTGGTTGCTCACTGCTCACTCAGCACACAAACTCTCCAGAGACATCATTTGACGTTATTACACGACCTAGGATTTGTGGTAAACCACGAGAAGTCTCACCTACAACCTTCCCACGTCGCTCACTTCATAGGCGCGACTATAGATTCCAACACGGGGAAGGCATATCTACTAGATGACCAGTTCAACACATTACGCAAAGTCGTGCTTCATTGTATAAGAAGAAGAAGAGTCACGGCACGAACTCTCCAACAGACTCTAGGATACATGGCATCCACCACAGCGGTCACCCCACTAGTGAGGTTGCGAATGCAACCTCTACAAAGCTGGTTCATCTCAATATTTTGCCTGATCAGACACAGCCAACACAAACGCCTTACAATCCCGCATCCGCTACTGAGGTCACTGTGTTGGTGGACAGAGCCATTGATGGTGCAGTGGGGGACTCCGTTTGAACGCCCAAGTCCCACGCGGTCAGTGACAACAGACACATCACTCCAAGGATGGGGAGCTCACTCCCAGAACTTGACCATCAAAGGCCACTGGTCAACCAAGGAAAGGTCGTACCACAGCAACGTGCTAGAGCTTCTTGCAATCTTCAAGGCGTTGAAAGCCTTCGAACCATCCCTGAAAGGACAAGTGGTGCAGGTAGCATCAGACAACACCACAGTGGTGTTCTATATCAACAAACAGGGAGGCACACACTCCAGAACGTTGCTAGAGCTGACGCTCCAGATTTGGGACTGGTGTGTGGATCGCAATATCTTCCTCATGGTGATACATGTCCCGGGGGAACAGAACAAACTAGCCGACACCCTCAGCAGAACGACATCCACCAATCATGAATGGTCCCTGGCTCACGATGTATTACAGGACCTGTTTACAAAAGGGGGGAACACCAGAGGTAGACCTCTTTGCGACCAGGGAAAATGCCAAATGTCCCCGATTCTGCTCCAGGGAACCTTGGACCCCGGGGAACCTGGGAGACGCTTTCCTCATGTGTTCGATGGGCCCCTTACTGTATGCGTTTCCTCCGCTCCCGCTGATACCCAGGGTGATATCCAAACTGCAGCAGGACAAATCCAAATGCATCCTCATAACACCCTGGTGGCCGCGTCAACACTGGTTTGCGCCCCTACTCAGGCTAGCGCAGGGGCAATACATATGTCTACCCATGCAACCAGATCTTCTGTCCATGCGAGCGGGGCAAGTGTACCACCCCGACCTACCATCCCTCCACCCGACAGCCTGGCTAATCACCCCTTGACTGCACTCTCCCAACCGGCCCAAGTTATCTTAGCAGCAGCGCAAAGACCTTCGACACTGAAGGCCTACGACTATAAGTGGAAAAAATCCTGCAAGTTCTTAGATGAAAAGGGCGTGGCCCACTCCGAAGCCAGTACATAATTACTAATGGATTTTCTGGCTTCTCTCTCAGCAAAAGGATTCTCCACTTCCTCAGTCAGAAGTTATATTGCGGCCACATCCTGGCATTTCCAACAGGAGGGCAAACCCTCCTGTTTTAAGGATCCCTTGATTAAGAACTTCATAAAAGGCTACAACAACCTGCATCTGCCCACACGTGGCCCCACCCCAGCATGGAGCCTGGAGCTAGTTTTATCAGCTCTGCCAAGACCACCTTTGGAACCATTTGGCGACGTGTGATTTCCGACTCCTATCTTTAAAACAGCATTTCTAGTGGCAATTACTTTGGCTCGAAGAGTGAGTGAGATATGTGCCTTGCGGGCACATATACCCGCTTCCACCAGGACAAGGTGGTTCTTCGTCCCAATGTCTCCTTCTTACCTAAGGTTATCTCTTCATTCCACCTCAACAAGGACATAGTGCTGCCATGTTTTTTTAGGAACCCTTCTAATGACCTAGAAAGGACGCTCCATACCCTGGATGTAAGGTGGGCCTTAGCTTTCTACGTAGACAGGACGGCAGGGTTTAGGAAAACCAACCGCCTCTTCGTCTGCTATGCGGGTCACCGCAAGGGCGAACCCCTCTCTTCTCAACGCCTTTCAAAATGGGTGGCAGCTACCATGAGATTGTCCTACCAACTGATGGGAAAACATCTCCCAGCCACAGTCAGCAGTCACTTGACTAGGGCCACCTCGACGTCTACTGCATTCCTCAGTGGGGTCTCTATCCAGGACATTTGTCGGGCGGCGACCTGGTCAGTGCCCCTGCCATTTGTGATGGCATATAAGATGGACTCCGCGTCCCATGCGGATATGGCACTGGGCCGGGCAGTGCTATTCTCCTGCATAACAAGAAGATCTACCTGAAGCAGAAGTTCCTGTCCCCTAATCACCCAGACCATACAGGTATATATTAAAAAAGAAAAGAAAAGAAAAGAGAAAAAGAGAGGGAGAGACACAGTTAAAATAAAAAACATAAGACGTGACTGGGGAATAGTTGTTTATTTATAACATGTGGTGCATGGTTTTTTCTGAAGTACAGGACACTCCCTCCTCCATGCACTAAGCTAGCCAATCTACCCTTTATGTGTGGATTCACGGAGACCACGAAGAAGAAGGACAGGTTGCTTACCTGTAACTGTAGTTCTTCGAGTGGTCATTTGTGAATTCACACAATCCCGCCCATCCTCCTCTCGGTGTCCTAGGCTCTCTCCTCCAACATACTTATATTCTTTTCATAAGCTGCACATCGCGGCTATTCGGAACTGAGGAGACGGGCTTGAGGGGAGCCTAGATATAGTCTGGGGGATGGTGGGCGGGGTCACTGCCAAAATTCAAACGGACTCTTAAGACTCTAACGACTTTCCGAGAGTTCTGTGCAGGTGCAGGATTAACCCTTTAAGTGTGAATTCACAGATGACCACTCCAAGAACTACAGTTACAGGTAAGCAACCTGTCCTTTCCTGATGTTTCTGATAACAATAATGGTGGTGGTGGTGGCATTGGTGTCATTGTTGTTGTTATCACTGTTACTGTCTTTTCCCCAAAACTGGGACTTAAGATGGCTTAGAGAAATTAAAACAGAAATGGGAATAAAGCCTTAATATAAATGCAGCAAAGTGGAAGTAAGCTGAGAAAATGTTTGCCCCCCAGCATAAGGATTTATTTATATACTGTCTAAACCCAGCATTTCTCTACTGCACAGCATATGAGTCGATTTCAGCTGAAATTTGGAGAGTTGGGATTCGTCCTGAACTGTGTTGAAACCCTGTCCCTCAGCTCTGTTCTAACTGCATAGCTTCTCTGTAGCATTTCCCTGATTGGATTCACATTGAATGCATTTCCCTGCATTCATGCTGTACCTGGCCAGTCCTGCCCCCCCCTCTCCTGCCCCCCGGTTTATAAAGAAAGTATCAATGTTTATCACATTCCCTCCCTTTTTACAGAGAAGGCAAAGCCGGAGGACCTGAAGCTGCTGACTTCTCAGACCTTCTGCACTTGGGCTCAAAAGCAAAGCCAGCACACCCAGGCTCAGCAGCTGTCCTTTCTTCACTCCCTAGTCGTGGTGCCTTACTGGAAGAAGCCTACGGCCATCTCCCACTCATCCAGGCCTGTTACCTCTCTCACTTTGTTTACTTGAAGCCTGCTCTTGTTCGTTCCAGAGATCTTTATCAAGGACGAACTCATCTTGTCCAGTCCATGCTTCTTCCTGAGGCCAAAGGGCCAATCCTACCTTCTGACTGGCCATTCCTTCCTCTGATATGCCTCTATAATAAAGTGACTAGTACAGAACCACAGTTGGCTGTGCTGCCCTCTCTTCCTGTAGACCTAGTGAACACTGTGACTCGGAACTTGCAATGGGCCCTCCTCTTGGAAACGTGGAGAGCCAGAGTCCTTCAGAGCATCTCAGCAGCAGCCAAACTTGCAAGGCTGATGTGTGTCTTCCTCACAGGCAGCGATTTGTTCCTGGAGGGGCCTGTCCATTGCTACACTGCTGCTCTCCTCTCAATTTACTGTCAGCCCAAAGTGTTGGACTCCTTGAACTTGGATGCTCCCCTCCCTGGCTTAGCTTCTTTCCACGACCTCTACATCAACCTCCTGGAACACTTTGAGAGTGTTTCCTTTGGAGACTCTCTCTTTGGAATCTTTGTGCTGCTTCCCTTGCAGAGGCAGTTCAGTGTTCAGCTCAGGATGGCCGTCTTTGGAGAGCACGTGGGTGCCTTGAGGGCACTGGGAGTTCCACTCCAACAGGTCTGTCTCATATCTGCTGCTTGAGGTTCACCGACTGCACCCAATTTGAGATTCACCCAACTCTTTACCAGTCTGTAGTGTAATGGAGGTTGTGGGCGGGGCTGCAGAAGGGCTTGAATCTTCTGACCATTCCAATCAAAGGTGTTCCACTCAGCCCAGAGCTTGGGAAGGGTTTGTTTGTTTGTTTGTTTGTTGAACTGCAACTGACTGGCTGGAGGATTCTGAGAGCTGTAGCCCAGAAAGTAACTTCTGTTTCAGACATGCAGAAGAGTCTCCATCTCCACCCTGTCTCAATGTCCCTTGAGAAACATAAGCAGAAACTGGGGAGCATCCAATGGAATCCACAGAATAAACTGGAGACACATCTCAAGAAGCTCAAAATACAGATGTTTTATTAGTTTTAAAAAAAGTCCTCACAGAAGAAATTGGAGATGTGTCTCACAGATGATGCCAGCCACAGATGCAGGCGAAAGTCAAGAATAAACTCTTCCAGATCAGGGCCTCACAGCCTGGAAAAAAACCCACGAAAAACCTAATGGATGCCGGCTGTGAAAGCCTTTGACTTCACATTGTCACAGAAGAAACTATTTACTAATAAAACAACTATCTTTTGAGCACCTTGAGGCATATCTTGTGCTTTTTCAATGGCATCTTGAAATACATTTCCAGTTTCTTCTATGGGGGCTTGAAAAACAACTAATAGCAATCCTTTGAGCATCTTGAGAAGTGGCTCCAGTTTTTTCTGTGGATTCCCTTGAGAAACAAACATCTGTAGTGGCCAGTACTGCCTCTAGTGCATCTCACTGCCTTGAGAAAATTTTAAGGGGTTGAACTTGGACAGTGTTATTATATTTTTGAACTGGAGGTGCTTAGCATGGGCAGTCTCCATAGTCATACCTCCAAGGAGTGTCAGAAATGCAGGCAGCTGTAGTGTTCTGTACCAACAAACTCTTGCTAACAGTTTTCATCTCCATCAGAAGCAGGTCTTCCGTAAAGCCAGTGGCTCTTAATTGCCAGTTCATGGCCAAACAGGCATCCTATATTTTGCATTTAAGTTATTTGCAACAAAAAAGTAGTTTACAACAGTATATTACTGCTTGGGGAAAAAATCCACCTCTTTCTCTACTGTGAGGGCCAAAGCTAAACTCAGAGGGAGTAGGATATTCCAAGGGGTGGGGGTAGCAAAAGTTGACATAATCCCTGCCAATCAAAAATAAATAAATTAAACAAAATATTCTTTAATAATCCTAGTGCTCTGATCATGCAGCCCTTGGCCTTGGGAAAAGGGCAGCTTGTAGGGTTTGGGAAAGCCGAGCCCTGCTCCCAATAGGTTGTATTGCTCCAGTTGTAGTCAGAGGCTCCCTAGTGGGCTGCAGACTGAATGGTGAATGCTGCATCTTCAGTGAAGCAACTGTTGGTTCAACTGTATGTCCCAAACTGTGATTTTCTTTGCCCTGGGCAACAATTCCACTCTCATGTATTTGCAAAATGTGACCTAAGGCCTTGATTAGTTCAATTTATTTTAGATTTCTGGATAAGAAAAATATTCCCCATATTCCTACAGCCATAACTATAGCCTTGAATTATATGGGTGGGGTGGGAGCCATGTTGCCGCTAAATGCTGCAGAACTGCAAGTTCCAGCAACCCTCAGCCATGGGAGTCATAGTCTAACAACATATGGAGGGATGCATTATTCCCACCCTTGATGTAGGAAGTCATTTGTGGACACCCTTGAGATATGGCTTTACGGTAGCATGGAAAGCTTGAAGGCACCAGGATATATGTATTACTGGCTCCAAAGAGGGTTTGGAAGGAACTCCGGAATATTCCAGCAAGATCTGTGATCAGGAAACAGGTAATGGTAATGGAAGGAAGCAGCAGTATATCTTGGCAGAAGGAAAGGCTAGAGCTGCAGTTGGCTTCTAGAGCCACTTTGAAGTATGCTGCATGGAATAATTCACCATAACCAAGGCCACTGTAATCTTGCTGTTTCTCACCCCTGATCTCAGGCAGACTGGCTTACCTCTCTATCCAGTACGGTCCCCTCAATGCTTCTACCCAGGGTATTCTTCCTCTCCCACTCATCTAATAAATATGGCTCAAACTCATTGCATAACCTGGTATTTTGAACAGAGTGATTTTGCTTTCTTGACTTTGTTTCAGTTCCCCTTGCCTCTGGAGAAGTACCTTTTCCCCCCTGAGGACAATCTCAGCCTCTTAAGACAGTACTTTCAGACCCTGGTTATGGGTACCTTGCAGCAGAAGTGGTGCCCTATTCTTTATGTGGTTGCTGTGGGCCACATCAACAGCTTCATTTTTTCCCAGGACAGCACCACACAGGTATGTGATCATCTTTCAAAGCTGCACCATAATGCATCCTGTTCTTCCACCAATTGGTTGTGCAGTGCACACACTATCCCCCCTGTATTGTTATCCTCCACCAGTGATAGTGTGAACACCCGTTGAGATTTCTGCTCAAAGATAATGATATATCTTCCAGTGTCAACATGGATTTTGAAAAATATAATAAATAGAGTGGGACAGCATCATTGTAAGGTCTGCTTTTGAAAAAAGTCTGGGAATTTACATTTGTTCAGGGTGCATTTTCCAGGGTTTTGTCCAGGATCAGCAGTTCAGATTGTATTATGTCAACCATATGGTTCACTGATGGCCTATAGATTTCTGGGCCCCATTAAAGATGCACATTTTACCCTCATTCAAAGCTATTTAAAACTTCAAAGAAAATACTGCCTTCTACATGAATATGCCACAAAAATGTTTGTTCTGCTTAATAGAACTTTATGTCATGACTTTTGCAATAAGAGTAGAAATGCATTATGATTAGGATGCTTGAAGAGGTCTGCCACATGACAACCTCCCTGGGCACACCGGGATGTAGTCAGTAGTTCCACAAGTGAAAGGCCACTAATGTAACTGATCTCATCCTTTACAGCCACTGCACTTCCAAAGTCTCAGGAGAGTCAAAGAGCTTTAGCGAACATTGTAGGTTGTGTTGTGGTAGGCTGCACTGGAGGGGAAGAAGTGCCGAACAAGGAGCAGAAGCATCTTGGTTCCTATTCCCTATTGGTTCCTGTTTTCTGACAACATGCAGTAGTGCCAAGCCCTGTTGTGTAACACAGCATCCCTTGTGGCATCCTAACAGTGCCACTGAAATGAAGAGTGCGGGAGCAGTGCTGTGTTCTGTACAACTTGTTGGAAGTACTCTTTGCCTTATCATAATTACAGTGAAATGTTTCAAGGGTTGCTGAGTTGCAGCTTCTTGGCTTTCTTTCCTTTAGCATCATGCAAGTAATCTGGACCTTATAAGGATGGTGGCAAAGGAATTTAATAGAAGTCTTAGTGGACCAGGTTGTGGCACATTGCCCTGCCCATTACATGTGGCAGCCAAAAGCTAACATGGCAAGAAACTGATCCACAAGCAGCAGCCTGAGAAACAATAATCTCTTCACTGGTTTCTCTTTGCAATCAGGCTCTTCAGTTGGAGTAGGAAGAGGTTGACATGCAGGGGTTAGAGATTTCAGCATTTCTATATTCATCATTGACGTGATAGGTACAGTTCTGTTGGGAGGGGTGAAGAGTTATCATTCTTATTCTTAGAAAAAAAAGCTGTAACAGTGCCTGAAGTCTAGTGTCTTCTCTATTTTTTCTCAGGAGGTTGATGCTGCCCGAAAAAACATGCTGCAGAAGACCTGGCTCCTGAGAGATGGGGTAGGCTGACTGCAGTAGTTTCTCAACACCGGTTTTGTATTTCCAATAGAGCACTGAATTGTTACATCTCCCTTAACAACCCCAACTCTTTTTGAACACTTTTTGAACACTTGAAATGTTTCCCTGTCTTTCTCCTCTTCCTCCATCATAATACCAGTAATTCATATTGTTTGGCATAATCCAAAGAGTACTGGCAGGGCAGTAGATATATTTCTAGGGGAGGTTACCAACAGCTCAGTCTTTCTGTTATTGCTGCATGGTTAACATGGAAATTTCCCGCCAACATAATAAGCTACTGCTCCTGCCAGTACTGTTTGGATTGTACTGTACTGTAGTAATAATATAATTATATAGTAATTGTATCGTGTGTGTGTGTGTATCTATATCTATAGCTATCTATCTATCTCTATATATGTCATATTACTTTTAGTAAATTACACTGAGAAGGGAGCCCAAATATTTCCTTGGATAAACAAAACAAAACACATAGTCTAGAAAGGCTTGTAATCTTAGAGTATACCGGAGTATGCTAGGGGAAATTTGCTTTGCTTTTCAGTCACACTCCATTTCCTCTTACTCCTTTCAGGCACTGAAGAGACATCTTCTCTACTACAAATTGCCAAATAAAGACAGCCCAGTGGGATTTGACCTTTATGAAGAGCTTCCTACTATTCGAGAGAAATACCTATATGATGTGACTAAAAAGAAACACAGAGGCGATCCATCAGTGTCAGACTCGTAGAGAAGAATCATGGCAGCTGACTAGAGAAGTGAGAAGCAGAAAAACCTGGTCATTACCTGGTTGTTTGTTTCAACCTGCCAGAAGCATATGTGCTGTCAGCCTTTGACTGGCTTGACCTTGCTGGGACCCTAGACTGTTATCATTTTATTTCCACTTTCTAGGCAGGTTCCACAAAAAATGGGGAAAAAAAATGGAGGAAATTTGAGAAACAATTATATGTACCAAGATGGAAGACTAATGCCTTTTTTAAAAAATAAAAATAAAGTATGGTAGTAAGGTTGGGTGTTGGTAGGCTTTTTTAATATTGATATCCCATATTGGAATATAGATTATCTTCCAGCATGAGCACTTAATTGACACCTTGACTGAAATGCTAGCCTGATGAGCAAGATTACATTTGTCTGGAAGATGAATGTATAGGATTAAAATATCCAGAAAAGACCAACATCCAGTTGTTAGTCCAAACTAGAGTAGATCTATTGAATTAAGTGGAACGAACTTACATGGCAACTTACCAAGTTCCCATTGATTCAGTGGGGCTATTCTAATTGTGGCTAACAATCAGGTTTAAGGTGTGACTCTCCAAAACTGTTCTTGGAATAATGATTTGCAGCTTCCATATGTGCTGGATTATACCTGCCATCATCCCCAGCACCCATGCTACCTATGGTGGCAAGAGTCATAGTTCAGAGTGTTTTGAGGGTTCAATTAACATGTTTCCTTGATGAACCTGGTTGAAATTTGATCATGGGTGTGCTTGTGCGCTTGTGTGATCCTCTCAGTGGAAATGAACATCTGAAGACCTGGGTTATCTTCTCTCTGGGGTGCTGGTGTTCCATGCTGTCATGATGGACTGACTAGCCCATCATGGAGAGTTCATCTCAAAACCTACAGGTCACAACATTGGAAAATTCCACTTCCTGGTTGCCATGGCAACAGGTATGGTAAGGGGGTGGGAACCTCATTTCCTAAATATGACATCACATCATCTGACTGAAGAGCCAGTCCAAACCTGGAAAGGCAGAACCAATCAAATCTGACCAAAGGACTTTTAAGTTTCTGATTCCTTTTTTCTGAGACACATGGCTTGGGCCACGTGGCTTGACCAGCAAGATAACCAGACATGATAACTGAGGTCGGGGGGGGGAGCCGACCTCCCTCATGGGCCTGATAACATCAAAGAGCCCCAAAGGATATCTGAAGTCTAAGGAGGAGACTTCCATTTAAAATAACTCTGAATTCCATTTCCAGAGGCTGAACTAGGCCGACTATGAGAGCCTGGTCTAGCCCATCCCAATTGGGATATGGACTGAGCACATGGACATCAGAAATGTGAGTTATTATTTTTCTTAGCTTAGGGACAGTCTAGCTAGCATGCATTAGTTTTATGATTTATTTGCATACTACCTAAGCTGAAATCTAAGCTGAAATCCTAGAGGCCTGATTTTCCTTCATATTAAATCTTAAGGACTTGAATTAAAAAATAAAGCTTTTTCTGTTTTTCCTAATCTCCATGGTCATGTGCCTGCTTGAGCTTGCTATCTGAATTTCTCTGGGATAGAGGAAAGGGCGTTGGTGATATTGTAACACAGCCTGTCCAGCTTTTTGCTGCGCTGGGCAAAGAAAGGGTTAAAACTCAGTGAGTGATGGCGGAATTAGAAGAGAAAACTTCCTCAGGTTTGGGTTTTACAAACAGGGCAACCCTGGGGCTTCAGGCAGAGAGGCTCTAAGGTCGCTGTCACACATGCATCTGGAGAGACTCTCCCGTGGTCACCCAAGTCCTATGCATGTTGAATACTCCAATACACAGTGATAATTGTCCAGAAAGAACTTTTACCATTTGACATGACTCCTTATATGACAGGGCAGGGAAGTATAGAGGATATGCCTTTAGTCCTGGTTTAGCCACCTTGACTCCTGGTTTTCGGGGAGAAAGCAGGGTGCAAATAAAGTTGTGAGAGCCAATGTGATGTAGTGGTTTCAATGGTGGACTTGGACTCTAGACAAGGGTTCAGATGTTCGCTAGCCATGAAAACCCACTGTGTGACCTTGGCCAAGGCAGCAAGTGACAGTTTCCCAGCTTGGAGGAAGACAATGGCAAACTTGCTTTGAATAAATCATTCCAAGAAAGCCCTAGGATGTGGGTCCAATAAGCCAGAGTTGACATGAAGGCCTATAACAAGTCTACTAAGTCATGCAGCTGTTCTGTGCCAGACATCTCACAAAATTACATTAGAAGTTTTCACTTTTTTATAAAGCCACCTGCCTTTCCTGTCTCCCTGTCTCTCTGCATTAGCCGTTTCTTCTCTCTTTATTTTTGTAACCTCATTATTTTTAATAACGTTATCGTTTGCAGAACAGGATGTTTTGGCAGCTGCAACCACTCTATTGAAGGGGAAAAGAAACAAGTGTACAATTGGTTTTTGGAAAGGCAGAGTGCAAGAAGTGGAGCATCCACAATCTAAAAGCATGCCTAGGTTTGCCAACTTTCTGTTGGGGTGAGATGCAAATAATTTTTATGCAAGCAAAATTTCATAGTCAGGTTACATGCCTGTCCTTTGATCTTTCCAAGATTTGATCTTTCCAGGAACATGAATGGCTTTGAAAGTTCCAGCCAAAGCTCAGATTTACTTTCTGACTGAGAGTCTGTGGCCAGACTTGAAAATGGCTATTTGCCAATAGTTCCCATTCAACTTGACAAACCTGAAACAATTTTATCATGAAGAATGGGCAAAAATGTTAGGATCCAGATGCACAAAGCTTATAGAAACTCCCAGCAGTTATTGCTGTCAAAGGCATTTCTACTAAGCACAAACTTGGTATGTGTGTGTGTATGTGTGTGTGTGAATACTTATGCATCCAAGAAGTGCCAGTTTGTTTACTTAACTTTTGTCCTCCAAGAAAAATATTGGGCCCCTTCATAGGACTTGAGTATCTTGCCTAACTCAAGGAGTAATAATTCCAGTGGACTCCATTTGTAGTCCAAGCTATAACACAACAAAATGTGAAAATGTCAAAGGGTGTGTGTGTGAATACTTCAGCACGGCATTCCAAATATTTTAATAAAACCACAGCAAAAATAAACTAGCTCCTCTGTTGTCACTGATGAGAGATAAGCCCAGCAGAAGATTTACAGGCTCGGATAGTCAAAGGTTCCTTTCCTTTCTGCTAGGGTTTTAGAAAATGAATGATGCCCTGTTCTTGCAGTGGTGTAACATGCCATGATTGAAAAAAGTCATTTAGTAATGCACAATGTATTCTTTCTTTAAATCACTAGAGGGTGCTGCTGAACAAAATATTCATAAAAATCCAAGGTGTAGCTTCTTCTGGATTCACAGAAGAGTTTCAGAAGTTTCCATTATTGCAGAACTTTGCTGAGCAAATTAATTTATTTTGAACCAGTCAATGCCTTTGCAAGCACAATATTTATGTTCAAATCACAAACTGGGTTTTTAAAAAAACAGGGTCAGAATGTTTTCAGTAATCCAGGTTGATCGTATAAAATTAACAGTGACTTGGCATGTGAGTAGATATAATGGATTATACTAGATGACAAGGTCTTTTAGGGACTTTAGTGTGTGGTATTGTTGTCAGACTAGACCAAGTTTGTCCATTTTATTTTCTGTTGAGGATTGGGAGGCTGAAAAATTCCATACCTGGTAAAATCCCAGAATTTTTGCTTGGTAAGCAGACTCAGGCAGACAGGTGTAATGCATCTGTGATTGTATGAGTAAGTGGAGCAGCAATAAAACCTTCAGAGTTAGTCCAAGATGAAGGGCATGAATGCACCCCCTCCCATTTAATGTACATATGCTGACTTCAGGAGCTGTTGAATCTTGCTTAGAGGGCTCAGGGTTAGCCATTTGGCATGCACAGCAATATCCTCCAGAATCTTATCATTTTCTGCCTTACAGCATCTGACCTGGCATCTTCAATTTGTTCATTCATCATTTCCTCTTTGGTAAGATCCTACTGATTTGCTTAATAATTTATTTGATGAGTTTTCTCCTACCCTAGAGATCTCAGGGTGATGTACAATCAAACCAACCTAAGTTAAACTGTGTAAAAATAAAATTATTCTTAATGACTAAGAACATATTAAATTTGCTAACAAGATAAAAAGAATATTAAAATCGGTTAACATAGTTTAATATGATTTATACCCACGTACATGTGAGGCTTTGGTAAACAGCCACATTTTCACTTTGTGCCGGAATGATATTAACATTGGTGGCAATTGGGCTTCCAAGGGCTTTCTCTGTTGTGGCATCTGCTATGGAATCCTCCTCTGGCTTTCCTTCGCAAACGAAGATTCGGGAAGGACTCGTCCTGCGCTTTCTGCAAGCGCGCTGATGACTAAAAAGGCCAATCTGAGATAAACAAGTCCGGTTGCCACCAGTGTAGACAAGCCTCCAGTGGCACTTAAGCTGACTGATCTCTTTAGCAGCGAGGATACTTCAGCCACTATATTTCCTGCCTAGGCTTTAGACTGGGTTCCTTGACTGGGCTGATAGCCTGGAGGTCAGGAAGGCATTTACCTTTATCCAGACAAGGGGCTAGCATGAGACTAACAAAATGCATATATCATGACTGAACCTCTCTGGAATATTTGGGAAATATATTCTGTTTTTATTTAAACTGGGACTGGACAATTGCATCATGGACAGAAGCCATTTTTTGCTCCCATGCCCCCATAGCAGGCTGCTCTATTTTATATTTAGCTGAAAATGTCATCTAGAAGTGTCAAAAAGACATTTCCATAGAAAACGTTTGGGTTAAGTCATCCAGTTTTCAGCCTTTGCAATAGGTTTACAGGGTTAGGAAGGGGATTTGGATGCACAGCACTCCAAATTACATTTTGGAGGATTTTATAGGGAATTTTCACAAACACACCCACATTGGGCAGGGTGTCTGGAGAATGCAGGGGGCACCCAGGAAGAACTTGGCGGCTGCAAAAAGGCATTTCAGTCCACATGCAGCTGAGAGATTGCCCTTTCCCTGGGCTCTTCACCTGATACAATTATAGTAATTGCCCAACATTTGTATCTATGCATTAACATATGCAAATCCCTGTGCTCCCTTCTGTTCTGTTTTGACGATGCACCTTCATGGTAAGTAACCAATGTGGCATTCTGTTTTGATGATGCCTAAGTAGCGAACCAAGTCCAGAACCCTCAAAGTTCGGTGATCGCAAACTGGTTCTATGGTTGTCCATGGTTCCTATATAGTCTTTTACCATTTGTTTGTCTTTATCTCCTGTAGTGTTCCCTTTTTTAGTTCATCCACCATCAGTATCCAACTCTTTCCCTTCCTTATGTGTTGTGGCCTTTGCTTTGGTTTTGAACTGATGTTCAGGCCTATGCTTGCAAGTGTGATTTGTTTTTCTCTTGGGGTACTTGCCTTCCTTCTTGCCATGGTTCAGTTCCATATCATAAACAATCCTCTCCTAACTTTCAAAATTTTAGGTTTAATTGGTGTACAGATGCCAGTGAATGATATACTATACAAATAATGTAGGCTAAGATAGCCATGGGACTAATTACTATGTACATTCACCTTCGTTGGTGGAACAGGAAAGGCATTTAGACTACTGAACTCAAGTAGAGAGGTTCAGTGAGCTGCATCTTCTGCTGCTTTTTAATTAAATCTTATTCATGAATTCCATCCCGTTCAAGAACGTCAGACCTGTAATCAAATTTAGTTGCAAAATATATTTGTACATTGGTTATATAACCTTTCAGTTGACTGTCTCGGTCTTCTGATTCCTCCATGTAAATAATTTAATTCCACCCATTACTTATTTTTCAAAAACACTTTCCCTTGGTCCAGTTGTTAGGAGTCTTTGGTTTGCTACCATCGTTTATCTTGCCTTAATTCCCCCCTTGAACCTTATTACACCTAAATTCCAGCTGTTATATTCTGCTGTGTTTTCATTCTTTCCTCACATCATGAAAAATATTTGCTTTGAAACTGCTATTGCAGGCTTTTTTCAGACATTAGATGAACAATCAGTCAAGATAGGAAGGAGCAATATAACAGGTAGTTAGATATCACAACAAGCCTATTTGATTACTGCTGCCTACAACAGAAACAGCTAAAAAATGGTGCTTTAGCTCAGACTTTGGCCCATGATTAATTTCTCATAATGTCTGGACGTGGCAGCTACTGGTGCTCTGGCTTGTTTCTCTTCCAACAAGCCAGAGAAAGAAGCCAAAGAAAAACCCTGAGTTCTTTCTTCGGCAGTTTGGAAAAGAGGTAAGTCAGAGCACCAATTGCCATTGTGTTTAGATGTCATGAAAAGAAATGACACAACGAAGTTCTTGTTATCTTCTCCCACTGCAAGCGAAGATGATTAGAAAATAGGAAGCAACATGCTGTCTCATCCCCCTCAAGGTCAGGATCTTGTCTAAACTAGCAAAGGTAATCTGGGTGCAAATCAGAATATTTTGCCCCAGAGCTGCCCCAAATTCGACCTGTTAGCACCACATGCATCACATGTACCAGTAATTAAGAAATTTGAAGCTGAATTTATATCCACACATGTCTCCAGAGTAAATGTGAATCGGCATGCTTTGTTGTCCCCTTCTTCTTAGGGCTGCCGCTGGCTCCTTCTCAGGCAAGCACTTCCCTGACAAAGCCCTGCTGGCAACATCACTTGCTTTGAGGTTGTAAGGAGACACCTAGCCATGTGAACAGTGATGAGGGGGTGGCCCTCATTGTCACATGGATGGCATCTCCTTGCAATTTTAGAGCAAGTGACATTGCCAGCGGGGCTATGTTGGGGAGGTGCCTGCTTGGGTGGCAGCACCAAGCGGTGGCAGCACCAAGGAAACATTTTTTTCTGCTCTGCAAGTGGCTGGCTTAGCCTAGGGAGCGGGTGGCAAGTAACATGGAACTTTTGGACAAAATGGCGATGCTTTCCACCCACTGATCTGTCCTGTCCCCCTTTCCTCCGGGATCTAGAAAGGTGCTTGGTTGGAATGACAGCGGCAGCTACAAGGAGGTTACAGGCAGACACTTGGATGAGGGAATAGAGGGCATGCTTATCAAGTTTGCAGATGGCACTAAATTAGGAGGGGTAGCTAACACCCCAGAGGAGAGGATCAGAATCCAAAATGACCTCAACAGATTAGAAAGCTGGGCCAAAACTAACAAAATGAATTTTAACAGGGAGAAATGTAGGATACTAACTTGGGCAGTAAAAATGAAAAGCACAGATATAGGATGGGTGACACCTGGCTTGATGGTAGTACATGCGAAAGGGATCTAGGAGTTCTAGTGGACCACAAGCTGAACATGAGTCAGCAGTGTGATGCAGCAGCTAAAAAAGCCAATGTGATTCTAGGCTGCATCAATAGGAATATAGTTTCTAGTTCAAGGAAAGTAATAGTGCCACTCCATTCTGCTTTAGTCAGACCTCACCTAGAATACTGTGCCCAATTCTGGGCACCATAATTCAAGAAGGATATGGACAAGCTGGAACATGTCCAGAGGAGGGTATCCAGAATGGTGGGAGGTCTGGAAGCCATGCCCTACGAGGAGCGGCTTAGGGAACTGGGTATGTTTAGCCTGGGGAAGAGAAGGTTAAGAGGGTACATGATAGCCATGTTTAAATATTTGAAGGGATGTCATATTGAGGATGGAGCAAGCTTGTTTTCTGTTGCTCCAGAAACAAGGATGTGGAGCAGTGGACTCAAACTACAGGAAACGAGATTCCATCTAAGCATTGGGAAGAACTTTCTGACCATAAGAGCTGTTCGGCCGTGGAATACACTGCCTGTGAGTGTGGTGGAGTTTCCTTCTTTGGAGGTTTTAAGCAGAGACTGGAGGGCCATCCGTTGGGAAAGCTTTGATTTTTTTATTCCAGCTGTGCAGGTCCTTGTGGTCTCTTCCAATGGTATGATTGTATGATTCTATGGCTTTTCCCTTTGCCTTACCATAGTGGAACAGATGAGACTTGGGACGATGGTGCCACTTGCACCCACCAATCTTTTGTCCCACCTTCCTCATCTCAAATCCAGCTGTCCACACGATGGAAACTCCAGATTTTCCAGGAAAATCCAGAGCAACCTGCAAGTTTTTAAAATGTGCATTAAAAACCTAGAAATGTCAGTTTGCAGCAGAAAGGGCTGTACATCATGTGAACAGTTCGCAGAGGATATGGGGTGAATGCGTTTTTTTAAAAACCTGTGCAGACAAGTATAGCTTGTCCTGTGGGAATTTATTGAATTTACTGACTTGTACCACTATATAGTAATTCTTAACCAAGTGGTGTCTAGAAATATAGTGGTCTAGATACAAATTAGAAAACCTGGGAGTGGTGAGATTTTCCCTAGTTTTGAAAAGAAAACTGGGAGGAAGGAGGGTCCTCCCTCCCTTCTTTTCCTTTTTTACTTTGGGACCTTCACATCCCTAGTTTTGACATTATTAGATTGTGAATTTCAGACCAAGAACCCGTAACATGCTGGTGGAATGTAACTCTTCACCAGTGTTCTTATGGCCCCAGCAGAGGGGATGGAGTTAGCTTTCTTTTCCTTGCTGCTTATTGGGGTGGGCTGTATATTTCTGGGGCAGCTCTGTCTCCCCAGCCTCTAATTGTGGGTGTACCTGAGGATGTTCTGGCTGTTCTTGACTACCCCAAGGACAAAGGAGCAGTCTCCACTCCCAGTGTAAGTCTTCTTATTCAAAACAGTTGAAACATGCTTGGGGGCCTTCCAGCCCCTATAGGTGCTCAGAGAGATAACCCCTGGCTGTTGTACCACAACCAGAGTTGTAGGAAGAGGTACTGAATATCTACCCTCATGACATCAAAAACCAGTCCATACACTGGCATAACTGGGAGTTACACAGGCTCATGCCAACAACAGGATGGCAGCCCAGGTGTCACCATTCTACCTGACTGGATGTTTCTTTTGGGGCAGAAACTCATAGTATGTAGGCCACACCACAGGCTGAATGCTCCTACAAATTATGGAGGAGAGGGATAAAAACTTGACACAGGGAAGTTGTTTCCTGTAGCTACCCCAGGCCACACACAATATTCAGTTCTGGCTTTGAGAACCCAGTTTAACCTGCCAATTAAATAAAGGCCCAGTTCTTCCTTCCAAGTTGCATGTGAGCTTTCCCTTAATTTTATGGAGGAAGAAACTCCCTTGTTCCCAGATTAACACAAATGTTACCCTGGAGATGAAAGCTGAGCCTTTAGAGTAAACTGAGCAAGGGTTAGGGTGGAGTGGTGGTTACTTAATGGTACAATCTCTGTACATAGTCCTCTTAATTTCTACAGTGCCCAAGAAACCGTGTGCTATCACCTTCCCTGTTTTCTCATTCTCAACTGAATCGTATGCAAGCTATTCACTTTTGCTTTGTGGACTGTCCTCTTTGTGTTATTCAGCTTATGTAAGCTCCCATTTCTACTCTGTCAATGATTCAAACCTTGATAATCCATCCATTATAAATCCAAATTATCCTTGTGCTTTTCTTACTATTAGAAAGCTTTGTGAAAACTTTTGTGAAAAGGCTTTGGAAATGCTGCTTATAGACCGGAGATAGCCCTAATGAATAAAATTGCCTTATCCACCATCTATTCATTTCCCTTCAGTACAATGTCTGTACAATTTCTGTCTAGCACCATCTTGATTTAAATCCTGTGAGCCAGGTTGAGAGCATCTGGGTAAAAATCAAGGGGGAGAGAAACTGCAGGGAGGTATTGTGGGGTTCTGCTACAGACCTCCAAGCCAAACTGAATGATGCCTTCCTGGATGATGACTTGAATGATGCCTTCCTGGACTTGAATGATGCCTTCCTGGAGCAGAATACTGCACATTCAGAAAGGAGAGATGTAGTAGTAATGGGGGATTTCAACTATCCTGATATTTGTTGGAAGTCCAACTCTGCTGACAAATTCCTCACTTACCTTGCAGACAATTTCATTGTCCAGAAGGTGGAGGAGGCAACAAGGAGTTCAGCTATTTTAGATCTGATCCTAACCAATGGGAATGACCTGGTTAATGGAGTAGAAGTGGCGGGATCCTTAGGGGGAGTGACCATGTTCTCCTGGAGTTTGTTATACAGAGGAAAGGGGAAGGAAGACAAGCATAGTCAGACATGCATTCTAGACTTTAAGAAAGCTGATTTCAGAAAACTTAGGGAATTACTTGGGGTGATCTCATGGTCAGGAATACTAAAAGAAGGGAGTTCATGAGGGATATGAGTTTCTTAAAAGTGAGATATTGAAGGAACAACTTCAAACAATGAGGAGGAAACATGGCAGGAGTCTAAAGAAACCAGGATGAATGTTGACAGAACTCTCAACTGAGCTAAAACTTGAAAAGGACACGTCCAAGAAATGGAAAAGCGGGGACATCACCGGAGAAGAATTCAAAGAACTAGACAGCTCATTTAGGAGGAACATCAGAAAAGCTAAAGCACAGATGGAGCTCAGGCTTGCTAAAGAGGTTAAAAACAAATAAAAAGGGTGGGGTTTTTGTTGTTGTTGTTGTTGTTATGTCCATAGCAAAAGGAAGAAAAAGGAAATGGTAGGGCCACTGCATGGAGAAGATGGGAAAAGGCTAACAGGGGACAGAGAGAAGGCAGAACTACTTAACACCTTATTTGCTCCAGTCTTCTCCCAAAGGGGAAACAGTGCTCAACTTGGAGGAAATGGAGCAGATGATTCAGTAGGGGAAATACAGCACAGATTTGGTAAAGAGGTAATTCAGGAATACCTGGCCAGTATAAATGAGTTCAAGTCACCAGGGCCAGATGAATTTCATCCAAGTGTATGAAAAGAACTGGCAGAAGTAATCTCAGAACCACTATCAATAATCTTTGAGAATTCTTGGAGAATAGGAGAGGTCCCAGCAGACTGGAAGAGGGGAAATGTTGTCCCCATCTTTTAAAAGGCGGGGGGAAGAAGACCCAAATAATTACTGCCCAGTCAGCCTGACATCAATACTAGGAAAGATTCTAGAGAAGATCATTAAACAGACAAACTGTAAGCACTTAGAAAGGAATGCCATGATCACTAAAAGTCAACATGGATTTCGCAAAAACAAGTCATGCCAGACTAATCTGATCTCTTTTTTTATATAGAGTTACCAACTTGATAGATGAAGGGAATGCTATGGATATAGTGTATCTTGATTTCAGTAAGGCTTTTCACAAGGTCCCCCATGATATTCTTGCAAAAAAGTTAGTAATCTGTGGGCTGAACAATGCAACCGTTAGGTGGATTTGTAATTGGTTGACTGACCAAACCCAAAGGGTAGTCACCAATGGCTCCTATTCATCCTGGAGAGAAGTGACTAGTGGGGTGCCACAGGGTTCTGTCCTGGGCCCAGTGCTATTTAACATCTTTATCAATGACTTGGATGAGGGAGTAGAGGGTATGCTCATCAAGTTTGCAGATGACACCAAATTAGGAGGGGTAGTTAATACCCAGAGGACAGGATCAGAATCCAAAATGACCTCAGCAGATTAGAAAGCTGGGCCAAAACTAACAAAATGAATTTCAACAGGGAGAAATGTAGGATACTACATTTGGGCAGTAAAAAAGGAAATGCACAGATACATGATGGGTGACACATGGCTTGATGGCAGTGCATGCAAAAGGGATCTAGGAGTCTTAGTGGACCACAAGCTGAACATGAGTCAGCAGTGTGACATGGCAGCTAAAAAAGCCAATGCGATCCTAGGCTGCATTAATAGGAGTATAGTGTCTAGATCAAGGGAAGTAATAGTTCTAATCTATTCTGCTTTGGTCAGACCTCATCTGGAATACTGTGTCCAGTTCTGGGCACCCCAATTCAGAAAGGATAGTGAGAAGCTGGAACGTGTCCAGAGGAGGGGGACCAGGATGGTGTGAGGTCTGGAAGCGATGCCCTATGAGGAGCAGTTTAGGGAACTAGGTATGTTTAGTCTGGAGAAGAGAAGGTTGAGAGGTGACTTGATAGCCATGTTTAAAAATTTGAAGGGATGTCATACTGAGGATGGGGCAAGCTTGTTTTCTGCTGCTCCAGAGACTAGGACACGGAGCAGTGGGTTCAAACTACAGGAAAAGAGATTCCACCTAAACATTAGGAAGAACTTCCTGACAGTAAGAGCTGTTTGGAAGTGGAATACACTGCCTCGTAGTGTGGTGGAGTCTCCTTCTTTGGAGGTTTTTAAAAAGAGTCTGGATGACCATCTGTTGGGAATGATTTGATTGTGTATTCCTATGTGGCAGGGGGTTGGACTGGATGGCCCTCGTGGTCTCTTCCAACTCTGATTCTATGACTTCTACATGTGAATCCTTTCATTTCATTGCAGACAACATGGTAACATCCAAGTGGTGATCATTCACTAAACTATCCATGGCTCTTTAAGGCTACAATCCAATGCATGCTTTGCTAGGAATCTCTCTCTCTCTCTCTTTGGCTGTTCTTCGCAAATGAAGATTCAGGAAGGATTCATCCTGCACTTTCTGCAAGCGCGCTGATGACTAAAAAAGCCAATTCGAGATAAACAAGTCCAGTTGCAAAAAGCACAGCAGAAGGTCTCCTTGGGTGACGTGTCCAGGGTGTGATTCTTTCTCCGTTGTTGTTTCTCTTCAAGACTTGTTCGGCGTGAATTCTCAAATAAGGCTGCAGCATTGTGGATAGTGCGTTTCCATGCCTCCTGATGCCAGGGCGGACCAATGTTGGTGATCAATTTGGCCAAGCCTCAGATGTTGTTTCAGGGAGTCATTGTATTGCTTTTTTGGAGCGCCCCTCTTACGCTGACCCGTGGCGAGTTCACCGTAGAGTAGTATTTTTGGGAGGAGATGGTCCTCCATCCTAGAAACGTGCCCTGCCCAGCACAGCTGTGTTCTCAATATTATGGCCTCAATGCTGGTGATCTCTGCTTGCTCAAGGACAGCAACATTTGTCACATAGTCAGTCCAGTGTATATTTAGAATTGTGCGTAAACAGTGCTGATGAAAGCATTCGAGGAATCGTAGGTGGTGGCTATAGGTGACCCATGTTTCAGACCCGTAAAGGAAAACAGACAGTACAATGGCTCTATACACACTGATTTTTGTGCTTCGCCTCAGGTGTTTATTACTCCAGACTCTTTTGTGAAGTCTTCCAAATGCGCTATATGCCTTTGCTAATCTGTGATCGATCTCTTTGTCAATCTTGGCATCTGAGGAGATGATACTTCCCAAGCAGGTGAACTGCTGAATGGACTTAAGCACAGATTTGCCGACGGCAATGTAGGGATGGTGATGTTTATCCTGTGGTGCAGGCTTCCATTTTCCATTTTCTTCAGGTTGACTTCCAGCACAAATAGCTCTTGCAGCTGTTGCAAAGCAGGATGTTAGGCGCTGCAGAGCTGCTTCTGTGTTGGCAACAAGGGCAGCATCGTCAGCGAAGAGCAGCTCACGGACTAGATAGTTTAGAGCCTTACTGTGAGCCCTCAGACAGCTTAAGTTAAACAAGCTACCATCAGTACGGTAACGTATATAGATGCCGTCTTCTTCTTCAAGTTCTGCCGTAGCCCTTTGGAGCATCATGATGAAGAAGATTGTAAAAAAAGTTGGAGCAAGAACACAAGCTTGCTTCACTCCATTAGTTATTAGAAAGGGCTCTGAAAGAGCATCGCCATATCTGACTTGACCGCGCTGGCCCTTGTGTAGCAAGATAATTATTTTATAATTATAATCCAAGGGGGCTAGGAATAAGCCTCACTGAACATAGTGGGCCTTACTTCTGAGTAAATATGTATAAAATTGCACTATACATGTGGCTAGCAAATTAGTTATATAATGGCAACCATGCAAATGAACATGGTGGTTTTCAATGTGCAGTTCCAGACTTCTTTAAAATGATATTTTTGGTAATATTCTCAAGAAAACACAGAAAGGAGACTTAAAACAGATTGGGATATAAATGTTCACTTATTTTACTCTTGAATTAATAATTTTTTTAAAAAATATTTAATTTTGGAATGAATAATTCCAAAAAAAATCATTCCTAAGGAATGAATAATTTTTTTAAAAAATTACCCAGCTGGATGAGGTTACAATAACTTTTGAGCGTGTTTTTATAACATTCCTCCCTTTGGCTTTTTTTTTTTTTCAACAAGTTCATTTGTGGGAAAAACAACCTTTTTTTTTTTGCACAGAAATCAGTATTTTGTGCAAAGTCCCATGTTGGGAAAAAAAATCCTGGGGCAGTTGACCATGTTCTCAACAAGGTATATCAATGTGCTAAAATATCCCTTTTCATCAAGTACTGTACAAGAAAATTTGCAAGTATTCTTTACATTATGGAATAACAGTTTAGAGGCCAAAAGACATCTCACAAGTATCTAAATCACAGGACTATGACACATGGCAGTGGGACATTATCCACCTGAAGATCATAACCCTGCAAAAATAACCTTTGATAGACAGCTATTGCATAATGAAGATGAATTACCATATGAATCAGAGCAGGGAGTTTGAAGTTCTCCACCAATGATTAGCACTTCAACAGCAGTCAGAACAGGCACACATGTTCCTTGGGCACAGTCTACACCACTTTGTTGAGATGTATAGTATTTCTATTTAAATTATAGCAAACATTTGTTGGGGAGTGTGGGAGGCAGTAGTGTATCTCACAAGCAGAGTAATTAGTATTCACGTGCAGAAGGTGAGCAACAACAAGTCCCACACATTGATCACAAACACACTAGTCTTGCAGGCTTAGTCTGCTTTGTAAAAACCTAAGAAGGTGTTCCTTGTTTTTTTTCCGGGCAGTGAGTCCGTGTTCTGGAATAGTTTCTTTCTGATGTTTCGCCTGCATCTGTGCTGGCATCTTCAGAGAATGGTTGGGTAGAGTGTGTGTGGAGTTTATATATTGTGAACCCCTGTTGGGGAGTATATGTAAATTTGTGTAATTGAATGGTTAGTTTCTGGGTATAGAAATGCAAGGCTCGTTAGTGTCTGTTTGGCTAATGGTTGGTTGATGGGCCATTATCTGCTGGGAATCCCTTTGTCCCTGGGTGGAATTCCTTTGTAAGTGTTGAGTTTTGATTCTATTGTTTTTCAAAACTGGAAGCCAGATTTTGTTTTCTTTTAGGGTTTCTTCTTTCCTGGTGAAGTTGTCCAGGTGTTTATGGATTTCAATAGCTTCTCTGTGCATTTTGACATGATAGTTGTTGGCCTGGTCCAGGATTCCTGTGTTTTTAAATAACATTTTGTGTCTAGGTTGGTTTATAACATGTTCTGCTACTGCTGATTTTTCTGGCTGACTCAGTCTGCAGTGTCTCTCATGTTCCTTGATTCATATTTACACACTGCATTTAGTGGTCCCTATGTAAACTTGTCCATAGCTGGATGGTATGCGGTAAACCCCTGTAGCTGTGAGAGGGTCTCTTTTGTCCATCGCTGAGTGTAGCATTTCTTGGATTTTCTTGGTTGGTCTTTAGATTGTTTGGAGGTTGTGTTTCCTCATCAGTTTCCCTATTCTGTCTGTATTCCTGGGCATCACTCCTTTGAGGTATGGTAAAAATACCTTCCCTTTGGGTGGCTGTTTTTCTTCTTCATTCCTGTGGTTTCTTCTGGGTCTGGCTGCTCTTGTGATGGCTGATCTGGAGTAACCATTAGCCTGTAGGGCCCAGTTTAGATACCCCAGTTCATCCTCCAGGTAGTGGGGTTCACAGATCCTTTGTGCATTCTACCAATGTTTTTATTGTGCTTCTTTTTTGTCCTGGATTCCAAATGGTGAAAGTGTCATCCACTTTTACATGGAACATTTTGAAAAGCAAACCTTGGAAACAGCACCAAAAAAGCCCACAACATGGTTCCGATATGTGAATGACACTTTCACCATTTGGAACCATGGAGAAGAAGATTTGGTCTCATTCCTGAACCACCTGAAAAGCATCCACCCAAATATCCAATTCAAGATGGAAAAAGAGAAGGAAGGAACACTACCATTCTTCTATGTCCTAGTCATTCACAAACCAAACCAATGGTTAGGCCACAAGGTATACAGAAAACCCACACACACGGACACATACCTACACAACAACTCCAATCATCACCCAAAGGAGTCACAGACAGAATATGGAAACTGATGAGGAAACACAACATCCAAACAATCTACAGACCAACCAAGAAAATCCAAGAAATGCTACACTCGGAGAAGGACAAAAGAGACCCTCTCACAGCTGCAGGAGTTTACCACATACCATGTAGCTGTGGACAAGTTTACATAGGGACCACTAAATGCAGTGGGCAAACACGAATCAGGGAACATGAGAGATACTGCAGAAGAAAGAAGATGCCAGCCACAGATGCAGGCGAAACGTCAGAAAGAAACTATTCCAGAACATGGCCTCACAGCCTGGAAAAAAAACCATGGAAAATCTATGTATGCTGGCTGTGAAAGCCTTCGACTTTACATAAGAAGGTCTACTTACAAATACTGAATGTTTCATAATATCTCATGTTAAGAGTCTCTGTAATGTGCCCTTCACATAAGGAGGAGAGAGGGAACTGTAGACTACAAATGGAGGATGGAGAAATTCAGATTAACTGTAGAGTAAATAATGCAGGAAGAGAGAGGGTGTACTTAGATCAACAAACAGGAAACTAAATTCTGGATATGTATCTGATAGTATTAATAGCCTCTGTGTGATCTCCCTTCCTAGCACTGATCAGGCCTATGCTTATTTAGTTTAAGCAATCTCACTACATCCCATGTCTTCAAAGTGAAAACACAGAATAAGACACTGTGTAGCATGCCATGTGACATAGTGTGCATCACAGCAGTTTCAACAACAGTGAATATGATGGGATGAGAGTTACATTTTCCCAGAAACAGCAACTTTCATTCTGAGCACCAGGAAAATACAGGTATCAGGGGTTTGAGTGGAAGTGCATGGATTTCTCCAGCCTAAAAGAACCAGTTGTGCAGTGAGGGACCTGTTTCAGTTCTGTGCAACCAATTGTCAGTCTTTGTGTGTCGGGGGGGTTGCTGTTGCTTCTCATCTTGCATTAGGACAGACAGAAGTAGACATACATACCCATCTTCATAATCTTCAGGTCACTGGAGCTGCCTAAAGAAGAGCTGGCATGGCTTCTTTTTAACGCATTTTCACCTTAAAACATTTTCTTAAAAGATATTGGCAGCAGAGGAATGAGGATAGGGGAGAGAAATGTTGAAGAGTGGCAATTTATGTGTGTGCACATTTTTAATGCCTCTCATGCTTAAAATATTAATAGAGAGACATTTTGGCCTGCTGACCAGGCTGGTTTGTTCAGCATTCCTATCGGTGACAGCACATATTGCCCCACATTTAAAGTGTACCTCAGCAAAAACAGGAAATGAATTAATTCATTTTAGACATATAAGAAACTGTTGGCGAATACAAGCATAAATGGGAAGAAGCCTCTTCCCTTACCACAACATGTTAATCTCTGGCCCTTATAGAAACCCTTTTAGGACTAGCACTAAATCAGCTGCATGAGTCTTCAGTATTCTTTGTTTTAAAATATACAGTTTGATATTGTAAATAGACTATGGAAAGTAAGGCATCAGCTAGGGTAAAAATGATTTATAGCAGTGGTTCTCAAACTGTGGGGCACCTCAGGAAGGACGATAGCTGCTTAAGGAGGTGAAATAATTTTTTTGGACATTGAATTTTTCATGTCCCTTGGTCCCAGGGCAGCAGTGGAGATGGCAGCAAACCCTGGGTGCCAGGTGGTGCATTCTTCCTGCTTTGGCTGTGGTGCTTCAGCTCTTTCTGTTCCAAAGGTGGAAGCTGCAGCTAGCATGCTCCCTGGACATAGCGAAGCAAGAAAAATGTGCATGTGGTGCCCAGGGCTTCCTGCTGCCCCTAATACCCCTGGGGGCTGTTTGAAACATCTGCATGTAGATATAAAGATAAAAAGGTTTGAGAATCACTGATCTATAGAGCGGGGGGGGGAATAGTTTTTTTAATTCTCTCTCTCTGGCTTTTCTTCGCAAACGAAGATTCAGGAAGGACTCATCCCGCGCTTTCTGCAAGCGCGCTGATGACTAAAAAGGCCAATCCGAGATAAACAAGTCCGGTTGCAAAAAGCGCAGCAGAAGGTCTCCTTGGGTGATGTTTTTGGGTTGTGATTCTTTCTGCGTTGTCGTTTCTCTTCAAGACTTGTTCGTCGTGAGTTCTCAAATAAGGCTGCAGCATTGTGGATAGTGCGTCTCCATGCCTCCCGATGTGAGGCATTTTTTAATTACAGCTTTCAGAATCACCCAGCATAGTCAGTGATCATGTTGGCTGAGGGATCTGGGGGGTTGTAGTCCAAAAGAAGAACTTTCCCAAGCTCTTCATCTGGTTTACTTTACATATGAGAGACTGGAAAAGGAGCCTAGACCAAATTCCATGAGTAAGGTGGTGATGTAGCCTACTTTGCAAGAGACAGGCCTCCATTAGAGGGGCTGTGAGAGAACCATTTTATCTTCTACATATGTTCTTTATACAAAGGGTTGTCCAGTTCAAGTCCAATGTAATGACAACCCTCTGACATAAGAGCTGGGGCATTGAAGTTTCCTATAAACAAGACAGAATCTGGACAGGTGACTATGCACATGCAGAGGTCATCTGGGACCCTTTTACACATTTATAATGCTATGATTCCACTTTAACTACCATAGTTCCATGCTGTGAAATCTTAGAATTTTCAGTTTAAGGGAGGGTATTTAGAATTCTCAGCCAGAGAACTCTTAATGCTTCAAGAGACTACACACCCCAGAATTCCATAGGATGCTGCCATGGCCATTAAAGTGGAGTCATAGTGCTATAATTGTGTAGTGTGAAAAGGGCCTATGGATATGGTCTTTCCCACTTTGGTTCAGTATTTTGTAATTTTATGTAAATTATTGTAATTATTTAAATTATTGTAATTATACCGAAATTGTCATTTAACGAGAGCAATAGTGGCAAGGTATTACTTTAAGATAATTTTGATCCTGACACCTTTTTTTTGTTTTCAAAATCAACCATGTATTACAGGTTTTTCACATGTACAAGTTGGCTATTTTGCATTATAAGAGTGAGAAGCCATGCGAATATGCAGAACCATGGCATCCATTCCAGAGTCTGGAAGGTTCAACACTCCCAGGGTTGGCTGTTGGTGTTCTCCTACAGTTTGATTGGAACAACACTATTCAGCTTTACTACTTCAGTATTTCAAGGCTTCAGTAGAGTAGGCTATGACTTGTAAGGAGATTTTTATTGCTACTAAATAGGATGTTTCATGTTCCCCCATGAATGTGTTTTTCCCAATGGTGGAGAATTCACTTCTTTTAACTAGCTTGTTGCCCCAAAGCAATCATGCTAGTTTAATTATGGAAGCATACAGATTTTGCATCAATCTTTATCAAATTTTTCCACATTAGCACTGCTTTGGTGATCCATGGCCGTGCAATCTGCTTTTCGCACCTCTGCCATAACTCTGCCTTCTGACCTCCTGTGCATGTATGTCTCCCCAACAAGGTAGGACTGTCATTCCTTCTTTGGTGGAAAGGGGTGGGAGAAACTAGCTGCGTGCCTTTCTTTTGTCTGTCTTTTTCTTTCTTTCTTTCTGCCATGATCACAGCAAAAATAAAAATAAAAAACTAAGCATAGAGAGGAATAGTGAGGAGGAGATGGGAGAGAGGAGGAGAGGATGAGGATCACACCCCCTCAGGCCACGTGGCTTCTGTCATACTGCTACTTTTTCAAAGAGATCTTTCACATGAGTGGGAATATTGGCATTGCAGCAGTGTTGAGACCATTGACAGGTTTTCCCTGCCAATGAAGAGGTGCACTACAGAAACAACTGGAATGTAAACCAGCAACAGGATAGAAACAGCATCATCATGTGATACTGTAAATACTGGCCAAATTCACTAATATCTCACTATAATTCTGGAATAGCAGCCTCGTGTGATAACCTTCTAGGGCACGCTCCTGACTTAATTATTTGTACTTTGTTTTCTCCATGCTATAATCCCTTCTGTTTTATAGTTACAAGCCAGGTGTAAATTAATATATCTTAAGAAATAATCCAAATCTCCTGAAAGCCAATACTGAAATTCCCACTGATCCTAATGGAGCTGTTCGGCAATACTAGAAGAATGTACCACCATGCTGATACCACATTGGTCCCCTGTATGAGGATAGGCTGGAGCCTATGAGGTAAAGTCAATTATATTAAATATATTTTCGGGGGGAGGGGATTAAGCTGGAAAATAAACTACCTTTATGCTCAATGAAATGTTGTACATTTTTGTGAGAATTTTCAAGGAAATGAAGGGGGTGGTACTGTTTCATTTGCTACATTGATTTTCCCCTTGCCAACTCCCCTGCCATCCTTACAGGAATCTTTAAATGCATGGTGGGCAGCAGCTGCAGCAGTGAGTGTCAGCAAAGAAGCCGAAAGAGAGGAGGAGGGAGGGGCAGGAAGAGGCAGTTTAAGGTGCACTGCCTAGTCTTGCAGATGTCTGTAGGGGAAAGGAAGCTCTGCTTGTTCACAAGATGAGAGATAGTAGGAGAGAGTGGGTACATGATAGCTGAGAAGGAAGTGGAGGTAATGAGATGTGTGGCAAAATAGCAGTGGGGATGACATGGGATTCTATAGACTTTATCAGACAAGCCTCTAAAAATGTTCTTTTGGCACCATATTTTACACCGTTTTTGTCAGGATGTTGGGACATGCACTACAATAGATTTATGCTGTAAAGAGCTGAAATGGCCTACAGGGTGCAACGGTGAGTGCAAACAGTGGCTTACTGGAGCTAGTTTGTAGATTAAGATTAATGACCTGACAAGATTAATGGCCTTGGAAGTTTAGAAGTTTAGAGGCTTGGAGCCTTGCTGTCTGAAAGAGAAAGAATTTTTGTTATCTTTAAAGAAACAATGTTGTTGTAAACTGTGTAAACTATCTTATATAAATGTGTTTCAGTTCTGTTTTGGATCTATGAAGTACTATAAGTACTATGAAGACTTTTTTGCTGGATGCTGTATTATGTAGTTCTCAGAGGGAATTCTCTGTAACATGGTAAATATCTTTATTAAGCTATAGTAAAGAGAAAGAGATTTTAAACAGAAGCCTGTGTCTGCGTTTATTCTTTTACCTGGTGGGTGAAAACTTTGCTACAAACTTTTCGCTGCTTGACCCTCTTAATCTACGTAGAGGTTCAGTGCACTCTCAATCTCTCTGGCTTTTCTTCGCAAACGAAGATTCAGGAAGGACTCATCCCGTCCTTTCTGCAAGCGCGCTGATGACTAAAAAGGCCAATCCAAGATAAACAAGCCCGGTTGCAGAAAGCACAGCAGAAGGTCTCCTTGGGTGATGTTTCTGGGTTGTGATTCTTTCTGCGTTGTCGTTTCTCTTCAAGACTTGTTTGGCGTGAGTTCTCAAATAAAGCTGCAGCATTGTGACTAACCTGACAGTTTTTGTGCTGGCAAAAGAATCCAAAATATCAAATGTTGCTGTGATCATGTGGAGGATGGTATCCCATTGCCAATGTTGAAGAAAGATTCAGCTGCCAGTCTTGTTGGCTTTTATACAGTGGAATGGGTGAGGCCACCCTCTTGTTCTTTGCCTTAAGAAGAAGGTTTTTTTACCTACTATGCCTCTAAACATTCATTTTGTCATGGTGATTTTCTGCATGCATAATTCCCATTCATTTGTTTTGATTTTGTCACAATCTTGGAATATCCCCATAACAAACTATTCACTTGAGCAGGTGATATATATCTACTTCGTACCCAATCTTTTAAAATAACATCCAAATCTTCTGAAATATTTGGCATTTTTGCAACATTGTTTGTGTTACGCTCAAAAAACTACAGCTGCCCATTCTTTTCCCTGTTGGGTGGCTGAGAACTATTTGGGACTGTCCCAGCATAGTATGCCAGCAAGCACATGTACACATTGCTTCAGTGGGTTAGAGAAATCTAAAGAAGACCCTTCTGCAAGTGGCAAAAGAGACTATAGCAATTACAGTAATTTCTGATCATCCCTGTGTCAAGGCTCAGTAACCACCTCCCTTTTCTTCCCTCCTTATTCATGCTGCTGCTGTTAATGCATACTTATGCAACATGTTCAAGCCTACGCTCAGTTCTTAGTCCAACTAGAGTAGAACATTACATCGATGGAACTTAATGGAAGAGTTGACTAACTAAATGTCCATCGGTTCAATGAGGCTACTGTAGCTGAGACTTACAAAAGGATTTAGACCCAAGTGTTTAAAGGCTTCCACCTAGCCTGCACAACTGTACAAAGGCTGGCTGTTGGTCCAGTGACAAAATTGACAACTGTGAGTCTGACCAAGTGCCCCTTGATGCCTAAGAGGTCAATTTTGTGACAGCATCAGTTGTTACTGTTCCCCTGCCTACTGTGGGGAGAGGCACTTCTCTAAACCACCGCTGTCCCATCACTAACAGATAATCAGTGCTAAGATCTAGCATGCTCATATATGCAAGGACTATTGTAGTACCATCAATAAATTAGTAGGATGAAAGATTATTTAAATGAACCCCTCAGCTCCTCTGCAGTCTCTACAGTTCATCCCAAGAATGAACACCATACAGACCTATAATCAAGACATCCTAAACAATTTCTCTCTCTCATTAAGCCTGCCTTCTCACTACCATTGTCACCAGCATCAGTTGCTTTTCTTTCCCCCTTTCCCCAGCACTGATATCCCCTTGTTTGCTTGACAGGGAGGGAGCCAATTTAGTGTACAGACAGTGACATCTGCTTCTTTTCCTTCTCACCACTAACATTATCTGGGCCAGAGTGAGAGGTGGGTGAACCTCACCTAATCCGCATTGCATTATCCCTTCAATAGAAGAATCAGTGTTCTGGAAAATGAACCAGTACCACAACAGACATCTCACCCCTGGATCTTTAAGAATGGTAGATCCGGGGGAGGTGTTTTAATGATGGGCAGAGAGACGAACACAGGGGTTGGCCAGGGAATAGACACGCCCTGGCTAGGAGGAGGCAGGGGCGGGGTTCACCCAGGGCCTATTTTATCCTTTGCCGCCCCTGGATTCCTCCTCTTTTCCACTGGATCGAAGAGGGGAGAACATCCATCGTCTGGAACATCTTTTCCAGCCATGAGGGAGAGCTAAGTTAGCTGGGCCATGCTTGCATTGTTGTATGAGTGGGCAGCCCAGCAGTGTGATTGTGGGATTGTGTGTGTTGGAATTGATTGTTACTTAATTTGCACTAACGGGGTTAATTTGGGAATTGATTTGAATAATTTGGGTTTGGATTGAGTTGGTTTTAATTTGGCTTAAGATTTAATTGGATTTAATTGAATTACTTGATTGGATTTAATTGATTTTATTTAATTAATTGATTGGATTTAATTGCATTTGGATTTAATTGAATTACTTGATTGGATTTAATTGATTTATTTGATTTATGTGATTTATTTGAATTCATTCCCCCCCCCAAGGGCCTCCCTCATTCATTCACTTGCCCCACGTGCCTCTCCAAGGGCCTGCCTGGGCCTGCTTCCCTCCCTGCTCCCCCCACGCGCCTCTCCAAGGGCCGCGCGCCAGTGCCCAGGCTTCTCCGAGTGGCCACGCTTTTGTCCCGGCTGCATGGCTGCACTCCCCCCACCTTGTGCCCCGGCTGCGTGGTCGCATCGCCTCCCCCTCCCCTCTCTTGCAGCCTTCGGCCTTGCCACCAACTTCACATTCATGGGCCCCACAAGAAGAGTTAGAGTTCAGAGAAGAGAATAAGTGGAGCAGTAAGCCAGGAGGCAAAGACCTGTATTCTATAAAAAACATATTGGAATGCCAACCAAACCAGTCATATTCACCAGGCACACAGGCCTAGGTGGGAGTGATGCAATATGTCATGTAATCTGCACAATGTTCTAGTACCTATTCCAGAAAAAGGAGTATGTTAAAAATAGCCCAGAAGCAAGGCTTCAGCCAGACAAATCAACAATATCCAGAATCCTGTATGATTAGAATGGTGATGTAGTAATGAAATTCCACAGAATTCACAGACCACTGCTCACTGGGGACAAAAATGGCCTGCAATGACAACTTCCCACCTAGACAAATCAAACAAGTTAATTTCTCACACGAGACTAGATGAGGGCGATGCAAGAAGCCACAAAACTTGAACACAATCTTTATTCCAGTACCTGATTCATGCAATAAAGGATATGCAGGAAAAATGGCACAGAATACCAAGTGAATGAAACCAAGCAAGTTCATCAGTCACAGATAAATAAGTGCAAGTGATTCAACAAGCCACAAAACACCCATAGAATCTACATTCCAGTACCTAGTTAGGTACTCTGAGAACTCATCCTGGAACACCAGTTTCAGAATGAGCAAAACCCACCGAGTTTCACAAGCTCTACATTACTAAATGAGAGCGATACAATAAGGAAGAACACAATTCTATGTTGTAGGAGATTTTCAGACAGGCAAAAATCGCTCCTTGCCGCGCGAGCAGCCTCCCGAAACTGCTGCGCGGCAAGGGTCTTCTTCGGACGACGCTGTGCCTCTGGCGAAACCGTCCGTGTCACTTCCGTGAAGCTTGGGACGGCTCCGCGTCATATTTCAAGCACGGAGGCTGCCCGTGATTGAAATATGACGCGGAGCCGTCCCAAGCTTCACGGAAGTGACACGGACGGTTTCGCCAGAGGCACAGCGTCGTCCGAAGAAGACCCTTGCCGCGCAGCAGTTTCGGGAGGCTGCTCGCGCGGCAAGGAGCGATTTTTGCCTGTCTGAAAATCTCCGTAGAGTCAAGAAAAGACCTAAAAAAATCTTCCTTCCTTCCTTCCTTCCTTCCTTCCTTCCTTCCTTCCTTCCTTCCTGTCTTGAGAAGGCAAAAGGCAAAGTAAGCTCAAAGATCTCACAAGGTAACAAAAATAGAAATGAGCAATAAGTGAAATTAAATGGAAAAGGAGGAAAAATGTAAGCTTTCATCAGTGTAAAATCACTATTTAAAAAATAATAATCTTCTAAGACTCCTACATTTTCCTGCTTTCTGTTTTCTTTCTTCTTATTGCTAACATTTGTTTCTGTATTTCAGGAGTAGGCAATTGTTGGAGTCTGAGTGTGGCTGCATTGCACTCCAGGAGACCTTGGAGGGCCATACCATCCTGCTGTCCCCCCATGAGAAAACATTTTAAGGAACCTCAAAGGGCCCCAAACACCCTGTAGGGGGCATTGGAGTATTTTTGCCATATCACCCCTCCCTGGCCATTTTAGGCCAAGGAGAAGCTTTTTTTTTTTTTTAACAATAGGAAATTATTAGCATACCCTACTACTACTCCCCATGAGGTCTCATAACTGCACACTGCACATAATGGACACTTTTCGGGGTCAAGCTGACCAGAGGATTGTCAAGGTCACAATTACATTAGACATGTCCAGAATCATAATGGTGGGAAAACCCAGATAGGATTAGGTGGAAATCCCTATTGTTAATGAGTCTATGCTAATCCTTTCAATCATGCAATCATTTTAACCTTCTCAAAGAGTGGCATGAACGAGACATGTTTTTGGGCTCAAGTATCTCCAGATGAGGAAGAAGAGGAGCAATTAGTGCCAATGATCTCACCTGGATAGGAACGCCCAAATCTACGGTTGGACCCCCAGTTAAGCCCAGAACAACAAAACCAGGTGAGAGAAATAGAAAAAGAATTTGAGGACATATTCTCAAGAAATCTGGAACATACTACTTTAATAACTCATCACATCAACACAGAACCTAATGTCTTAGCTAGGATTCCTGTCTGTAAATGGCCTGAGAGGCTACAGGAAGTAATTAATAAAGAAATAGATACCATGTTACAATTAGGCATAAATGAAGAATCCAGAAGTTCCTGGTGTAGTCAACCAGGCTTAGTGCCTAAACCAGATGGGTCAGTTCACTTTTGCATCGACTTCTGCAAACTTAATGTGGTATCTAAGTTTGATGCCTACCCGATGCCTGGGGTGGAGCATTTGTTAGCATAGGGCAAACAAACTCACCTCTCACCTCTCTCAATTTAACCAAGGAGTACTAGCAGATCCCTTTGAACATAGAGGATAGGGGAAAAAAACTGCTGTCACAATACCACAAGGGCTATTTCATTTCATACACATGCCATTTGGATTACATGGAGCAGCTGCCATTTTCCAGAGATTAATGAATAAGGTGTTAAAACCTCTACAAGACCGTGAAGCTGCTTGCATAGATGACATTATCATCTACAGTCCCACTTGGGAAGAACACATAAGCCATCTCTGCTGAGTCTTATGAACTCTTCAAGAGGCCAGACTTTTAGCCAATCCCACCAAATGTATCATAGCTCAAAAACAAGTCCTTTATCTAGGTCATGTGGTAGGAGGAGAGACGGTGCATCCTATAAAGGATAAGGTACATAAACTAACTGGGTCCAGCCAAGAACCAAGCGAGAAGTACAACAGTTTCTGGGGTTAGCAGGTTAGTATTGAAGGTTCATACCTAACTTCTCACATGTTACCAGTGCTTTGACAGAGCTAACATGGAAATAAGGACCCAGAATAGTGAAGAGGGAAGATGCAAAACAAGCCATTTTCAAATGCTTAAAGGGCAGCTATCTGGTCCTCAGGACTCCGGACTTCAGTAAATATTTTATTGTACAGACGGATGCTTTGGAGTTAGGTTTAGGTGCAATACTGGCACAACATTGGCTGGGTGGAGCCCTGGTGGTGCAATGGTTAGGACAAAGCCTAAATAAGTTTCCCACCAGGTAAACAAAGAAAACTGAAACTTAACTCATTGCTCTTAACAGCTGGGAGATAGGAATTGATGGGTTTGGGACAACCTCACAGTGCAGGACAGGAGGAGGTTCCAAAGGGACTATTTCCTTGGGATTGGGGTTAGAAATGGCATTTGATTGTTTAGTTGGATGACTCATTGTTGAGGTGCCCAAGAAGGGTGACACATACCTCCTTAATGGCTTTGTTTACCGGGGACTTCTGTACAATCCTGACATGGGCTTGCTTGCTAAAATATTTCTAAGACACCTTCCCAGGTCCTTGTGACCTCTTTTGGGATCACCCTGGTCAACCTGACCCTTTGGAAGTATCCAATATTTCTAGTTATGAGATATTATAGGGAGGGGTGGTCAAGCATACTAACAGCTGCAGTGGTTGAAAGAGCAGACAAGGGGTTGAAAGTGCGGGTCATGGCTATAATTTAGATCTATCAAAACAGTGGAACATTGAAAAACAAGCCATGGAAAAGAAGGGAATGCCTATAGATGTCTTCCCCCTTTAACTTTGTGTTTCCTCCAGAACTTGAACACAAATGCAATGCATGCAGACTAGCACCCTGTTAGTGACATATGCATACTTTATACACGTTTGTTCTTTTTTGCACAGGGCACAAGAGTCTATTCTTTGGCCTCTTGTGCCCCATCCAGAATCACCACCATCATAGGCAGAAATCAAACCTTGTGGGGCTGCTGCTACAGGGAGGTGGAGGAGGAAGATAGGGAAGCAACTGGGCAATGGGTTTGGCCTCTTGTCCTTCTGCAGTTTGCAAGAGAGAAGCACAACAATAACAACATTAGTCTGCCTCTCTCTCTTTCTCTCAAACTGCTGGATGATAAGAGGCTCAGCTGCCCAGTCCCCTTCCTCCCTCTGTCCACAACTCCATGGCTGTTGAGCCCTGGTGGCACAGTGGTTAAATGCTGGTACTGCAGCCACAATATTGTGAGTTCGATCCTACAGGGCTTGAGGGTTGACTCAGCCTTCCATCCTTCCATAGGTCGGTTAAATGAGTACCCAGCTTGTTGGGGGCAATTAGCCAACATATTGTAAACTGCTTAGGGAGTGCTTTGCATTGATAGGTGCTATAGAAATATAAATGCTATTGCTAATACTATTGCTATGGATGGGGAACTCTGGTATTATTTGTCAGCCATAAATTAGCCTTGGCTGAACACAAATATTCTGCAGTTGAACGTGAGGCTTTAGCAGTCAAGTGGGCCATCTAGCACTCTGGTATTATCTATGGGGCACCCCCTTTACCCTGGTAATAGACCATACCCCTCTTAGGTGGTTAGATTCCAGAAGGATACCAATCCCCGCTTAACTTGATGGTACCTAGCCCCCAGGCTTTCACTTTTCACATAGTACACAGCAAAGGTCAGGTTCACACTAATGCTGATTTCTTTTCCCAACAGGAACCTTGGAGGGAGGAACACACAGCACCCCTCTTAACGGTGTGTGTGTGTGTCTGTGATGTGCCAAGACACGCTTTGGGGTGCTGGTGTCTGTCTTCTGCCACCCCCAGAGCTTGACAGCTGGCTGCCAGCAGAGAAATCACCCCACTGAGTAATGAGCCACTGAGAGAAGTGGGAAAGAGCGTGACTGCTTTGGAAATCAGCCAGAAGCCTTGCATGCCTGGGGGTGGTGGTGGAGAAATGGAGGTCAGGAAGGGGGCGGGGTGAGGCGAGGTGGCGGGGAATTCAAAAGTGTGTCGGACAAAGGAACGGGGAGGAGGAAGGAGAGGCAGAGAAAAGGAAGGAAAGAATGCAGAGGAGGAGGCAATGGAGCTGACTGGGGGAGAAAGGAAAAGGCTTCATGAAAGCCTCATTTGTGTTAAATACTGTATGAACCAAGCTTCTAATAAACTTTTGTTCCTTGTCTCCAAGTGTTCTGAGTTATATGGATACACCCAGTAGGAGGCCCACTTCCCATGAAAGGAGGAGGTGGGGCCACATGGTTTTATTTCCCTTTCTCTGCCTGTTTCCTCCAAATGCCATCCCTTGATAATAACCACATTCAGGTGCTTTTACTGTGACGTTTTAACTGAAGTTAGAACAATGTTAAACTCAGGAAAGCACTTTGAAGAATAGTGAAGAGAAGAGAAAACATCTTTCAGGGGATATTAAAATGCAGTAACAGTTCTGATCAGCTGATATCCCCCCCCCCCGTTTGAGTCAGCAGCAAGTGAGGAAGTGAAATTGAAATCAGGAGGTCTTCATTTTGAGAAAAATAAAGGCCTTTTCTGCCGTTGAATCATCATTTTGTTGTTATTGTTTTATTGAATTTGAAAACTGATTATACTGCACATGGCCTGCTGGTGCCCTGTAAAATCTAATGGATGATAACTTGTGATAAATAGTGAATTGCAAGGTAGTCACACCGCTGTTCCAGCATCAAGATCGAAAAAGGTCACAGTAAATAGTCTTATTGTGTCTGGCTCATCTAACAGATGCTGTACAAAAAGAACATACTGCAAACTCGAAATTTTGCTGATTATGTTGGTTCCCTGTTAACAACATTAAATACTGTATTTATTCAGAGTTGCTTATTACTGGATTTTGCATTCAAATCCAAGTTAAATCAACAAAGGGTCTTGTGGCACTCTAAAAATGAATACATTTACAGTACCATGAACATAAACAAGAAGGTTGTATTAGTGTTAGTCATTCAGATATCACAAGAATCTCTGTTGTTTTTATGGGACAGACAAGAATGGCAACCTGCTTCGAAATACTAGTCATGCTCAAATATATTACGAAGCAAACATAATTTCCTCATCAGTTCTTCTTTAGTTTGGAATGTAAAAGTACCCTCTTTGTGGATGCTTGCACAAAAGTGATTTTCATGATGAGGCTAGATTGCTTCACATGGCCAATCAGCTTTTCATTTGTTTTTGTTTTTTTTCCTATTTAGGTTACTTTCTCAATACATCATCGGAGCAGAGGGAGAGAGGTTGTTGCTGAAGGGCTTGACTCCAAAGGGGAATTGCCCCTTTGGAGGAGCCCCTTTGGGGGTACACAAGGGTAAAGGTCTGTCCTTCTGTCCAACAGAGGCAAGAGTGGATTCCTGATGGCTCTTGGGGAGCTTCATATCAATTCAGCAGGTAATTCCATTAAAACTCTGGCTGACCTCTGGAATGGGAAAATAGGCAGACACAATTGCTCCTGAGCTTCCCCTCTTATGAAGTGGAATTAAACCAGCCCCCTGGTTTTCCAGGGAGCTGGCAGTGATGAAGCAAGTGAGACAAAGACTAGAGCAAAGTTGGTGGAAGACTTAGAATCATAGAATCATAGAGTTGGAAGAGACCTCTAGGGTCAGCTAGTCCAATCTCCTGCCATGCAGGAATACACAATCAAACCATTCCCAACAGATGGGGCCATCTCTGTTTAAAAAGCTCCAAAGAAGGAGACTCCACCACATCCGAGGCAGCAATGGATTCCGTCTCCGAACAGCTCTTACAGCCAGGAAGTTCTTCCTACTGTTTAGGTGGTATCTTTTTTTCCTGTAGTTTGAACCCACTGTTCCGTGTCTTAGTCTCTGGAGCAGCACTTGGAGCGAGTCTGACCAAACACAGGCTAAAGCCTGTTTGAAGGCCTACTCCATGAAATTACTTTTTGCTGCCACCATTGCATCTGCAAGGAGCCATCCAGTGGAGCTGTTTTGAGTGATCATTCCTCAAGCAGAAAATGCAGGCCAGTCAACAGCCTGCTGTGAAGAATTTGCACAGTACTTTGCAGATAAAAGTTAGGAACATCCAAGCCATTGTATATGTCATTACCATGTATGGATGTGGGAGCTGGACAGTGAAGAAAGCTGATAGAAAGAAAATCAACTCATTTGAGATGTGGTGCTAGAGAAGAGTGCAGAGGATACCGTGGATGGACAAAAAGACAAACAAATGGGTCATAGAACAAATCAACCTTAAACTCTCCTTGCAAGCCAAGATGACTAAACTGAGGCTGTTGTACTTTGGCCACATCATGAGAAGGCATGACCCACTAGAAAAGACAATAATGCTAGGAAAGGTGGAGAGCAGCAGAAAGAGAAGAAGATTGCATACCAGATAGATAGACACAATCAAGGAGGCCAAGGCCCTGAGCCTGCAGGAGCTGAGCAGAGCGGCTGAAGACAGGGGGTCTTGGAAGTGTCTCATCCATGGGGTAGCCGAAGTCGACTTGAGGGCATTTAACAGCAACATTGTGTATTATAACCTTGTTGAACAGCAGATGCTTTAACAAGTTCCAGAACTTAGTTCCAAACCTGTAGCAATATTCAAACTAAGTTATGTCAGACCTTTTCCTTCAGTCAGTTCAGACACCCAGTACATATTCACTCCCCAATGATTCTCAACTCAGTCATCCAACTGACAACTCTCAACTGTCTCTTTTAAAAATCCCCCCTCTCACTCAAAGAGGTCCCTCCCTCTCACCACAAAGTTCTCTGTGCTGGGATTGACTGTCCTCTGTTATTCTAAGCCTTGCTTCACACCCATTCATCCAAGAGCCCCTCAGTAACATTTGCAAGATGTTACCTTCTTTGTTTCTCCTGTTACAGTTTCACATCAGGGCAGGGGGTTGAATGGCTGAATAGATTTTAGCCCTTCCTGGTGCTGAAAATTATACTTTGAAGCAGGCATTATGACCTGGTGGATGTACCCAACGTTCCTGTGCTCCAGTCAGCACGTGACCCAGGCACCAGGGGGTTGGAATGTAAGAGTTGTTGAGGTTAGGTCAGTCACTGGGTATTCAGCAGAAAGAAGGGAGAAGTAATAGAGTGGTTGTCAGCCTGTCCAGAGGTCATTCAGAAAGCCAGTAGTCCAGATAAACAAAACCAGCAAGAAATAAAACAGAGTTGTAAACTGTAGTCAAACTACAAAAGCACTGTTAGTTGCCAGGAAGGAGGATTGAAAGCAACAAAGATCAAGTGATATATGAGTAAAATAGAGGATGAAATGGAAAACAATATTGCAAGAAAGAATTTGGAGAACAGGTGGGAAGTCTTTTCAAGGGCGTGAGGACGTGTGTGTGTGTGTGTGTGTGTGTGTTTGTTTATAGATACTTACATATTTACATATATATATATATATATATATATATAGTTTTGTGATTTGTCATGAATGATGTGTTTGTTTAAATGATTTATTGTGTTTTGTGTTTTATTGAATGTTAAACTAATAAAAAAATCTTTTTTAAAAAAGGAAAACAACAAAGCTGTCAGGAAGGGGTTGGGAGATTTATAGGTAGCTTTTTTCAAGACACCAGGTGCCTAATCAGCATCTCCTACTTGAATGATGGTAATAGGTCATCTGCAACCTCCTGCTGAGGAGTAGGGACCCCCCCCCTCTACTTCAGCCCCTTGAGCTCAGAGAGACCACCAGCATCAGGGGCTGCAGATTCCTGTCTCCTCTTATGAATTTCATAGGGTTTTCTTAAGCAAGGAATACTCAGAGGTGGTTTTGCCAGTTCCTTCTTCTGAAATATAGCCCTATAGCACCTGGTATTCGTTGGCAGACTCCCATCCAAGTACTAATCATAGCTGACTTAGCTTCCTGCTTAGCTTCCAAGATCAGACAGGATCTGGTGCCTTTAGGGCATTTAGGACATTTGAAAGGATGTTATGTATCATAACTAGGAAATTCCTCAGCTTGAGATCTTAGGGGACCAGACTAGAGGTATGTGGCACATCTTTTTCAACGAGGGCTATGTCCCTTATGGGACTACATATATGAAATGAATGGACCTCCTGAAGTTAGACAACCTCTTCAGAGGTAGGGGAAGTTACATTTTAGATTACAGCTTCCACAATCCCTAGCCAGCATGAGCAGCATGGTGGTTGGTGGATTTTGAATCCAACAGCTAACATTTCCAAGCTCTGCCTTTCCTCTTTCTTTTTGGCTCTCCCCATCTCTCCCTCCCTCCTTTCAGATCTTTACTTAGTAGGTGAATATCATCCAATATACACATGACCTCAAAGGGACATGTTAGTACTGATTTTTTTGAATAAGATTTACTAGGTAGCATTTTACATTAAGACATTTAGAAGTTGTGCATGGGATGAACATAAGATGGATGCTTAAACTGCTCCCACTGGCTTTGGGTAGAAATACTTTGAAAAATCAGTTCGTGAAAATATCTCCATAGTTTTTTTAAAAAATCAAGGCTGAGAAAAGCAGTCTTGAACTGACAAGGCTGGCCTCTATGACACTAAACATGTTTACCCTGCTCAGCCATTATGGTTCACTGTTACCATGCCCTACACCCCCTCCCTATAATATCTTATAATTGGCAATATTATACACTTTGAGGGGTCTGTAGTAGATTGGGGTAGACCAAAAGATAAAAGGTCAAACAGAAATCACAGGGACCTAGGAAAGTGTCTTGGACATATCTTAGCAAACATACCCGACAGGATTAAGCGAAGCCCCTAATAAACAACACAATTACGGAGGCATGTGCTAATTCCTTCTTGGCCCCCCTTGGCTATGAGTTACACGTCATAAACAAACAAGTGACCTAAACAACTCCTATCCCCAGGAAATATCCCTCGATACCCCCTTCTGTCCTACAATACGAGGTTGTCATAAACCCATCAATTCCTATCTCCCAGCCATTAACAGCAATCAGCAGAGTTTTGGTTTCCTTTGTTTAAATGGTGGGAAACTCTTCTATGTTTTGTTTTAAGCCAAAATATCCTTTCAGGACATGAAATATAATATAACTATTAATCCTGAACAATAGCACAACCCAGTATCAAAGCTTCTAGAGCCATCCTCAGACTTCCATCTGAGTTCTTCTCTATACCCCCCAGACTGATAACTATAGTCCCATCTCCGAAATCTATTCATCTATCCAATCTTTGTGCCTTAAACTCTTTGTTAAACTTGTGTGGTTCTTGTGAGTGTGTGTTGTGTGTGAGAGTGCTTTTGTGGTATTTTCCAACAAAAAAACTATTTATTTTATTTCAATCTGGAGTTCTCTGCAGTGAGTACTGGTATACACAGGGGAAAAGATCCCGAAGTTACCTGCCTCTCACAGCATTCCATTTAAGCTATAATAATTCCCCCAGCTAAAAATAGATCACGGGTGGGTTCCCCATAGACCCCCCACCTCTTCAGGTAACATCACATACTGAATGTGTATCAACAGAAGACTTTACTGTTTTATATAGACTCACTTGACTGGATACTGGTGATCTTCCTTTAGACAAAGCCTTCAGTTTAAAAGCCTAGATTTTCCTCACAGTGATAGTTCAATTCTTTCTGTACTCACACCCAGTTTCATTACTGTTCAATCCATTAACCTCATTACTCTCAACTGTTTAACCTTTTGACCATCTCCTCACATTGTGTTCTCTCATATTCCCTGGTTCTCATATTTGCCTTGAATGAACTAACTATTCCTGACACTGGCTGTTCTCTGATAATTACACTCCTGTTTATGCTGTACTTGGTTACCAATAAAGGAATGAAATACTGGCCAGAGATAAGAAATTTTGTAGGAAGGGGTTAATGTGTTTAGTTAACCATTAATGAGCTAAACAAATTTAAACCACCAATTTTTAAGTTTGAAGGGGGAATTACTGTATTAAATTTATTTTACATTTCTATTTAAATTTATGTTAAATTCTTACTCTAAAGATATTAATAGAATGAAACCTAAAAAGTACCATCCATGATTTTACTCCCCCCATCTATTTCTGAGCTTTGAAAAGAAAGAAACTGCCACAGAAACACATTTTTTTTCATCTATTCCATCCAAAACACTTCCTTTCCTTTCCCCTCTCCCTTACAATCTTCTCACCCTGTCCCTCTTTTTAGGTGATTCCCATGTGAATCCCAGTGAAAGGCCTAAGGTTAAGAGCAAAGAGAATACAGAAACAACAAGAACCAATAAGAATGGTTAGAGAAATGACTCCATGCGCACCACCATTTTGAATTCAATGTTTGTCTTATTGCTATTTATGTTAACAGGGGAGGTGCCTAATCATTTTGTTTATTCAGTTCAGTTAAGATTTTAATTGCTTATAGCCAGAGGCCATCAATATAAAAACAGAGATGATGTACAAGTATCAAATAACAAAGAAAAGATCTATAATATAACATAAAATTTCCAGCGCCACATACATACACTCACAGATAGATAAATGTATATCTCTGTGCATGCATAGACACAATTGTATGCTTTTTTAGAAGCTTGCTGACTGGAAGAGAGAACAGATGTGGCATGATATCTCCCATGACCCCCCTCGCTTTGGGGTCACTAGTCCTGTGAGACAAAACTAGCCCAGGCACTCTGCTACACCATGAAACAGACCTCTGTTATGTTGTTTTTAATGTTTACATCTTGTGTTTCTCCACTGTTTTGGTTTGTAAGTTATAGGATATGATGGCTCTTCTTGAATCCAAAAATGTATATTGGCACAGCAATTGTATCATTCTCTCTAAAAATGTCCAGCTAACTAGCTATGCAGACACTCTAATAACACTAGCTGGAAGTTCCTTAATCTTCTTTGGATAACCTCTGCATGTTTAGTGACCCCTCTTAGGAGAGCAAGAATATTGAAGGCTATAAAACAATACTATCCTGATACAATCTTGCTGTGGGAAACTCACCAGCCTAAACAAGTTTATACCATTCTTTATATAGGGAGCAATATTGTATGGATTGGTCTTCAAAAGCAAGGGAGGTTGCCATCATACTAAAAAAAAAAAAAAAAACCCAAAACCTTATGTATGCTGTGAAGGGCTAAACCTGGGCTCACTCCCCTGGACCCCAGATTAGCTTTCCTGTAGAGGTAATCCTGAGTAGCCTCACTCCAGGATGCTCCCTACAGACTCCTAAAAACAATTTTGCCGCCACCACCCACTGAGTTTAAACTGGGGGTTCTTTCCCCTTGCCCCCCCTTTCTCATACACAGTGCAGTGGGAAGCTGTGTATAATCTCTGATAACTAGTGGAACCCCTTGCCACTATAGAATTAACTAACTCCTTCCTCTTACCCCAGAGAAAGACTCAAAGGACTTTTTCGGACGTCTCAAATACAACGCAAGCAGCCTGGTCGCGTTGCAAGGCTGTTGCGCTTCAGGGCGTCACTTTTAGATGACGCTGTCCCCTGCCGGTACTGTTGCGGTACCGCGGGGGCATTTGAGCGTTATATTTCACCGATTTTTACTCACGAAAGTTGATCGTGATTAAAAACCGGCAAAATATAATGCTCAAATGTCCCCGTGGTACTGCAACAGTACCGGCAGGGGAGAGCATCATCCAAAACCGATGCCCTGCAGCGCAGCAGCCTCGCAATGCAACGAGGCTGCTTGCGTTGTATTTGAGATGTCCAAAAAAGTCCAAAGTAGCATGATCAAGAGGTAGGCACATATAATCATCAATTATAGGAAGATTAATAAGTTTACTTTATTCAAGTGAATTCAGTCAAGCAATCTCACATGAGGCAGGATTCTCCCATATCTCAGGCAGGCTTAAAGATATGGGAATCACAGAGTATTATAATCAAAGCATTCAATTAATCAAGTTACATTCAGTTACTAATTTAACTACATCCAACCAAAGTAAAGAAATTCATAGAATTCCCTAACGCAACTAAACGGCCCTAATTTCTACTTAATACTTGCAGTTTGTTGCCTCCAGATGGTATCAGGGCATCTGGGAACCAAGCAGGGCATCTGGGCAGGTTTCTGTTCATTCATGGCATGATAATGATTCTCATGTCATGATTGGCACACTCGTATGCCAATCACGAGTGCATTTGTGCCAATGCACAAAACTCCCCAATCAAACCATCTTTTAAACACACTTATTGAAGTGTCTTGCCTAGTTTGCTTATCTCTGCCTACACCATCCTCTGGGATGCCATGAAGGTTGTCCTATGGGGCCACTTCATCCAACAGGGAACTTACTCTAAAAAAAACATAGAACAGGCAAGGAAAAAAATGCTAGAAGAAATTGAATACTGGTCCAGCCTTCACAAAAGAAATAAAACACCAACTACCCTAAATAAGACTATGGTAATGCTAACACTCATAGCATTAGATAGAGAAAACATACAAACCTCTACAGCATGTGTCAATCATAATTACTACGAGTTTGCAGCCTTATTTGAGAACTCACGCCGAACAAGTCTTGAAGAGAAACAACAACGCAGAAAGAATCACAACCCAAAAACATCATCCAAGGAGACCTTCTACTGTGCTTTCTGCAACCGGACTTGTTTATCTCAGATTGGCCTTTTTAGTCATCAGCGCGCTTGCAGAAAGAGCAGGATGAGTCCTTCCTGAATCTTCGTTTGTGAAGAAAAGCCAGAGAGGTAATGAGGGGCTCATCTAGACAAGGGAACCTCCACCCCTGAGTACCAGGTAGTATTGGCATTTCGCAGCAGCAGCTACATATCTTAACAGTTTTACTGGCCTCGGGAGCCCCCATAAGCCCCACATTCCAGATGGCAGCTGTGAGTGATTTACTCGCGTTCTTTGCCACTGCCATTTAGTTTTTTTAAAAGGTTGTTTAAAGCGCTGGAGCAATAGAGCAATTTTTCAATTTTATAAGAGAGTAAAACAAAAAATAACAATCCTATTTTATTGCCCTAGTAAGCAATTGCTAAGGCAAAAATCCAATATGGTGGCAGTGAGGACTTGCCCTGCTAGAAAACCCCACCCCTGCTCTCACCCAGCCAATCAGCTTTGTGCTTCCCTTCAGATTTCCTGTCGTTTGATAGTCCAAATGAGCAGGAATGCACACCTCCCTCATATTTTTTTAAAAAGCATGGGAAAAGCTACAAGGGTTTTATTGCATTGTTTTTGCCATTTTGGACCGCCCTCCTTCTGAATAGTGTGGATTGGTGCAGGAACCCATTTAGATAGGTAGGATTTTCAGTGAATTCCATAAGGAGTATTTTCATCGTCTAGACAACCCCGAGAACTCAGAAATACTTTGCAACTCAGTCAAAAAGAAAGCAGTATTAGAAGAGTATTATAAGGCAATGAAATCCCACCAGTGCCAACACCATAGAAATTCAAGAAATTTTGGAAAACTTTTATTCCAATTTGTACAAATTGTAAGTAAGTAGTACCACTAATCTTGATCATTATTTAAACTGCTGTAATTAAACCCAATCATCAATCAACACAGAGATGTATTTTATATCTCAATTACTACAGACAAATTAATAGAAGCCATTAAAAAAACCCTAAAATTTGGCAAACCAACAGGTACTGATGGCCCACCAGGGGAGTTCTTAAAAAAATATTCAGTGACACGTAGGAACACACCTACTTCCTTAACTTAAATATACCTGTAATGCATTTCCCTCTGACTTTGATTAAAACACCAGATGAACTTGGCTCTTATGTGTTAGATTTAAAACATGCAAAATTAACTATACAACAAGCCCTTTACAGGTCAGAAAATGAGAGGTCCTTTCCCAGAGTATGGGTTAGTTTGATCTACTAACACCCTATTTTTTTTCTGTCGTCTTTTTTGCTTTATAATTAAAATTTGGTTCTGTATTGGTAGATAGCAAATCAGAAGAAAATCCATTGCAGGTATATCCTAGTTAATGACGTAGATGTGTTTCTGCACATTACATCTTTAAATGCAAAGTTGTTCTACATTGCACTTTTTATTTAATCAGTCCATCATATTTCCAAGCTTTCTTTTTCTCAAGTTATGTCTGGCATATTATGTTCTAATTATTCATCTGTTTGAATTGTGAAGTCCCATAAAATGTTTACTTCACCATTTTCAGCAACTGTTCCAAACTTATGTTCCAACCAGTTCTTTGCAGATGGTAAATTTGTTTTTCTTTGCATAGATTCCAATACATTGGGCTCTCAGGATCCATGGAGGTTCAGTTCAGGACCTCCCGTGGATTATTAAATGATGGCAATGTGTGTGCAGATGCTTCAGTGAGAGAAGGCCCATCTGATGTCAAAGAGGTGGGCCCTTGTCAGAGGCAGGGCAGGCAAGGCTTAGGAAGTGGACGGGGACTGCTTCTGGGTCAACTGGTTGTGAAAATAGACATGAGAGCAATGAGCCCAGCATTTGACTAAAACCTGGCTACGTAGGTAATAATGGAAATTTAGAGATGGGGAGAAAAGCATTTCTCACACAATGGAGGTGGTAAAATGTGCCTTGTAGCTACAGCCAGTCACAATGCTCACACACCACTGTCAACTTTGTTCCAAAGGCACAATGGGCCCAACTGCATGCATCACCCTTCTCTCTTCCCATCCCTCTTCCATCACTCCTGGCTTACACCTTTAAACAAACACCTTAGTCTTGAGCCAGCTAGAAAGGGATGGAGAAGGATCTCCAGGTTTTAAACCACCTCACTTACAAAAATAAAACATCCCCCTCCCCATTGCCTCTTGCCCTGAAATTTGTCTTTTCCGCCTACAGACCTGGAGATGCACACAATCCTAATGATAAGGTAACATTGTGTTTGTATTCAATTTTGCAAATTAGAATATGGAAATGTTATGCAGATTTAGCCCCCCATTTTTCATCTTTTTGGTGATGCATTTCTGCTTCTTTGGGAATATGGTGCCTTTCCTTTTCTTCTCCCCACCCCATCCCCAAAAGTTCTGAAGAAGACACAGGATACAGTTCTACACCTGAAGCAAGCAGATTTGACCATGCCCGTTGTCTGGACAGGAGACTATCTATTCTAGGCACTATATGCCAACTGTCCTGTGATCTCTGGGGGAATAGAGGGGGCATCACTCAAATGGCTAAATAATGGCTGCACTTTTCTTGTTGTCATTTGAGACCATTTCCATTTGCACTTGGAACAGAATGAGTCTGCACTAAACTGCTCATTCGCTGGATATATCTTCACTACAAAGGCTTATATAAACACTTTAAGCAATGGCCTTGCCTGCACTGGTAAGTCTATTGTTCCAAGGCACGCAGACATTTCCCCTCTAGCTCAGCCTTTCATTGTTCTTTTTTTCAGAAACTTCCACTGCAAACAAGTTGGTTAAATGAGATACTGCACATCAGCAAGGATCTATCTGGAAGATGAAAAGCTGTATATAAAGAGGCTATGTGGCAGTCACAAGCAGTTATTTGATAGTGTGAATGTCACTGCTAGTTATCAAAGCCACTGTTTTTCTCTAGCACATGCCTGGGGAGTGCTATTATCATGTTTAAAGGTTCTGGTTTTTGTATTTAATTATTTGAAGGTTGAGTAAATCCCTGCTTTAACAAAGATATGATCAGGTAGGCATTCTGCTACCCTCCTTCCTATATAGCAGAGGGAAGGTTGGAGGACCCCACCTGTCTCATTTTCAATCCCCAGACCCTTGCAGCTTTAGCCATCCTTGTTTATAAAACTGGAAGTGACTTTCGTATTGCCTTGGTTTCCAAAATGACTTTTAAAAATAAAAATAAAAGGTGCATGGTTGTACATCTTGTTTTATCTCTAGTGGCAGTGTGACTCTCCACTTTGCTAATTTTTAAAATGGGAGGATTCCAGGATGGGAACCTTTTGGAGACCATGGACTGCACTATTCTCATCCCTGCCCAACAGTGTGCCTTACCACTTCCAAAACCTTCCAAAAGGAGGACACAAGTTTTTTCCCCCCACAGCAAAGACATCTTTCCCTGCAATAAGGCAGATGTTGTGAGGTGGCATTATCTGTACAACACTCCTGCCAAGATGTACATTTCTATGTTCTAAAATGGGACCTCTTTGGTTATCTGGCTAAGGACAGGGATGGTTAGCTGAAAAGCTCTCTGATCAAATCCTATAGCTAGCATCTCTACTGAACTCCATTATCTATCAGATAAAGGCATACAGGGTACTCAGTTTAACACTTCTCTCTCTGCTGATCAGGATAAAGCAGGATAAAATATTCAATTAGGTACTGCTCTGTATTTTGTATGACACTGCTTGCCATTTATGAAGCTCTACAATATTATTTGCTACTCCCCCAATGCAATTATTGTGTATATCTTGCCTGCTGTGTGTTCAGTAAAATTCCCCTCTTAGGACTTTATCAGATATGGCAAATATGGCATCATAAGTATGCCTAACGATTGCAAAGGGTGTGCATACCAAATGACGATGTTCTCTCATGATCATATCTTGCTAATAAGCAATACTTTTTTATTGATGACTCAAGCCATCAATAGATAAGCTGTAGTGCTTTGTTGCTGGCATTGCCAGCATTTGAAACTTTGCGCCATTGTGATCACGGGGATACAGCATGAATGGGCAAACACTTCCAGGTGAGATTGGGACAGACAGGTAGGGGATGCTCTTTTTATGACCCCCCCCCGTGTACTTGGGACTTGAAAAGTATGTTTTAGTGCTTTGCTGTACTTTTTGTGTCTTTTTTCTTTTATTTTTGAATTTCCCTTGCTAGCATCTTCTCGCGAGGATTGGTAAGATTTCAACCCTGGAAGTAAACAGAGCTCTGTTTGTGCTCCATTACTGCCAGGAAAGCCTCACTGACGCTGTTCAAGGTAAGTTTGGTAGGGGGGTTCTTCTGCCAACATAAGAATGACACAATTTATGTTGACAAAAGAACATTAAGGGGTGGTGGTGGTCTGATAAAGTCCTTAGAGAGTTCTGTGTGAATGTGGTTTCTTGATTCCAATTTGCCTAAGATGTGCTATTGCCAAGGTCACAAGATCCCTTATAGCCATGTTTACTCAGAACATGTATGAGTTCATCCATGCGTTCAGAGGGCATTAACTGGTAATACATTGGACTGGACTGCTCATTTGCACATTGGGTAGAGCTGTGTCTTTTCTTTTTTCCTTCCTTTTTTTGTAACTTGAAATAAGTTAACAAACAAAAGGGTTGTTGAGATCCTTGTGGCTTTTTAGCAGTCACGTTAGCAGTCAGGGTGCTGCATGGTACTAGGTGACCCTTAAAGAAGAGGGATCATAGATTTGGAAAGTAGAAGGTACACCTTTCCTTTGAAAAGAAGACTGAAGAGGGAACTATGAAAAAGGGACTTCTGAACTTGCTGTAGAGAGTCTATGTTGAGTTACTACTGTATTGGCTTTTAGCCAATATGGTTATAAATAGGTTATCTTGAGCTCCTGGGCTAAAATAACTACTAATATATGGCTTAGCAATTCCTATTGGGCTTCAACAGCAGAAAGTGAAAAGTGTCCTGGAACTCTCAAGCTGACACTTGTTGTTTGAAGTCCTAATAGCAATGAATTCCATTTGCTGCTGCTCCTTGTTGGAGCAAGATATTACATACTAGTATTTGAGCGTTGGACTACGACTCTGGAGTCCAGGGTTCAATTCGCCACTCAGCCATGGTAACCCACTGGGTGACCTTGGGCAAGTCATATTCTCTCAGCCTCAGAGGAGGGCAAAGGTAACCCCCTTCTGAACAAATCTTGCCAAGAAACCCTCCCAATAGGTTCATCTTTTGTTGCTGTGTGCCTTCAAGTCATTTCTGGATTATGGCTACCCTAAGCCAAACCTATCACAGGGTTTTCTGAGGGCTGAAAGTATGTGACTTGCCCAAGGTCACCCAGTGGGTTTTCATGGCTGAACCTTGGTCTGCAGAGTTAAGTCCACCGCTGGGTCACTAGAAGTCAGAAACAACTTGAATGCACACAACAACAAATATCTATCCCTCCTGCTGCCACCTTCTGGTTGGAATTTTTATTGCAGCACACACCTGTTGCTGCTCCTGGACAAAAGGACAAAGGCTACCCTTGGCACAGCTAGACCTGGTGATAGGGTAAGGATGCACTGGAATGGTATATTTTGTAGCTTTTCTATGGTTGAAGGCTTCCATGGCCGGCATCCATAGATTTTCCTTGGTTTTCTTCCTGGCTGTGAGGCCGTGTTCTGGAAGAGTTTATTTCTGACGTTTCACCTGCATCTGTGGCTGGCATCTTCAGCCACAGAGATGCCAGCCACAGATGCAGGCATCAGAAATAAACTCACAGCCCGGAAAAAACCCAAGGGAAATCTATTTTCCATGGTTGTTTTTTGTTTTTTTGGTCTCTTATTGGTTGTTGCTACTGCCACTCAGATATCCAGACTGGAGCCCTTTGATTCCTGAGTGGGAAGGGCTGGAGTCAAAACTTAATATAAACAAGGAATAACCCTGTGACACTGAAACCCATGCTGGGCTGCTAATCTGCAAGTTACAGCAGAACATGCAGGTGATCCAAAAAGGTAATCTTCTGAACCATTTGAATATCAAACTAGCATTATGTGAAGCTTCAGTCAAAGAAATAAGAGATTCACAAAACTGAGGGGTGGGGGGATAAACTGTTGCTGTAGTAACCAAATGGAATAAAGGAGGCTGAGAATATCCTATATACCAGGAGAGAGACAGAGAACTCTATAGCCTGGAAAGATTTGGATGGGGAGGAAATAATTGCTACTCCAATCCACTTCTTCTTACTCTTCTGCTTCTTCAAACTTTGACAGTCCTTTCATACAGCCAGGATAAATTAACACTTTCCCCCTCTTTCGAAACTGCTAGTTGTGTTGCCATAGCTTCAGGGTAATGCAACTAATGGAGCTGCTTAACTGAGCCGATGTGGATAGAGATATGCAGTGCAATCCTAGGCACATTTATTCAGATGTTAGATGCTCAATAGAGCACAATTCCAGGTAAATGTGTGCAGGATTACAGGTCATATCAACACTCCTGATTCCAAATGGCATTCTTCTTCAGAAGAGACCTATTGACAGGAGCCATCCCAAGATAGTTTGCTGCCTGAGACAATGTAGCAAATACATTGCCTCTTCAAGACAAGCACTAATTTAAAACAGCCTAAAGACATTTAAAACAATTGAGAATAAACATATAGCATATCCCTCATTAAAAGACACATCTGAAACAAGCTGTTCATCACCAAAAGCCTGTCTATAAATAAGACAAAAAGGTCTTTCCCTGCTAGCAGAAGGATAGCAAAGATAGGAGCCAATCTAGCCTCCTGAGGGAGGGAGTTCCACAGTCCAGAAGTAGCCATTGAGAAGGCCCTTTCAATATGACCTCACCAGTCATGCCTGTGACAGTGATGGGACTGAGAGAAAGCTCTCCCCTGAGCATCATGAAACTCAGACAGGCTCATGTATGGAGATATCGTTTGGTGGGAAGACTGGATCCATAACTCTCTGACTCTCTTTAAATCTATAAACCCAGTAGACAGGTGGGTAATTTTGGTGGTGTGACAATGGCAGAACCTTCCCCTTGTGCATTCATATTAAGACATGGTGCATCAGGGAGCATGTTCCTTTTAAACAACAGCAACAACAACAAACCAAATAGCACTCCTGGGGGTTGTTTACACGGGCAAATATTCCTCTAAATATACTGCTAAGATAGCTCATAGTTCCCACGGATCGCAGCACAGCATCACCTCATTCAGAAGGGGGGGGGAAGGTAAAACACCCAAATATAGCGTGGCAAGGGATGTCGCTACTTTTGCTGGTATATTTGCAATGTAGAGCATTATTGGCAGTGTGAACAACCATTCCGCTAAGGGCTACAGCAGAGCTTCACTATGATTGGTTGATGCAGGGGTGGGCTTAAAAGAGGGGGATGGAGGGGGGGAGAGACAGTAGCAATTAGAGGAAATTTTGCAAAATCCTCTCTGCTATTTTGCAAGTCTGCCAAGAAAAAGGATTCCCAAGACCTTTCAGTCATAAAGTTCCCATCTGTCAGCTCTGCTTGGGGGAGGGAGAGAACAAGCGAGAGAGAGAGAACAAGAGCGAGCGAGCGAGAGAAACCATTTCACTAAGGGCTGCATTGTGATTGGGGGAGGGAGGGGGACTGAGGGAGGGAGAGTCAAAAATCCTCTGCTATTTTGCAAGTCTGTGAACCCTGACTAAACAAATCGTGCTGAAAAAACTTGTGATAGGTTCACCTTAGGATCCACGGCATGGCAGCAAGGTCTTTCAGCAGAGATGCCAGGACAGATGGGGAGACTGCTGTGTCTCTGCTTCGGGGAGTGACTGAGTTCATTTACAAGCAGATTTAGAGAGATACAGAGACAGAGCCACTTTTTTGATCTCCCCCCCGCTATTTTGGCAGTCTGTGAGTCTTTCTTTAGCTTGAAAATGCAGAGCTTCAAATTCTTTCACTCACGATCTAGCCTCTTTCCCATAAAGCCTTCATCTGCTTGGGAGGCCACGCCCCCCCACTTTTTCAAGTCTGAACAAAAAAGCAGCATAATTAGAAAAAAAACCCTGACTGGCACAGCTGCGGAAAAGAATTAAAGTGCAAGTTGCTGCAATAAATCTGCCATGTAAACGAACCCCAGGAATTCTCTCAGGCCAGCACAGACCCTGCCACATCAACCCCAGGTTGGGTTTCATGGGCTGCAGAGGATCCTGAATCAGTGTGGAAAGAAATCACCAAAACTCGCTAAAAATTACAAATAAAAAGTTCTTTGATTAACAACCAACAATGGTGCAATTATGAAAGTTGAAGCAGTTAAGGATCATGGGGAGTACATGTTCTCTTGGAATAGCTACTAACGGTAACAGAGTCACTGGGAAATATTTTTGCTAATCTTACTATTAGAATCAGCGGATTTCTTTCTGCTCTTTTAAGAAGGGCAAAGCTGGACCTTCTACATGGAGAACTTTGGCTGGATTTAAACAAACATGGCTGGACTCTTGTTTAGATTAACACAGATTTGAAGAGGTTTAAAACCCATAGGAACCAATACCTTTTGGGGGCCAGGATCAACGTCAGCAGGCGAAGTAGCAAGGTAATTGTCCAGGGTGCTGAATCCTGTTTAGACTAAGGGTTACCGGAGGGAACTTTTACAGGGTCCTGAATCCTCCCCTTAGACTTTCATATTAGGACATGGTGCATCAATGAGGGTGTTCCTTTTTTAAAAAAAAAATAGCACTCTTGGAAGTCTCTTGGGGCCATGATGCCCTTTTTCTGTAGGGAAATCAGCATGCAGAAAGTGTTGAAATGTATTTCTAAAAAGTGAGTGGGAAGAATCAGGAGATCTAATCCTGGATTTCTCACAATCCAATATGTATTTTGGCATTGTGGAAGTACCCGAATGAGTGTTTTAATTGCCAGCTTTTCATTTAAGACAGGAGTGAGTAAACTGTGACTCCTAGGTCCCTGGGGGCAGTAAATTTTTAAAACTTTGTTTCAGTTTTTGTTCCCCTATACACCCAATGGCCTCTGTGGGGTGTGGGAGTCATTTTCACCATGTTTTATGCTCCACCTGGACCATTTTAGGTCCAGGAGAGGCCTTCTTTAAAAGTAGGATGTGAACAGGAAATGATCACATGTTCTTCCAGTACCTTTGAATTAGCTGGCCACATGAAACAGAAGACAGAACTTCTATACTTTTAATAGTTGTATGAAAGAAAGAATCCCAGCAGGTGTGGCTTGTATTACAAGGTGCACCTGCATTGAGTTTCCCTTTTGTACACAATGATTAAAGGTGGATGTCCTGTTTTTTTCCCTCTCATGCCCCCCTCCCCAAACTCTGCTTTGTTTTGTGGCAATGTAGCTTTTTAGTAGACATGGACCTTTTCTCCTTCTTGTGGGAAAGTTAGGGGGATAGAAAACAGCTCCCTTCTGTTATTTCTTTGTTGGAAATTTTGGAATTGGAGAGCTATTATCTTTGCTTTTATGCTGATCTGTCCATAATTGTTTCTCTCTCCCCCTCTCGTTTGGTGCTGTTGTTCTTGTTATTTGGCTTTTAATGGAATCAGCCTGGGCTCATTTTATATGCTTCAGATATAAGCTAATCAATTCTAATTAAAAGCACAAATGAAGCTAATTCCTTTGAGTGGGGTGCGTTGATGGCTTAATGTGCTGTTTACACAGTTCAGATGCCCCTAATGACTGTGGATCTTGTTGAGAGCTGTTAATGAGTGTTAAACATATAAGCATGTAAAGCACTGCCAGCCCTTGGGCTTGACTGCAGGGCAGGTGGGTGGGTGAAGGAGAGAGTAATGTGACAGTTCATCTACACCCATGGTGTGTGGGTGGGTGACTCTTCATTGTCCTAAAGAAGCTCTTCGATCATCGACAAGGTCAGGCAACTGGCTTAAAGAGAGAGGTGGCTTTTTGTCCAATGAGGTGTGAAATAGCATTCATGGCATGGCTTTATAAATATTGATTTGGAAATTGCTCTGACCACTGACTACACAAATAGTCTCTTCCATCTAGTGAACAGGAGAAAGAAAGAAATAGAGAACCGGATCATCACCCAAGGTATAGGGTTTGGGGTTTTGTTTTGTTTTGTTTTTGTTTTTGTAGGGATCAACCCTTCAAATAAAAAGAGAAGATCAGTTCTTTAGCTGGCAAACTCATCATAAGCATATTCATGCAGAGGTTAAACCCTGTTACATTCAATACTCCTGACTCCCTAGTAAATGACCTTTAGAGCACCGCCTGAGTATGAAATTAACTACACCACATATATTTGGTTGATTCTTTCATGTTTCTGATTCTTCAAGGTGAATTATGGTCTGTTTGAGAATTTTCTGAGTGAGAGTTAAGGAGATCCTTGTAGGCTGCCAGTCTAGCCACAGAATAAAAAACAGTATGCCTTTAATCGTATTTACATTATTGCATCAATGGTGGCCTTCTTATTGTTATTCAGAATGATGATGATGCAGCAAATTGAGAGGATTTGATTTAAATAAACACGAACACATATATAACATGATTTGATATAAGAATACCAGGAAAGTAAATGCAGAACTATTGGTTTATATCAGATCATGACATTTTTGCCAAATAAAGCTTTTGAAATACCCATACTATGAACTCAGAATACCAAGTTGGTTGTCCTAGCTGCATTAAAGCTCTGTTTGCCAGATGGTCTTTATAACTTACTTTGGGTAGTACAAACACAACATGGTGCTTCTTACCCAAGCATTTACTTGCTTAAAGTAATGGGAGGGGGTGTCATTGAATTCATGTTAAGAAATACATTAATTTTATTGCAGCTGCCTAGAAGGTCTCGCTCTGCAGAGATAATATTTGTCATAATCTGATCTTCTTTCTTTGGAGTACAGTACAACCTTCACAGGTCAGCGTGCAGTAATACACCTACAGAGCCTGATAATCTCCTTCATCTAGCTGGGAAACTACTAACCTCTGAGATAGAAAAGCCAGTTGATCTGAGCATCACAATTATTTTTTTCTGAATTAAGAATGGTTATATTCTCTGTTGAGTTCTCAGTTTGGGATTATGTTACCATCTTCCCTTGATCCATTTGTGTGCACACTCATTATTATTGAACTGAGGACTTGATTATGTTCACCTTCTGACCAACCACTGTCTCGCACACAGATAGTATGACATCAAATGTAACCTTTCCTCGTGGGATTTAGCCAGTATTTATATATAAAACCGCTTATAACAGTATTTTATATATAACAGCTAGACTGCCTGGCTGCTGCTGGCTTTTGTATTTCATACTATATTTTTCAAAGAGGGTATTACTCTCACTGCACCTACCTGCTGTTTTTCATCTCAAATACCTCTATCTATTGACACACCAAGATTCATGCTTTGGTATATGCAGTCCCAGCATTTCCCAGCAGTATTGCAGGTAGTCTGGAGGAGATTGCATTGATGGGTCATTGAAGTCTTAATTTACCAGGGAGAGTGAAATAGTTCCCCAGGATTTCTGTAGGATGGAATGATGGCTGTTAAAATGATATCAAACTGCTATAAGTGTGTAGTGTATATGCACCCAAAGCCTAGCAACAAAGAAATGAACCTTTTTACAAAGTGAGGGTAAAAATGGCTCCAGAACAATGAAATATATCTGCTCCCAAAACTGAAATGAAAAGTAAAAGAGAAAAAGGAGAACAGAATGGCTGGTCTCCTGGTGTACAATCAACTTTTGATCCTCCAGACAAATCTGGAAATCTCTACCATTGCAAAAAGGTATTCCATTTCTTATAATAGTGATCATTTGAAAAAGAAATAAATGCCTTGGCAAAACATTTGCTTTTATTACTACAATTCTACCGAAAAAGGTAAATTTAACTTTCCCCATTTTTCTAAGGGTCCATCTACACTGTAGAAATAATGCAGTTTGACTGCTATTGGGGGAAAAAAATCATAGTTGTATACAAATAGTGGTGGTGGAAAAAATTAAAATGAATCTATAAATGTATTTATTAAATATGGTAGAGGAAGATATGGGAACGTATGAGCAAAAATTGTTATTGTATTTGATTACAGCTGCCAGAATAGCCTTTGCAAGACATTGGAAAGAGAAAGAAATTTCAGAACTGGAAGAATGGATTTTGAAAATGGAAGACTTAGTAGAAATTGACTTGTTAACTTGTTGGCTAAAGGGGAAAATGACACAAACTTTTGTAAAAGAATGGGGAAAATGGAAAATCTTTTTGAAAAATAGTTATAATTTTAGTAACAAAATCCAAGAAGTATAAGTATAGGGGAAATATTTCTGTTAGAACAGTGGATCACTTATTTGTCTCTCTCTCTCTCTGGCTTTTCTTCGCAAACGAAGAGTCAGGAAGGACTCATCCTGCGCTTTCTGCAAGCGCGCTGATGACTAAAAAGGCCAATCCGAGATAAACAAGTCCGATTGCAAAAAGCACAGCAGAAGGTCTCCTTGGGTGATGTTTTTGGGTTATGATTCTTTCTGCGTTGTCGTTTCTTTTCAAGACTTGTTTGGCGTGAGTTCTCAAATAAGGCTGCAGCATTGTGGATAGTGTGTCTCCATGCCTCCCAATGTGAGGCAAGGGTGGACCACAGTTGGTGATCAATTTGGCCGAGCCTGAGATGTTGTTTCAGGGAGTCTTTGTATCGCTTTTTTGGAGCGCCCCTCTTACACTGACCCGTGGCGAGTTCACCGTAGAGTACTATTTTTGGGAGGCGATGGTCCTCCATCCTAGAAACGTGCCCTGCCCAGCACAGCTGCGTTCTCAAAATCATGGCCTCAGTGCTGGTGATCCCTGCTTGCTCAAGGACAGCAACATTCATCACATAGTCAGTCCAGTGTATATTTAGGATTGTGTGTATACAGCGCTGATTAAAGTGTTTGAGGAGTCGTAGGTGGTGGCGATAGGTGACCCATGTTTCAGATCCATAAAGGAGGATAGACAGTACAATGGCTCTATACACACTGATTTTTGTGCTTTGCCTCAGGTGTTTATTGCTCCAGACTCTTTTGTGAAGTCTTCCAAATGCAGTATATGCCTTTGCTAATCTGTGATCGATCTCTTTGTCAATCTTGGCATCTGAGGAGATGATGCTTCCCAGGTAAGTGAACTGCTGAACGGACCTGAGCACACATTTGCTGACGGCAATGTGGGGATGGTGGTGTTCGTCCTGTGGTGCAGGCTGGTAAAGAACTTCTGTTTTCTTCAGGTTGACTTCCAGCCCAAACAGCTCTGCAGCTGTTGCAAAGCAGCATGTTAGGCACTGCAGAGCTGCTTCTGTGTGGGCAACAAGGGCAGCAGCATCGGTGAAGAGCAACTCACGGACTAGATAGTTTAGAGACTTAGTGTGAGCCCTCAGACGGCTTAAGTTAAACAAGTACGGTAACGTATATAGATGCCGTCATCTTCTTCAAGCTCTGCCATAGCCCTTTGGAGCGTCATGCTAAAGAAGATTGTAAATAAAGTTGGTGCAAGAACACAACCTTGCTTCACTCCATTAGTTATTAGAAAGGGCTCTGAAAGAGCATCGCCATATCTGACTTGACCACGCTGTCCCTCGTGTAGCAAGATAATCATTTTAAGGAATTTGGGGGGACATCCTAATCTTTCCGGGATCTGCCACAGACCTTTTTTACTTACAGTGTCGAAGGCTTTGGTGAGGTCAACAAATGTTACATAGAGACCCTTGTTCTGCTCCCTACATTTTTCTTGCAGTTGTCTAAGGGCAAATACCATGTCTGTAGTACTCCTATTGGCTCTGAAGCCACATTGGCTTTCAGGGAGAAGTTTTCTGCAATAGCAGGAACTAATCTGTTCAGGAGTATCCTTGCAAGGATTTTTCCAGCAATAGAGAGCAGTGTTATGCCTCGATAGTTTGAGCAGTCGGATTTTGCTCCTTTTTTTCTTGTACAGGGTGATGATGACTGCATCTCGGAGGTCTGATGGCAGTTCCCCTTTTTCCCAGCAATTCACAAGGAATTCGTGGAATTTTTCGTGGAGTGCATGACCTCCATGTTTCCAAACTTCAGGTGGGATTCCATCAGTCCCAGCTACCTTGCTGTTTTTCATCTTCTGTATGGCCTTAAGGGTCTCTTCCAAAGTGGGAGCTATGTCCAATTCATTTTTCATCGGTTTTTGTATCATATGTTGGATAGCTGAGCCTTGGACTACTCGGTTGGCGCTAAAGAGACTTTGAAAATGTCCAGCCCATTGATTCAGGATGGAGGCTTTATCAGTAATTCATGTTTGACCATCTGTACTGTATAAGGAGCTTTGACCTGATAAGTAGGTCCAAACACTGCTTTAAGAGCTTCATAAAATCCTCTATGATCACCCAGATCTGCACAGCATTGTGTCTTTTCTGCTATATTGATCCACCACTTGTTCTGCATGTCTCAGAGTTTTTGTTGAAGTTTACTACATGTGAGGTGGAAAGCTGCTTTTCTTACATGGCAGGTTGGCTGGGCGAGGTATGCCTGGTGAGCAGTTCTCTTCTTTGCCAACAGCTCCTGGATCTCTTGGTTGTTTTCACCAACCAGTCTTCATTTTTCTTGTGGGAGAACCCGAGGGATTCTTCTGCAGACTGGAGGATACTGTTTTTGATATGTTGCCAAAGCACTGTAGGAGAAGGATCTGTAGGATGGTCTTCAAGTTTTGTTTGTAGATTTGCCTGGAAGTTGTCTCTCATGGTAGCTTGTTGAAGATTGTTGACTTGGAGTCTCTTCTTTAAGATGCCACCCCTCTTAGGTTTGAACTTAAGATGAAGATTTAGTTTACATCTGACGAGGCGATGATCTGTTTGGCATTCTGCACTGGGCATCACTCGGGTATGACAGACATCACGAATGTCTCTCTGACGGACTAGAACATAGTCAATGAGGTGCCAATGTTTGGATCGGGGATGCATCCAGGTTGTCTTCAAGCTATCTTTCTGCTGAAAGATTGTGTTTGTAATAATCAGCTGTTGTTCTGCACAGAACTCTAGCAGGAGGCGTCCGTTATCATTGCAATTTCCAACACCATGCTTGCCTAAGACACCTTTCCAGGCTTCGGAGTTCTTTCCTACTCTGGCATTGAAGTCACCAAGGATAATAATTTTATCTTCTACAGGGACTTTTTGTATGAGTTGGCGTAGGTCTGTGTAGAATTTGTCTTTCTCTACAGGGTCGGCTTGCATAGTTGGGGCATATATACTAAAGAGAACAACATGTGGGAGGCGTAAGGAAATAATGCGATCAGAGTGTCCTGTTGGCAAGGTTTCGAGTTTGGAGGCAATGGAGTTTTTAATCATAAAGCCTACTCCTGAAAGATGTTTTTCGGTTTTGGGTTTGCCAGACCAGTAAAGTGTGTAGCTGGCGCCATGTTCTTTAAGGCTGCCTTCCTCATGGAAGCAAACTTCACTAAGAGCAGTGATGTCAATATTAAGCCGTGATACTTCATGGGCTATTAGGGCAGAACAACGCTCAGGCCATCCACTATCTTTAGAGTCTTGCATGGTTCTGATGTTCCAGCATGCAAGTGTCAGTTTATTTACACCTTTGGAGGCCGGTGTGTGCCTTTGTTTCTTTGCCTTGGTTTGACCGCATCAGAAGATTCCCGTTGGCCGCGGCTAGCCAACCAGGTAGTTGGGGATGAGCTTTCGTTAGGCCACCTTTTCTAGGCTCCTCTCCATATGGAGCAAGCAGTGCTCACCTTAAAAAAAGCTGCTTGGTCGTTCAGGATGCTGCCGAACAAGACTGTCATCTCTTGGGTCAGCCTCAAGCGACCAAAGTCCTGAACCACCTGCATGCAGGGTTGGGGCTGCGGCTTCCAGTGCATCTTTACACCTGCCGTTTCGTCCCTCGCCTATTGCTACAGGGCTTTTTTGGAACTGGATTTGTCCTTCGAGCCTGTGCAATGGATTTTTCTGGTGGAGCACAGCATGCACAGAACTGGCTTCACCCTTTAAACCAAAGGTTTGTCTGCTGGCCTTGCAAGCATGGACAGTAGCAGCGAGGTCCTCAGGTCGTAGGTTTGATTAGAGTTTCCTTCTCTTAGATGGTTGACCTTACAGGTTGGACAAGCACCATCTGCCCGGGTTTGGGATTAGAGTTTTCCTTCTCCTAGGATGGTTGCCACAAGGCTAGAGAGCCCATCCTGCCCTTTGATGCTCTTTGTCAGACCGTTTTTTGACCTGTCTGGCATGGGAGACCCTACCGGTGGCTATTATGCCACCGCCAGCATAGCTCAAAACATCATTAGGGTACGCAAGCCTCTCTCCCATGACAAGGGGGCGTCAGTGGAGCGGATCACTTATTTGAGTTACATGTAAAATACAATAATCAGTCAGTATTCTTGCTGGTAGGAAGTCAAGCATAGTATATTTATGGAATTATTATGCTTCATGGATATTAGGTTGTCAGTTACAGGAAAAATTATGTGCACATAATATAAAAAAGAAATAATGCAGCTTGACACCACTTTAAGTGCTGTAGTTCCATCCTATGGAATCCTGGGATTTGTAGTTTTATAAGCTCTTTACCCTTCTCTGCCAAAGCATGCTGGTGCCTTACAAAACTACAAATCTCAGGATTCTGTAGCATGGAGCCATTGCAGTTAAAGTGGAGTCAAACTGCATTATTTCTATGATATAGATGCACCCTAAGTCTCTTTTAATGTCTTTCCAGACTTTTTCATAGTTGTTTTGAGATAATAAACTGTTGTTTATTGTAACTCTCAAACAGTTGATCTCCTTTTTTTCATTTTAAAATTTGAAAGAGAAGTTAGTTCCTTGTCCTCTGCTGAAGTCATATTTTTAGTCTACAATTTTGTTTTGTCACAATTCAGTTTAAACCTGGAACATGTCCCAAATGCCTTAATTTTTTTCCAAAAGAGCCTTCATTGTGTCCAATGGGTTTTGTGTCATTATCACAATGTCATCCACATATGCTCTCAGCTTGTACTGTTCTTTTTTTTTTAACCCTCACCTCATAAATTCTGTCATCTTGACTGATGTCTTTTAGTAGTGTCTCCAACACTAAAATTAACAGTAAAGATGAGAAGGAACAACATTATCTGGTGCTCTTTTGTATTTCAATCAATCTTGTTGCATTGCCATTTACTAAGATCTGGGCTTTTTGAACTGAGTAGATTGTTTTTTTATTGCCAGAATAATATTTTCACAAAGTCCATTCTGTCCAATATTTGAAATAAAAAATTCCAAGAAATATTATCAAATACTTTCTCTGTATCTAAAATAAATAAATCAAACCCAAAACTTAAAACAGCCTTTTGTCATGTATTCCAAAAATTCAGTAATATTAAGAACAGTTAGGCTTTTAAAATTAAATATTTATTGCATTTTCTGTTACAGGAAACAACAATGAACAGAACAATAAAGGAACAAGTAAAGACAACAGAGCTATATCCTTAAGAATTGCTTACATGGGCAAAACCAAGTACATCAAGTTGTCAGCAGGACATCAGCCCACAAATTCAGATGAGAAGCCAGTGGCTGCACAGTTGTATTATTGGAATTAACATAATCAATAAAAGGATACTAGATGTCATAAAAAGTGGTTGTGGGTCGATTTTTTTCTGTCTTATGTCTAGCATAAGTCCCAGACCATTTTCCACCATCTTTCTATAGAAACTTGTCCCATTTTCCATGATTTTGCCACTTCTAAGCATGCAGCAGTTATCAGGAAAGAGAAAGTTCTGTGCTTTAGATGTTTGTTCTTATTGGTGCAAACTGATAGGAGAAGGAGTGCAGAGCAAAAGTAGATTTCCTGATGAGTAATTCTAGCAATAATACCCAATATAGTGTGGCAAAATGAATAGATTTAAGAGTTAAGCAGACAAGACCATTTTTTGAAGCTACTGCTGGGGGGGGGGCACACAGGGATGGAATGGAAAAGGAAGAAAAGCTGTGGGGCTATGAACATTTTTACCAAGGCAACGCTGTCCAAAAGAGAGAGTTTTAGATGCTTCCAGTCCCTTAATTTAGCTGAAATCCATTTGGTGATGCCATTATAGTTCCAAGACAAGAGTTGATTAATATCCTTAGAAGGCAGGTGCCTAGGTATGTAAACCCAGAGGGACATAGGCAGAAACCCATTTGTTGTGGTAAAAGTTTTTGGTCAGGGAAGGGGAAATTTAAACACATAAGATTAGATTTATGATAATTAACTCTGAGACCTGCATGACAATCAAATAGGCTTAGTAAAAATTTCAATTCTCTAAAGGATTGTTGGGGATTCTCCAAAAGAAAAAGGAGAACATCATATGCAAAAAGGTTTAACTTCTGTTTCCATCCACCAGTGGTGGATCCTTGTATGTTGAGATTTTGTCTGATAAGATTAGCTAATGGTTCAACAGCTATAGCAAACAGAGTTGGTGACAAAGGGCAATCCTGCTTGGTGCCCCTGCATATGGGAAAACTGTAATTGAGTGTACGATTAAATAACACTGTGGATGTAGAGCCGTGGTATAAAGTACTAATAATTTTGACAAACTGTGGGTTAAAATTATTTCCCTTAATACTACAAAGAGATATCTCCGGTCTAAGTGATCAAATGTCTTTAAAATATCCAGGGACATAACAGCTATGGGAGATTTTGAAAGAGAAGTGTTATGAATAATATTAAGGGGTCTTCTGGTGGCATCTAACATCATTTGTTGATGCATAAATCCAGTTTGGTCTATTTCTACATAACTCATAACAAAAGCATTTAGTCTACAGCCAATATGCTTGTGAAAATTTTTGCATCCTGATTTATTAGGGAGATAGGGTGAAATGTCATTACAGATGGGATATCTTGGCTATGGGGAAAATTTGAAATATTAACCAGGATTGTGGGCAGGTACCGTGTTTCAGAAATTCATTAAATAAGTCCAGTAAATGGGGTGAGACAGCAGTGTAAAAGGTTTTATAGAATTCTCTTGTAAAGCCATCACTCCCTGGTGATTTCCCTTATGGCAATGATTGAATTGCTTGTTGAAGTTCTAACTCTGTGATGGGTTGAATCAGGGCATCAGAATGTGAAGCTGATTTTTTTTTTGAGAGAGAGAGGAAGGCTTTTCAAGAAAGAATCTAGGTGATCAGAGGGGATACAATCTGCCTCACAGAGGGAGGTATAAAAAGATTGAAAAGCTGTTATAATATCTTGGGGTGTGGAATTAGTCACCCAGTTCTTCAAGTGCTGCCTTTTTCTGAAGAATCTGTTGATATACTGTTAGGTTCTGAGACATCTTATGGGATTTAGTGAGGAGATCTATGTCATGGAGAAGTTGAGACCTGCATGTCTCTTTCTGTTTCTTTTTTTCTCTAGTACCCTCTTGTATACAGAGTCCTCTCAACACTGCCTTCAGAGTGTCCCATAAGAGGCATTTAGATGGAGTACTAGGAGTGTTATCTAGATAGAAATTTTTTATTGTGTCCCTGATAGAAGACTCAAATTCCTTGCTCTGTAGGAGGGAGGGGCTGGACTTTCATAACTTGGGTGTATCTGGGCTGTGTGCTATTTTAAGTCCTATTGTTATGGGACAATGGTCTGAGTACAAAACTAGTTCTATTGTAGCAGATAAGAATGTTCCCATTAATGATTTGGATATGAAAAAATTGTCAGTTCAGGAGTAGGAGGCATGAGTGGCTGAGAAAAATGTATAGTCCCTTGTAGTGGGATGCAAAAGTCACCATGGATCCACCTGGGATGCAGCTGAGGTCAGTTTCACTAAAGGGATAGTATAGTGCCTGTTATGTCTAAGAACATTAGATATATCTATACTGGCATTAAGGATCATGTTAGAGTCCCCCCTATTATTGTTTCCCCCCAAGATACCTCTGTTAAAACTTGTAAAAAAAGATTCCAGAGCACAGACCCTTCACATTAAGTGATGCTACTCTGACAGTTTGCATGCAAGATTAAAATTTAATGGGATGAGCTGATTATACAGATTATCTGAGCGATGCAAAACCTCAAAAAAAAAGAAAAGAAAAGAAAAGAAAAGAAATGCAATGTGTCCTCGCTACCTAAACAAGATTACACATCTTGTGTCTTGACTGTACTCGGTCATTAACAGCAACAATTCTGAACCCATCTGGGGGGTGGGGGGATACATAAAGTATCACTACAAGTACTGCTATATATATTTGGATCAGTCAAGGACCTAGAGATCAGTGGTAAAAGGCAAATTCAGAGGGAATCAATACAGTATCTGTCACCTCCTGTTGAGAGACTCCTTAAAGGAATAAATGTTCTACAGCACATTGCATTGTGTATGTAATGTAGATGAGGCAGAGAGTTGAATATGAAAATAGTGCAGGGTGTCTTCATCGCAGATGAAAAGTAGAGTGGGCAAAGAGGCTGGAGCACCTAGAGATGACATGGATTGCTCTTCTCTTTTCATGCCTTTAGGAAGCTTCATGTGGATAGTGACGGTTGAAGCAGGCAGGCGAAAATGGCTGTCTGTCATTCATGGCAGGGGGAAACTAAAAAGTTTCCAAGATGGCTGCCCATCAAATCACTGAGGATCAAGATGACAGATCCTTTCAGCAAAAAAGGATAATGTAGAGAAGGTGCAAGCTCAGTTAAAAAAAAAGGAGAAAATATGATCAGGAGAGTTCTCTGTATGAAAGAGGCATCCATAGTAATTTTATTTTCTGTTTTTCTTGTGATGGACCGACCATCTTTCATGGTTGCCCACAAGAGTTGAATATCTGGGCACATCTTACTCATCCACTCCACTATGGTATCCAGTAGGCGTTCTGAGGTGGCACATTCCGGGATGCCTTTCAGTCTAATATTGGAATGTCTCTCATGGTTCTTGTGGTCATCCATCTTTAATTGGTTCTGCTCCCATGTTGGGTGCCTTGGTCCAGGGACATTGGTCCATTGGACGTTCTTTCAAGATCCCTGATTCTGTCTTCAAAACAAATAATTTGGTGCTCAGAGGTTCCAGAGCCTGTGATAATTCTTGCTGCATATCTTTAACTAAATCTTCTCTTTGCTTGTCCAGCATGTCTTGGAATGATGGATCCGTCACTATCGGAAAACTAGGTTTAACACCCTTATTAGTCTTGAGCGGACTTCTCTCCATAGTGGCAGATGTCAGAGCACCTGTCTCATCAGTTTCTGTCCTCCCTTCCTTTACTGGTAAGTAAAAATCCATTATGGATTGATCCTCTGACCTCTTCAGGGTGGACATTAATTATCGCAACCACAGAAGAAAGGAATGTCAGGAAATGACATGGATGTGACCACAAGATGGAGCTGTAAGCTTAGTAATGAAAGTAGTTAAGCTCCAGTGGCAGGTGTGTGTGTGAGTCAGCACTCGAGAGTATGCACACTTAAGATGCCTGATGTAACAGGCATTGTTCAACTGCCTATAAAAAGGAGATGGGAATTATCTCCAGTGTGGGTTTGTTGTGGTTGGTGGTTGGCAAAGCAGTTTGTTGGTTTGAGAGATTTATGAGTATTAGAGACGGCTGTCCTATACTGTGTGTGTTTGTGTGTGTGTGTATATATATATATTTGTAAATATACTGTGAACAAAGATTAAAGCCCTCAAGTTGAGTGAAGGCTGGCCTTGTTGCTGTCTTTATTTGGCAAGCCAGAGCTCAAGGCAGTGTGTTGGGGTGAAGGAATTTTTCCTTCTCAGCCTGAAGTCTTTTGCAGAAATCTCTCCAGAAAACCTTCTCCTTGGCTTCCTGTCGACGTGGAACAACTCTGCAGGTGGTCGTGGTGGACACGGCGTGGTGGACACAGCATACCCCAACAAGGAAGTAGTAAAATTGGCCTATTATATTAAGTAAAAAGTCATTGATATGATCTGAGTGAGACGATTATGCATCCGCCATCTTTGGTAGCTAGCTCCACCACCCAAGAACAGTTAGGTGTTTTTTTTTTAAAGGAAGGATGCTGACGACCCCCAAATGCAACAACATATCTAATAGCCCCTCCCTGTAAAAAAAAGGTGACTCATGTCCTCCACTTCCAAGAAGCTTTTGTGTAGCATTACTGCAGTTGTTGACTGAAATTTTGGACCCCAAAATTTTTGGGAGGACAACATAGAGGTCCATGAGCTGCACTCTCTTAACCCATTGTCTAAGTAAGTATGTTTAGTGATGGGCTAGAGGTAAACAAACAACTGAAGATTAATACAGGGACTGAGAAGTACTGTGATCAGGAAAACACCTGATATAGGTTTAGGTGCACAGTCTAGTTTGGATGGCACTACACTCTGTTTGAAATCTCCATTTTTTTTTAAACAAAGAGAGCAAGAACTTTGTTTTTTGATTCATGTATTTATGCTTCCAATAATTTTTCAGTGGGTTAGGTTTTTCACAGCTAAGTCTTCCATAGAGTTTTTGCTCGGCTCTTATTAATCTTTGTTATTCTTTTTTGAAGTTTCTACTCCTCCTTGCTTTTCCTTGTGATGTTTAGACAGAGGTAGCATTTTCCTGGGCTAGATTTTTGGCTTGTGAACAGTGTTGAGGAGTCCATGATTCCATGGGCTTCCCTTCCTTTCTACTTTATTTTATTTTCTCCTGGTGGAAGGATTAAACTTCACTACTTTATTCACATTTTTAATCCATTTCTCCATGGATAAATTTTACTATTTGAATCTTCTTGAACCATATTTGATGGATCCTGGATTCATTGCCCACAACCTCCAGTTGAGTCTTTTTCAAGAACCTGCTCCCTTGGAATAGTGGTGTTACGTTTTTCTCATTTTTTAAGGTCAAATTGCTAGGTGGTTGGGAACATAGTAGAAAGAAGGCTGGTGGAAGATTAAGGGTAAAGTGTAATGTTTTTACAAAAGGCTGACTGTGGCTAATTTTCATGTTACAGTGAGCCCTTGTTATCCACTGGGATTTGGTTCCAGGACCCCCCCACCCAGATACCAAAATCTATGTATGCTCAAGTCCCATTATATACAATGGCATAGTAAAATGGTGTCCCTTGTATAAAATGGCAAAATCAAGGTTTGCTTTTTGAAATCTTTTTTTAAAAAATGTTTTCCAGTCGTGCATGCTGGAATCCATGGATGTAGAAACCATGGATATGGAGGGCTGACTGTATCAGATTTGTATGTAAGAGCCGACTTCATCTTGCTCTTGCTTCCAGGTTGTTCTCCATTGCACTTATTCACTGTATTATATTTTCTCTTTAATTAATATAATTTCATCTGATTTCTTGGGTATAGACCCAATCCCCTGTTTATTTGTGAGTTAAATCCATCTTTCAGATTAATTGTGCTTGTGAATAGTCTTGGGGGTCCAATGAGGTAGATGGAGAGCCTCATTTTCATAAATATCTTTTGCCTAGATTTGTCAAGCTGCGAATTGTGAGCTCTTTTGAAAATGACTTCTCCCATAATACCAATTATTTTCTGGCCAGTGATAGGGATGTATAAGAAAGGTGTATATTTTATCAATTATAAGACCTGTTTTCTATTCTGTGTTTAATTTGTGGATAGTTTAACACAGTGGCTCTTAACCGTTTCTTTATCAGGCCCCCTTTAAATATCTTTTGTTGCTGTGGAACTCCAAGACTTAAAATTCAAAACAACAACAACAACACAATTACACCATACATTAACCCAGCCTTTCTCAACCTTTTTATCCTGGAGGAGCCCTTGAAATAATTTTCAGGTCTCAGGGAACCCCTGCATAAACATTATTCTATATACTGCTATTGCTTTCCCCCCACAATCATAATTGCTTGAGGAATCCCTAGCAACCTCTTGGGGAACCCTAGGGTTCCAGGGAACCCTGGCTGAGAAGCACTGCATTAGCCCTTCCCTCAGAGGCACTGGAGAAGGGGGAGAGATTTTTCTCCAGCTTCTGCCTGTAAATTTTTGGCTGGAGGGGATTAAAGAGCCAGCATTTGCCTTTGTCTCCTGTCATGTGGGCTGAGCAGCCTTCAAGCCTACAAGGAACCCCCTGTGAGGATGTCACAGCCCCCTGGGGGTCCACAGACAACAGGTTAAGAACCATTCATTGAATATATATAGGGACAAAAGAAGCAAGCTTTGTTGAATGGCATACATGGTGCTTTTCAAACGCTTTTCATGTCCACAAAAAAAGAGAAAAGGATCTGGAAAGTTTTCTCCAAAACTGGCTGTTTGAAGATCTCTACAAATGAAGTTGCTCTGTTGTCTACTGAGAGTTCTGCACTTGAAGACAAGGATCATAGTTGTGTTCAGTTTGGCTCCTTCCGGAAGGCTTGAGAGTTATTGAAGCATGCCATGTTTGCATGCAGCCTAATTAGTGCCATTATCACTGTCATTAACTGTTTCTAATGAATGACAGATGATTTTGCTCTCTCCAGAGGCCATTGACCTCTCTGTTTCATGCTATCAGTTAAGTTTTTAAAAATTGTTATAAAATGTGCTGTCCGGGGTAGACTCTTGTTTCCACAGACACAAGCAGTTGGAACACTGATATTCATCCAGAAATGCAGGGGAGAAAGTGGAATGGGTTCTTCTGAGTTTTCTGTTTCAGGATTTTAATGATCTGAAGGTGATGATACAGAGTCATTCTTGCCCATGATGTAGTCCCTAATTTATTCCATTTCACCATTAGCTCTGGCTCCACACATTTTCTGCTTTTGAAGCCAACAGAAATCTCACACAAACAATGCACTGGATCCAGAGGGTGTTCCATGGATGGAAGGGGATCCAGCAGAATCTTGCCACTGGAAGAAGAGGATAGGGTAGCATTTTTGTTAATATTTCCTTCACTTTGGAACCACCACCCCATCACTTTACACACTCTTCTTTCTGGTAGCTCAGCCAACTCTTCAGAGCAGATCTTGGGAAGCAGAGGGAGATGCAGGAGAGGGAATCAGAAAAAACGGACTCATAGAATCATAGAACTGTAGAGTTGGAAGAGACCACGAGGGCCATCCAATCCAACCTCCTGCCATGCAGGAAATCACGATCAAAGCATCCCTGACAGATGGCCATCCAGCCTCTGTTTAAAGACCTCCAAGGAAGGAGACCCCACCACGCTCTGAGGGAGTGCGTTCCACTGCCGAACAGCTCTTCCTGTCAGAAAGTTCCTCCTAATGTTGAGGTGGAATCTCTGTTCCTGGAGCTTGCATCCATGGTTCTGTGTTCCAGTCTCTGGAGCAGCAGAAAACAAGCTTGCGAGTTTGTGGAATTCTGCTCCATACATGTTTTAATGCTTGCCACTTTATTTTTGTGTATGACAATAAAAAGTTGGGATAAAATTCTCATAATCATAAACCTTCAAAAACTCTTAGAGTAAAAGGTGCAACACTCCAGATGTTTTTCGTCTGTAACTCTCAGCAGCACCAGCCAAAACAGCAAATGCTGAGGGATGATGATGATGATGTTTATTTACAATGTTCTTTCCACCAAAGGGTGGAACATCAAACATATAGAAAGGCAAGACAATAAAACGTAACACTATAAATATATATATAAAATCCCCAACATCCCACCAGCTGCTACTCATCTCAGCAACCTCAGTGAGCTTAATCTGGCAAATCAAAGAGTAAGGTCTTCAACCTCTTTAAAATGATGAAATCCTCCTCCAGCCAGAGGTCCAAAGGAATGTGGAGCCAGATCTTGAAAGGCTTGCAACCTTGACAGAGCTGTGTGCATTGGTGGAACAGACAAGTATGACCCCCTTATACGTGGGACCTGTATCCGTGGTTTCATTTACCCATGTCCAAAAAATATGTCCTCTCTAGGCATTTTCTAGGTCCTCCAGCATGATTCTGTGGTATGCTTTCACCAGAAGTTGGCCCAGATGTCATTAATTTCAATAGCGATCACTATCATCCATGGTTTCACATTTCCATTATAAGTCTAGGAACATATCCCATGCGGATACAGGGGTCATACTGTAATCCTTTGCCTGTAGATCTGAAATTCCTAGATGATATACTCGGAGCTGAAGTCTGACAATATCTGGAAGGTCTGCATGAGTCTCTCACCATACTTGTCAATCACTGTCCAGATTTTGCTGTAAGAAGTGCAGGGGAGTAGTTTTAGGAGATTATCACACGGGTCCAAAAAAAGTCCCTGTATTGCCTTCTAATTCCTGCCCTGCTCCCATCCCTGTCACTATTTATCCCCCCCCCCCGACACTTACCTTTAAAGTGGGACAGAAAGTGCTCCCTCCCCTCTGACAGAGCTCCATTCACTTCCTGGAAAGCAAATCCAGGAAGGACGATTGCACAGTAATTTTTTTTAAAAAAAATTAAAATAAAATCAAGTATCAACAAATTAAAACAAGTACATAGACACACTTAAAAAACAAAAACAAAACCAAGTAAAGAGGGGAGGGTACAAAAAAGGCTGTCACTTACTGGGATGTCAGGATTGCCACCAGAAGTGTTCTCTACTTACCTTCCAGCACCTTACAGGGAGCTGACATCTCACAGGAAATACAAAAATAAAACAAAAAATAAACATCAAAAAATTAAAGCAAGTACATAGGAACACTAAAAAAAATAAAAAATAAAAAAAAATAAACAGGGGAGGTACAAAAAAGGCTGTCACTTACCTGGATGTCCTGGTGGACCTCCCAGATCATGCCAGCATAACAGGACACCAGTTTGCACACCCGTGATTTCATGACAGAAATGGAATGGGTGATCTATTAACGACTTAAACCATTAATAAAAAAAAACAGAGACTGAATGGAGGCAGAATGGGGCCAGAATGGGACAGGGACGATGTCGTCTGAAAGGGAAAACCTTTAGCGATCCTGTGGCATCCCTGTCCTGGATTATAAGGCTCTGCTAATGTCCATAATGTCCTTAGTCTGCTGCAGCAAAGACAACAAAGTTACGGTTTGTAGTATCTGCATTTCAGTTCCCTCTAACCACAGATTACAATCCCCAACCTACAAGAATTAATCAGAAGATTCAACTCTATCTCCTTTCGCTCTGTAAGTTTTAATGTACTCTTTTATGAAAAGATGCTTGCATTACCACTCAACTACTATTAGTTAATGACCACTGTTAAAACAATGGTCATTTGTTTTTCACATTTCAACTCCCTCTCTTTTGACTCATAGACATCCCCACCCAGTCACCCAAGATTGTATATAATAATCTGCCAACAAAGGACTTTATCAGACACATAAAAAAACATTTTTATGCTGGCAAAAGAACATCCCCCCCGCACTTGCCTTCTAATCCTGGCAAAAGCTCCCGGCAATAAAGAGGAAGTGAACGGAGCTCCATTCACTTCCTTGTTCGAAATCTCACATGATTTCATCATGCGGGAAATTCAAACTTAAAAACAAAAACAAAGCATTTTAAGTTATACCAAGCACCCAAACACAATGTAAAGGTCCCAAGTAACCAAGGGAGGGTCAAAAAAAGAGTGAAACTTACCTTGATGTCCCAATCTCACCCGGAAGTGTTCATGCTGGAGTGGCCATTGTTGGAGTAAATCCAAGATTTAAATGGCCCGAGGTATTGCAAGCCAGCAATGCTGGCAAAAAAGTGGCAGGAAGATCTATTGACAGCTTAAGCCGTCAATTAATAACAACGGGATTTTTGGTCTTTATAACTGTGAAAGGGCGACGTTGTCTGATCTGCATGTCCTTTCGTGGTTATGTGGCATTGTGATGATGCCACATTTTCCTCATCTGATTAAGTCCAAAGGCAACATGCCATATTAAATCAAGCCCAGGTAGAAGCAAACAGATTTTATTTATTGAACAAAGGAGATTTTCAGACAGGCAAAAATCGCTCCTTGCCGCGCGAGCAGCCTCCCGAAACTGCTGCGCGGCAAGGGTCTTCTTCGGACGACGCTGTGCCTCTGGCGAAACCGTCCGTGTCACTTCCGTGAAGCTTGGGACGGCTCCGCGTCATATTTCAAGCACGGAGGCTGCCCGTGATTGAAATATGACGCGGAGCCGTCCCAAGCTTCATGGAAGTGACACGGACGGTTTCGCCAGAGGCACAGCGTCGTCCGAAGAAGACCCTTGCCGCGCAGCAGTTTCGGGAGGCTGCTCGCGCGGCAAGGAGCGATTTTTGCCTGTCTGAAAATCTCCAAAGACTACTCTAGTAGTTTGGCAGAGGCCTGATAGGGCTGCCACAATTATGGAAGAACCAAACCACAACTACCTTGAGAAATACCCTTTCCTAGAGTTCTAATCAGTTCCTGTTAGAGGAATGTAATATATTGATAACATTAAAATAAATAAAGGCAAAAATTGTAAATCAACAAAACAGTAAGGCAGATGAATCTACTTCTCACACATGGATTTGACAAATTGTTTTCTGCTGCTCCAGAGACTATGGAGATTTTCAGATGAGAGGAATAACCCCCGCAGAGACTGGGAGAGAAACGTTGCACACACACCCGTCCTTCTCCCAACCTCCTTTTATTCTCCTTCCTGCTTGCATTTTCCTTCTGCTATTTTTTAACTAATGAAAGTTCTTCATTAGTAAAAAATAGCAGAAAATAGCGGAAGGAAAATGCAAGCAGGATGAAGGGAAAATGAAGGGACATCAGGAGAAGGATGGAGGTGTATGAAACGGAGCTCTGGCAGTGGAACAGACCCATTTCTTTCCTGATCTCCATGGGGGTTATTTCCCCCATCTGAAATTCCCCTAAGACCTGGAGCAATGGATTCAAACTACAGGAAAAGATATTCCACCTAAATATTAGGAAGAACTTCCTGACTTTTGGACTTTATCAGATGAGCCCCTTTAAACATTCATTTGTCGGGATAGAAAAAACCCATTTCTATGCTAGCAAAATAACTCCCCCCCCCCACTGCACTTACCTTCTCTCCCTGTCAATGACTTCCATAGCAATGAAGAGGAAGTGAACGGTGCTCCATTCATTTCCTCTTCTGAAATCCGGCGGATTCTCACGAGAGTTGATCATGTGGGAAATTCAAAAATAAAACATTTTAAGTTACAGTAAGCACCTAAACACACTTAAAAACTTCCAAGTAACCCAGGGAGGGTCATTCGAAGTTCTTCAATTACCTGGATGTCATGATCTCACCTGGAAGTGTTGTGCCCTGTCCAGCCATTTACTCTGCAGTGATGAGATTTTTTAAAAAATAATTTTGTATTGGTTACAATTGCTGTGTTTACAATATTTGTTGCATTTTTATAATATTTTCCATGAACAATTTACATATTTACATTTTTTGCATTTTGTAACTCAATTTCATTTCAATAAAACAAATAGATTTACCACTCATAATTTGATATCTTGTTTTTCATCAATTATCGATCGTCTCTCTCTAAACCTGGCTGTTTGCTTTCTTCTGTTTTCAACTTATGCCTTCCTACCTATCTTTTACTGCATGGGTATCTTTACCTTTCATGTTTCTTTTAATTTCTGCTTTTCTCTTTCTATTATTGCCTCTTCTATTCTATATCGTCCTGATGTTATACTTTTCCCTATCTTTTCTGTATTATCCAGCCTTGTTTCCCTCTCAAAGGTTTGCAAAATATAAATAAATAAATAAATAAAATTTCTTCCAACTATCTTTATGTTTTATCAGTTACTTTCCAAAGTTTTGCGAATTGTTCCCACTCTTTTTCAAATTTTTTTCACTGAATTTCCCCTCACGAGTGCTGTTAGTTTGTCTGCTTCCCACATTTCGTACATTTTTATAAGCCATACATCTACTGTTAGAATTTCTTTCCCCTTCCATTTTTTGAGCGTATAGTATTCTGGCAGATGTTATCATGTATAGTAAAATCCTCCACTTCTTTTTCATCTCCGGTTCATTTATTCTGCCTATCATGGTTAGAAAGTATATTTCTGGACTTCATGGATAATTAATATCCAAAATTTCCCTGATTTTAATGTGGACTTTCTTCCAAAAATCTTTTGCTCGTGGGCATTTCCACCACATATGTATTAAAGCTCCTGCGGTTTCTCCACACTTCCAACATTCTCTAACCCTCAATTTATACATGCTATTTAATTTAAGTGGTGTTAAGTACCACCTATAGAACATTTTAATAAAATTTCTCTTTTAAACTCTGTGACGGTGTGAACCTCTGGGTGTTTTTCCAGGCTTATTCCCATCTATCAATTTCAATAATGTAGCCTATATCCTGGGCCCATTTTACCATGTTTTCTTTTGTGTATTCTGATTCAAGTTCTCTATCCGTTAATAGTTTATAGTATTTAGCTATATGGTGTTTTGACTTATCAAAGACAATTTTGTCTATTTCATTTTTTTCCAGTTGGAATCCTTTTAGCTTCTGATCCATTTTATATTTCTCATATATTTGCTGATATGTAAACCAACTAAGGTTTATTCCATCTTTTTCTAATTGTTCTCTTGTTTTTGCTCTCATTGTTCTTGTTGTGGGTTCTTCTGTCAGAAACATTTGATAGTTCAGCCAGTTTTTTCTTTTGATTTAAACTGACTGAAAAAGGCCTCTTGAGCTGAGATCCAGAAGGGTGTTTCCCTATAAAACATTTTATTTATAATTAACCACGATCGTAACAGCGCTTTCCTAATATAATGATTGTCAAATTCTTTCTTTTCCTTTTTTCTTATTGTACCATATATAAGCATGCCACCCAAAGACTAAGTTATGACCTTCAAGTGCTAATAATTTATCATTATACAGATTTATCCAATCCTCAATCCATGAAAGTGAGCATGCTTTATAGTACCGTAGTAAATCTGGAAAAGCACACCCTCCTCTATCTTTGTTATCCATTAATAGTTTCAGCTTTATTCTAGGTCTCTTTTCTTCCCAGATATATTTAGTTAATTCTGTATTTCCATTTTAAAAAAACATTTTATGTTTATTAATATCATTAGATTTTGAAATAAGAACATAAACTTCAGTAGAACTGTCATTTTTATTGAGGCGATTCTCCCTAAGAAAGATAAATGTAGTTTGGACCAATTGTGTAAATCTTTTAATATTTCTTTCCACATTCTATTATAGTTGTTATGAAACAGGTCTGTGTTCCTTTTGGAAATCCATATTCCTAGATACTTAATTTTATTAATAACCTTGTATCTCGTTATTTCCTCTATTTTTGCCTTTTCCTTTTTTGTTGTATTTTTTGTCAAGACTACTGTTTTGTCTCTATTCACCTTGAAACCCGAAGCCTTTGCAAATTCATCCAATGTATTCTTGAATTCTTCCAGGTGCTCCAATGGATCTTCAATAAAGATTATTGATTAATAATAATCTTTGCAGTGATGAGATTTAAAGGACTGGAGGTTTCACACACCAGTAATGCTGGCAAAAGCTGCCACTGCTGATCTATTGACTGCTTCAGCTGTCAATTGAAAGTGGCACCCTATTACCAGCTAATTGACAGAGTGGCCACAGGAGAACAACGATGTTGTCTGATAATGACAACCCGTAATGTCGTTATCATTTTTGTGCCTTTTCCCCCTTGACTGATAAAGTCCTTAGAGTGGAACACACTACCAGAGGGTGCGGCTATACGATCAAAAAAAAATTTGTATGGGGGGCAAAAAACATGAACAGCCTGTCGTTCGTATGCATACGAACCGGCTATACAATTTTTAACCCCCCTAAACTCTGTATGACTCCCTCTTTCTGAAGCTGGCTGGAGCGAGCAAGCCAAACGGCAGTTTTAAATCTCCCGCCGCTTTTTTTTTTAAAGGTTCCTGGTTTGCGGACAGTCGGTTTTCCGTATTTACAATATAAAATAAAAATAAGTAAACATATACATACATGGACTTACCGGACGCTTGCTAGCCAGGAAACCAACATGGCGGCCGCTCCCAATTCCCCTCTGTGCTAGCCCCGCCCCCTCTACTCGGCCAGCCAATCAGATTCCCCTGCCTGTTCATATGTGTGCGAACGGACCATACAGACCCATCAGCCATCCGAATGGTGTACAGATTTCTTTTCGCGATCTGCTTTCCCTCCCGAACGCCGCATGTGCGTATTTCAGGGTGGAAAACCACCACCCCTCTTTTGCATTCGTGTGCATCCGAACGGCCGTTTGCACCGAAGTGTGAACTTCCGCACGCCGTATGTATTATTTAAATCGTGTAGACGGGACCAGAGTGTGGTGGAGTTTCCTTTGGAGATGTTTAAATAGTATCTGGAAGAAGAAGAAAAAGAAAATGAATTGGATAAAATAATTTGGGACAAAAACAGGAAGAAAATATCAAAATTTTATAACTTGTTGTTAGAGAGAGAATTGGAAAAAGAAAGAATTACAGAAGCTATGACCAAATGGGCTATGGAGATAGGAGAGATTATTGAAACAGAGGAATGGGGAAAAGCCTGGCATATCACAAATTCATTTACTGCATACAAAAATCTAAAAGAAAATTATTTAAAGATAGTTAATAGATGGTATCTTACACCATTAAGAATTAGCAAAATATACAAGTTGAAAGAAAACAAGATCTGGAGCCGTGAGAAAGAACTACAGTTGTCCCTTAACATTCGCTGGGGTTTGGTTCCAGGACCCCCCCCCCTCATGAATACCCAAATCCGCGAATACTCAAGTCCCAGTATATGCAATGGCATAGCAAAAAGATGGTAAAATCAAGGTTAGCTTTTTGGATTATTATTTTTTAAAGAATATTTTCAAGCCTTGAATACTTAAATCTGTGAATGTCAAATCAGTGAATATGGAGGGACAACTGTACGTACCATGCACCACATGTGGTGGAACTGTCCCATAATCAAAATATATTGGTGGAAAATACACAAAATAATTCAGAAAGTGTTTAAAATACTATTCTCAATGGACCCTAAATTTTATCTTCTGAATAAAAGTACATGCTTGAGAGGAAAAGACAAAAGAGATTATTGGTGAATACTATTATATTTAGTCACTATAGTGAGACTAAATATAGTAGCTAATTGTAAAAAGAAAGAAATGCTGTTGATAGAGGACGTGTTAACCAAACTGAATGAAATGAAAGAAAATGATAAATTAACACATCTCTTAAATAAGAGATACACAAATATAGATATAGATAAATAAAGAATGGTTACCAGCAACAGATTATTGGAAGAGAAGATGGAATATAAGAGGGGGTCTTTTGTCAGAAGATTAATTGTGGGGTCTTTTGTCAGAAGATTAATGATTGTACTGGTATAACAAGAACAGTAGAAATGAGCTGATAAATGAATATTTATGAATAGAAGGTGATTAGTACATTAAGCTTACAGGCTATCTAATATGAATAGAAAATATAGTAGTTGTCATTATTTAGAATGAAATGAAGTTGAAATTGAAATAACAGAGGGAAGATTATTTCTTGTGGGTAGTATAACTGGTGAAGTCATAAGGTAGGGATTAAATAATAGCAAACGTGTAATGAAAAAGGTTTAATTGTAAGAATATAGTATGTTTACATGGTTGAGAGGTTTATTGAATGAATAAGTGTTAAAATGGTTGAATATTTAAATGATTTTTTTTTTAAATAAATAGAAGCTTGGATGGCTATCTTCCAGGAGTGCTTTGATTGTGTATTCCTGCATGGCAGGGGGTTGGATTGGATGGCCTTTGTGGTCTTTTCCAACTTTATGATTCTATTAAATTGGCCTGCTGTTCTCAAACCTTTATGCTAAATAAAACTGTTTGATATCTAGCCACAAGACTCCAGATTTTTTTGATATCTGCGATTCTGCAGTTAAGACTGCAAGTTGGCAATTTATTTATTCATATGTGAATACTGTTCTATCCAGAAATAGAAGAGTTGCCCTTTTTTGTACTACATGCTATTTGGAGGATTCTGAGAACTTGTAGTCCAAAAATCAATTGTCAGGCTCTGGTTTCCATCAGAGAAAACTTCATCCATACACATTTGCTTTCTTTATTTGGCTTCAGAAAAATTACTAGCTATTAAAGTTTGGAAGCCAAATAAATTAGCTTTACTGACATCATTCCTTAAGTGGATTGTTTTGCTTTGTAAATATAGCATCACCACAGATTCCATATCAATCAAACATGTTATAGTGAATGGAGAATTAATTTATATCAGGGCTTGGAACTTAATTTTAAAATTCTCATTTTATTTATTTATTTATTTATTTAATTTAAGAACTGGATAATTGCCATGACTCATTACTGAGTATTTTAAGAGATACACACAATCAAGAGGAAGGGTGGGAAGGGGGAAACTGGCTAAACCTCTCCCAGTTCCTAGCAAATCATTTCCAATGGTGAATGTGATATCATGCACCCCCATTTGGCCTAACTCGGTCTGGATCAGATGGCTCCCAGACCTCATAAAACATCCCTTAGAGTCAAGGGAGACAAGGAAGCAAGTGCTGCCATTTTTCTCTGAGCCTCTGGCAAAACCTCAGTTCAGTGGCAACATACCCAGAGACTAGCAAGGTGCTTGATTTAGATTTATGGTTCTTTGGTGTATTCAGCACACAATAGTATTTTAAATCAGGTGGGTTTATTACAAAGCAAGGGAAAAGAGAACCATCTGGAGAAAGTGCATCAGACCAAAATAAGAAATCTTAGTTAAATCTCGTTCCATTCAAAGTATGTATGGGTCTTATTCAAAACAGGATTCCAGACCAAAGTGAAACATGGAAGGACAGTGGAGACACATGAGAGAGGGAATGTCACTCTTCAAGATCCAAACTTTTATACTGTTAAATTACATTATTGTTGTTATGTGTCTTCAAGTTGACTCCAACCTTTGGCAACCCTATTATAGGATTTTCTTGGCAAGATTTAGTCAGAGGTTTACCATTGCCTTCCTCAAACTCTGAGAGAGTACGACTTGCTGAAGATCACCCAGAGGGTTTTCATGAGTGAGCGTGGATTTGAATCCTGGTCTCCCAGATTTGTAATCCAGCACTCAAGGATAAATTACTCAGTATCAACAGTAAAAAAGCAACACTAGGCCCATTTTCTTTGGGGGAGTGGATTAAAAATACCCAATTGCTTGATTCTGGAGACCAGAATTCAAAGCATGGGTGTTTGGCTATGTTGACATTTCTTTGAGCAGACACAAATCCAACGATCTAGATGGGCAATTTACCCTGGTTTCCCCACCCCCATCTTGGAGCCCTGCAGTCCAAACAATGCAGGACTCTTGCCCCAGTTCACCTTTGGGCAGCCCTGACAATGCCCGAGGCAAAGCCAGGAGGGGTGGGAAGTGAAGGCAAACCCATTTAAAATGTTTTAAATCAACATCCAGGAAAACCTGCATTATGCAGGAAACCCTGAATGGATCCGGCACAGGAACGCAGGGTCTATACCTGCACGCTGGCCTATATAGCTGGACACCACCACTGCTGGAGTGCTGGAGTTGCTCTGAAGCCAGGAAGGAGGCCCCAACTTAAATTAGAGGTGCTTTAACATCATAACTATTTTTTTTAAAAAAGCCTTTTGTACCAACAGATTTTAATCTCCCCCTCCATGTTATAACTGCAATTTGGCTTGGGTCCAATGGTGGGAGAAAGTTGAGTAAAAAAATAAATAATAAACACACTGAGGCCAAATCCACACTACAGAAATAATCCAGTTTGAAACTGGATTATTTGCCATGGCTCCTTCTGATTGAATTCTGGGATCTGTAGTTTTACAGTCTTAAGACTTATCTGCCAAAGTGTGCTGGTGCCTCACCAAACTACAAATCCCAGGGTTCCATAGGAAGGAGTCCTAGCAAATAGTCCAGTTTCAAACTGGATTATTTGTGTAAGGAGCCCTTCTGCTGTGCTTTCTGCAACAGGACTTGTTTATCTCGGATTGGCCTTTTTAGTCATCAGCGTGCTTGCAGAAAGCGCGGGATGAGTCCTTCCTGAATCTTCATTTGTGAAGAAAAGCCCGAGAGAGAGAGATTTGTGTACTGTGGATTTGGCCTCTGTTGTCTAAGGTTGAGTCTGCTCCAGTGCTCTTTCCATTTTTCATGTAATGCCACTTCCTGACCACATAGGAATACACAATCCAATCATTGCCAGCAGATGGCTATCCAGCCTCTGTTTAAAAACCTCCTAAGAAGGAGACTCCACCGCACTCCAGGGCGGTGTATTCCACTTCCGAACAGCTCTTACTGTCAGGAAGTTCTTCCTAATGTTTAGGTGGAATCTCTTTTCCTGTAATTTGAGTATATTTCTCTGCATCCTAGTCTCTGGAGCAGCAGAAAACAAGCTTGCTCCATCCCCAGTATTCTTGAAAGAGAGTGGTGAAATGTATCCAAGATGGCAGGCGTGGAGCATAAGCATTCTGTGCATATAGGACCATGACTGCCTGCCATCCCCCCAGCAGCATCAAGCTCTGTGGGACCACTTGTACAACCATTAAACAGCCATGGAGTTGTTGGCAGAGGGAAGAAGGCCCTGGGCAGCTGAGTCTCTTATCCCCTTGCAGTTTTAGAGGGGGAGAGACTAAAGTAGTAGTAGTAGTAACAGTAGTAGTAGTAGTAGTAGTTGTGGAGGAAATGCAAAGTTAAAGGGGGAAGTCATATATAGGCTTCCCTTTCTTTTCCATGGCTTGTTTTTCAATGTTCCACTGTTTTGACAGATCTAAATTATAGCCATGTTCCACACTTTTGACCCCATGTCTGTTCTTTTGGCCGCTGCAGCTGTTAGCATACCCTACCACCCCTCCCTATAATATCTCATAATTCGAAATATTGGACACTTCGAAGGGGTCAAGTTGACCAGGGTGATCCCAAAAGAGGTCACAAGGACCTGGGAAGGCGTCTTAGAAATATTTTAGCAAGCCATGTTAGGATTGTGTGGAAGATCCTGGTAAACAAAGCCATTAAGGAGGTATGTGTTAATCCCTTTTTGGCACTTCAGCAATGAGTCATCCAACTAAACAATCAAATGAACTTTCCAACCTCAATCCCAAGGAAATATTCCCCTCGGTACCTCCTCCTGTCCTGCATTGTGAGGTTGTTCCAAACCCATCAATTCTTATCTCCCAGTCAATAAGAGCCATCAGTTAAGTTTCAGTTTCCTTTGTTTACCAGGATATAAAGCAGGATATAAATATTAGTCCCCCAACAATAGAAAGGTGTGCCACCGCATACGAGCCCAGCCGCTCTCTTTCTTGGTGTGCCCCTGGAACAGAACTTCCAGTGCTACCCTCAGACAGGTCTGAGTACTTCAACACCTTCAGGACTGATAACTATCGCCCTATCTCCCAAATCTATCCCTCTATCCAACCTTTCTACTTTACTACTGAATAGCCTTGTGTGGTTCTTGGGAACATGTGTTGCGTGTGTGTATGCTTTTTGTGTTATTTCCAATAAAATAATTTATTTCACTTCAACCTGGAGTTCTCTGCAGTTAGTATTGGTATACATAGGTGAAAAGGTCCCCACAGTTACCCTCCTCTCACAGGTATACTGTTTGAGCTAGTAATTCTCCCATCTAGATTTTGGTATCACAGGTGAGTCTCAAAGCACCCCCCCACCTCTTAGGGTAATACTGCTGCTCCCGCCCCCGTTGCCTCAGCATGTTGGTTTTTTTCCCCCTCAGGCTGCTGCTGCACTACAGAAATAATGCAGTTTGACACCACTTTAATGATCATGGCTACATCCTATGGAATTCTGGGATTGGTAGTTTGTTGTGGCACCAGAGCTCTCTGTCAGAGAAGGCTAAATATCTCACAGAACTATAGATCCCAGATTTCCATAGCATTGAGCCATGGAAGTTATAAAATTGTGTCAAACTGCATTATTTCTGCAGTTGTCAGCAGCCTTAGTCTACTGCGCACACTGTTTTCTATGGACTTTTTCAGATGCTCTAAAAACCTCCCACAGAGGTCAGGAGGAGGATGGCACTGTCCCACTTCCAGTCGATTTTGCACAACGTTGTCCTCCTCCCATTCTTTGTTCGTGCTTCCTCCATGATGGAGGGACAAGAAAGGCATTGCTTTTCATTGACAGAAACTTCCATCAATGAAAAGTGGCACCTTTCTTGTCCCTCCAGCATGGAGGAAGCCTGGAGGAAGGACGGGAGGAGGACAGAGGCATGTGAAATCGATTGCTGGAAGCAGGACAGCACTACCCTCCTCCCAACCTCTATGGGTTTTTTTTTTTTAGAGTGTCTGAAAATCTTCTCTCTCTCTCTTACTCAGTTTGGTGCCATCTAGTGTCCAGTCTTGCATTTGCAAGCTAAAAAAAGATGGTTCTGCTTTTCAACCAGTTCCACTTTGGGACAGTGCCATAGTCCATAACCTGTCTAATAAGCAGAGGATGCCCGTAATAGAATTTCTGATTACTGGTCTTCATGGCTCTTACTATCATTACAAACTCTCATTAATATGTGAAACATATCTGTTGACAAGCTAGAAATGGCTCATATCTGTGTTTTTTCCAACAAGAGAATGTTCCTAAATGAACTTAGGATTTTTTTGGTGTGTTTTAACCAAAACAATACTGTCTTTTATCTCTCTGGCTTTTCTTCGCAAACGAAGATTCAGGAAGGACGCATCCCACGCTTTCTGCAAGCGCGCTGATGACTAAAAAGGCCAATCCAAGATAAACAAGTCTGGTTGCAAAAAGCACAGCAGAAGGTCTCCTTGGGTGATGTTTTTGGGTTGTGATTCTTTCTGCGTTGTCGTTTCTCTTCAAGACTTGTTTGTCATGAGTTCTCAAATAAGGTTGCAGCATTGTGGATAGTGCGTCTCCATGCCTCCCGATGTGAGGCCAGGGCGGACCACTGTTGGTGATCAATTTGGCCGAGCCTGAGATGTTGTTTCAGGGAGTCTTTGTATCACTTTTTTGGAGCACCCCTCTTACGCTGACCCATGGCAAGTTCACCGTAGAGTAGTATTTTTGGGAGGCGATGGTCCTCCATCCTAGAAACGTGCCCTGCCCAGCGCAGCTGTGTTCTCAATATCATGGCCTCAATGCTGGTGATCCCTGCTTGCTCAAGGACAGCAACATTCGTCACATAGTCAGTCCAGTGTATATTTAGGATTGTGCGTAGACAGCGCTGATGAAAGCGCTCGAGGAGTCGTAGGTGGTGGCGATAGGTGACCCATGTTTCAGATCCATAAAGGAGGATAGACAGTACGATGGCTCTATACACACTGATTTTTGTGCTTTGCTAAGTAAGAAAGAAACAACCTAATAAAATTGCGCCAAATTAATGAAGATTAGTATGAATGATTTAGGAATCTTCGTCTACATTGGAATGAGGGAAGTATGACTCCCCAGCTGTTGTTGGATTGAAATTCGCATCAGTCTTAGGAGATTTTCAGACCTGCCAAAATGCCTGTTTGCCGCGCGAGCAGCCTCCCAACACTGCTGCGCAGCAAGGGTCTACTTCGGACAACGCTGTGCCTCTCGCGAAACCGTCCGTGTCACTTCCGTGAAGCTTCGGACGACTCAGCGCCATATTTCAATCTCAGGCAACCTCCGTGATTGAAATATGGCACTGAGCCGTCCGAAGCTTCACGGAAGTGACACGGACGGTTTCGCGAGAGGCACAGCGTCGTCTGAAGTAGACCCTTGCTGCGCAGCAGTCTCGGGAGGCTGCTCGCGCGGCAAACAGGCATTTTGGCAGGTCTGAAAATCTCCTTAGCCAGAAGAACCAATGGTGAGAAACAATGACAACCATAGTTCAACAACAACACATTCCTTAACTGTGTCCTAGATAGTGAGCTGTTACTGCAAGGTTTCCACAGACAGAGGTAGCACTTCAAGACCTCACCCAGGAATAGAAATTTATTTATATGAAGGAAAAATAGACAACCTGAGGAAATGATGGGCTTGTTTACACTGGCCAGAATACCCTGCCTTTAGCTAGAGTATTCTAACCCCAGAGCTGGCCCAGATCCCACCCACCCCCGCTTACCATGACAAAACAGGCAGAAGTCCGCATGCACACCCTGGCCCGTATTGGTGGGCACCTTCAACACTGTCACAGGTCGCACTCTCTGAAGCCGAGAAGGAGGCCTTCAGCATGTCGTCAAAGCTGATTACGTGCAGTGGGCCTCAATCACATGCTGGGAGTCTCCTTCCTAGCTGTAGAGCAAAACCAGTGGCATTGTCATCATTGTCTAGAGATGTAGGCCAGCATGCAAGTATGGACCCTGAGTTCCTACGCTGGACCTATTTGGGTTTTCCTGGGTATTTTTAAAATAACATTTTAAATGGGTTTACCCCCTGCCAGCTTTACCTCAGATGTCATCAGGACTGTCTGGAGGCAAATCAGGGTAAGAGCCCTGTGTCATTTGGACTGCAGTGCTCCAACGCGGGGGGGGGGGGAGGGGAAACCAGGGTAAACTGCCTGCCTAGACAAGCCCTATGTGACAAACTTAAGTAAAGTAGTTGTCACCAAGGGGTTGTCTAAACAGCAAAAATACTCCTCACAGAATGTGAAGAGAATACCTTTTGTCCCAATGGGGTCCCACATCTGTTTGCTATATTGTGAAGGAGGGGGTCCCAAAGTGCCTTAGCGGCTTTCCCCATTTTTTAGAAAAACAGTGAGGGTGTCATACCCTGTTTCTCAGAGGACAGTGAGGAGGAATCTGAAAGCTTCGATAGCATGCCCAGGCTAGAGCAAAGTGTCCAGCAGCCGCCAGATGATGAGGAACAGAGTGTCCAACAGCTACAGATCTCTGAGGGACAGAACGCCCAGCAGGCTCACTCATCTGAACAACCGAATATTCCTTTCTTTTCTTTCTTTAAATTTTTTACCACTCTTAAATAATACTTCTTTAACATAAATACATTGCTTTCATCTTAATTATTAATATTGATTTAATTCTTTGTCCCCCTGCAAGTGCTCCCTACCCCCAGGACCATCTATACCAATTATTTATTCCATTTTCCAAAATTGAATTGATTCCCTTGGGGATGTGTACCCCCTTTTACTTAAAAACACATACTCCATTAACAGTTTCCATATTTCATCAACTTTTCCATAATCCTTTTTAAACTTTCAATCTACATGTTAATTTATCATTAATAACAATGTCCCATACTTCTCTATGCCATTCCTCTATATGATAATCTCCTTGTATCTTCCATTTTCTGGGTATCATTAATCTTGCCGCTGTTAATAAATTTGTAATCAGATCTTTCATAACTTGGGTACAATTAACCTTATTAATTGATAATAATGCAGTATCTAGACACATTTCTAAATCTTGTTGTGTTATCTCTCTTATTTCTTTAAATACCATTTGCCAAAATTCTTGTACATATTTACAGCTCCACCACATATGAACATAAGTGCCTTTTTCTTGACATCCCCTCCAACATAACACTGAATAGTTTTGATCTATTTGACTTATTCTTACTGGTGTCAAGTACCATCTCCATATCAATTTATAATAATTTGATTTTATTCTTACTGACATATTTTTCAAAATACCCAAATCCCAAATTTCCCCCCAACTCTGATTGCTTATTGATTGCATTAAATCATCCTCCCATGCCATCTTTAAATAATCATTTTGTTCTTCAGCTTTCAGCAATAATTTATATAATTCACTAATGGTACCCTTTATTATTTCATTCTGTTCCTTATTTTCTCTTTGTATGATCAGTTCTTCAAATCTGGTATATTTTCAACATTCCTTATTTATCCTTATCCATTCCATTGTCCACAATCCTAATTGTATGCAATTGAGCCACGAAATCTTTAACTCATGTAATCTTTCTTTTATTCATCTCTTCTATTCTCTTCTATTCATCTTTTTTATCCATTCTTCTATTTTTATTATTTTCTTTTCTCTTAAACCCTTTTCCAATTCTCTCTTTAAGTTTACTGGAAATTTTTCCATAACCACCACTGGAGTTCGCGGAGAAATGATAGGTAATAACGTTTCTTTATATTTTACCCATATCTCTAAAATATTCTTCAAAAAGGGATTATCTATTTTTCCAATCCCTTTCTTGGTAAATTTATTAAAGAATATATTTTCCAATTTATACTTTATTTCTGACATATCTGTTTCTAACCAATCTAATTCCCCCTTTTCGCGTTATTGCTTTTATAATGTATCTAATCTGATTTGCTATATAATATAAATTTAAATTAGGGAGACCTAATCCTCCCTTTTTCTGATGATTATAGCATCTTTTTTTATTAACCCTCACTTTCCTATCTCCGTTGCAGTAATTATTAATTATAGTTTGCCAGTTCTGTAACTCTGATTCCCTTATCTTAATCGGTAACATCCCAAATAAAAAGTTAATTTTGGGTAATATTTTCATTTTAACAATTGCTATTCTACCAAACCATGACAATTTTATTTTCCTAAATTCCTCTAATTTTCTTTTAACCTCTTGTAACATTTTAATATATTTTTTCCTCTAAATCTTTTAAATTCCTAGTTATAATTCCTAAATATTTAATTGAGTCTTTTACTCTAATATTAATTTTTTTAATTCTCATAAATTTTTGTTCCTCTTCCCTTCTATAATTAAACAACATCATCTCTGATTTATTCCAGTTTATTTGCAAACCTGTCATTTCTCCAAATTCTTTTAAATATGCTTCTATTCTATTCATTTTTTCTAAGGGATTTTCAATTGTTAATAAAGTGTCATCTACAAATAGACTTATTTTATTCTTCCTTTTATTACCAATTCCAACTAAGCCTTCATCCTGTCTAATACCATTTGCTAATATTTTTATTACTATGTCAAACAAGATTGGAGAAAAAAGGCATCCCTACTTAGTGCCTCGGGATAACCGAATTTGTTCAGTCATTCCATCGTTCACTACTACCCAGCCTGTATTTTGTGTATATAGTTGATTTATCAATCCTTTAAATCTTTTACCAAATCCCATCACTTCTATTATCATTTTTAATGCTGGCAATTCCACACAATCAAAGGCCTTGAAAATATCCAAGACTAATATTCCTGCTTTCAAATTACTTTTTTTGTATTTTATCTATTATATTAAGTACCCTTCCAGTTAGGTTCAACATTTGTCTACCCGCTATAAAACCACATTGATCTCTTTTAATATATTTAGATATGAAGTTAGTCATCCTTCTTGCCATTATTGCAGTCAATATCTTAGCATCTTGATTTATTAAAGAACTAGGCCTATATGATTCTGGATCTGTTGACTCTTTCTCGGGTTTTGGAATTAAAACTATTAAAGCCTGTTCCCATGATGCTGGGATTTTATCTCCTTCTATTATTTTATTATATAACACCTTCAATTTAGGTATTAATATATTTTTTAAAGTTTTGTAATATTCTGATCCCAATCTGTCCAATCCAGGTGATTTCCCACTCTTCAATCAATCAATAACCTCTGCAATTTCTGCCTCTGTAATTAACTGTTCCATTTCGTCCCTATCTTCCTTTAGTATTGTTTTATTGTTTTACTAATATTGTTAATAATATTAATTACTAATAATATTGTTTTACAATATTTCCCAATATACTCCTTAATCTTTCCCCTGGGATTTCCCCCTATTGAATATAATTCTCTGTAAAATCTTGAAATATTTTAATTTTATCTTTCATCATATTACAACTTTTCCCTGTTTTATCTTTAATTGCTCCTATCATACTCCTCTCTTTTTTAGATTGTGCCGATCTGGCCAGCATTTTTGAATTCTTATTACTGTATTCAAGGAATTCCCCTTTTAAATATATTAAATTTCTTTGCACTTCATCTATTTCTATTTTTTCCAATTCACTTTGCTTTGCTTGTAGTTGTATACCATTTATTCATCTCTAAACTCTATATATTGTCTCTCTAATTCTTTTATTTCCAATTCTACTCTCTTCACATTATTTTCCTTTTGCTTTTTAAAAATATGTGCTTCTCTAATACAGATTCCTCCTGTTACTGCTTTCATTGTATCCCGAAGTACAGCTTGAGAACATTGTCCTGTATTATTAATATCCCATATTTCTTGCCATTCTTTCCCAATCTTGTTGACAATGTTTTGGTAATTAAGAATGTTTACATCCAACCTCCATCTCTTTGCTTCTTTATAATCTTTTTAAATTATAATATCCATAATGACTAATGCATGATCCGTTACTTTAATAATGCCAATGTCTGTATTCAGTACCCTTGAAAGCAAATTATTAGATACGAAAAACATATCTATTCTAGAATAATTTTTATGCACAGGTGAGTAATAAGTAAATTTTCTTTCATCTTGTTTTAATGTTCACCAGACTTCTTTTAACCCTTTTATTTTCATAATTTTATTTAAACCTGTTATGTTATTGTATCTTTCTGCCATAGTGGAATTAGATTTATCCCTACTTTTATCTATTACCATATTAAAATCTCCTGCCATTACTATTACACCTTTCTGTATGGTTTCCATTTCTTTCAACGGTTTTTCATAAAATTCTACTTGTTTTGCATTTGGCGAATATATATTCACTAGTGTATAATCTTCTCCTCCCATCACTCCCTGCAAAATTAAATATCTTCCTTTTTCATCCTTTTTTACCTTTAAGACATTAAAACCACATTTTTTGATATTATAGTTGCTACCCCCTTGCTTTGTAAGTCCCATATGCTTTTTCATAAATCGTTGACCATCTTAATCTTAATTCATTGGCTCCTTCTTTTACTTGATGTGTTTCCTGTAAAAATATTATATCTGCCTTATCCCTATTTAATAAAGCTTCAACTCTTTTCCTTTTCAACTCATTTCCCAGCCCTTTGGCATTTAATGTTGTGATTCTTATTCTGTAAACCATATTTGTACAATTCTTTTATGGTCCTTTATTGTGACACATTTACACCCTTCATCCCCAACAAACTCTACATACTCCTCTTCCCCCCCACACCCCTCCCATAAATTTTGCCCATATCCCCCCTTCCTCCCCACATACACAAATTACCCCCTTTAGTCCCTTAAGGTAATTTACCTTAAACATGGTTCCCTTGAACCCTCAGGGGGGAAAGGATCCCCTCGTGTTGAAGCAGCAGAGAATCCCCACCCATCGCCCATTTTTAATATTTTAATATATCCCATCTCTTTTTTCATTTTTTTTAAAAAAAGTTGAAAATGAAGTGTCCTCTTTTGTCTTCATGGCTTCACAGCTCCTGCAGTTGCACCTTGTTCTTCTTCTTGTTGTTGTTGCTGTTGCTCTCCTTCTCAATCTTCTTTGGATTCCATATTCACTTCTCGCAATAAATCCATTCCCTGTTGTAGTGAAGTTATTTTGTAAAATTTCCCTGCCCATCGAAATTAAAAAAAAAACTGGATATCCCCATCCATAGGTAATCCCAGCTTTCTTTAACGCAATAATGCATGGTCTGACACTTCTTCTCCACTGGATTGTTTCTGGGCAGAGATCATTATAAATTTCCACTGGGGTCGATTTATATTTCAATGGATCAGACATTCCTTTTATTGCTTTTATTAGAAGATCCTTCTTGTAATAACTCGCACATTTCATGACAATATTTCTTGGAATCAGTCCTCCTTTTTTAAAGGTTGCCCGATGAATTCATTCTATATCTGCTGGTTCCCATGTAATATCTTTAGTCAAAGTTTTAATCCATTCCAAAACTTTTTCTTTCAAAATTGTTGGATTTTCTCTGGGCAATTCTGGAAATCCATGAATTTGAAGGTTTACATGGCGTTCTCTATACTGTAGGTCAATCAGTTTTAATTGACATTTTTCAAATTGAATAGATTGTTCTTCTATGCTCTTACGTTGAATTTCTTGTTGTTTCTCAAGGAGATCCAGTCTCTGATTAACTTCCTTGATCTCTTGTTTCAGTTCTCCTGTAGATGTTTTAATTATCATTTCAATCTTTTTAGACATCTGATCCATGAGAGCTTCATTATCCTGTTGCATTTTTTTCATATCTGAAAACCATGTTTTCTTTTTTAAAAAATATAATTTTTATTAGGTGACAATAAATAACATTTTCATTTGTTTCCACATTTCCACATTTCTACATTTCTACATTTATATCTATATATTTCATAATCTTTAATTTTCCATCCTTCCAACTAATTAAAAATAAACCAAGCAAAAAATTAGCAGACGATTGGGCAGCTGTGATAGAGGATTAGGGAAATAAGGGATATGTATTTGATAAACAATTAATGTTATTATAAGAAATTAGTTAAGCTAGGATAGAAGAAATAGAAAGAAAAAAGAAAACCATGTTTTCAACTCAGACATTTGTGCTTGCATTTGAGTTGATTGGCCTTGCTTAGAAACAGCTCCCTCTAACTCTTTTTCTCCCTTCCTTGCTTTTGCTGCATCAGCCAGTGCTTTGCTAATTTTAGCTTCTTGTTCTTTATCTCTTGAATTAATTATTTCCTCTGATCTCACTCTGCTAAGATGTTGAGCAGTGAAATCTGAAGGTCTGGTATTTTTTTATCGAGTCCATGAAGTAATTGCAGCTTGTTTTTCTTTTCAGCTTTTAGACATTTGCCAGCTACTGGCTTCGAAACCGAAAGTAAATTTTAATTGTTCTGCGTAGCTGGCAAAGTCTTATTATTTAAGCACAGTCTTTTGCTGGGAGCTTTAACTTAGAAGTCTTTGATATTTTACTTACATTTGCTTTGATATAATCTCACAAATTGCTTCTTTTCATTTAGTTCGGCTGGGAGGTTAAAGCTTTCACTGCTACTCCATCTTCCATCAGGCTCCTCCCCAACTGAATATTCCACAGCCACAAACCTCAGAGGAACAGGAAGTCTGTAGATTTACCCAGCTTCACTCAGTGTCATCAAGAGAAGGAATTTCTCTGAAACTCAGGGAGTTTAAATAGGAAGCAATCAGGCAACACCTGCGAGATGTAGCTGGACCATAAATAACCAGCACCTCCTCCAGAAGGGCATGGCTGACAACTGACCTGTTTGGGTGAAAGCCAGGTCGGATTGTGATTCTTGACTGACTACTTGCTATTTTGAACCCTGTCTTTGCCTTTGTGACTTCATCTCTGGATTATCCATTTGGACTGTTTGCTCAGCTTCCTGTCTCTCTTTGTTTGACTCTTAGACTGGACTGCATTTACTCTCTGTGCTGGTAAGCTGAATAGACTTGACTACTCCCTTTGAATTGTGAAAGCTGATTTATTGGGTTTCTGCAGCCTGCCCTGAGAAATATAGGACAGAGGGGAATGCACATTCCTGCTTGTTGGGACAAGCAGTCAAATTAATTCACTTTCCCAATACGAGCAGATGATTGGTCAGACATATGCAGGGGGTGGAGCTTGCTAACAAGGCAAGCGCTCAGAACTGCCATCTTGGATTTTCCCTGTAGCAATCATGCACTTTGGCAAGAAAACAAACTTTTTCTTTTCCTTTTCTTTTTGCATGTTTACTAAAGTGGAAAGTTATGCTTCTGCACCTTGAATTTTGTTTTAAAAAATGTTCAGTAGGGACAACCTTGGGAAAATAAAACCACGAGCTATTCACTCGTATCTACCATTTTGATTTGCAGGCATGCTGGTAGGGATGCTGAATGTGGTTTGCTTCGCATGCCTTTGATCTTGCAAATACACCATTAAGACAAATTGAAGCTTCTGCAAGTTGGCATTACCCCGCAGCAATCCACATAGACAAGCCATATAGACAAGCCCCAAGATTAACCTTAGAAAAACTAGTTTAGATTTGGAGAAAAGAGGATATGACATAGGATGGTGGGGCACATAGCTCAGAGCTTCAAAAGACACTGACAAAATGGATGCCATCAGTGGATGCCAACTTAAATACATTTTAGTTTTATTCTTATTGGGTCCTGTGCCAGGAGAAAGGTGGGATATAAATTAAATAACTGAAACAGGGTCTAGGGAGTAGTAGGAGAGTATTTAGTGTTCTTGAAGCTCATTAGATGTATGGACATGGTTAGCAATCTGGGTAGGAATCCTCTTGGAAGAGCAAACAGATATAATTGATTTTTTTTTTAAAAAAAATAGGCTTTTCTCAAAAGCACACTAACCACAGGAGTCTGAAGACAATTTTATATATTTTTATAAAATAAAAGACAAGGGTACGTGCTGTGAAAAGAGTTTAAATACCTCCCTCAATCTTCTCTCATTCCCACTCCACAGATTGACTATATGCATCTACAGCATATACTTACATAGGGTTGCTAAGCCCTAGCTTCCTAAATCCAAGTTAGATAATTTGCATGTTATGGAAATTATTTACTAATTATGAAAATAATATAGTGGGTTGGGAAAGGCCATTCTTGTCCCACTCCATCTGTCATTTTGTGCTAAAGGGTGGTTTGGCCTGCCAGCCCAAAAACTTCCTAGAACAGTGATGGGCAGAAATTCCAATGTATTGGAATTCCTCATTATCTGCAGCCAGTGTGGCCAATGGTGTGGGATTTTAGAAGGTTAAGTCCAAAACATCTGGAGATCCACCATCTGCCATCCCAGCCCTACAGAACAAATTTCATATCACAACAGAACAAATTACTTGTATTTCTACTTGAAACAGAACCAGCTCCTTCTGAGAGCACCGAGAAAGTCAGATCCAGGTTTTTCTTTTTCTTTTTCTTCCTATAACAGCATTGGCTTGATAGGGAATATGATTGCCAACTGGCCAGGAAAAAAAAAATCTTGACTTGGGTTTCTCTTGAACTCAAACAAAATGGAGAAATTCACAAAATGGAGGAATTAACAGGTGAAGGATTACACGGCATAATCACCTTTGTTAAAGTACAGGACAGAAGATGATAGCACCCATAACTCCTCTACAAAATGTCAACTTTTTTCAACAATTTTATAGGTATTGCCCTGTATAAAATATAGTGCCCTTAAAAATTAGAGATTTTTGTTAACCTTCTTCTGTTTGGGAAACAAACAAACCAGATGTTGCAACAGCCAAAGTAAGACTCTGGCCCTCCAGATCAATAACAGTTTTGTGAGGTGTCCACAGTGCACTTTGGCAGCTGTGCTGCAAATGAGCATCTCAGCCTCTTTTATGATCTTCTGCTTCTGAGATGTGCACTTCAACAGCCTTTTCTTCCAGAGTGACCTTTTCCACAGGGGCTTTCTGGTCCCCTAATCTCTCCTTCCTTATGAGGTTTTTGTTCCTAGTGAATTCTCTCAGTAGGGTAAACTACTGCAGGGTCTGCCCCCTCTTCTGATGTTTTGGATGCCATTTTAAGGGGTCATCTACATGAGCCAGGATATGCCGGCTCCCTGCTGTTCCCCGTTACTGCCTCCAAATGAGCTGGAGTCTAGACAGGCACACCAGTCCATTGCTGCAGCCACTGCCACCATCTCCCTCGCTGTCTTGGAAGGCAGGAAGGGGACCTGCAACATGTGACCAAGGCCCCCTGTATATGACCAGCCTTGGTCACATGTTGCGGGACTCCTTCCTGCCTTCTGGGAGAGCAAGGCAAACCAGTAGTAGCAGCAGCAGCGAGTGCCGTCCTGCCGGGACAAGTTCCTGTGGTCTCATGAGGCCTGATCCATTCCTTTCTGGTGGGAATGAATTAAAAGAGGTATTATTTTAAAACATTGTATTGGGACCTACACCACCTTCTCCCTGTATTAGCCCTGTCTCTGTATTAGCCCTGTATTAGCCTGTGAGTGGTGACAACTGCTTGCGGGCAAAATGGAGCAAATGCCATGCATTCTCAGGACTGCAGTGCTCTAAGACGGGGGGCAAGACAGGGTATATTGCTGTCTAGACACGCCCTTAATGACTCCATAGCTGAGGTTTAGGTGTTCAAAACCTTTTTGTTTTTAGCTTGCAGGGTGGTGGACAAAGTTCAGTTTTCTTGCCTCTTAAAGATCTCTGCTTTGTTTCCTGGTTGGATCCTATGGGATTGTTCCATCAGGGGGTGGGGGAGCTCAGCATAACATGGCTGTCTTGCCTAGAATTTCCACTGGAAGTTGCTTCTGGCCAATCAAATTAATTTCAATATGGCTAGGCTGGCTTGGGAATTTTGGGAGTTGCGGTCCAAATATGCAACTTTCAAAGCTCTAGGCTGAGGGAGATCTTTTAACATCAAATTAACACAATAGCTCTGAAGTCCTAAGTCATATAATTATGCATATCTTACCAAGGAACAAGAGATTTCTGGTTGCTGCTAGCTGTTTCAGTACCAGCCAGTGAGCAGTTATGTCAAGTATTGTTTAATGGTAGTGCTGGGCTGATGTTTTAGCTCCTTGTTTAATGGGAACACCAACAGATCCTTCCCATTTCCAGAGCCATGAATTAGAGGTTTATTGACCCTGTTCTGAGGAAATGAGGACCAGAAAATTTCCTACTGACAATGTGTGCTCTGAATCATGTCATCATGCTCTGGCTAGCATCTCCTATGTGTACTCAAAGGACCATTTTCCTTCTATCTGTCTGTAGGAAATGTTTAAGGTTGCCTTTTAAAGTAATCTGAACAAGCCTTTCATCAGCAGAAGTGCCATTACAAAAATAAACAGATTTTGATGGGCCTAGTTCAATTTCTTGCATCTTCCATAAATATAAGAGCACATACAAAGTCCAGTTTGGATGATTGTTCCAGGCTTCATAAACCCATTTCCCTCATCCTTTCTGCAATTTGCATGGCATTTTGGCACTTTGGTTTTGTTTTATTATCCTGGCTAGTTTGCTGACGTGAAGTCAGAGTTAACTGGTTTGGACATAATAGATTCTGGCTTAATGCAAGCTAGAAAAGAAGTGTTGGAGCAGCACAGGAGTAGAGGCAAAGGAAGGAGTGTGTCCCCCCAAGACCAGTCCCCAACTTCGTAAGTCATGAAATGTTTATAAATATTAAACAAAATTTCTATAAAATATTAAGAAATCCAGCCTGCAGTACTTGAAAGGGGTTGATATTATTAATATGGACATACCTCAGTTACAAAGCCTCTGACAAAGAAGCTCCTTTTTACAAAGTGTTTGTCTATGGACTTTTTCGGACATTAAAAATACAACGCTAGCAGCCTCGCCACATTGCTAGGCTGCAGCGCTGCAGGGCGTCCCTTTTGGATGACGCCCATCCCTGCTGGTACTGTTGCAGTACCGTAGGGACATTTGAGCATTATATTTAGCCGATTTTTACTCACGAAAGTTGAAAAAGTCCTATATGGCAAAAAAAAATACTCCTCATAGAATTCAAGAAGAATACAATTTGTCTTAATGAGATCCCACATCAATCTGCCATATGTGGAAGGAGGGGGCCAAAAATTTCTCAGGAAAAGCTTTCATGGCTTTTCCCAAAGTTTTTAAAAAGCTCTGCGGGGAATGTGCATTCTCGCTCGTTGTCATAACTGATGCACTTTGGGGTGCATTCCTGATAAGAGCAGAAAAGCTGATTGGTTGGACATGCACAGAGGGCAAAGCTTGCTAATAAGGCAAGTGCCCGAAATGACCATGTTGGATTTTCACCGTAGTGATCATGTACTCAGGCAACGAAACAGCCTCCCCCCCACCCCCATTTATTTAAGAGGAATATCGCACTTCTGCACCTTGGATATGCTTTTCAAAAATATATACTGTTCGGCAGCAGCAACTGGAGAAAATTAATGAGTTATTCACTCAACGCCCACCATCTTGATTCACAGGCATGCCCATTTAAACAATCAATGCGGATAGCTTCACATGCCTGTGATCTTGCCAAAAAATGGTTAAGAAAGCTGCTGTGAATTGGCATTGGTGCACATCAATACACATTTTATTGCCTTGTATAGACAAGCCCAAAGTCTTGTTATGACCACCCAGTCCCCTTTTCCTCCTCCATAGCTGCAAGTTTTTAGCAGCATTGGCATTGGAAAGATGGTGAAGAAGATTTTGGTGGCAGGTTGTAGCAGCATCTCCAAAGCAAGTAATGCGATACGTAAAGTTTGAGTTAGGAAAGAGTGGGATTTTAACTCTAGTCAGTTCTACTATGGGTATGTGCCTGCCTACAATGGGGAAGGTAAACAGCAGCTGCCTCCAAAATCCTTTACTGTGCATGTGTGAACAGAAAGGGGGAAAGAAAATAAGCCTGCCACATCAGCTACCTCCAGCATGTTAAAAAAAAAAAAGTATAGATTATACATTTGGCTACCAAGATAGAAGTCATAAAAAAAGTGGAGGCTAGTGAAAGAAAGAAAATAATAATCCCTGGGTTCATTTTGGAAAAAAGTTTTTAATTGGTCTGTAGACGTTCAAAATGTTTTTCTTTATTATGCAAAGTTTACCTGGCCTGGTAGTTTCCCTTCACACATGCATATTGTTAGTTTTTGATTAAAAGTTTGCTGAAACAGGTGGAACTGCCCTTCTTATTTTTGTTGTAAGAACCCACTCTTATTCTTGCCATGTTATTTCTGCCTCTTGTACCAAATTTTCTATTAGAAGAAGGAATGTTCAAGAACACATCTACTTTTTAAACTGAGGTATACCTGTACTAATTTCTGCATGTTTCATATTGTGTCCCTAAGAGCCAGGAGATGTCACAAATAATGCCGAGAAAACATGTTTATTCTCATTGAAAGTCCTTTTCAGAATTTGGGCAAGATCCCTTGAATATATTTTGACATGCATGCTACTGAACTAAATAGTCCATGGATACCTATTGGATGCTTATACTGAGCCAGATCAGTGATTACCTCAGTATTATAAATACCAGGGATGGGGAAGTCACAGACCTACAGAAGTTGTTGGCCTACAAGAAGAAAATGTGATTAAAATATTGATCTAGGACCTGAAGCAGCCAGGTTGTAGATCCCACTGAGCCATGAAACTCACCGGGTGACCTTGGACCACTCTCAGCCATACCTACCTTATAGCGTTGTTGTGAAAGGAAAGTGGGGGCTGATGTACATTTTGAATTCATTGGAGGAAAGGCAGGATACAAATGTGACTAATCACTAACACTTCTCTTCACATTGCCTTCTAATCACGGAGTATTAACACTTTGTGCTGGCTCATGCATACACCTTTAAGAAAAATTTTCTCTTAGTTCTGTGATTTTGCTTGGGCAAAATTTCAGCTATTCTTGCAAGAAGATGCGACTTCAGTTAAAAACACCAAAAACAAATACACAATTAAAGAACTTCACAAATAAACACTTAAACATAAAAACCTACCAAGCAAAGGCTACAATTCATTAAAACAGTGTCCTGTTGGCCCTCTTCACATTCTCCCCTGGAAGTTTAATTATGCGTTCCCATTGGGAAAGGGGAGGGGAAAAAAGAGGGCTGCTACGTCATGCTGTAATCGTGCGATTCCAACAGGACATGTTTTCGCACACTTGTCAGTACTTCGAAAAGAGTGATATTGAGGGCTATTGATGAGTTTTGCTTGTCAATGAAAAATTATGTGTAATTAACAGGTGGAACACACATGGACCACAGGAGGATGATAATGTTGTGTGAAAACAGGAACCCATTCGTGCTACTATCCCATTGTAATCACATGATTTCAGCCTCGTGTGATAAAGTCCTAATAGTAAAAAAATGAATGTCCATCATGCTTGACCACTGGCCATGCTGGCTAAATTTAATGGGAGTTGGAATGCCACAATATCTGGAGTCCCACAGTTTGCCAAACATGATCTAGACTGACTGGCCACAGCTCTCTTAGGTTACAAGCAGAAGTCTTTCCCAGCCTTCCCTGGAGATGCCAGAGATTGAACCGGCTTTTTTGCATGCAAAGCATGTTTTCTAACCCTGAGTAGAGGTACTGAGTAGAGGTAGTGAAAGAGGTACTGTAGTTTTTGCAACTCTGGAGCTCACTTCAGTAGGATTTGTGCAAGAGAACTACCTCCAGATGGTACACTTTATGAATATGCTTGGTGTTGTATGGTATGTATATTACTGCAAGAAATGCTCACTTTTAATTTTTACTATTCTTGTTTCATTTAGGGTTAACCTACAGAACTGCTTTTAATTTTGAACTTATTCAGTGGAACCATTTGTAGCAAAGTTAATATTAAAAAAAAAAACAAAGTTAAGGGGTGAAGGTTGTATGTAGGCTTTACAGATCCATTGCTTGCTGTCTATTGTATTACCTTTTCTTTAAAGCACTTATACAAGATAAGCTTTTAAATGCATAAAATCATGATTCAACCAAAGCAAGTGTACATCTACAAGTTTCAGTGAGATCTAAAAATCCCTACAGTACCTTTGGTTGAGCAATGGGCATGTTTTAAAAAGCAATAGAAAGTGGAATAATTTAAAAGATAAATGATCCTGCTAGGCAAACTATAATGTACTCCAAATTATACTATTGAATGATGTAAAGTGAGCTACGTCTCTAGATCTAAGGAAGAAAAATAGCCTGGAAAGGGATTACTTTCATCATTCAAGACACCAGTCTCATCCCATCCAGACATTATTGTATCCTGATAAGATTGAATTAACTCATATTCCTATAGGGTTAAATGAATGTTAACTGCACAAGATGTTTTTGTTCATAGGAAAATCTAATAACCAACCATTACTGGAAGAACAAAAAAACCCCTGCTCTTTAGAAATCTTTGTAACCATGCAAGCAGGTTAGGGATAGTGAGGCTGATCAGCCGCAAGGTAGGTACATTTTATGTATGTTTCTGAAGTCCTGCTAAGACCAGGATTTACTTACAGTGGGCCCTTTGTATCCACTGGGATTTGGTTCCAGGACCTTCCGTGGATACCAAAATTTGTGGATACTCAAGTGCCATACAATGGCACAGTGAAATGGTGTCTTAATATAAAAGGGCAAACAGCAAGGTTTATTTTTTTGAATATTTTTTGGGGAGGTATTTTCATGCCATGGATGGTGGAATCCATGGATGCAGAATCCATGGATACTGAGGGTCAACTGTACATGTATGGCTAATCATGTTTACTAGGGAGTAAGGGGCTTACTGCACTCTGAAGAAAAGTAACAAAGCAGCAGGAATGTTCCATCATATTTAAACAGACATCAGAATTTATATCGTCTGGGATAGAGGACATGGGCTTTATCTCCTAGCTAAATGTCCTTCTTCTGGCAAATTTTACGGGGTGCATCCAGGGTACTCCTAAGTAGAGTCTGCTTTTGCAACTCCTTAATTGTGGAGGAAATTGCCCATTTTGTTTGAGAGTGTAGTGATTATTCTGATATTAAGGAAAGGTATATCTCTCCATTGCTGACAAAGGTGACAGCACAATCACCCTTGAAAAAGCTGTAATTTTATTGGGTGCTCATTGGAATGTGTGTGTTACATTTTTTTAACCTCAATGGGAATTTAATCCCAAATTCTAGTAAAGATGTCTTGGCTCAGGTCCCACTTCTAAACCCATTTATGTTCAGTGTGCATATGCAGATATTCACATGAATATCCAAAGGTGTGAGATTCTCTGCTTGCTGGGGTGTGTTACATGTTTATTAAATATTTACTAAATATTATTTTATTAAATACATATTTAATATTTTTTTACATATTTAACAAATACATATTTAACAAATACAGTCATACATCCAACATTTGTGGGGGCTAGGGCTACAGGGACTGCGGCCCTATGCCATTTTTAATAGGGACTTTGATATGACCATCTTCAGCTGTGTTCAGTTAAATCAGATTAAACCAGTGGTCAAAGTTTTCATTTCTGGAAAGAAATCAAATTGGTGGGGTGGCTAGGCCCAGCTGTGCACACATTCATTGGCTCACTCATTCACTCGGGCTGGAAGGGGGGAGGGGATGGAGGAGCAGGAGTGAGTTGCCACCATAGGAGCAGCCACCAGAATCTCTTCCCATCCCCCTTACAGTGTTGACTTCAATGGGTCTGGGCTTAAGAGTGGCTCATGCAGTCCCAATTAATCTCGGATCCACTGAGGACACTGCCATAGGACACTGTGATTGCACTGGGGCTGGCCATGATATTGAGAACACAGCTGCGCTGGGCAGGGCACGTTTCTAGGATGGAGGACCATCGCCTCCCAAAAATACTACTCTACGGTGAACTTGCCACGGGTCAGTGTAAGAGGGGCGCTCCAAAAAAGCAATACAAAGACTCCCTGAAACAATATCTCAGGCTTGGCCAAATTGATTACCAACAGTGGTCCGCCCTGGCCTCACATCGGGAGGCATGGAGACACACTATCCACAATGCTGCAGCCTTATTTGAGAACTCACGACGAACAAGTCTTGAAGAGAAACTACAACGCAGAAAGAATCACAACCCGGAAACATTACCCAAGGAGACCTTCTGCTGTGCTTTTTGCAACCGGACTTGTTTATCTCGGATTGGCCTTTTTAGTCATCAGCGCGCTTGCAGAAAGTGTGGGATGAGTCCTTCCTGAATCTTCGTTTGCGAAGAAAAGCCAGAGAGAGATAACTACACAGGGGGGAAAATCCAGATGAAATTCAGACTACTTTGGCCCAGAGCTGTGGCACATGAAATTCAGACTACTCTGGTCTGGATTTAAGCACCACACCTGCCAAAGCCTGAATCTACATTTGGTTTTTTACCCCCAGTGAAGCAGAAAGATTTGTTTTTAAAGTGTTTAAATGTTTAAAACACTCAAAGCTCTTACACTTACGGCTTGACTCTGAGCTCTGTGAAAGCAAAGTCCCAGTGCTAGTCACTCTCTCTGAAATCAGAATGGGTGGCTAGCCTCATGATGGTGGGGTGGGCTGATCTTTCTGACTTCAGAGAGAGTGACTAGTGCTGGAGCTTCAAGCTCATAATTGCCCGCCATGAGCTCCATGAAAGCTAGTCACTGTCTCTGAAACCAGAATGGGTAGCCAGATGCGCAATGGCAGGGCTTGGCAGACATTCTCACTTTGGAGAGCATAACTAGTGCCAGGGCTCTGCCTTTGGAATGAGGAAGTGACACCGAAGAGAGGAAAACATGACAGCACCTCAGGCAGCACTTGTCCTTCCTCTCCTCCCCATCCTCCAAATCAAGTATGAATGAATTGTTCACACTACAGTTTTCTCGGGAATTTCAAGCAAACTCCAGAGAAAACTGGGTTTTCTAAAACCCAGATTAAGGGGGAATTCCCCAAATCTTGTGCAGATAGGGCCATATATCGTGTGACATTATCATACCAGATGTGGGGAAAAGGCCACATGTCATATGGCATTATGACTTTAGATTGAAAAAAAGCTATAAACTTATATTTTAAGGGAAATGCAATGGAAAACATTCCTATGAAAACAATTTGGGATGCTAGCAAAGTAGTAATCAGAGGTTTACTAATACAAAGAGGAGTGGAAGTTAAAAGAAGCAGAGAAGAAAAATTTTTAAAAAATTGCTGGAAGAAATCAAAACTAAGGGGAAAGACTTGGAATCAAATTTGAAAGATCCTAAACTAATCAATGAGTTAAACCACCTTAAAAAGCACATGAACTTTACAAGAAGATTTAAAATAGAAAAAACCTGAGATATGCATGACAACTTATTTTGATCATGCAAACAAACCTGGGAAGTCTCTGGGATGTAGAGTTTGAAATGAAAAAGCAAAGAAATGATTAATGGTGATAAAACATCAAGGAGAAATTTATAATGATCAAGAAAAAATGACGCTCGACTTCCAGTGGTGAGGGTGATGCACTAGATCGGGTGTTTGCAGACCTTGCAGAGACATGACCGCTCAACACTGCAAGGGAGCCCCTTTTGTAAAAACACTTGGGGGACAGAATTTGCTTTGGGAGATAGGCAATTGGAGGAGGCTTAAAAAGGACCCATTTTCCAGCTCTAGTGTGTTGGAAATTGATCATTTCTACCACAGACGGGCTGAGGGGTTCGGAAGCCATTCACAGCCATGTTGAAGCTGCCAGCTCAGTATAAGTGTTGCCACCACTTTTTTTAAAACTCCAAGAAGGACTCCTTTATAAATATAAGTTTGGAATTTTGGAAGAGATATAATTAATAAGGAGAAATAATCCATAAAGGTTAGTCTCAGAAGAAGGGAAGATACAAGGAAAGTGTTTAAAAGCTGAGTTGGAGTGAATGTGCAAGAAAGAGAGAAGAATGAGAGAAAAGGGGGGAAATCTAAGGAAAATATATAGGAGGAGGATATAAAAGTAAAGACAGAGGAAACATATGGGAAATACAGCAAATTGAATTAAACATTTCTGTAAAGTTAAAAAAGAAACAAAAGAGTTCACATGAACTGGCTCTGAGATTAAAGCTACAATGGGCATGTGACGTCAAAGAAGACTTTTCTCGAAAATGAAGTGAAAGAAAGAAGGTAGAAAAGACTGATGAAAGACAGTGAAAGATGGAGTTAGTCAAAACAACGAAAAAAGAACAGAAGAGAAGATGAAAGGAAAGCAATTGTTAATATAGAAGAATAAATACTGGCAGCATTGTAACAACAGAAAATTTGAAGGGGCGAAAGGGGGGGTTTCTTTCTTTCTTTTGTTTCCTCATTAAGACTATTGGTTATCATTACAAGACAAAAGGAAAATATTGTTTTATAAAACTGGAAATTTATTGAACATTTAACATTGTAATTTAGAAAGATAAGAGAGATAGCTAAAGGGTGAATGTAAATTGTCTAATTTATTTATTTTTTGTGTGTGAAGTATATTAGATAGAGGCACCAGTGTATTATAAGGCAAGTAAATAAAATAAGAGTGTATGTATAAAAAATTATTAATGGTGACAAACGTGACTAATCTGGGACATGTAATTAAATAATTAATTAACCAATTGATGTTATTGAGTTCAGTATAAATTAATGTACTTTAATTATTATAGTTAATGTAATATATCAATGTGAGACTTTAAGTGCACAGTTTAGATCTTGAACTGAAAGAAATATATGAGCGGGATATATTGATGGATTAAGTATATGGGAAAATTAATTAGTTAAAATTGATATTTGAATATTATATTAGTTGATTTAATCTCTTATAGAAATTATATTGAAATTGGAAGTGAGATTTATAGAAAGAACCACAAGGAATAATTAACTGAATTAATATTAAGGAGTAGTAGGGTACTTTGAGAGTATTCTAATAATTGTTAATTAACAAAATATACTTTCAGATGAATTGGGAATTGTTGGGATTTTAAACATTTGAAGTTTGCACTGCTGGAGATTCTCTTTCTTTTTCACTATTCCTCTTCATCTCCTCTCCTCTCTTTTTTCTTTCTGCTATTTAATTAATCTGAATTATTAGTAATAGTAATAGATTTGGGAAGGAAGAGAGGAGGGAAGAAAGGAGGAAGAGAAGAAATAAGGGGGGAGAGAAAAGGAAAAAATGGTATAACAACAACATTTGGTATAATAATAATCATAATTGAAAGGAAAGGGTAAGGTAGAGGAGAAGAGAGGAAGAGAAGACAAAGAGATGGGAAGGTGAAGGATAAGATTATAGAAATATGCCAACAACAAGGAAAAACACTAGCACAATAGCAGATGCAACTGCAAGCAACTAGAAGATCTTCAATAGATATGGCTACAAAAATTGCAAACACAAATCAATTATTACTGTGTGAATTTAAGAAATTAAGATCTGAATTAAGAACTGAAATGAAGGAATTGAAAGGAGAGATAAGACTAGATATACAAAAAGCAATGAGATAACTTTGGATTACAACTTGAAGCAGCCACAAAGGATATAGCTAAGATAAGTACTGAATTTCAGGAATTGCATTCAAAAACTAAAAAATAAGAAAAAAGAACTAAGAATATAGAGTTAAAAGAAAAACAAGAAAATAAGAAAAAAAACACTCTAAGAAATAAGGCATAGATCCAAAAGTATAAAACATAGAGGATTAGCTGAACAATGAAACAAAGATCTAATATTGAGGGTAATACCAATATTGGCAGAATGTATAGGTTGGGTGCCTGAACAACTAGATTTAGAAGTAGACAAATTCTATAGAATAGATTCATGGATAGCAAGAAAAAGAAAACCCCCAAGAGACATGGTGATTTATTTTACTAGAGAAACGGTGAAGGATATTATTATAAAACAAAATTTCAAGGAGAGTTTAACGATAGAAGGACAAGAAGTGAATATATGCAAAGACATACCTTCTCAAATATTAAAGAAAAAATATTTTTCTTACTCAGATAGTGAGACGAAAAGAGATAATCTACAAGTGGAACAAGCTAGAAGGAATTTCTTTGACATAGCAGTATAAAAAATATCTGATAAATTAAATACCCAATACCCAACAGAACAATAATAGGAAGCAAAGCTTAAAACAAGAACAAATAAAAGAAAAAAGAAGTTCCATAGACAGATCTCAAGATAAAGAAGAGAATAAACCAGTAGGTAAAAGTAGGCACCAAGAAGCTACAAGTAGGAAGGAATTGGAAAGGAGTGAGAAGGAAGAAGAACAAGAACTAGAAGAGAAGGGAGAAACAAGGGGAGAGAGAGAAGAGGAAGGAAAAGGAGGAAGACAAAAGAGGAGGAAAAGGAGGAAGGAGAGGAAGAAGTAGAAGCAGGAGGAGAAGAGGGGGAATTGTCAGATTAAGATAATAAATAAATAAATAACAAAAGAAAAGGAAAAATTGAAACCAAATTTAGATGTTTGAGAAAGTATTGTCATAAGAGGGCTAAATACACAAGATAAGAGATGATTGATTTTTCATTTTTTGGAAAGACAAAAACTAGACATTATATGTCTCCAGGAAACACACATTAGAGGTCAAGACATAAAATTCTTTAAAAATGCAAAATTAGGAGAAGCATATGCAACTAAATATGAGGGGGAGGAAGGGAGAGTTTTAATCTATGTAAACAAAAATATGAATCTAGAGAAATATTTAATGATTAAAAGGTCATTTTATTGGTGTAGAAACACAGTTACAGGACAGAAAAATATTAATTATAGGAGTCTATGTGCCACAAATACTAAAAGAAAGTTTTTTTTAAGAAATATTACAGAAAATTGCAGGATATGATTATAACAACTGTATATTAGCAGGAGACTGAAATGGAGTATTTGACCCAGAGTTAGATATGACATCAATAACAACAAATAAGAAGAAACAAGGGAAACTACTAAAAATAGCCTTTGAAATGATGGATCAGCTGTCTCTGTTTGATATATGGCATCATAGACACAATGAGGTCCAGAATAGATATGTTTTTAATATCTAAATTACTTAATACAACTCTAAGAAAAGTAGAGTTCTTACAAAAAATAATACCAGGCCATTGTCCAATTATAATGGAAATGGGACTCCAGAAGAGACAATACAATTGGAAGTTAAAAGATACAGTATTTAAAAAAGATTTGGTAATAGGAAAAATCAAGAAAGAATTGAAACAATACTTCAAAGAAATTTTAGATAAAGGGACTACAACAGATATAGTATGGGATGCATGAAAAATGGTTATAAGAGGATATCTCATGCAACAGAAAACTGAACAAAGAAGGATAAGAAAAAAATAAAGAATAAGAAAATAAAATACTAGATGAGATAACAAAAAAAAGAAAAAGTATTGAAATAAAAAATGAATTAACAGCTTTGAAGAAACAACTTGAGATAGAGATGTCAATGGAAATAGGTATGAAATTGAAATACTCATGTCAAAAATACTTTGAACACTCAAGCAGACCTGGAAAATGGCTATCTTACCATTTAAGAAAAGCTAAAGAGGAGAAACTAATAACAGAGATTTAAAAACCAATGAAAGCATCACCAAACAAAAAGACCTAATGAATATACTTTATGACTATTATTTTAGACTATATGAAGAATATCAAACAACAACAGAAACTAAAGATGGAATGAAATAATATTTACAGAAAGAAAAATTCTCAAATTTCAGAATAGAAAACAGAATTAAATAAGAGAATTATGGTAAAAAAAAATAAGGAGGTAATAAGGAGAATGAATCTAGGAAAAACTCCAGGTCCAGACGGACAGCTTTTCTACATTATATTATAAAACATTTGAGGTAGAATTAATAATCCTGCTATATAGAATATTTAATGAGATTAATAAAAAAAGCCCAGATTCATGCTGAAAAGCAGATATAACATTAATCCCAAAAGAGAGCAAAGATTTAACATCAACAAATAATTATAGATCTCTCTCTCTCTCTCTCTCTCTCTCTCTCTCTCTCTGGATTTTCTTCGCAAACGAAGATTCAGAAAGGACTCATCCCGTGCTTTCTGCAAGCACGCTGATGACTAAAAAGGCCAATTTGAGAGAAACAAGTCCGGTTGCAGAAAGCACAGCAGAAGGTCTTCTTGGGTGATGTTTCCGGCTTGTGATTCTTTCTGCATTGTCGTTTCTCTTCAAGACTTTTTCTGCGTGAGTTCTCAAATAAGGCTGCAGCACTGTGGATAGTGCGTCTCCATGCCTCCCAATGTGAGGCCAGGGAGGACCATTGTTGGTGACCAATTTGGCCAAGCCTGAGATGTTGTTTCAGGGAGTCCTTGTATTGCTGTTTTGGAGCACTCCTCTTACGCTGACCCATGGCGAGTTCACCATAGAGTACTATTTTTGGGAGGCAAAGATCCTCCATACTAAAAACGTGCCCTGCCCAGCACAGCTGTGTTCTCAATATCATGGCCTCAATGCTGGTGATCCCTGCTTGCTCAAGGACAGCAACATTCGTCACATAGACCTATATCATTACTTAATGCAGAGTATAAATTTTTCACAAGTATACTCACAGAAAGACTGAAGAAATTACTAGTAGAGTGGATCTATGAGGACCAAAATGGCTGTCTACCAGGTAGACAACCAAAAGGAAATCTAAGAACAGTTCTAGACATAATAGAATATTATGAAAAACATAATGAGAAAAAATTGACAGTGATATTTGCAGATGCCAAGAAGGTTTTTGATAATGTCAATTGGGATTTCATTTAAATGAATATTCTGCCAAAATTAATGTATTTATTCTATAACATCCTGATAATATTTAACAACACCATTTAAATAATGGAATAAGGATCTGTCCAAATTTATTTGGGCAGGGGAAAAAACAGGGGAAAATGGAAAGTATTACAAGATATGAGGGATAGAGGTGGACTATGTTTTCCAGATCTTAGAACGTATTACCATGCTAATTGCATATTATGGACTGTTGACTAGATATAGCTTGAAAATACAAGACTTTTACAGCTAGAAGGATTCAATTTAAGATTCGGCTGGCACGCATATATGTGGCTCAATAAATCATCAGTGCATAAAGAGGTTAATCACCACTATGTAAGATGTGCCCTGTTAAGAGTCCGGTTAAAATACAAACAATGACTATGTCCAAAAATACCACCATAGATTTCGGATCATGAAGCTTTTCACAAAAAAAAGAAAATTTATATAATGATAAATGGCTAACTTATACTGATATAATTTAAAAAGCGGCAAAGCATATATAATGAAAATTCCAGAACTAAAAGATGAAAACATCAACTGTCATTGGTTGCTATATAGACAGTTATCAGAAAAAAATTAAAAAGACATAAAATTGGAAGTAATAGAAACAGAAAAAACAGAATTAGATATAGTACTGCAGGAGAGAAAAAAATGCTTTCCAAAATATACAATATTCTAATAAAAAACTAATCTAGAACAAGAAAGAATAAAAAATTACATGATAAAATTGACCCAAAATATCGGTCCTATGATTCAATTAGATCAGTGGGAGAAATCCTAGAATGAAAATCTATAATTTACTAAAAGTTACAATATAAAAGAAAATGTTTATAAAATGATTTTCAGATGGAATTTAACACAAGAAAAATTAGCTAGAATTTATAAAAATTCTTCAGACAAATGTTGGAAATGTGGGAAAATGACTGGAACATTTTTTTCATGTATGGTGGACGTGTGAGGAAACAAAGAAATATTGGGGGGAAATCATACTTTAATTACTGAAACCGCTGGTTCAGGACAGAGCTGGCACAAGACAGATCGTAGGGAAGCTATATCTTGATTTCTCTTAGATGGCTGTCAAGGGGTATAAGATCTTAATTACCCATAAAATATGAGGTTCCCAGGAACTAGGGAACCTTAGCTGACCCTGTTAAAAGCTGCAACCTGTGTATGGGGGAGATATTCCTACTAAAGAGAGTGGCAAGAAACACTGGGCAGTGATGCGGCAGGACAGCCATCTGAGGAGAGAGTGAGTGGAGTGTCAGTCCCACTCATTCTAAAGCAAATAGCCGCTGAATCTCCTGAGAATCTGTAAGAGATCTAAGTTAAAAGTTACCATATAAAAGAAAATGTTTATAAAATGATTTTTACATGGCATTTAACGCAAGAAAAATCAACTAGAATTTATAAAAATTCTTCAGACAAATGTTGGAAATGTGGGGAAATGACTGGAACATTTTTTCATGTATGGTGGACATGTGAGGAAACAGAAATATTGGGGGGGGAATCATACTTTAATTACTAAACATTGAATATAGATTATACATGTGAACTGGAAATCTATCTTTTGAATATGCTCCATAATATAAATATACAAGTTCAAAAAAAAATATTGGAAAATCTTTCTCTATACAATATCAACAGCTAGAATAACTTACGCAAAAAAAAAAAAAGGAAAAGTCAAGAAATACCATCAATTGAAGAAGAGATTATAAAATTATATGACATGTATGAAATAGACAGGTTAACAACAATAATGGATGAAAAATACATTAAAAAGTAATGACGACTGTAAGACTGTAATGATGATTCCCATATGGAAGGAGAATTGGGGAGAATTGGCAATTATATGTGTAAGATAAAATGAAAATGTGTAAAGGAAAAGACAGAGAGGAGATGTAATTCAAGACAGAAGGAGACGTCAGTCATGATAATATCAACACAAAGTGAGAAAGGGAAAGGAAGTTTGTTGTGTGAGATTTGTTTTATGTAAGTGTCTGTTATGCCATGTTGATTAGAACATATTTTATGTCTATTGTAATTGTATCTGTATTTTAATGTGATGGAAAATATGAGTTAAAAATATTAATAAAGAAGAAAAGATTAAAAAACTTTTAAAAATTATTATTCAGAGCTACTTAAAGAAAAAATGATGGAAAATTAGAAGATAAAATTCAAAAAATGTTGGCCAAAAAGCAAATTTAAGAATTAAAGGATGATCAATGTTATTTCTTGAATGCTCCAATTTTAATGGTAGAAATTATCAAAAATATTTAAAAATTGAAAAATGATAAAACTGCTGGTTCAGACAGATATACAGTGGCTTGTTACAAAACTCTTCAGGATGAATTGAGTGGACCTTTATATGAAACTTTTAAAGACGTAACAACAAATAGAATACCAGATACATGGAAAATGGCAAATGTTACACTTATACCAAAAGAAGATAAAGACAGCATAGAGGTAAAAAAATTATAGACCAATATCATTGATGAACTTAGATTACAAAATGTTCACCTCCATCCTGACTCAAAGATTGAAAAGAATTTTGATAGAGATCATACATGAAGAGCAAAATAGTTTCCTTCCCAGACATCACCTAAAAGAAACTAAACTAAAAGAAAACATAAGATCTGTGATTGATATAGTGGATTACTGTGAACAAAACCCAGAGAAAAATTTTGCAATGATTTTTCTAGATGCCAAGAAGGCTTTTGATACAGTCAATGAGAATTTCATGAAGAAACTGTTGAGTAAAATGAAAATGGGAGACAAATTCACCAATTGGATAAATAATATATATGACAAAGAGACTGCACAATTAATTGTAAATGGCAAAAAACCCAAATCTATTCAAATCACAAAGGGCACAAGACAGGGATGTCCATTGTCTCACTCATATTTATTACCTCTCCATTGACGCCCCCTTGTTGTGGGGGAGAGGCTTGCATACCCTAATGCAGTTTTTAGCTATGCTGGCGGTGGCATAACAGCCACCGGTAGGGCCTCCTATGCCAGACAGGTCAAAATCGAAGGGTCTGACAAAGAGCAGCAAAGGGCAGGATGGGCTCTCTAGCCTTATGGCAACTATCCTAGGAGAAGGAAAACTCTAATCCCAAACCTGGGCAGATGGTACTCGTCCAACCCTGTAAGGTCAACCATCTAAGACAAGGAAACTGTAATCAAACCTACAACCCGCAGACCTCATTGCTAACATCAATGCTTGCAAGGCAACAGCAGATGAAGCTTTGGTTTAAAGGGTGAGGCCAGTTCTATGTGACGAATGTTGCTGTCCTTGAGCAAGCAGGAATCACCAGCACTGAGGCGCTCCACCAGAAAAATCCATTGCATAGGCTCGAAGGATAAATCCAATTCCAAAAAAAGCCCTGCACCAAAGGAAAGTGGAGTAGGAAAGAACTCCAAAACCTGGAAAGGTGTTTTAGGCGAGGGACGAAACGGCAGGTGTAAAGATGCACTGGAAGCTTCAGACCCAATCCTGCATGCAGGTGGCTCAGGACTTGGGCCACTCGAAGCTGACTCGGGAGATGACAGTCTTGTTCAGCAGCATCCTGAATGACCAAACAGACTTTTTTAAGGAGAGCACTGCTTGCTCCACATGGAGAGGGGCCTAGAAAAGGTGGCCTAACGAAAGCTCATCCCCAACTACCTGGTTGGCTAGCCGTGGCCAACAGGCATCTTCTGATGTGGTCAAACAAAGGCAAAGAAACAAAGGCACACACTGGCCTCCAAAGGTGTAAATAAACTGACGCTTACGTGCTGGAACATCAGAACCATGCGAGACTGCAGATAGTGGATGGCCTCAGTGTCACTCTGCTCTAATAGCGCATAAACTAGCACAACTTATATTGACATCGCTGCTCTTAGTGAAGTTTGTCTCCATGAGGAAAGTAGCCTTAAAGAACATGGTGCTCGCTACACACTTTACTGGTCTGGTAAACCCAAAACTGAAAGACATCAGGAGTAGTCTTTATGATTAAAAACTCCATTGCGCCCAAACTCGAAATCTTGCCAACAAGACACTCTGATCGCATTATTTCCTTACGCCTCCCATATGTTGTTCTCGGGAGGCATGGAGATGCACTATCCACAATGCTGCAGCCTTATTTGAGAACTCACACCGAACAAGTCTTGAAGAGAAACGACAACGCAGAGAGAATCACAACCTGGAAACATCACCCAAGGAGACGTTCTGCTGTACTTTCTGCAACTGGACTAGTTTATCTCGGATTGGCCTTTTTAGTCATCAGAGTGCTTGCAGAAAACATGGGATGAGTCCTTCCTGAATCTTCGTTTGCGAAGAAAAGCCAGAGAGATATGCCCCAACTATGCAAGCTGACCCTGTTGAGAAAGACAAATTCTACACAGACCTACGCCAACTCATACAAAAAGTCCCTGTAGAAGATAAAATTATTATCCTTGGTGACTTCAATGCCAGAGCAGGAAAGAACTCCGAAGCTTGGAAAGGTGTTTTAGGCAAGCATGGTGTTGCAAATTGCAATGATAATGGACACCTCTTGCTAGAGTTCTGTGCAGAATAACAGCTAACTATTACAAACACTATCTTTCAGCAGAAAGACAGCTTGAAGACAAAATGGATGCATCCCCGATCTAAACACTGGCACCTCATTGACTATGTTCTAGTCCGTCAGAGAAACATTCATGATGTCCATCATACTCAAGATGCCCAGTGCAGAATGCCAAGCAGATCATCGCCTCGTAAAATGTAAATTAAATCTTCATCTTAAGCTCAAACCTAAGAGGGGTGGCATCTTAAAGAGGAGACTCCAAGTCAACAGTCTTCAACAAGCTACCATGAGAGACAACTTCCAGATAAATCTGCAAACAAAACTTGAAAACCACCTACAGATCCTTCTCCTACAGTGTTTTGGCAACATATCAAAAACAGTATCCTCCAGTCTGCAGAAGAATCTCTCAGGTTCTCCCACAAGAAAATCAAGACTGGTTTGATGAAAACAACCAAGAGATCCAGAAGCTGTTGGCAAAGAAGAGAACTGCTCACCAGGCATACCTCGCCCAGCCAACTTGCCATGTAAGAAAATCAGCTTTCCGCCTCACATGTAGTAAACTTCAACAAAAACTCTGAGACATGCAGAACAAGTGGTGGATCAATATAGCAGAAAAGACACAACACTGTGCAGATCTGGGTGATCTTAGAGGATTCTACGAAGCTCTTAAAGCAGTGTTTGGACCTACTTATCAGGTCCAAAGCTCCTTATACAGTACACATGGTCAAACACTAATTATTGATAAAGCCTCCATCCTGAATCAATGAGCTGAACATTTTCAGTCTCTTCAGTGCCAACTGAGTAGTCCAAGGCTCATACAAAAACTAATGAAAAATGAATTGGACATAGCTCCCACTTTGGAAGAAACCCTTAAGGAAGAGGAAAAACGGCAAGGCAGCTGGGATTGATGGAATCCCACCTGAAGTTTGGAAACATGGAGGTCATGTACTCCATGTTAAATTCTACAAACTCCTTGTGAATAGCTGGGAAAAGGGGAAACTGCCATCAGATCTCCGAGATGCAGTTATCATCACCTTGTACGAGAAAAAAAGGAGTAAAATCCGATTGCTCAAACTATCGAGGTATGACACTGCTCTCTATTGCTGGAAAAATCCTTGCAAGGATATGCCTGAACAGATTAGTTCCTGCTATTGCAAAAGAACTTCTTTCTGAAAGCCAATGTGGCTTCAAAGCCAATAGGAGTACTACAGATATGGTATTTGCCCTTAGACAACTGCAAGAGAAATGTAGAGAGCAGAACAAAGGTCTCTATGTAACATTTGTCGACCTCACCAAAGCCTTTGACACTATGAATAGAAAAGGTCTGTGGTAGATCCTGGAAAGACTAGGATTTCCCCCAAATTCCTCAAAATGATTATCTTGCTACATGAGGGCCAGCACGGTCAAGTCAGAAATGGCGATGCTCTTTCAGAGCCCTTTCTGATAACTAATGGGGTGAAGCAAGGTTGTGTTCTTGCACCAACTTTACAATCTTATTCAGTATGATACTCCAAAGGGCTACGGCAGAAGAAGACAGCATCTGTATACGTTACTGTATTGATGGTAGCTTGTTTAACTTAAGCCGCCTGAGGGCTCACAGTAAGACTAAACTGTCTAGTCCATGAGCTGCTCTCCGCTGATGATGCTGCCCTCGTTGCCCACACAGAAGCACCTCTGCAGCATCTAACATCCTGCTTCACAACAGCTGCAGAGTTGTTTGGGCTGGAAGTCAACCTGAAGAAAATGGAAGTTCTCTACCAGCCTGCACCACAGGACGAACATCATCACCCCCACATTGCCATAAGCAAACCTGTGCTTAAGTCTGTTCAGCAGTTCACTTACCTGGGAAGCATCATCTCCTCAGATGCCAAGATTGACAAAGAGATCGATCACAGATTAGTGAAGGCATATAGCACATTTGGAAGACTTTACAAAAGAGTCTGGAGTAATAAACACCTGAGGCAAAATCAGTGTGTATAGAGCCATTGTACTATCTATTCTCCTTTATGGGTCTGAAACATGGGTCACCTATCGCCACCACCTACAACTCCTCAAACGCTTTCATCAGTGCTGTATACACACAATCCTAAATATACACTGGACTGACTGTGTGACGAATGTTGCTGTCCTTGAGCAAGCAGGGATCACCAGCACTGAGGCCATGATTTTGAGAACACAGCTGCACTGGGCAGGTCACGTTTCTAGGATGGAGGACCATCGCCTCTGAAAAATAGTACTCTACAGTGAACTCACCACGGGTCAGTGTAAGAGGGGTGCTCCAAAAAAGCGATACAAGGACTCCCTGAAACATTATCTCAGGCTCGGCCAAATTGATCACCAACAATGGTCCACCCTGGCCTCACATCCGGAGGCATGGAGACACACTATCCACAATGCTGCAGCCTTATTTGAGAACTCATGCCGAACAAGTCTTGAAGAGAAACGACAACGCAGAAAGAATCATAGCCCAGAAACATCACCCAAGGAGACCTTCTGCTGTGCTTTCTGCAACCAGACTTGTTTATCTCAGATTGGCCTTTTCAGTCATCAGCACAATTGCAGAAAACACAGGATGAGTCCTTCCTGAATCTTCGTTTGCAAAGAAAAGCCAGAGAGAGATTTATTACCATCATGGAAATTTTGAACAAAGTATGAGAGAAAATACTGAAATTCAAGGAATAAAAATTGGCAAACTGAACTCAACCTAAAATCTTATGCAGATGATCTGGCTGTCTTTTTAGAAAATCCAATGAACATGACTGAAGACTTATTTAGAACAATACATGAGTTGGGAGAAATCTCAGTTTTTAAAATTAATAAAGAAAAGATGGTAATTCTAACCAAAAATCTAACAAAACTAGATGAAACATAAATTAAGCAAAAACAGGTTGTAAACTGGAAAAGAAAACTAAATATTTAGGGATCTGGATCTCAATGAAGAATATTGAATTATTTGAAAATAACTAACAGAACATGGAAAAGTATTCAGACAGACTTGTTGGAATGGAACAAATGAAAATTGTCCTTACTGGGAAGGATATCAGTAATAAAAATCATTGTGCTGCCAAAGATGATCTTTTTATTTCAAAATTTACCTATCATAATTAACAATAAGCCATTTATGTTTGGCATAAAGTACTAACAAATTTTATCTGGTTAGGGAAGAAGCCTCGAATAAAATCAAAAATTTTAACTGACAGAGGTGAAAATGGAGGTACAAGATTACCAGACTTAAAAATGTATTACAAAGCTTGTGCACAATCCTGGATCAGAAAATGAATAACATTAAAAAATGAAAGATTTCTTAAACTTGAAGGTCATAACTTAATGATTCAGATGGCACACATACATTTGGTATGGATAATTGAAAGAGAATAAAGATTTCAATAATCACTTAATTTGAAAAGCGCTATTAAAAATTTGGTTGAAATACAAAGGTATTTTTTTACAGGTAGATACCTATCTAGATTTCTGCTCAAGAAGCCTTTTTTGGTCGTTGGTACATTGGAGGTAATTGGCTGTCTTACAAAGACATTCTCAAAAAAGATGAACAAGACAGATGGTCCATAAAATCCAAAGAATAATTAAAGACAGAAGGGCAAAAAATAAAATTGGTTTCTTTACACACAACTACTTGAAAGATTTAAAATGAACCAAAATTTAGAAGGTTTTGAAATGAAAAGACGATTACTTGACAAAATTATTTGGGAAAACAACAGGAAATCAATAGCAACATTTTATAAATTACTCTTAGAAAAACAGACAGAACAAGATCCTATAAAAGAGACAATGATAAGATGGGCAAATGATGTAGGGCCCCCAATTCAATTGGAAAATTGGGAATATGCATAGATATGTTATTTTGAAAGTAACACAGAGATGGTATCTCACACCTGCAAGATTAGAAAAAATATATAAGACCAAAACAAATAAATAGTGGAAGTTTTGAAAGAAGTTGGCACATATTTTCATATGTGGTGAAAATGTGCAAAAACTAAGAAATTTTGGAATAAAATACATACAACAATTCAAAATAGAATTTCTACTAAGTTCAGAATTTTATTTACTTAATATGATTAATATACTAAATAAAGACAATGAAAAGAAATATGGACAGGTCATTTTATATTTAATCACAGCATCAAGAATTCTTCTGGCTAAGTACTGGAAAAACAGTAATGTTCCAGATTTAGAAGAATGGATTAAAAAAATACAAGATACGATGGAAGCTGATAAATTTTCTTTATTATTAGTACAGAGACCTGCAAATGCTTAAAAAGACTGGTTACCTGTAATAAAATATTTAATTGGGAGAGATGAAAGGAAATACACACACACACACACGCACACATACACGCACACACACACACATATATATTCATATTTAGGAACAAAGAAATGGAACTTTGAATGATTAAATCCAAATTCCAAAATTCTACATAAACTTAGTATGAGAATTAAAGTTTATTACTAAATGACAGATGCTCATTTAAAAGCATTTTAATTTACAGTATTGTTGATATATATGTATTTTCCCTTTTTCTTTGTTATTATCACTTTTTCAGAATCTAGATATAAAATGCATGATAATCCAACTAGAAAAGTAACTAGGAGGAAGTACCAATACCTTTATATGTTTAGAGAATGAGATAGTATTTGTCTAGGGTAAAATTTATGTTTGTGGTAGCATTTTAATATTGAAATGGGTTTTTTTTTCTGTGCCTGCTTTATTTGTTTTTTGGATGTCTATGTTTATAAAAATAAATTTTAAAAAAAGGACTGTTCCTGCTAAATGTGGACAGTTGGAGGGTAGGCAGGTTAGTCTTTCCTTTTCTTGAAGCAATCTCACTCACATGGAAGTTTGGTTTTCAAAAAAAAACCCTTGTCTGTTGGCACCATTGAGTATTTAAAAAGCCTATTTGCTGTATGTGTGTTGAGTGTGCGCAGTGTTATCCATGGAGATAACAGAAGGAGAAGCTGCAGGGCTAAGGCTTCTCCACCCCTAAACTTACAGTGAAGGGAGGAGACCTATGTGGCTGAAAGTGTTCTTTGATGCTAACTTATCCAAGGCTATTAAGTGATTTATTTCACCACTGCTTCTTCCTCTCAGTCAAATTCACCAGCCTTACCCAACGTACTATGTCGCAGCAGCCACAGCATAAAGTTTTGTCCCATCTGTTGCCTCACACAAAGAGGACAGTAAGAGAAATGGCAGCAGTCAGCAGCACTTATCTCTTTGCCACTTACTCTGACTTTTAAAAATGTAGTTTCAGCGACATTTGGATTGACTTGCTTATAAGAGTCTCTGGAGAGAAGGAAAAGAGCCAGCTGAGTGTCTTTTCCTGCTTAACTTGATTTGGCTGACACTGCTTAGTTTCTCATCCTCTCCTACCCCAACAACTTCAAAAAAGGCATTAACGAATGGATCTGTTTCTTGAGCCAGCATATTGCTGTGAAACAGTCAAGCAGAGATAGAGTGCACAGCATCCCTTGGGATTCTCTTGGTCTTTCTGTGACTCTTAAAACAGTTGGCCATGGGATCCTTCCAGACCACTGACCGGGGCTGGGAATATGTGCAAGTTCACACAGGTAAGTATCAGAAGATGTTACTGGGAGACTCCTAATATTCATGGACTGTATGTGTTCTTGTGTGATGCCAAAGGGTTCTTTTTTGTCCCTATCCTTTTTAATATTTACTGTATATCATAGACAGGTTTGTAGTACAGTGCTGTCAGTATACTATGATGACACCCTCACATCCCCAAGGGCAGGTGGAATTTCTAAGCTGTCATCTTGAATCCAGTGTTTGGATTTCTCCTCACACCCCCATGAAAGAGTGGAATCTGTCAATTATTGCCTAAAATCTAGGGTTTACATTTGTCCTCACTTGGATTTCTTCTCATATCTCTGTGAAGGAGTGGAGTTTGCAAATCATTGTCTAAAATCTGGGGCTTGGACTTCTCCCCATATCTGGGGTTGCCATATTCCACTCCCTCAAATCTAGGCACCTAATTTGCATATTGTGCAAATTCCTCTGATTATGAAAACTGTTCGGAATTGCATTGTAATTATGAATAGTAGGTTCATTAATTATTGCGCTTTTTTCTCCGACTGTGTTTCAAACTTCATTACTCTTTTTTTTTTTTTTTACAGTTACAACTGATCTGAGAGACCCAGTATATAGTCATGTTTGAAATGGGCTGCAGGAACCCTGTGAAAGTGGGAAAACCGTGAACATCTCTAGGCCCCTCATGTTCCCTCCCTCACTTGGGCAGGAGGGGGAAGGGGATTGGATGGGGCAGTGGGAGGACAGAAGGGCAAAATAGCATGGGAGACAGAACAGAACACTGAGGGACTCCACAGGCCAACAGCCAGGGCATCAAACAGGAGTCCCCCCAGCACCATCTTCTGAGTTTGCCCCCCCAGGAAAGACTGGAACCACAGCATAACAATGCCCCCAAGGCCCATCCCGGAAAGGCAACCCAGAAGGATACCATGGTTGATGGTATCAAAAGCTGCTGAGAGGTCCAGCAGATCCAACAGGGACACACTCTTGTCCAGTTGCCTTCATAGGTCATCCACCAAGGCGACCAAAGCTGTCTCTGTCCCATAGCCAGGCCTGAAGCCAGATTTAAATGATAGAATCATAGAGTTGGAAGAGACAACAAAGGCCATCTAGTCCAACCCCTTGCTATGCAGGAATACCCAATCAAAGCACTCCCGACAGATGGCCATACAGCCTCTGTTTAAAAATCTCTAAAGAAGGAAACTCCATTGTTAGGTGGAATCTCTTTTCCTGTAGTTTGAGTCCATTGCTCTGTGTCCTAGTCTCTGGAGCAGCAGAAAACAAACTTGCTCCATCCTCAGTATGACATCTCTTCAAATATTTAAACACGGCTATCATGTCACCTCTCAACCTTCTCTTCTCCAGGCTAAACATATCCAGCTACCTAAGCCACTCCTCATAGGGCATGGCTTCCAGACCTTATCCAATGGATCTTATTTTCCCATGTAAGCCTGCCTGGGATTTGCAATCTTTGGTGGAGGGCTGTCTCTCCATCCCATCACCCTCACAGGCTCAGCTGGTGAGGACATGGGGAAGAGCCTTCTCAGTGGCTGCTCCTAGGCTATGGAACTGCCTCCCAAGAGAGGTTCTGTTTGCTTCCTTTCAGCTTCCAGTTTAAACAGGCCTTCAGCCTTAACTGACCAGGGTAATGGACATGAAATTAGGTATGCCATTTTTATTTTTTAATATATTTTTCTAGTGTTTTAATTGTTTTTGAGTTAGGACTTTTTCAGACGGCGATTTGTAACGCAAGAAGGCTTGTTCCTGTTTCGAGGCTGCTGCGCAGCAGGGGGGCTGTTTCGGAGGATGCCGTCCCCCTGCTGATTCTGTTCTGGAAGAGCTGGGAGGCTGCAGCGCCATATTTGGCCATTTCATAATCATGGTCAACTTCCGTGATTAGGAAATGGCCAAATATGGCGCTGCAGCCTCCCAGCTCTTCCGGAACAGAATCGGCAGGGGGACGGCGTCCTCCGAGATGGCTCCCCTGCCGTGCAGCAGCCTCGAAACAGAGAAGAGCCTTCTTGCGTTACAAATCGCCGTCCGAAAAAGTCCTAAATGTCTTAAAAGTAGTGCTGTAATTGGATTGATGGTTTAATGGGTTTTTTTAAAAAAAATTATACTCCATATTGTTTTTGCTGTTCTGTTTTAACTTATATTATAAGATGCTTTGAGTCCTATTTGGGAGAAAAGTGGGATAAAAATCAAATGAAATCAATCAATATCTAATTCTTCCTGATTTCTATTTGTTCCTTTATCTTATCACCTGAAGATTGTCTGGTTTTTCTTTGTTTATTCTTAAAAGATATGGCTGTTGATTTTAGAGAGGGATCTGTTGGTTTAGCCTTACAGCACTATTGCTCTGTGGTGCTTGGTTTCTCTTTTGTTAAAGGGGATTAGGAAACACAATATATCCAACATGGTATCTATGTTACCTTTGCTCTTGATACTGGAGAGAAGCCATTTGGTTGTCAGCAGGGGATAGAAGGATGTGAATGGCAGGGTGGTTGGGTACAACACACTCTGTATTAAATATGATCCATGCTGTGCAGAGTGGAGTTCTCCCATATTATTAAGTATGATTCCAGTTAAGTGATCCTAGTTCTCCCCGCCCCCCCCCCCACCTTCAGTATTGTGCTGATATACTGAAGCACGAATAACCTTCAGCATTTACAGATTTAAAACATGAGGAATGCAATTTAAGTCAGTTGTATTATGTTGTTTATGAATCTGTGTAAGAAGAAAGTAATTTTACTCATGTTTGTTTGTTTGTTGAAGGCTGGAGTTGTGGGCAGTATAAGCTTCCAAGATTGGAAATAAAAATAAATTGGCTGTTAAGCCATTTAACACTTGCAAAGAATATCATTCCTGGAGGTACTGATTCTTTGGGCTTATTCCTTGTGTATGTAACCTTGATATCTGTCCTATTTTCTTTTTGCCATGTCTTACATTTTGTAGAGTGGGCAAAATAGTTGGAGATGGACTTGAAAATAAGCTTCTCTCATTTCTTTGTATGTGTTTTGGGACACAGTTTTTGCTTCCCTCAAGCTTCACATTGAGCTTGATTCATCTTAGGCTCCACAGTAATTCTCCTTATTTCTAGTCCTATTATAGCGGAAACATCACCCAAGGAGACCTTTTACTGTGCTTTCTGCAACCGGACTTGTTTAGCTTGGATTGGCCTTTTTAGTCATCAGCGCGCTTGTAGAAAGTGCGGGATGAGTCCTTCCTGAATCTTCGTTTGCGAAGAAAAGCCAGGGAGAGAGAGAGAGAGATAGGGGTGGAAACAGGGTTGCCACACTAATTGGCTGGCCAGATTTTCACAGATTCTAAGCATGCCACCAGTACTTGGACCATCATCTGGCCTTGATTCCAAGCTTCCAAAAATCAATCAATCAAGCAAGCAAGCAAGCAAGCAAGCAAAGCATGTCTCAGGAATTTGTGGGAGCAAGGTTATGGAGCAAAATGTGCAGTCTTTGTGAAGTCGAAGGCTTTTCACGGCTGGCATCCATAGATTTTCCTTGGGTGAAGATGCCAGCCACAAATGCCGGCAAAAAGTCAGAAAGAAACTATTCCAAACCCAAGGAAAATCTGTGCAGTCTTTCTTCTAATTGTTTTGCAAGAAAAAAACCTGCCCCTGCCTCTGAGTGTGTTTAGTCAATGAGTGAAGTATCACACCTACCCTTTAACTGTGTGAGTCATCTTTCTCAATTCTAATTTCTAGTTCCCTGGGTCAGTCTTACAGTGCTGCAGAAAAATACTGTATAGCTTTTGGAGGAAAGTCTAGCCAAAGTCTCTTTTGCAGTGCTTGTTGCAAAGACTGCACAGAAAGATATGGAGCCATTGGAATGAAGGAGGAAGGTAAACATCGCAACACATTGATGACTATTCAAGATTCCATGGAGTGAGTTGTTTTTCCTGAGTGGCTTGGTGTAACAGTATGATGTATTGTATTAGCTGTCCAGAAAAGAAATATCCCCTCATCTCCCAGGAGGTGGCTTTTCAGCTCAGCAAAGGCACAGAGGCAGTGGGATTCCAGAAGGCCTCATCTTCCAGTTCCAAGAGCCCAGGAAGAAATGACCAGACAGCATGCAGGCCAGCCAAAAGAAAGAAGAAAGACAAGAGGAAGCACTTGAATTGAAGGAACCTGCTAGGAACTGCAGAGACTGACAGATGAAGTGTGTCTGGTAAGTCATCCTCATCTGATGAGGAAAGGGACCCAGGGGACAGGAATATTGGTGGATGGCAGCTCATGTGCCAGGCTTACCCACCTGGGCTTTGCGCTTGTGGGCAAAAGGGGGAAGGGGGTTGCAAGTTCCCAGACAGCATGGACAAAGGAAGATATCCCTAGAAGGGAGTGAATAGCCACCTTTAATGATAGTGATGACCCCCTCCCCCAGCCTCCAATTGGCTCACAAGGTGAGGGAGAGAATTTTGGAGGACTGTTAACATAGATGCATTTGCCTTTCTAAAGTCAAAATCTGAGGAGGGTCAGAGAAGCCAGCTCAGTAAAAAGGAAGGAACGAAAGGGAAGCCATCTTTTTTGAGTGCTCTCTTTGAGAATCTGAGAGTATCCTCATTGGGGGTGGTCCACAAGAAAGTATCTGGGGAATTCAGGATAATCCATCATTCAAAAAGTATGTCAGTCAATGATGCCAGCCCACAAGAGGTCTGCTCAGTCAAGTATGCATCCTTTGATCGGGCAATTAATTTGGTGAGGTCCTTTGGCCTGGGGAACTTTATGGTTGAGTGTGACATTCAGTTGGCCTTCCAGTTACTACTGGTCCACCCTCATGATTCTAGTCTACTGGGGGTCAAGTTTGAGGGATGCTGATATGTTGATATGGCTATGGCTATGCCTATTGGGTGCACTGTTGCCTGTGCAGCCTTTGAAATGTTTAGCACATTTCTAGAACAGGCTGTTACGCATTATCTCAATGATTTTCTTATTGTCTTCCCAGGTAATGAGACCACTTGCTTGGGCACATCAACAATGTTTCAGGCACTTATGAAGGAGTTTGTGGTACTACTGGTGGAAGACAAGAGAGAAGGTCCAGCTACCTGTCTCACATACTTAGACATAGAAATAGACTCTGCCACAGTCTTGTCTAGTTTGCTGCAAGAGAAAGTAGATGGGCTCTGAGGGATGATGCAGAGATTTTTGGTGGCCAAGAAGTGCACCCTTAGGGAGTTCCAAGCCCTACTGGTGCAGTTCACTTTCATGTGCCAGGCATTCTGTGCTCACTTGGCTAGGTCCACAGCTGGGGCTACAATGCCCCATTATGACATTCACATTTCAAAAAGGGTGAAGAAGGACCTGAGGGCATGGGGAGCCTTTTTGGAAGTGTTTGACAGGGTGCCACTTTGGTACGAGTCACTAGCGGAAGGCTCTGGCTTCCAAGCCCAATCAGACACGATAGGGAAGATGGTGAACACAGTAGTGGCTAGAGCATTTGCTATGGTCTGAGGTGGCTAGAGATTGACATTTCTGCAATTTTTTCTGCTACTGGTTTCTGTTCACATGTGGTACAAGGAGTTTGCCAATGAGAGGTTGAAGTTCTGATGTGACAATGGGCAGTAGTTAGGGTTATAAATAGGCAAACATCAAAGTCTGAATAGGTCATGTGTTTGGTATAGTAGTTTGCGCATTAACATACCCTTCTCAGATAGCCATGTCCCAAGTGAGAACAACATTGTAGACACCCTGTTCCACTTTCAGGAACAGTGATTCTGTGCTCTGGCACCCAAAGCAAACTTGTTAGCGGATGCCTTTCCAGAGCAGCTGTGAAGCCTTGGGGTGCAGCTACACTGTAGAAATAATGCAGTTGGACACCACTTTAACTGCCATGGCTCCATCCTACAGAATCATGGGATTTGTAGTTTGGTGAGGCACCAGCACTCTTTGGCAGAGAAAGCTAAAGATCATGCAAAATTATAAATCCCAGGATTCCATAGGAAAGAGCTACAGCACTTAAAGTGTTGTCAAACTGCATTATTTCTACAGTGTAGATGCACCCTTGGAAATGAACACAAATGCAGTGATTATTCAGCTCCACTGTACCTAGGATAATAAAGGCTTATGAGAGGGCTGTTGCATGGTTCTTGGCTTTTTTCATCTGGCTAGGGGGATTTGTGGGCTGGCCAAACGTAAAGACCATGGTCACCCGTATAGAGTGTGGGCTTTCCCACCGAATCATGACCATCCCTATAGCAGCCATTTCAGTTTTTAGTAAACTAAATGGCTTCTCTGATCCAAATAATTATTTCCTGGCTCACAGGGCAGTAGAAGGCTGGCTCCCACTGCGCCTTCCCAAGCTGCTTCCCACCCTGCCTTCCCAGGGCAGCGGGGTGGAGCAGGAGGGCACCAGCTGCTTCCCACCTCACCTTCCCAGGGCAGCGACAGGCTTCGTGAGAAGCCCCTCACTGCCTTGGGGAGGGAGTGGGGTGACGCGCGAGCGCGCCAGTGGCTTCCCATCCCGCCTTCCCAGGGCAGCGATGGGCTAAGCCCTTTGCTGCCTTGGGAAGGGACGGGGTGTTGAACGGCGGGGGGGGGGAGGCGGCTTTCCACGAATAATCGAAACCGTGAATGCAAAAGTCGCGAATGTGGAGGGGCAACTGTATAATGTTTCCCCCCAAAACTGGGACTCTAAGCAGCTCACAATTTAAAAGAACAGTATCATTTAAAACATACAAAAAAGTGAATAGCTTTCCAAATATATAGGAAGTATAAGAGAGGGGAACTCTCTTAGGGCCTAACTAGACTTAGCTGAAGAACTGTTTCTTATTGAACATAAGCAGGGTGCTTTTTGAGCTAGAAAGAAAACAAGCTTGTTTCCTTTGGCAACTACATTGATCATGCTAATAACTACAAAACTGTTTAGTGCTGCATGTGGCTTTCATCTGCCTGGATTAAGAGGCAGGAACTGGGTCCAGTTTGTTGCCACTGATGACAGCATTTGGCTGTGGTCCCATGCTATCCAAGCAGGGGGCACTATCAGCTCTCACCCCTAAATTATTTAGCACTCTGGATAGTATGAGAGAAAATATTCAGTATTAATGGCCTTCATAGTTCTGACCTCGAGCCTTTTCCCCCCCTAACACAGCATAAAACACAGCTGAAATTTCACTTGGCCCATGCTTGGAACACAAAGCATCCTGGCCCAGTTTAAAACCACATCAGGCCAAGTACTCATCTTGTTTGTGCATACAGTGGGAGGTTGTATGGCTGCAGCTGATATTAGGGTTTGAGATTCCATTGGTATGGTAAGAAAAATACAGTGAATGATCAATTTGTACAGTGTGCAGAATGTGTATGTTCAGAGCAGAGCTAGAGTTAGAAAATGTTACATTTTGGACTATAGCACTCAGAACCCACAAGCCAGCATATGGGGAATATAGAAATAAAATGATGTGTGAGATTTGATAAAGGGAAGTCTGGATTTACCTTCTTATCTAAGAGTCTGGAATGACATCTGATTTTTCTGCCTCATAAAACAGAAGAACTAGGCAGTCTCATCAAGTTTCCCTACTAAAATCTAAGTTCATTACCAGGCTTGTCTATTCTTTTATTTTTAATGGTCTCTGTGGTGGATGATCTTGTCAAATCATGTTGACTTAGGAGATTTTCACACTAAACGGTTATAGTGTTACTATTCCACTTTAACTGCTCTGGCTGCCTCCTGTGGAATTCTGGGGTTTGTAGTTTAGTGAGGCCTAAGAGCTCTCTGGCTGAGAGTTGTAAATGCCCCTCCCTAAACTTCAAATCCCAGCATACAACAGGAGGCAGCCATAGCAAATAAAGTGGAATAGTAACACTATAACAGTGTAGTGTGAAAATCTTATTAATCTTCTAGGTTCTTTAGTCCTGTGAGTGTCAGTATAAATTTCAGAAGCTCTTTCCACACTACACATTTATAGCTCTATGAATCTACTTTCATTGCCATGGCAACATCCTATGGAATCCTGGGATTTGAAGTTTAGGGAGGAGTATGTAGAATTCTCAGCCAGAGAACTCTAGTGTTTCACCAGAGTGCTAGCCCAAGGAGTCTAAAGAATGCATCCATGACAGTTTAAAGCTCGGGCAGGCATTTGAGTAATGATTTATCAAGGAAAATAGGCCTTGTACAATATGCAGGGCTTTTATTTGTTGTTTTTATTTGTTTAAACTGTTTTCAAATTTTAAGATGGTCTAATTGCTTTTTAGCCTTTGTATGCTGTTAATTTTTAACTGTGAATTTATCAGACATGGCAAATATGGCGTCATAAGGACACCTAATGATCGCAAAAGGGTGTGCATGCTAGACGATGCCCTTCCATGATCATATCTTGCTAGTAAGCCATACTTTTTTATTGACAGCCCAAGTCATCAATACATTGGCTGTGGTGCTTTGTTGCTGGTGTTGCCGGCATTTGAAACTTCACGCCATTGTATTCACATGAATACAGCATGAATGACAGAACACTTCCGGGTGAGACTGGGACAGCCAGGTAAGGGGTGCTCTTTTTATGACACCCCCCACCCATATACCTGGGACTTTAAAAGTGTGCTTTTGTAAAAGGCGAAAGATTTATACGATCTGAAGTGAAACCAGAATTCAAGAACAAGAATTCAAATACAAAACATTCGCAGATGATATGGTCTTTATCCTTGATAATCCACTAGAGAGCATTACATATCTAAAAGAATTAATAGAGGAATTTGGTAAGTTAGCAGGTTTGAAAATAAATAAAGAAAAAACAATTATGTTAACAAAGAATTTAAACAAAAAGGAAGAACAATTAATGGAGGAATTAACGGAATACAAAACAGGAAAGAGAATAAAATAGTTGGGAATAACACTCATGAACAAGAATTCAGAATTATTTGAAAATAACTATAGAAAGATATGGAATAAAATAAAAGCAGACTTCAAAACATGGAGCAATCTAGAACTGTCATTATTAGGGAGGATAGCTGCAGTAAAGATAACTATAGTACCAAAAATACAATACCTATTTCAGAATATACCAATTATAATTAGCGACAATGTATTCAAAAACTGGAACAAAGAGTTGTTTAGATTTACATGGGCAGGAAAAAGACTGAGGATAAACAGGAAAATCCTACAAGATTCAAAAGAACGTGGAGGCTTATGTGTACTGGATTTAAAACTATATTATCATGTGAATTGTATAGTATGGGCACTGGAATGGATAAAGTTAAGTAACACCAGACTTCTCCAGTTAGAGGGATTTAATTTAAGATTTGGGTGGCATGCATATCTGTGGTTTAGTAAAACATCAATACATAAAGAATTTTGCCATCATTATGTTAGACACCCGTTAATAAAAACATGGTTGAAGGACAAAAGGTTCCTGTCTCCAAAAATACCATTGTGGTTATCAAATCACAAAGCATTCCATAAGAAAGAAAAATTATACAAAGATAAATGGTTGACCTACAAAGATATCCTGAAAAGAGAGGGGGAATCTTATAGGATGAAAACTCAAGAAGAGTTAAAAAGTGATAACATTGAATGCCACTGGTTTCTTCATAGACAACTATCAGAAAGGTATAAACAAGATTCAAAATTAGAAAATATAGAACAAGAAACAGAGTTTGATAAAATACTACAAAATGAGGAAAAATGATATCTAAAGTATATAAATTGTTATTAAAATACAAATTGGAACAAGAGATAATAAAAACACATATGATAAAATGGGCCCAAGACATAGGACGAGAAATCCTATTGGAGAATTGGGAAACATCATGGAATAAAAATCTTTGATTTACAAGGAGCAACAATGTAAAAGAGAACTATTCTAAGATGGTGTTTAGATGGTATCTGTCATCAGAAAAAATAGCAAAAATATACAAAAATTCATCTGTGGTATGTTGGAAATGTAAAAAAAATTGGGCTCCTTCTATCATATGTGGTGGAGATGTGAAGAAGCGAAGAAATATTGGCATAAGATACATAATATTATTAAACAAACTTTGAAGGTAGAATTCCAATGTGATCTGGAAATATATCTACTAAATATGTTACATAACATTAAAAATTGGCAACAAGGAAAGGATGAAAAAATTCTGTTATATATGGTGACGGCAGCAAGAATCATATATGCGAAGAATTGGAAGAGTCAACAAGGACCATCAGTAGAAGAATGGATAATAAAATTATACGGTATGTATGAGATGGACAAGTTGATGATGTTATTGGATGTGGAAAAGTCTCAAAAAAATTGTGATGATTGGAAAATATAAATTCCATTATGAAAATAAAGGTGGGGGGATGAGGCAATAATAAATATAGAGAGATAAGGAGGTAGATCAATATAAAATAAGAAAGATAGCCACAACAGAACTAAAAGGAGAAAGAGGAAGTAGAAAGATTGTGTAATGAATCAACAAGATAGAAAGGAAAAGAGGAAGATACTTTTTGTGTTGAGTTGTATAGGTGTTGAATGGGAAATGAGATAAGGAGTGTAAGTATAAGAAAGCAAAATTGTAATTTTTTGTTGTCGCTATTGTTTTTAATAGTGATGGAAAAATAAAAATAATTCAAAAAATAAAAGTGTTTTTTTGTGCTTTGCTGTACTTTTTGTGCTTCCATTTTTAAATTTCCCACACTTGCGTCTTCTCACGAGAATTGGCAAGATCTTAACCCCAGAAGTAAATGGAGCTCCATTTGTGATCTGTTACTGCTGGGTTAGCCTCATTGATGCTGCTTAAGATAAGTGTGGTAGGGGGGTTCTTTTGCCAGCATAAAAACACCACAATTTTTGCCAGCAAAAGAACAGTAACGTGGGGTGGTCTGATGAAGTCCTATGTTTCCACTTTTCTCAATAGTGGAATTACAGCATTTTTAAACCCTAGTCTGTTAGGGAACTGACCAACCAATCACAGGTCTGTGGGGCAGCCAATCAGCACACTGGGGGTGGTACCATGTAGATCTCAAACATGGCTGCTGAAACTGGAGAGTGAGTAACATGGGGGTGGATGTGGTGTGGGCTGGAGTACAGGGGGTGGGGTGGGAAGGGCAGAACGAGTGGGGGAAAGGGCAGAACAAGTGGTGGGGGCTGGCAAGGGGCAGAAGGAGCAGTGGGTAGGGGGCAGAACGAGCAGCGGGTGGGCGAGTTAAACCCACCAGCCTACCTCAAAGGGTTGTCATGAGGTCTCCTGGACATTTTTTTGGGGGGGGTTAATGGCGTATGGTGCGCCAGGTCCAGCTAGTATATATATAATTCTCTTGGGTATGTTGCTTTCCCAGTGTGCTGATTGGCTGCTCAGGAAGCATACTCAACCCACACCCAACCAATCACCATCCAAATTCTCTCTCCACCTTACAATGCACTCCTATCAATCAATCTGTGGCCTAGACTGGGACCCAGATAGTCAACTGATGGTGGTGACAGGCCACCTGCAACAGCACCCTAGGCAGTCAACTAGTGATGGTGGCGGTGGCAGCAAGTCAACAGAGCGAGTCACCCTCAACAATTCCAGGAAATGTGTGGAACAGTGAGAAGGGGGAGGAAGAGTTTAAATCCACTGGCCTACCTTACAGGGTTGTTGTGAGGTCTACCTGACTTTTTTGGGAGTTTTTTAAATGGCGTATGGTACACCGAGTCCTGCTAGTTATATATAATGATGATGATGAATGGGATCATAGTGTTATAATTGTATAGTGTGAAAGGGCCCAGGGTGTCTCTTGTTATTTCTTTACAAGTGTTACGCCTTCCACAGTTAACTCTTCAAATGCCAGAGGTGAGTGAAAGTCACCCACTATGCACCTTTTGTGCAAACTGAGGCAACTAAAAAGAGAAATAAGGAAGGATGGGAAAAAACTGTTGAGAAGCAGGGCTCTCTGTTTTCATTTTAGAACCTCTCAACTACAGAAAATATGGGAACCTAAGCTTACAAGTATCTGATTGCTGAAAGCTTGTAGTTTGATATTTTGGAGAAATAGATTTTATACATCTTGATGGAGTACAGAATCCTAGTCTCACTCTTTTATTAAAATTTTCTACACACTATAAAAGTATAAAACTATAAACAATCAAAGAAAAAAGAAAACAACAAGAAAGTAGATAAAAATAATATATCAAAGAAAATATAGGTAAATAAAATTAAATGACTTCCAGCCTACTCTTCAATGACTACATAGCTATCTGTCTATCTATGAAACACTTCCACTCCACTCTCCAACAAATTACATCCTGTACTCCTTCTGATAGTTAACTCATATTAATTCTCAGCCTCCAAAATTATTAAATAATTTTCTTATTTCCTCAAAAAGTCTATTAGAATTTTCAAATCTTTTCTTTTATTATAATTTTTATTAAAAAAATCTTGAAACATACATATAAGCACATACATAAGAATTTTCAAATCTTTTTAAAAATCTCTAATGATATTTTCTCCTGCCAGGGAGAAGGAGAGTAGCTTCTGAGCAGCCATTTTGAGTGGGTGAGTTTGAATTTTTTTAAAAAACTGTTGGGAGAGGGTGCTTGTTGCTGAGAGGTGGAGCTTCTGTGAGTTTGAATTTTTAAAAAACTCTTGGGAGAGTGTGCTTGTTGCTGAGGGGTGGAACTTCTGTGAGTCACATCTGTGAGTCACTAGGGGGTGGAGCTGGGAGCCTAGCTCTATATAACTCCTTGCAGAGGTGCAAGCCTAACGGTGCGCGAATTTGAGCAACCAAGCAAAAATACAGCATACCAAAAAGTACAGCATAGAGTTCTCAGCATTACCTAAGAGTACTTAGATTACCTAAAAGCTCTCACCATGGATACTGAGGGGACTGCTGCAGTCACCTGCAACACTTGTGGGATGTTTGTCTTCTTGTCTACAGACGTGGAGAACTTCACATGCACCAAGTACAAGTTGGTAGCGCTCTTGGAGGAGAAAGTCCAGCAGCTGGAGACACGGGTAGCTACACTTCAACAGATTCGTGAGCAAGAGGTTTTCCTGGACAGAACAGAACAAACAGTCTTGGATAGGGACCACACAGAGGAAGTGGCTGGGGAGGAGAGAGTCACTTCACATACACAGGAGGTAGACAGCTGGAGGAAAGTCACACACAGAACAAGAAAATCCAGGGATTCTTCAAGCAGCTTGCAGTTACAGAATCGATTCGAAGTCCTCTCCCTTATCAAGGACAATGAGGAAGGCCAGCATGGACAGACTTCAGGGGCAGAGCAGGGGACCTTGAGAGTACCACCGCAAGTAACAGCAGCTGTGAAGCCTCGGGGGAAGCGTGTGGTGGTGATGGGAGACTCCTTGCTTCGGGGTACAGAAGCAGTGATTTGTGGGCCTGACAAGATGTCTCAGGAGGTTGTTGTCTCCCTGGGGCAAAGATCCGTGATGTGACTGAGAGGCTGACAAGTCTGGTCAAGCCTACTGATCATTACCCCTTCCTTTTGGTCCATGTGGGAACCAATGATACTGCAAGGCACAGCTTTCCGAAGATCAGAAGAAATTATGAGGCTCTGGGGAGGAAGCTGAAAGAAATGGATGCACAGGTTGTCATCTCATTTCTTCTGCCAGTTGAAGGGCATGGTCCAGGAAGGGAGAGGAAAATAGCCAACGTAAACAACTGGCTCCGTAGATGGTGTCGGCGAGAAAAATTTGGATTCTTGGATCGTGGGCTGCGATTCCATGAGGGGGAACTTCTGGCAAGGGATGGAGTGCATCTCACGACAGTTGGCAGAAATGTTTTTGCCTACAGTCTCAAGTATTTGATCAGGAGGGCTTTAAACTGAGTCATATGGGGGAGGGAGACAGTATTCTGGAAGGCAAAAGGGCTGGAGAAAATAGTCAAACTGTCATAGAGGGAACAAGGCAAACAGCGCAAGGACCCAACAGTGGGAGGCAAAAAAACTTGCACAGGCAGCAAGTAAATGGAACACATGGTCTTAGATGTCTCTACACTAATGCACAGAGCATGGGAAATAAGCAAGATGAACTTGAACTCCTAGCACTACAAAGCAAGTATCATATAATAGGCATTACTGAAACCTGGTGGGATGAGTCTCATGACTGGAATGTAGGAATAGAGGGGTATAACCTTTTTAAGAGAAACAGGCCAAACAGGAAAGGAGGAGGAATAGCATTATATGTCAGTGATATTTAGACCAGTGAAGAGATCCATGACATCAATACTGGAAGCCAGGTGGAGAGCATCTGGATAAAAATTAAAGGGGAGGGAAACAACATGGATGTTATTGTAGGACTCTACTACAGACCCCTAAGTCAGATGGAGGAATTGGATGATGCCTTTCTAGAACAGATGACCACATATGCAGAAAGGAGAGATGTAGTAGTGATGGGTGACTTCAACTATCCTGATATTTGCTGGCAATCTAACTCAACCAAAACTTCAAGGTCTAGCAAATTCCTTACTTGCCTGGAAGACAATTTCATGGTCCAAAAGGTGGAAGAGGCAACAAGGGGGTCAGCTATTTTAGATCTGAGCCTGACCAACAGGGATGACCTGGTTAATGGGGTGCAAGTGGTGGGATCCTTAGGTGAGAGTGATCATGTTCTCCTGGAGTTTGTTATACAATGGAAAGGAGAAGGCAGGCATAGTCAGACACACATTCTTGAATTTAGGAGAGCTGATTTCAATAAACGCAGGGAAATACTGGGGGTGCTCAGCAGTGGCTTCTCTTCATCTTGGAAAGATGTTACCAGTGCGGTGCCACAGGATTCTGTCCTGGCCCCAGTGCTATTCAACATCTTTATCTATGACTTGGATGAAGGAATTAGGGGCATACTTATCAAATTTGCAGATGACACCAAATGAGGAGGAGGAGCTAATACCCTAGACGATGGGATCAAAATTCAAAATGACCTGGATAGACTGGAGAGCTGGGCCAAAGCTAACAAAATGAAATTCAATATGGAGAAATGTAAGGTACTGCACTTAGGCCGAAAAATGAAATGCATAGATATACGATGGGGGAGACCTGGCTGAATGAGACTACGTGCGAATGTGATCTAGGAGTCCTAGTAGACCACAAGTTGAACATGAGTCAACAGTGTGATGCGGCAGCTAAAAAGGCCAATGCGATTTTGGGCTGCATCAATAGAAGTATATGTGATATACACAGAACACAAACTCACACTTCTTCAATAAAGTTCTTTATTGGAAAGGAATCATGTGTCAGGAATATAGGCAAAGCTGCAACTGAGATTCAGACTAACAGTGATAGAGATAAAGAGACACCCAGCGTGAGAAAGCAGCATAGGGAGGGCAGTTCAGCAAGGGGGAGCGAAAGCTCTGAACCATCTGCCTGACCTTGAGCTCCTGGTAGGACCTGGGCTCCCATGGCAACCAAAAGGCCTGGCTCGTTTCCCAGACATTCCAAAGCCTAGGACAGAACCAAACCCAAACTAACTAACTGTCAGGGTCTTCCATGAACTCCACTCTATAACCCAGAATTCAGGGACAATCCTGACAGTATAGTGTCTAGATCAAGGGAAGTAATAGTGCCGTTCTATTCTGCCTTAGTCAGATCTCACCTAGAATACTGTGTCCAGTTCTGGGCACCACAATTAAAAAAGGATATTGACAAATTGGAGTGTGTCCAGAGAAGGGTGACTAAAATGGTGAAAGGTCTGGAAACCATGCCTTATGAGGAGAGACTTAGGGAGCTTGGTATGTTTAGCCTGGAAAAAAGATGGTTAAGAGGCAATATGATAGCCCTGTTTAAGTATTTAAAGGGGTGTCACATTGAGGATGGAGCAGGCTTGTTTTCTGCTGCTCCAGAGACTGGAACACGGAACAATGGATGCAAGCTCCAGGAACAGAGATTCCACCTCAACATTAGGCGGAACTTTTTGACAGTAAGAGCTGTTCGGCAGTGGAACACACTCCCTTGGAACGTGGTGGGGTCTCCTTCCTTGGAGGTCTTTAAACAGAGGCTGGATTGCCATCTGTCAGGGATGCTTTGATAGTGTCTTCCTGCATGGCAGGGGGTTGGACTGGATGGCCCTTGTGGTCTCTTCCAACTCTACAATTCTATGATTCTATGATTTCTCCAATCAAACCAGATAATTTATCCATTTATGCTAACCCATTTATTTTCAACAACAATTATTCCCTGTAAGAATCTTTAAATTCTTCAATTTCTGGGCATATAACACTGCCATGCTCATATGTTGAAACACTGTTCCGTAGTTCCTTTCTGATTGATCATCCAAAAGTCCTAATAGAAGGTATTCTGGTTTTAACTGTATATTAATCTTCAATTTTCTCTGGATCAAATTATGCATTTGAGCCTCTTCTCACAAGTCCACCACATATGATAAAATGTTCCTTCTTGTTGTATTTCACTTGTTCATCTTCCACTTCCAATCCTTAACAGATATCTAAACATTTTACCAAGCATATTATCCTCATCTGTACATAGTAGCAATTCAAACTCTTATTTGTTTTGTTCCAAACCATAGTCCTTTTTATCAGTCTTAAATCTTTCATACAACTGTAGATATGAGAACCATTGAAAGCTCTGTAGCTCCGTAAGCAGGGTCTCCTTAATTTTAATAGTATATTCTTCTTGGGAATTCTCCAAAATATCTTGATACCTTAATCATGTCTCTTTGCCTGCTGTTTCAATAGAGTACGGAATCCCCTTGTTGTACAGTTAAGAGTTTAAATCATTCAGTGAACAATAGTGAGTTCAAAAGACCCGTGACTGACTTCGAGAAGAAATCTGTGAAAATTAATTGAAGCATGGTCTGCAGAAATACAGAAATGCTCAATTGTAAATGTAACCAGCTGACTTATTGAGAAGTCTCTCAATTACCACTTAACAGGAAAACTGCTTCTTTGTTGTATTATTACACAATATGCAGATGTGATTTACGTTATACAGCCTGTCTCAAGCTGTTCTGTAAGGCATTAAGGCTAAAAACATCGAATCAGTAAATACTGGTGCATATTTTACCAATTGTGTTGCTAGCATTCCTGAATAACTTAAGCCAAAGATCCAAGAACCTAGACATTTATACATTTTTTTACTTAATTGGTTACAGATATTAGAGCTTTGGCATGGCACGTAGGACAGATCCTGACATTGGGTCACCCACTGCCTGTCCTGTGAAACCCTAGCCCATCCGGTGGGGAAAACTGTGGTATATGGGGTTGTCATGATGGAGTTCCATCATGTTGCCACAAGGTGCAGCTCCCATCATTCTGCTAGAGAACTATAACTCTTTGTTTGTAAACAGATTGTCTTGCCAGCATAGTATCAGGTAAGAAAAGGGTTAATGGGAAGGGGCTCAAGCACCACCTTCACAGAGCTAATGAGAGGACATCATTAACATAACACCATGTGACTGGACTGACCAATTACAGCTTTAAGCCCAGGAAATCTGGAGAGGTTTTAATTGCTTTTGTTTGAGACCAGAGAGTGAGTGAGATGAGTGGGACTTGGAGAAGGAGATTCTGGAAAATGTGAAGGAACAGAGACTGCTATGCTGGTAGAGCACAGCCATTCCATCTCTGGCTTTTGCTCCCAGCTGCCTGGACAAGATCTCAAGGCAACAAACTGCAAGTATTTAGAAGAGATTAGGGCCTGTTTAGTTGCGTTAGGGAATTCTTTTTAATTTCTTTACTTTGGTTGAATGTAGCTAAATCAGTAACTGAATGTAACCTGAGTAATGTAATGCTTGATCTTGATACTCTGTATTGCTATCACTTTAAGCCTGCCTGTCTGAGGTAGGGGAGAATCCTGCCTCATGTGAGACTACATGACTACTTCTCTTGAATAAAGTAAACTTCTATCTTCCTATGCTGATGCTGACCACGTGCCTTACTCTTGACTATGCTACTGTGAACCTCCTCTGGGGTTAGGAGGGGGGAGTTAGTTGATTCTATAGTGGCAAGGAGTGCCACTGATTAACATAGACTACGCACAACTTCCCACTGCGTTGTGTGTGAAAAAGGGCGGGCCCCAAGGGGGAAATAAGCCCCCCCCCAGTTAAAACCCAGTGGGTGGTGGCAGAACGATGGTTTTTGGGGTTTGTAGGAGGATCCTGGGGTGAGGACACCCAGGACTAACCCTACAGAGAGAGGGCTAGCCTGGAGCTCCTGGGAAGGGAACTCAGGTTTGAGCCCCGTGACATGGATGGCAGCTTGCGGGATTGGACATAGCTCAGTTTGGGAAGTTAGGAGAACTACAGGCTCTGCCTCTTGCCTTCAGAGAAAGGGAGATTGGGGGGTGCTGTAGTCTTGGCTTGTTCAAGTGGGGGACAGAGAGCAGAAAGTGAGAGAGGCTGAGGTCTCTGCTCCATTCGCTCATAGGCTGTACCCAAAACTCCCTGGGAAGGGAGGGGTTTGTTGCTTTTGGTGGAACTGAAAGTGAACAAAGAGGTCTCAAGTCTTGGCTGTTTAAAGCAAACATGACGGACCCTGTGACAGCCAGTGATGCTGGTACTTCTGCTGCTTCTCCTGTACCTGATGATTTATTGGGTGTCACCCAGATGACTCCACAGGAATTTGAAGAAAGACAACGGTGGCTGAGATTGCAAGAATTGCAAATGCAGCACAAAGAAAAGGAACTTCAATTCAGACTTCAACTTCAGGAGGCAGAAGCTAAAGAAAAAGACACTGAACGCCAGCTGCGATTGCAAATGCAGGAGATGGCGCTGAAGCAAAGAGAACTGGAATTGAAACTTCAAGAACAGGAATTTCAATTGAAAATGGCGCAACAGGCACAAAACCCAATGACCAGTGTGCCACAGCCGGCTGCCATGTTAACAGCTCCAACCCGCCATTACCCCAAGTTTCGGGAGGAAGACGATTTTGATGAATTCATCACGACTTTTCAGAGAGTCTGTGTTGACTATGGGGTACGCAAGGAGCACTACATGCGTGAGCTGCGCCCCTTGCTCCCACCAATTCTCAGGTCTGTGGAGGCGGGTTTGGCACCAGAAGAGATGCATGATTTTGATCTTTTCTTGGAGCTGGCTAGGAGCCGTCTAGGCTTAACGGCAGAGGCAGCTCGACAACACATGAGGACCACAAGGTGGACGCCTACAGTCAATTGTCGTGAGCTGGGACATCGTATCACTCGCAAGTGTGAACTCTGGGCTAAAGCTGCCAAAGATGACACTGTCGAAAGCATTCTCTCTTTGATAGCCATGGAACAGTTTCTGTGGCATACACCGCCAGCTATGCGCAATTATATTTTGGATAAAGACCCTAAGACTATGCTTGAGGTGACTACGCTGGCTCAACGGTTTATGGAAACCCGAGGGAACCAGAACTTGCAGCCACAGGAAGCAGAACCACACAAGCATAAGTCAGGGAATCAATCTGTCCACAAGTCAGGGAATCAATCCCCCACCAAAGATCGCCGGAATCCGCAATTCCAGAAGATGGGATCAAAAGGTGTGCCTAACCATCAGCAGCAGTTCATTCAGTTGGCAGCCAAGTCTGCGTCATTGTTCTCACCTGTTCCAGGTCTCACCGCTCATCCTCAGCATGTGGTGGCTGCTGATGACTGCAAGCTGTCTTCAGAGCAGCCCAGACGTGTGTCACATGCCGGGATGACGGCCTTGGAGGAGGAGGTGGATCCTGAACACTACCCAATGCTGCATGCAGGAAACCCTTTCAAGAATTTGGGACTTGTCCTGTGTCTATTCTGCTTGCTTTGGACCATGGGCTATTGGCAGTGGGCCTTAGCCATAGGGTATGGCCATAGCACGGCATTCATAACCCATGTGGGCCTGTTTGAATTCAGTGTTCTTCCTTTTGGCCTTCACAAAGCGCCCACACTGTTCCAGGGACTTGTAACCCATCTGCGGAGAGGTGGTGGGGCCTTTGCGATTGCCTTCCTAGATGTCATTGTTATCTTCCCTGATGACTGGGGTGATCCCCTACATCACCTAAAGATAGTCTTTCAACAGCTCCAAGACTCCGGTGCGATGACAATGCTGCTCTTCGATGGCTCCACACTGTCCAGGGGGCTAACAAGAAGTCACTCCGGTGGAGCTTATCTCTTCAAGACTTTGACTTTGATAGTCAACATGTGTCCGGAACCTCCAACACGGTTGCAGATTCTCTCTCTCGCAGGGACTTGGTGGGAGGGTAGGAGGACTGGTGTTGCACTATGTTCTATGGCCATGCTTTGTTTCAATTTATTGTTTGAGTTTGCATATGTTCTAACTCTTTCTGCTCTAGCTCACAGGTTGAAATCCCAGACTGTTTGGTCCTGCTGTCAGCGTCCCAGACCGTCTGAGATTTGGGGGGCATGTCATGATGGAGTTCCATCATGTTGCCACAAGGTACAGCTCCCATCATTCTGCTAGAGAACTATAACTCTCTTTGTTTGTAAACAGATTGTCTTGCCAGCATAGTATCAGGTAAGAAAAGGGTTAATGGGAAGGGGCTCAAGCACCACCTTCACAGAGCTAATGAGAGGACATCATTAACATAACACCATGTGACTGGACTGACCAATTACAGCTTTAAGCCCAGGAAATCTGGAGAGGTTTTAATTGCTTTTGTTTGAGACCAGAGAGTGAGTGAGATGAGTGGGACTTGGAGAAGGAGATTCTGGAAAATGTGAAGGAACAGAGACTGCTATGCTGGTAGAGCACAGCCATTCCATCTCTGGCTTTTGCTCCCAGCTGCCTGGACAAGATCTCAAGGCAACAAACTGCAAGTATTTAGAAGAGATTAGGGCCTGTTTAGTTGCGTTAGGGAATTCTTTTTAATTTCTTTACTTTGGTTGAATGTAGCTAAATCAGTAACTGAATGTAACCTGAGTAATGTAATGCTTGATCTTGATACTCTGTATTGCTATCACTTTAAGCCTGCCTGCCTGAGGTAGGGGAGAATCCTGCCTCATGTGAGACTACATGACTACTTCTCTTGAGTAAAGTAAACTTCTATCTTCCTATGCTGATGCTGACCACGTGCCTTACTCTTGACTATGCTACTGTGAACCTTCTCTGGAGTTAGGAGGAGGGAGTTAGTTGATTCTATAGTGGCAAGGAGTGCCACTGATTAACATAGACTACGCACAACTTCCCACTGCGTTGTGCGTGTAAAAGGGCGGGCCCCAAGGGGGAAATAAGCCCCCCCCCCCGTTAAAACCCAGTGGGTGGTGGCAGAACGATGGTTTTTGGGGTTTGTAGGAGGATCCTGGGGTGAGGACACCCAGGACTAACCCTACAGAGAGAGGGCTAGCCTGGAGCTCCTGGGAAGGGAACTCAGGTTTGAGCCCTGACAGGGGTTCACTTGGGCAGCCATTGAGTTCCCCCCCAAGCAACACTGAATGCCCAGATTTATTCTAAGATGAAGAGGATCCCCAAAATGAGGAGGTAGGCATGTAGGTCTTGCCCGTCCACAAGGATCTAGCCCACTGTCAAAAATGTTTTACAGTGTTGTGATAAGAAGGAACAAGATTATAGCCCATGAAGTTACAACTGATACAACAAATCTGGAACACACGAAGGCCTGATTGAAAAAGAACAGAGGGAGAGAGGGAAGGTGGAGGAAGCCAGACCTGACTAAATATGGCAGAGTATGGTGCCCATAAATACTTCCCAGGTGGACCAGAATGAAGGCCACTTGTAGTTCAGTCTGCCAGGGAGGCCTCACCCCCAAACCCAGTGGCTCAGCCCTGATTGGCTGGGTGCCCAGAATGGCACATACCAATGAAGCTTGTTCAGCTCCTCCCAAAACCACTAACTGAGCCACTGAGCCAATAGGGGCTGCCGGAAGATAGAGGTAATCTCCCCTTACCACTATCTCTCTCCCCACAGGACTGTAAACAGGGACCCAGCTGAGTCTTAGATCCATGTTGCTTCTCCTGTATTAATTCCAGTGATTACATAGGAGGTCTTGGTCTAAGAGAAACCTCTGGGGTTCTATTTGGTGTGGTTTTGGAAGTGCATTCCCCAACATGTTGCTCACCAGATGATTTGGACCGCGAAATTTCCATCATCACTGACAATTGGCCACACTGGCTGAAGATGATGGAAGGTATAGTCCAAAAGGTTTGGGGAGTCCAAAATCAGTTGGGAAGACTGATTTTTAGAATGTTTGCTAATATAACAGACATTGAGGATCTACAAAGAACATCACTGTCAGAATGAGTAGGGATCTTTCTAAATCTTTCTAAATTTCATTCTTGCAGATGAGACCAAATAGTGTTGCCATTTTTCTCCTTGCTTCAAGAAAGTAATCAAAAACTGCACAGTATTCAAAGACTATTTGGGACTTACTCTGCAGAAAATGCCAGTGGTTATTTCTTTTTTGCAAAGAAAACAGCATTTTCACACAGAAATGTTAAAACCATTTCCAACCATTTTTGGAGCCATTTTCAACATTCTTTCAACTGCTGCTTTAGGGCCCTGTTGTACATCTTCTATGATTATAATTTGCAGAAAATGGGTCTCCAAGTGTGCCATATAACAAGTGAGAAAGGAAAACACAACAAGGCTGTGAAGCAGCAACAGCAGCAGAAGCTTGCTCATTGCGAGACACCAGCAGAAGGCGAAGTATAGTCCATAGATCCCACTTTTGTAGCCTCCAAAGCTTCCCACAGAGTCCCCCTAACCAGCATGATTTTGAAGTAGTTTTTGTCCCCACAACCATGGAGAAACTCCCCAAACGTTTGAAAAGACATGAAAGTACCCCCACTCAACCTCACAGGAACCCCAGAACCCTGTATAATCATCCAGTGTCTCAATTTTTCTCTACAGTCCCTCTCAAAATGATGACGAAGTGATGGGACATAGAATCATATAATCATATAGTTGGAAGACACCACAAAGGCCATCCAGTCTAATCCCCTGTCATGCAGGAATAAACAATCAAGTCATTCCCAATAGATAGCCATCTAGCCTCTGCTTAAAAACCTCCAAAGAAGGAGACTGCACCACACTATGAGGCAGTGCATTCCACTGCTGAACAGTTCTTATGGCCAGTAAGTTCTTCCTAACATTTAGATGGAATCTCTTTTCCAGTAGTTTGAGTCCATTGCTACGTGTCCTAGTCTCTGGAGCCACAGAAAACAAGCTTGCTCCATCCTCAGTACGACATTCCTTCAAATAGTTAAACATGGCTATCATGTCCCCTGTTAACCTTCTCTTCCCCAGACTAAATTTACTCAGTTCCCTAAGCTGCTCCTCATAGGGCATGGCTTACAGATCTCCTATCATTTTGGTCACCCTTCTCTGGACACATTCCAGCTTGTCCATATCCTTCTTGAATTGTGGTGCCCAGAACTGGACACAGTATTCCAGGTGAGGTCTGTCTAAAGCAGAATAGAGTGGCACTATTGCTTCCCTTGATCTAGACACTATACTCCTATTGATGCAGTCTAGAATCCATTGGCTATTTTAACTGCTGCATCACACTGCTGACTCATGTTCAATTTGTGGTCCACTAAGACTCCTAGATCCCTTTCACATGTACTGCCATCAAGCCAGGTGTCATCCAGCCTATATCTGTGCATTTCATTTTTACTGCCCAAGTGTAGTATCCTACGTTTCTCCCTGTTGAAATTCATTTTGTTAGTTTTGTCCGAGCTTTCTAATCTGTCAAAGTCATTTTGTATTCTGATCCTGTCCTCTGGGGTATTAGCTACCCCTCCTAATTTGGTGTCTTCTGCAAAATTGATAAGTATGCCCTCTATTCCGTCATCCAAGTCATTAATAAAGATGTTGAGTAGCACTGGGCCCAGGACAGAACCCTGTGGCACCCAGCTGATCACTTCTCTCCAGGATGAAGAGGAGCAGTTGGTGAATACCCTTTGGATTTGGCCCATCAACCAATTACAAATCCACTAAATAGTTGCATTGTTTAGCCCACAAGTTACTAACTTTTTTGCAAGAATATCATGGGGGACTTTGTCAAAGGCCTTACTGAAACCAAGATACACTACACCCACAGCATTCCCTTCATCTACCAAGTATGTAACTCTAATGAAAAAAGAGATAGGAATAGTCTAGCATGACTTGTTTTTCAAAAACCCATGTTGACTTTTAGTGATCATGGCATTCCTTTCTAAGTGCGTACAGACTGTTTGCTTATTGATCTGCTCTAGAATCTTTCCTAGTATTGATGTCAGGCTGACCAGGTGATAATTATTTGGGACTGAGGCAAAGAAGGTATTGAGTAGCTCTGCCTTTTCTCTCTCCCGTTAGCTTTTTGCCATCTTCTCCCCACAGCAGTTCTGCCACTTCCTTGTTCTTTCTTTTGCTATGGACATATCTAAAAAAGCCCTTTCTATTGTTTTTAACCTCTCTAACAAGCCTGAGCTCCATCTGTGCTTTTGCTTTTCTGATTTTTCCCCTACACGAGCTGGCAATCTGTTTGAATTCTTCTTTGATGATTTCTCCCTATTTCCATTTCTTGTACATGCTCCTTTTAAGTCTTAGCTCGGTTGAAATTTCTTTAGACATCCATCCTGGTTTCTTTAGACACCTCCCCTTTCCCCTCCTCATTGTAACTGTTTGAAGTTGTGTCTTCAATATCTCACTTTTTAGAAACTCCCATCCCTCATGTACTCCCTTCTCTTTTAGTATTCCTGACCATGGGATCAATCCCAGTAATTCCCTAAGTTTTCTGAAATCAGCTTTTTAAAGTCTAGAAGGCATAACTGACTACACTTGGCTTCCCATTTCCTCTGTATAACAAACTTCAGGAGAACATGGTCACTGTCTGCTAAGGATCCCACCACTTCCACCCCATTAACCAGGTCATCTCTGTTGGTTAAGATCATATCTAAAATAGCTGTTCCCCTTGTTGCCTCTTCCACCTTCTGGACAATGAAATTGTCTGCAGGGCAAGTGAAGAATTTATTTGACATTAAATTTTTGGCAGAGCTGGACTTCCAACAAATATCAGGATAGTTAAAATCACCCATTATTACTACATCTCTCCAGTCTGAATGTGCTGTCATCTCTTCTAGGAAGACATCATCCAAGTCCTCAGTTTGGCCTAGAGGACTGTAGTAGACCCCCACAACGACATCCCTGCTATTTCTCTTCCCCTTGATTTTTACCCAGATGCACTCAACCTGGCTCCCATTATTTAAGTCATGGGTCTGTTCACAGGTATATGCATCCTTAATGTATAATGTACTCAGCCACCCTTCCTGTTTGGTCTATTTCTCTGAAACAGGTTATACCCCTCTATTAGTACAACTACTAATAGTTTATTTACCATTCCAATAGTTTATTTACCATGCTCTGTACATTCTTATAGAGACATCTAAGGCCATGGGCCATTCCCCCATCTGCCTTTTAAAGGTTTTATTCCTCCCACTGTTGGGTTCATGTATTATTTGCCTTGTTGTCTGTATAAATTTTGGGTTATTATCTCCAGCACTTGATGAACTCCTGTCTTCCTGAATACTGTCTCCCTCCCCCACACAACTCAGTTTAAAGCCCTCCCGATAAGATCTGTCAGCCTCTTAGCAAAAACATTCCTGCCAACTGCTGTGAAGTGCAACTCATCCCTTGCCAGTAGTCCACTTCCATGAAACTGCACTTCATGGTCCAGGAAGCCAAACCGTTCTGAGCGGCACCATCTGTGCAGCCATTTGTTCACCCCCACTATCCTTCTCCCCCTTCCTGGGCCATGCTCTTCCACTGGAAGGACAGACAAAGTGACTACCTGTGCATCCAAGTCCTTCAGCTTCCTACCCAGAACCTCATAATCCCTTTTTGTAGGAGTAATGAGTCTAAAAAATAAAATTGTATTAAAAAATTCCAGGATCTAGTCCTTTTAAAAAGCAACAAGAATTATCTTCTTTAAAAAGAGAGTTAAAAATCATTTACTTTTAAATTCATGCAGAGTGCAACTTAGGAATGCAGACTGGCAAAGCTCAATTAACATTTAAAAAAGGTGTGTTCAGAGGTCTGAGATCACCCAGTTAAATTAGACTCATTACAAAAACAAAGGAGTCAGTTTAAAATGCAAACCAAAGTTTACTGAAGGTATATCAATCTCAATCTACATACTAAAACAAACTTTAAAAAGAGTTTCCTAACTGACTAATAATATTTAGGGTAGAAAAACTCACCCAGCCTACAGCGGTAAGAGGCTGCATGGTGAACATCATGGCATGGTTGCAGGAAAGATGGTTAAACAAAGATAATATGGCTTAAGATGGCTACAGCCTCATGGAGACTCTAACTTAAAAGAGAACTTACACAGAGCAGTAAAATTTAAATTAGGTCATGTGTTGAATGACCCAGCACTCCAGTTAGCTGGAAGTGCCCAGTGAAATAAGAGAAAGGAAATTTGGGAGAACAGAAGCATGCAGGGAAAAGACCTAGACTTATCTTAGGATGTGAATGAGGTACACAAGATTGCTTTTACATTACAATGATTATTTCCCCACATACTACACTTTTGATATTTGGAAGGCTATGCCTTGCAGTACCATTGGTTCCCACGTGGACCAAAAGGAAGGGATAGCAATCAGTAGGCTTCACAAGTCTTGTCAGCCTCTGTTACATTGCAGATTTTTGCACCTGTGAGACAGCACACCTCTCGAGACATCTTATCAGGCCTGCAAACTACAGATTCTGTACCCATCAGCAAAATGTCTCCTACCACCACCACATGCCTGCTCTGAGAATTGGCAGAGGCCAATCTGTGTGCTGAACTGTCCAAGGTCTCATGCATATTCTCTGACGCCTGGCTCTGCTGCTCTCCTTCCCATTCCTTGTCATCACTGACAAAGGAGAGAGTTTCAAACCGGTTCTGTAGTGCCAAACTCATAAAATGGCCGCTGCTCCTTCTACTTCTATGAATCACATTCTTCCAAATATTGACTTCCTGTGTATCAGAACTAACCTCCTCCAGAGGGACATCCCTTGCGTGTTCCTGAATCAAGACCTTCTGCTCTAAGAAAACCTCCTATTCCCTAATGTGTTATTCAGGCCTCAAGTTGCTGGACCTTCTCTTCCAGCAACACAACCAATTTTCACTTGCTGCAGGTGTAGCTCTGCACATCCACATTCAAGAAGACAAACATCCCACAGCTGTTTCAAGTGACTGCAGCAGTTCCCTCACTGTCTGTATTGAATACTTTGAAGTAGGCACTACCACAGAACTCTGTGCCTCCCCCTCAAATACCCACACCAAGCACCTTTGTTGTCCTCTCTCCTGTACACTGAGCTCCAGGGCCTGGGGACCTTTTCAGACGGCCCTTACCGCCAAGCAGCCTCCGGAGCAGAACAAGGCTGCTGCGCAGCAGGGGGTTGTTTTTGGATGCCACCGTCCCTCTTCTGTGACCATTCGTAGCACGTATGTGAAGCTTTGGAAGCAGCCGCGCCATATTTCAATCACTGAAGTTGCCCATGATTGAAATATGATGCGTCCACTTCCAATGCTTCACGTACGTACTACGAATGGGCATGGAAGAGGGACGGTGGCGTCCAAAAATGACCCCCTGCCGCACGGCAGCCTCGTTACTGCTCCGGAAGCTGCTTGTGCAGTAAGGGCCGTCTGAAAAAGTCCTAGATCCACATTTCCTCCCCAACCCCACCCTATACTACCATTACCCTGACACATAAAACACAGCCACCAAAAGTATCAACACATATTGACCTGCCATGACTAACAATTAACAAATACATAAAAAGCTTCCCCTACAATGAGAAAACAGCTTAATTTATTATTTTGTATAATAAAGCTTTCTTATTGAACCATAAAGAGGAAATTAATACCTGTTCCTTCAAAAGAACGACAGCTGTTTATAGATACCTTTGTCTACCATAAACACTTTCAACGAGTGGATACAATTTGATTTCTAATCTGAAAATCCAGATGTTGTAAACACATCAAATTTATTCTGTAGGTATTCTTGCAAGTATTTCCAATCCTTCACAAATCTACTATCTGATTTACCCTCCACTATACAGGACACGTTGTTGCAAACTCAGGGAAAATGGCTATGGCTAACATATAAAGACCTTATAGTGCATAAGGGAGATTCATACCAATTAAAAACAAGGCAAGAATTATTACAAGAGGGATTTGAGATCCAATGGTTCCCTTATTTACAGTTCATAGAGAGGTTCATAGTGGATAAAGATAAAGAGGGTCTTGATTTGTTAAAGAATGAGTTTGAAAACTACCTATTAAAAGGTGAGAAACACTAATTGGCAATTTATATAATTTATTATTGAAATCTAATTTAGCAGATGAGTTAAAGACTACATGGTGAAGTGGGCCAGAGATTTTGGTTACCATATTGATCTAGATTATTGAGAGAAATTATGAAAAAATAATAATTCATATAAAAGGTTTTATGCTCTAAGGGAAATTTTTTGGAAAGTCATGAATAGATGGTATCTCTCACTGAACAAAATAGCAAAAATTTATAAAAATGCTAGTAATTTGTGTTGGGAGTGTAATAAAGCTCTCTTTTCCAGGCAGCAAAGCCCTCTCAAAGTAGCTTACAAAAGTCAACTATTTGTTTATTTATTTATGCATCTTCTACATTGCCTTTCTCCCAAAGTGGGACCCAAGGTGGCTCACAAAACAATTAAAATCACAATTAAAACCAATTAAAACATACACAATAAAAACACACCCCGATAAAAGTCACAATTATATGCCAAAGGCCTGCTTAAACAAAAATGTTTTTGCTTGCCAGCAAAATGACAACAGGCTGCAGCCACAGAGAAGGCTCTCTCATGTCCTCACCAAGTGAGCCTGTGATGGTGGTGGAACCAAGAAAAAGCCTTCCCCTGCAGATCTTAAAACCCTTGCAGGTTCATACAGTGAGATAGGATCTTTCAGATGGTCTGGACCTAAACCATGCAAGGCTTTATAGGTAAAGACCAGCACTTTGAATTTAGACTATCCAAAACCGTAAAGCTTTTTTAACAATACAATTCAGTTAAAAAAACTAAGGAGATTACCAGATGTGGCCAAAAAGCCCAAGAGGAGCACACAAGGACAACATTACTGTACCACGAACAGGTCCCGGTTTCAGGTGACATTGTCATCCATGTGTGCTCAGTCTGTGCTGTAGCCATGAGTAAGGCATTGCTTTTCATTGATGGGACCTCCCTGTCAATTGAAAACAACACCTTATTTGCAAGTGCAGCACAAACTGAGCACGTGAGGATGATGACGACATCTGAGACTGAGATAAAATTTCAGCCCAAATCTGCATCGCTTGTAGCTGGGCTTGTCTACACAAGTGATTCACCCAGATTTTTACCCCCAGTGTAGATAAGCTGTGGGTCTGCCACCACTACCTAGCCAAGCACCTCTGTGTTGCCATCACTGCTGGCATGCAGTCACTTGCTCCAAGAGGCAGCTAGCCATGTGATCGTGTAGCTGGCTGCTTGTTCTGACCTCAGAGCAAGTGACTGCACCAGGGCTCTGCCTTCCCAGCACACAGTCAGTCACTCTGAGGTCACAGTGAGGCAGTCATCCATGTGATTGTGTGACTGGCCACTCACTTTGACCTCAGAGCAAGTGACTGCATGCCAGCGGAGGTGGTGCCAAGGAGGGGGGAAATGGTGGTGCCTGTCAGGCATCACTTGCCCTACCTCCTCCCCCACAACCCAGGGGGAACCTTTGTTCACATTACAGATTTCTCTGGAGTTTCCAGCAAAATCTGAAGAAAACTGCAAGTTTTAAAAATCTGGATTAAGGTGGTATACCCCGAGTTTGGTGAAGATAGGGTTGTACTTTTGTGTCACACCATACTTTCAGAAATAAAGCCAGATTCATGTGTGTGTGAGACAGGTTTTTCCACTAGTGTAAACAAGCCCTAAGGCAATGTACACAACTTTCCTCCTCCCCACCTTATCTTCAGAGCAATTCTATAATGAACTTTTGGCTGAGAGGCAATACTGAGTCAAGGTCACTAAGTGAATTTCATGGATCTCCCCAGTCCCTGACCAGTGTTCTATCCACTACATCAAACTTGCATCTTTTTAAATTGAGTTACCAGCCTAATGAATTGTTTGAGTGGTTTAAACATATTTTATCCTGATTTCAACAAAGCATTTGAGAAAGTCATCTATAATAATTTGGCTAGCAAATTGGTTAAATGCAGTACAGATGATAATGCTGTCAGAAGGATGAAAACCTGGCTGGAAAGTGTGTTTATCTGTGCTCCCTCATCAAACTGGACAGATGTTTCAAGTGAAGTGCAACAGGGCTCTGTCCTTGGTGCTTGTCCTTCAATATTCTTATCAATGACTTAAGAACAGTGGTTCTTAACCTGTGGTCTGGGGATCCCCAGGGGTCCACAATGTCCTCAGAGGGGGTCCACAAGGCTTGAAGACTGCTTGGCCCACCTCCTCTGCATACTGGAGCAGCCAGTGTGACAGGGGTCAAGGCAAAGGCTGGCTGGCTGGCTTGCTTGGCCTGTGCATCGCCACAAACTTGCAGGAAGAAGTGAGAGAAAAGTCTTCCTGCCCCCTACAGTGACTCTGAGGAAATGTTTAATGGATGGTGTAATTGTATTATTTATTTATTCAGCCACAAGGCTCTCAGAGCAGCTTATACATTGTTTAACAATAGCACATACACATCTACTCTGGTTTACAGTGCAAGGCATCTCCTAAGCTGTTTACGACGAGTTAGCTAATTGCCCCCAACAAGTTGGGTACTCATTTTACCGACCAACAGAAGGATGGAAGGCTGAGTCAATCTTGGAGCTGCTCTGCAGGATCAAACTCACAATGTTGTGGCTGTAGTTCCAGCATTTAACCACCAGGGCTCCCTAATAATATTATCAGGTGGTGTTGTTTTTTAAAATCTTGAGGGGTCCACAGCAACAAAAGAGATTTAAATGGGGTCCCTGGTAAAGAAAAGGTTAAGAGCCACTGACTTAGAACAAGGTAGGCAACTGCCAGCATTTGTCTTTTTTTTAATTTTATTTTTAAAATTTTCTTCCAGTTTAAAAAAATACAGAAAAACAAAGGAGTTGTTAATCCATTTTCCCACCCTTATACAAATTCATAATATATAACATATTACACAACACCAATTTTCTGTATTAATATTACATATAGCATTTTTCAGCTTTTTGTCAAACCACATTTCCTCCATGGCACCCCAAGAGTCTTTTTCTTTCTTTTTGGGGATTTTTCACCATTAAAAGCCTCCCCTTCATGGGGCACAGGGGCAATTTTACCGTGTTTGGGGGCCTGGGTGATTTTAGACCTATGAGTAGCCTTTTTATTCAATGAGTAAGTAAACAAGTTAACTTTTTCAATGAAAGCATTTTTAGTTTAAAAAACAAAAACAAAATATTTTTGTAAAAAAAGGGGGTGCTAAGGGGTCCCAGAAGTCTCAAAATACCTTGGGGACCATATGCAGCCCACATTTGCCCCACCCATAATTTAGAAGAAGGAACGGTAGGGATCCTTATTAATCTTGCAGATGACACAGAATAGGGATAGATAGCTAAAACCTTAGAAGACAGGAACAAAATTCAAAATGGTGATAGAATGGAAAACTGGGCTTAAACTAATTAAATACAATTAACCAGATAAAATTCAAAGTTCTGCACTTAGGCAAAAGAACAAGAACAACAAAGTATAGCTATAAAATGCATTTGGCAGAATTATATGTGGTTGCAATCAGTCACAAGCTGGTCAGAGGTGTGAAATGGCTGTTAAAAAAGCCAAATACAATTTTAGTCTGCATGACTGGAACTACAATATCCAAGTAACAAGTAGTAATTGTTCCATTTCGCTAGCGATACCCAGTGTAACATACACCATTATCTACATATATAAAATGCTTCATTCCAAAAAGTCAACATGGGTTTCAGAGAAACAAGTCATGCCAGACTAATCTGACCTCTTTTTTTTTTTGATAAAGTTACCAGCTTGGTAGATGAAGGGAACGCTGTGGATATCGCATACCTTGATTTCAATAAGGCCTTTGACAAGATTCCCCGTGACATTCTTGCAAACAAGCTTGTAAAATGTGGGCTAGAGAAGTTAACTGTTGAATGGATTTGTAATTGGTTGACCAGCCGAACCCAAAGGGTACTCAGCAGTGGCTCCTCTTCGTCTTGGAAAGATGTGACCAGTGGGCTGCCACAGGGTTCGGTCCTGGGCCCAGTGCTATTCAACATCTTTATCAATGACTTGGATGAGGGGATTAAGGGCATACTTATCAAATTTGCAGATGACACCAAATGAGGAGGAGGAGCTAATACCCTAGAGGACAGGATCAAAATTCAGAATCACCTGGATAGACTGCAGAGCTGGGCCAAAGCTAACAAAATGAAATTCAATACTGAGAAATGTAAAGTACTGCACTTAGGGTGGAAAAATGAAACACATAGATATAGGATGGGAGAGACCTGACTGAACGAGACTACGTGCAAAAGGGATCTAGGAGTCCTAGTGGACCACAAGTTGAACATGAGTCAACAGTGTGATGCGGCAGCTAAAAAGGCCAATGCGATTTTGGGCTGTATCAATAGAAGTATAGTATCTAGATCAAGGGAAGTAATAGTGCCGCTCTATTCTGCCTTGGTCAGACCTCACCTAGAATACTGTGTCCAGTTCTGGGCACCACAATTAAAAAAGGATATTGACAAATTGGAGCGTGTCCAGAGGAGGGCAACTAAAATGGTGAAAGGTCTGGAAACCATGCCTTATGAGGAGAGACTTAGGGAGCTGGGTATGTTTAGCCTGGAAAAAAGACAGTTAAGAGGCGATATGATAGCTCTGTTTAAGTATTTGAAGGGGTGTCACGCTGAGGATGGAGCAGGTTTGTTTTCTGTTGCTCCAGAGACTGGAACACGGAGCAATGGATGCAAGCTCCAGGAACAGAGATTCCACCTCAACATTAGGCGGAACTTTTTGACAGTAAGAACTGTTCGGTAGTGGAATGCACTCCCTCGGAGCGTGGAAGGGTCTCCTTGCTTGGAGGTCTTTAAACAGAGGCTGGATTGCCATCTGTCGGGGATGCTTTGATCAAGATTTCCTGCGTGGCAGGGAGTTGGACTAGATGGCCCTCGTGGTCTCTTCCAACTCTACAATTCTATGATTCTATGATTCCCACTCTGTTAATTGGCCACTTAAGAAACATATCAAGAGTACGATCATTTGACACATTAATATAGAACCTTTCAAAACTATAATGGCTAGTTCCATGCCGAGAGACCCTCCGTGACTGCCATGTAATCACGCACACACACACACACACAATGCTAGACACACAACACACACACCAGGACGCAAGAGCTCCTCCACCACCATGTATACACACATACATATCAGGCTACAGACACACACCACATTACACACAGACACCACGCATGCCAGGACATGAGAGCCTCTCCGCTGCCACCATGCAACCATGTGTATACACACCACACCACACTACACCACACCATGCACACCAGGACACGAGAGCCCCTCTGCTGCTGCCATGCAACTATGCATACACACACATACCATGCTACACACACATACCATGTGTGCCAGGACATGAGGGCCCTTCTGCTGCCACCATGCAATTGCAGAAACACAAACATTCCATGCTATACACACCCAACACTAGACACATACCCCATGCTGCACACATCCCTAACACTACACCCCACACACACCAATGCCACACACACACCAATGCCACACATACACCCCATGCTACACACACCACATACCCAAGTATGTGAGAGCCCCTACACCATCATGTTTAGAAAGGACTTGAAGCTTTCCACATGTTTCCACCCCAAGGCCCAAGAGCAAGGAGCAGCTACAGACAGCACAGAAGACCATGTTATGGTGGCCAAGAGTAAGGGCCAAATGCTACTCTTAAATAGCAGTTCTCCTGGCTCCTTCAGGTGTGCTGCATGATTGCAGCTGCTGTGTCTGATAGCTTGGCCCTGGTTCTTCCAAGACTTCCACAGCCAGCGCCTGAGTCTGCAAAGAGGCTGTCCTGACTGCTGCAGCCAGGGGCCTAGTCCTGCAAAGAGAGGCAGAACCCAGTACCTGACACCTAAACAGCCAATCAGCACACTGAAAATGGCAACATACCCAAGATGCACAAGTCTGACCTCTTCTGGAGTATCATGAAATGACAAAGATAACTTGTGGTGGATTGAAATAGCCATAACATTATACAATTCTCATATGTAGAATTTATGTGTAACACAGATCCAGTTGTCAGGTAGCCTGCCTGCTAACCAAGGGCCATCCCAGCTTGCCTGCTAGACAAACCACTTGGGGGACGGGATCAGGATTCTGCTGCAGTCTGAACCACCATGTGGTTTTGTTCCCCACAATTGTGAATGCGGCCATTCTGAAGTAGGCACCTGTCTTTGGGCTTCATCCCCAGATTCCTTATGGGGACTCACATCTTAGGAAGGAGGTAGGCCTACCTCCTCCAACCAAAATGGGCTTGGACCAATGTCAACTGACATCTCACTCTGCAAAGTTGGGGCTGAAAAACAACAGCAACATGAATTAACACTTTAGAAACCAAGAAAACCAGAGATGTTGCCACGAGGGCCATGTAGCCCAATTGTACTTTCAGGTAATAATTTCTCCCCTGCCCTATGAACTGTTCAGTAGCAGATACTCATGCAAAACCAGGATAAAAATAAGTCAGGGTAGATGGGGAAGTCCCACAGCAGAGTGAAGCTGGGTCAGCTGTTTATGTCATGGCCCTAGACCAGAGTGAAAATGACTGATTATGTCTCTCACCAGAAGATCCATTCCCAACAGCTAACCAGTGCTGCTGATCTGTTAGTCAGCTTGTTGTCATGCTACGTGACTTTTAGGAGGACTGCTGCCAGACCTAGATAGGGCCAAAGCTCCTTCCCTATTGCCCTACATGCCACACAGTGCAAATGTCACCCTCAAAAAGTAAACAAGGACCTTGGCGTATATGCAGTATATACTAAAACAGGTTCATAGAAGGACAATGAAAAATAAATCCTGTAATGGAAAGTTAAAGGAACTGCATAGGTGGTAGCCTGGGGAAAGGAAGACCCGGAGAAGAAAAAACTGAGGGAAAAGAAGACAGAGCTTAAAATGGTTGGGAGGAGGGTTGGCGGGGGAGGGGGGACTCTAGATTCCCGGAATTCTGGGAGGGGACAGCCAAAAAAAGTAACATATCTCAAAGGGCTTTCATACAGAAATAGTAAAGACAGTTGGGTAAGATCTAATGGTTCATGCCAGTGGTTCTTAACCTGGGTATGGGTACCCCCAGGGGTCCTCAATGTCCTCACAGTGGTTCTTTGAAGGCCTTAAAGTTGCTTGGCCCACCTCCTCCCTGCAGTGGAATGGCCATGTGACAGGAGCCAAGGCAAAGGCTTGCTTGGCCTGCACATTGCCATTCAATCTTCTCCAACCACAAACTTGCAGGAAGAAGCAGGAGAAAAGTCTTCCATCCCCCTTCAGTGCCTCTGAGGGAAGGTTTAATGGTGGTGGATCAATATAGCAGAAAAGACACAACGCTGTGCAGATCTGGGTGATCATAGAGGATTTTATGAAGCTCTTAAAGCAGTGTTTGGATGTACTTACCAGGTCCAAAGCTCCTTATACAGTACAGATGGTCGAACACTAATTACTGATAAAGCCTCCATCCTGAATCGATGGGCTGAACATTTTCAAAGTCTCTTTAGTGCCAACCGAGTAGTCCAAAGCTCAGCTATCCAACATATGATACAAAAACCGATGAAAAATGAACTGGACATAGCTCTCACTTTGGAAGAGACCCTTAAGGCCATACAGCAGATGAAAAACGGCAAGGCAGCTGGGATTGATCGAATCCCACCTGAAGTTTGGAAACACGGAGGTCATGTACTCCACAATAAATTCCACGATTTCCTTGTGAATTGCTGGGAAAAAGGGGAACTGCCATCAGACCTCCAAGATGCAGTCATCATCATCCTGTACAAGAAAAAAGGAGCAAAATCCGATTGCTCAAACTATCGAGGCATAACACTGCTCTCTATTGCTGGAAAAATCCTTGCAAGGATACTCCTGAACAGATTAGTTCCTGCTATTGCAGAAGAACTTCTCCCTGAAAGCCAATGTGGCTTCAGAGCCAATAGGAGTACTACAGACATGGTATTTGCCCTTAGACAACTGCAAGAAAAATGTAGGGAGCAGAACAAGGGTCTCTATGTAACATTTGTCAACCTCACTGAAGCCTTCGACACTGTGAGTAGAAAAGATCTGTGGAAGATCCTGGAAAGACTAGGATGTCCCCCCAAATTCCTTAAAATGATTATCTTGCTACACAAGGGCCAGCGTGGTCAAGTCAGATATGGCAATGCTCTTTCAGAGCCCTTTCTAATAACTAATAGAGTGAAGCAAGCTTGTGTTCTTGCACCAACTTTATTTACAATCTTCTTTAGCATGATGCTCCAAAGGGCTATGGCAGAGCTTAAAGAAGACGACAGCATCTATATACGTTACCGTACTGATGGTAGCTTGTTTAACTTAAGCCGTCTGAGGGCTCACACTAAGACTCTAAACTATCTAGTCCGTGAGCTGCTCTTCGCCGATGCTGCTGCCCTTGTTGCCCACACAGAAGCAGCTCTGCAGCGCCTAACGTCCTGCTTTGCAACAGCTGCAGAGCTGTTTGGGCTGGAAGTCAACCTGAAGAAAACAGAAGTTCTTTACCAGCCTGTGCCACAGGATGAATACCACCATCCCCACATTGCCTTTGGAAAATCTGTGCTCAAGTACATTCAGCAGTTCACCTACCTGGGAAGCATCATCTCCTCAGATGCCAAGATTGACAAAGAGATCGATCACAGATTAGCAAAGGCATATAGTGCATTTGGAAGACTTCACAAAAGAGTCTGGAGCAATAAACACCTGAGGCAAAGCACAAAAATCAGTGTGTATAGAGCCATTGTACTGTCTATCCTCCTTTATGGATCTGAATCATGGGTCACCTATCGCCACCACCTACGACTCCTTGAATGCTTTCATCAGCGCTGTCTACACACAATCCTAAATATACACTGGACTGACTATGTGATGAATGTTGCTGTCCTTGAGGAAGCTGGGATCACCAGCATTGAGGCCATGATATTGAGAACACAGCTGCACTGGGCAGGGCACGTTTCTAGGATGGAGGACCATCGCCTCCCAAAAATACTACTCTACGGTGAACTCGCCACGGGTCAGCGTAAGAGGGGCACTCCAAAAAAGTGATACAAGGACTCTCTGAAACAACATCTCAGGCTCAGACAAATTGATCACCAACAGTGGTCCACCCTGGCGTCACATCGGGAGGCATGGAGACGCACTATCCACAATGCTGCAGCCTTATTTGAGAACTCACGCCGAACAAGTCTTGAAGAGAAACGACAACGCAGAAAGAATCACAACCCCAAAACATCACTCAAGGAGACCTTCTGCTGTGCTTTCTGCAACCGGACTTGTTTATCTCGGATTGGCCTTTTTAGTCATCAGCGCGCTTGCAGAAAGCACGGGATGAGTCCTTCCTGAATCTTCATTTGCCAAAAAAAGCCAGAGAGAGAGAGAGAATTGTATTATTGTTTTTGTTTTAAATCTTGAATTAAGTCTTGGGAGACTGCAGCAACAAAAGATATTTAAAGGGGGTCACTGGTAAAGAAAAGGTTTAGAACCTTTTCTTTACCAGGTTCATGTTATTCGAGGGTAGATTTTAGCTGATTGTTATAAGTAATTCAAGAGAGGGGGTTGTCTATACGAGGCCAAAAAACCCCAAAAAACCCAGAGTGCCTCATAGTAATGGCCTTTCAAATCAACTGCAACTTTTCTTAATGGTATTTTTGCCCCTATAATGTTTGCATGAAAATGGCGGCCTCGAATGATTTGCTCATGTTTGTACTTATCTCAATTTGCTGCCACTGAACTTTTTTTTTAAAACATGATGCCCAAGATGCAATAGAGCTCACTTGCGAAGGCATAAATCCAATATGGTGGCAGTGGGTGTTTGCCTTGTTGGCAAGCCCTTCCCCCTGCTCCTTGCCTGTCCAATCAGCTTTGTGCTTCCTCTTGTATGGGAAAGCAATTAATATTGAATTGCTTGTCCCAACATGCAGGAATGTGCACTCCCCTCGCTGTTTTTTTAAAACTCCAGGAAAAGTCAGAGTTTTTGACATTCTTCCCTCATGTTCCCAATACGGTGAAATGATGCAGAATGCCATTAAGACAGGCTGTATTCTCCTCTCTTTTCAGTGAGGGTATTTTTGCCATTTAGACAACCCCTAAGTGTGTTTTAACAATGCAACCATTTATCTCAAAGTGTGGAAGGCTCTGCCTCACTGGAAATCTTCATGCCTCTGCTTGCCAACCTGCAATCACTAGTTGGGAGATGTTTAGCTGTAGATTTAATGCACCGAGCAGGAGGTTGGACTAGATTGCCTAAAAGGCTCCTTCCAATTCTTTGGACATTATCACAGGAGGCTCTAATCATGTGATTACAATGGGATGGTAGCATGATGTTATCAAATGACGTCATTGTCTTCCCATGCTCAGTCTGTGCTCCACCTATTAATCAGGTGGCACTTTTAATTAATGGGCAACAGCCATCAATAACCCTCAATATCGCTCTTTTCATGGTATTGACAAGCATACAAAATCACATCTTGTTGTAATTGTGTGATTACAGCATGAATGGGTGGTCCTCTTTCCCTCTTCCCCTTTCACAACGAGAACACATATGTCAACATCTGAGGGAGGATGTGAAGAGGACCAACAGGACACTATTTTAATGAACTATTGCCTTTGCTTGGTATGTTTTTATGTTTAAGTGTTTATTTGTGAAGTTCTTTCATTATGTATGTCTTTTTGATGTTTAAGCGAAGTCACATCTTCTTGTGAGAACAGCTGAAATCTCACCCATGCAAAATCAAGGACATAAGAGAATTTTTTTCTTAAAGGGACATGTGCCGGGCAGCAGTAAGCATTAATACTATGTCATTAGAAAACAATGTGAAGACAAGTGTTATTATAGCGTGAGCTGAAGTCCCATTCTTAAACCACTAGTGGTGGTCGTGTGATAATTGTAGTATGTGGGGAAATTATTATTATAATGCAATACAATCTTGTGTATCCCATGTTAAGTTCAGTTTAGGAACTTCCCTACATGCATGAGTTTTTCCACTCCCCCTTCTTCTTTCACTAGGCAATTTCAGCCAACTGGAGCAATGGGTCATTCATCACATGACCTCCTAATTTCATTGCTTTGTTATGCTTTGTTTAAATTCCTTTTAAGTTTGTCTCCATGTGGCTGTAGCCATTCTTTTAGTCTTGCTTTTATTTTTCACCCTTCACCATGCAGCCCTCATCTCTTAAGGCTGGGCGAGTTACTATCCTAACCTAATAATCTTACTTAGTTAAGGACCTTTTAGATTTGTTTTAATATGTAGATTAAGATTGATACACCTTCAGTAAACTTTTGACATGCATTTTTAAACAGACGTCTTTGTTGTTTAATGAGTCTAATTGTGATGTCCTGCCAGGACTGTTTGGATCTCCCCTGCATTTTCCTTTGTTTTCTTTTCAAGGCCTTAGCATGTCTGAGTATAGGAATACTCCATTGTATTAGACTTGTGGGAGAATTCCCCTGCATTTTTCTAAGAATTCCCCTGCATTTTTCTAGGTTTTGGTTTGTCCTTTCCCAGCAAGCTCTGTTCACCTAGAAGCTTTTTAGTTCCTTGGGGCTGTCTTTGCTGTGAGCTTGCAGAGAGCAGTTCTGGTGGCAAACAGGCCCAGACAGCCGGGAAAGGCATTTCTTACACCATCAGCCGAATTAGTTACCAACAGACATCAGCCAAATTAGTTACCAACACCATCAGCCAAATTAGTTACCAACACCATCAGCCAAATTAGTTGCCAATAACAAAGGAATCAGGAGCTGAAAGACCCTGCACCAGCTTCATTGAGTGAGGAGATCAAACCCAGAGAGATGTCATCCTGAAGACTGCTGAAACCCCAACTGTAAAGTACCTTTCATTTCAAGCCTTTTAGAGCTGGGGAGGAGAAAGCCCTTTCCTTTTGTTCTTTAAAATAAACTTCCCCCTTTTTTGAACTGGATGTTCAGCATCAGAGCCTTTTTGGGTAAAGGAGTTTGATCTCACCAGGGTACTGGCGTTGCACACCCAAACCTGCCACCACCTTTAGTTGGGTGTGTCTTCACACTAATTGACTGGGTGATCAGACCACACATTTAAATGTTAATTGAGCTGTGTCTGCATTCCAATGCCTTTACTCTGCTTACTTTGAAAGAAAGTTTTTTTTACTTTTAAAGAAGATATTTTTTTATTTTTTAATGGGCTAGATCCCTTGAATCTTTAATAAATTTTTAATTTTAGACTCATACCCTCCAACAATAATTACTGTAATAATGCCAGATTATCAGATGTGCCAATTATTCCAGGACAGGGATGGCAGGAGATCGCTAAAAGGCTTTCTGTTCAGACGTCATCTCTGTCCTGTCATGCTCCCATTCTGCTCCCATTCCCCTCCCACTCCATCTTATTAAGAATCATAGAATCATAGAATTATAGAGTTAGAAGATACCTCAAGGGCCATCCAGTCCAACCCCCTGCCATGCAGGTATACACAGTCAAATCATTCCCAACAGATGACCATCCAGCCTCTGTTTAAAAACCTCCAAAGAGGGAGACTCCACCACACTCCGAGGCAGTGTATTCCACTTCCAAACAGCTCTTACTGTCAGGAAGTTCTTCCTAATGTTTAGGTGGAGTCTCTTTTCTTGTAGGTTGAACCCATGCTCTGTGTCCTAGTTTCTGAAGCCGCAAAAAACAAGCCTGCTCCATCCTCAGTATGACATCCCTTCAAATATTTAAACATGGCTATCATGTCCCCTCGTTAATAGATCACCCATTCCATCTCTGTGACAGAATCACGGGCATCTGAAATGGAGCTTTGCGACAGCTGCATTCACTCCCAGACGGCTGAGGGGAGAGGGAGCAGTTTTCATGCCGGGATAAGGTAGGTGTGTGAAAAAAAAAAGTTTAAACGGTTATGGGGATGGGAGTTGGGCGGGTGGGGGGTGGCAAGACAGGGATGCTATTAAAGGTCCTGTCTTATAATCTCCTTTGTTTCTGCTTTCCTCAATAGTGGAAGTATACCATTTTTAGATGCTAGTCTGATAAAGTCCTATGATTTTGTGGGGGGTGGGGGAGTAAAATAATAGATTATACCTTATAGTGGCACTTGAATGAAAGCCATAAAACAATGCAGGTGGATATTCCTTGGAGAGGGAATTAAAAAGACTCACATTCCTCACAGCAGAATTGAATGGGCACCCTACCTCACTTCAGCTCAGTCTCTCCCAAGTGCCTGTTGCCATTTCCCCCTAAGGCCTGTACCATTTTTTCTGGAAAAACTATTAGGGGTTAGTCATCATGTGAATCTACTCCTGTCAGCAGCCCTGCTTAGCTGAACTGAGTCATGGTCAATGATAGCAATTCCCTTCTCTCTTCTGTCCTGAAAATAAGGCATCTTCAATCGTAACATTGTTATTTCCTTGGGAACCAGATACCATACAACAAATGAGGAATTGTGTATTTTGGTGGACAAACAAGGAGGTTCTGGCTGTGTATGTACGTCAGCCAAAAACAAAACACTGAAGGGTATCAAAAGAGGGAATATAAAAATTAATTTTAGAATACAAAATACTAGCTAAATGCTGAAAACTTTTCATTTACAATTCACATCACAGCATGATTAACCATAGTGGTCAAGGGAAAAGAGCGTGTGACCATATAGCCTTAATCAAACTGAAGTCCCTTCAATATCTCTTCTCATCATGAGGGGAAGACAGGCCATAAATCCAATTAATTAAACAAATAAATACTTCATTTCCCCCATAATCAATTAATCTCAGACCTTGTTGCAACCAGAGCTTGAAAAATTTGGGGACTAGAAACTCCAAAATGTATGGCCACCAGTGGGGGAAAGTTTGAGTGTTGTACTTCCCCAAAGCTACTTGTCTAAGCTTTGGTTGCAGCTATAAACTAGAAATCCTAAGTAACAATGCAACAGTGTGTTACACATTCTTGCACTGGTACTTAGAATTTCTAGTTGAGTGTGTCTCCCTGTGTGAGGCACCCAAAATATGCTGATCAGATCTTTGGTTTCATAGCTACCAAATAACCTTAATTTTTAAAACAAATTGTAAGGAAAATTATAAGTAAAAAAAATGGTGGTGCCATGGGTGAAGGCTCAGCCAATCAAACACTAATGATTTAACAGGAAAATACTGATTGCCTTGCTGCTTGTGTGATAAGGCTCCAGTAGGTACACACTCCAAAGAAAAGTGGCAAGGCAAGAGGAACATTCTGTCTTTCTTGCTGCCTTACCACATGACGTTGCTGTTCTTCTGGTGTTTTTTTGTTCTGGTCCTGTGGGGGACTGAGCTAAAACCACACATTTTTGCAAACAGGTTTTTCTGGTTAGCAAAAAGCCGTGGTTTTACCTCAGTCCCTAATGGGACTGGAATAACAAAACGGTGCTATGCGGTAAGGCAGCATGAAAGATGGAACATTCATGAGGCCTTGCCGCTTTTCTTCAGAGTGCAGTACGGCTCTAGGTAACCATGCAGCCACATTGCATACAACCATCACAATTATAATGGCCATGTTGTCTAGAGTAACCATGGAAAATTTGATGGACACTTCATACCACGTTGACATTTTTGAAAACTGATCATGTAAATTCACTCAAAAGCTGCATTTCATGGTTACTTCAGTGGAATGTCCATATCCCTGGCATGGAGGACTATCCCCATGTGAGTGCAGCTGGGAAGCTTTTTCTGGAAAGTCCTTCCAAGATGAACCAGCCCAAATACTATTGATTCTGAACGGAGGCCTTTCTAGGAAAGGTTTTACAGCTGCTCTTGAATGAGGACACTCTGTTGTGCTTCATTTCTTCAGTGTTGTCTGTATTCACTTAAACATTTGCAGCATTCTACATGGGTAGTTCCCTGAGAACAAACTCCCACATAAGGTCCCCCACAAAGAAAGTCTTTTCAATGGTACTTTCATGTGGAGGACAGTGGAAGGGTTAAGCTAAAAGTGTGTGCGTAAAACAAAGGGAAGGGCAATTCAAAAATGCTGTAGCTATACAGATTTGGATTAGGCACTTAAAGGTCTTCTGCCAGCTGGGGATCTACCAACAGAGCAATCTTTTGGCAGAAAGACTCTAGTGGCCAGGCCAGGACTTGGTGGCAGAAGAGCCAAACAAAGGGAGGCAAAGAAGTGACATAGAGAGGGAAGAGCTAAATTACCCCAGATTCAAACCATCCCCAATGGTAACATAAAGTTGGACCAGGGCTAGGGTAATCCTAAATAATTATTGACTTCCCTAGGCCAGGAGGGATTCGGCACAGCTTTAGCTGATCTAAGCTGTATCTGCACTGCAGAAATAATCCAGTGTGACACCGCTTTAACTGTCATGGCTCAATGCTATGGAATTCTTGGATTTGTAGTTTATTGTGGCACCAGAGCTTTCTGACAGAGAAGGTTAAATATGTCACAAAACTACAAATTCCAGAATTTCATAGCATTGAGCCAAGCAGTGTCAAACTGGATTATTTCTGCAGTGCAGATGCAGCCCTAGTGTCAGCTCATTTGGACCTTAGCCACCTTGGCCATGGAAACTGTGCTCTGAGTAGGCTACTTCTGAAGGAGGATTTCACTGAGTAGGCTTATTTATACTGACAGGAGAATTCAGCTTACTTTCAGGGTGTCCTGGTCTGCAGTGACCACAGGCTTGTCTACACGATCACCACACACACTGAATCAAGTTTGGGAGCACTGTCCACACAGTCATAGAATCATAGAATTGCAGAGTTGGAAGAGACCACGAGGGCCATCCTGTCCTCCCTTCCGAACTCATCCTGGTCCCATAATTCACAGTCTGTGTGGCCACATGGCCATGGCTGCTCTGTTTTTCCCCCTCCCCGTATCCATGCGAATGTACAGATGTCCACATTGAGGGACTTCATACATCCTATTAAATGGAGGTACGTGCAGCTAATAATGATATGGGTATGCTGTTATGCGCTTCCCCAAACAACTGTCGTGTATGAAAAAAAGAACAAAAGAAAAAAGAAACCACTAAAAAGACATAGAAACAAGGAAAGAGATTGCCTGGCCCAGGAAGACTCCTCCTGACCTCTTCCACCCACCTGTCAAAACTCCTCCCACCACGCCAATGGTGCTACGGAGCGCAGTACACAAACACACACACACCTGGATTTTCCACTCGAATCTCAACTCTTTTTGGTCCAGATTAAAGCCCTGATGCGCTGAAAAGACCAGATTTGAGCTGAACATCGTCTGGGCAGTTCACTGTGAAAACAAGTTGAAGTCATTTTATTTGGCCCATGTAGAAAAGCCCAATGTTACCAAACCAGCACCTGTGGGCTCTCTACACTAGCCAGGATACATAGGCTCCCTACCGGCATATCCTGCCTGTGCAGCTGTCCTGTCCCCCACCCCATTACCTGTGGGAAACTGCCCAGAGTCCATACAGGATGCTGTCCCATCACTGAAGCTGCTACTACCACCGTTTTCCCCGCTAACGTGAAAGCCAGACAAGGGTCCTGCAAAATGTGACTACAGGCCCCCTACATGTGACCAGCCTCAGTCACATGGTCAGGGGCCCCTGCCTGGCTTCAGGGAGAGCCAGGCTGCTGGTGGCAGTAGCAAGAAGCGGCATGCCAGATGGGCTCCTGTGGACACATGGGACCTGATTCTATCCACAATGCTGCAGCCTTTATTTGAGAACTCACGCCGAACAAGTCCTGAAGAGAAACAACAACCCAGAAAGAATCACAACCTGGAAACATCACCCAAGGAGACCTTCTGCTGTGCTTTCTGCAACTGGACTTGTTTATCTCGGATTGGCCTTTTTAGTCATCAGCATGCTTGCAGATAGTGCAGGATGAGTCCTTCCTGAATCTTCGTTTGCGAAGAAAAGCCAGAGATCAGGCCCCATCCTGGCTTGACCCTGTTCCAGCCACGTATCTGCCCAGGGGGTTATTTTGATTCCTTGGGGCAGATAGGGGTAAATGCCCTGCATCATTTGGACTATAGGGCTCTAGAACGGGGGCAAGCCAGGGTAACTTGCCCATGTGGATAAGTCCTGTGTCTCCATTTCCAAAAGGTACCTCTGTCCATTGTCTGCCTTAATTTTCTATCTTTCTATAAACAGTGAATCCCCTTAGAAATCTCCAGCTCTTCACCATGGCCTTGTGGCAGCATCACTCATTTATTTTTGTTAAGTTTTTAAAATATTTGACAAAACTATTTTTAATGAGTCAGTCAGCAGTAGCTCTTGAAAAAAACTGTAATGCTGCTCACACAATGGAACATAGCAAAAACTGGCTGTTTATAAGTACATTGTAGAAACCTAGATGTACAGATCTAGAGAACTTCTAAAGGAAAAATTAGAATCCTCTGCATGCTGGATATTACTGTCCATAAGAAAACATAAAGGTGTATATTTCAAGAGTAGTGTAATTGTCCTGAGAGCTGGTGTGGTGGAGTGGTTTGCGCAATGGACTCTGAAACCAGGCTCAGCCATGGAAACCCAGTGGGTGACCTTAGGCCAGTCACATTCTCTCATCCTCAGAGGAAGGCAAAGGCAAACCCTCACTGAACAAATCTTGGCAAGAAAAGCCCATGATAGGGCCATCTTAGAGTCACCATAAGTAGGAAACAACTTGAAGGCACACAACAACAACAAATGACCTCAGTGTGAAAAATAACCAGGTGCTTTTTAAAGAACTGGACAAAACCTCTTCTTGCAGCAATTCTAGACTTTTCTCAGGAAAGGAGAACATGTATCAGTGATGGAACATATGCTTTTCATGGCCAAGGGCCCAGGTTCAATCCCTGGCATTCCCAGTTAGGAAGATGAGATGGGAACCAAATTGACAATGCAGCACATCTGGCCATACTGTTTGGGAATGAGGTTGTAGTCTAGCATATCTGCAGGGCATCAGGTGAGTAAAGCTTAGACTAAAGTGAGGACTTTTTCAGATGTCGATTTACCACGGAAGAAGGCTCGTAACACTTGCGAGGCTGCTGTGTGGCAGGGGGCCCATTTCGTACGATGCCGTCCTCCTGCCGAAATCAACTATTTCAGTTCCGGGAGAGATCGGAGGCAGCCACGCCATATTTGGCCATTTTTTTATTCACGGGCAACTTCCATGAGTAAAAAATGGCCAAATATGGCATGGCTGCCTCCAATCTCTCGCGGCAGGGGGACGGCGTCATACAAAATGGGCCCCCTGCCGCACAGCAGCCTCGCAAGTGTTATGAGCCTTCTTCTGTGGTAAAACGATGTCTGAAAAAGTCCAGAGTCTGCATTTTTTTGGTCAAGTGATGGGAGGGTCTCAATTTGAGACCTTAGCAAGCCTCTGCCAATCACTATAGAGAGCACTATGCTTGATTATCAAGTAAGACAAAATTCTTGTAGCCAGCTGCTCTGGTAGCTTTTCTATTAGGCTCCTAAAACCTTGTGCAACTCAAAACATATATTAAAGGCTAATACTCAAGATTATTTTGTATTAAAGAGATTTTCTAGCACCTTTGGGATGTTCCTTTTTTCTGATATAACAGTACAGCCCTCTTTGCTTTTATTTCTGCCTGTAGCAGCCCTCAATCTTCCCTGCCTAAGCACGAGGGAGCTTTTATCTGTTGATTCCAAAGAGCTTCCATTTCAACACTCTCGTTAATTAACTTTTACAACAGTATAGATGTTGTGCCCCTGAATAGTCTATAGTAATTTTTTTTTTTACTTTTGTTCTATTTCTTGCATGATGAAAAGCTTGCCTTCTCTGACAGGCAGTCAGTGTTACTTTTCCATCCAATCAATTTATCAAGATCAGAAGGCACTGGTAATGGCAACTCATTTACTGCTCACTCAGTAATGAATGAATCCTTTGCTGAAGCTGGGATGACATATGAGTTGAATGGTTATTATTGTTTTAGGTGACAACAGAGGATTGCTGACTCCTTCCAGAATATTTTAGGGGAATGGAAAGAGGGAAAAAATGAATTATATTTGTTTGCCAGCATTATAGAAAGCTTGGTGTAATATCTGATTTTTATTGGTAGTTATTTGTGACATTTTAACACCTGAGCTTTCATTATGATGTATGAATAACAAGTAAGGCAGTTCTTTGAATGCAAACTTTTCCTCCTCTGGTTTTTAGGATTTTGGATAGAAGATGGACTGAATATCATCATGAAGAACAAAAACATGGAAGCTTTATGTTTGTGAATATTGTTGTTGGTGGTTGTTTTTTAATGTCTTTATAGTAAAACACCATTTACACTGTTCACTTGACAGCATAATATACACTTCATGGAAGATAACAATCTTCTCAAATGTTCATCAGCATATCAATTTTCACTTGGTATTTTGTGATAGTATATTGACTTTTGCTTCTCAAAGAGATCAGTTCTCAAAACATTTGGGTGATTCTCAGATACTAATCTGGCTAATATTGCTTAGGCAAGGGATAAACATAGAAACATAAAGTTGGAAAAGACCACAAGGGCCATCCAGTGCAACCCCTGCCTTAAAGGAATACACAAATCAAAGCACTCTCGACAGATGGCCATCCAGCCTCAGTTTAAAAACCTCCAAAGAAGGCTGACTCCACCACATTCCTAGGCAATGCATTCGACTGTGAAACAGCTCTTACCATCAGGAAGTTCTTCCTAATGCTTAGAAGGAATCTCATTTCCTGTCCTTTGAGTCCATTTTCCAGTCTTGTCTAGACAAAAAGATATAATGCAGATTGATGTGCATGATCACAAATTCGCAGCAGCACTCATTTGTTTCCACAGTCTTTTGGCAAAATGTATGATATGCAAAGCAACCTGTGTTTGAAATGCACGTGTAGCCATGCCTGCGAATCAAGATGGTGCTGGAAAATATAGCACATTAATGGTCTCCACATGTGTTGTAGCCACTGCACATCATGGGTTTTGTTTTTGTTTTTTGTTGTTGTTGTACTTGTAAATCAAAGGTGCACAAGTGCGACCTTCTGCTTATCAAAAGCTCTTTGGTCACCTCAGCACAGCAAAAAAGTGCACACTCAATAAAGTAAAAATTAAAAAATGGTGCTTCCAGCCACTTCCTTGCCAGCAACCCCACCCACCACCTGTGTGGGGGACCAATCCTCTCTCCACTTCCACCCTTGCCAAGAATGTGTAGCATCCTGAATTTGAAGTCCAGATGTGTGATAATGTGCAAGCCTGCATCATTATTCGAAAAACCTCGGGGAAATCTGCAAGAGTCCCCCCCGGCATTAGATGGAGTTTTGGGGGGCCCTCCTTCTGAATACCGTGAATTGTGTTCATAGTGTGTTGGGACAAAAGGTATTTTAGTAAAATTCTATGAGGAGTATTTTCATGGTCTAGGCAACCCCTCAGTGTCCTAGTCTCTGGAGCAGCAGAAAACAAGCTTGCTCCCTCTTCAACATGACAGCCTTTCATGTATTTAAACATGGCTATCATGTCACCTCACACACAATAAGAGACTTACAGGCAGCGAGGTTCATCCAAAGATATCTGGAGGTCATTATCTTCAGTTGCAATATATAGATAGCAAACCTCATTAACAAACTCAACAGCAATTTCTCCAGCATTCACTAACACTCCTCTTTCTCCACAACACCAACCCACACACAATGCATCTTGTGCTTCAGCTATATAGGAGTGTTTGAGTCTCAGCCTTCTGCTGAACAAACCCACTTCAGCTGTGCTAGTAAGTGGTCTGTTGCTCCAATATTTTTTCTTTTGCACTTAAAGTAGTATTATCCTGACAGAATGAGCATGAGAAGGATTAAGCAGAGGGACTATACAGATAGTCAGTCAATGGTCACAAGGCTGTAGAACAGGACAGGTCAACTTATGTCCCTCTATATTTTGGTGCACTGCATCATCCCAGCTAGTATAGCAAATGTGTTGAGGGTTCATGGGATCACCTTATAACTTAACAATGGATACTGTCACTCCTTTTGCTGAGTATTTGTAACATTCGAAGTTACTTTTATAATTTCATTGCTATGTTTTCACTAGTTGGTGGAGGAGGGATATCACATGGAGTACTGGCTCATTTTGTGCCTGGTGACACTGCTGCGTTCAGCTTTTTTTTTAAAAAAAAAGAAGAAGAAGTAAGTTTAACCATTTTCATCACTTTTGCAAATAGGAAAGTAAAGCATCACTGCTAAAATTGTAACTATAGGTGATAACGAACAAAATTTGGATTAATTATTTTTTAAAAAACTACTTTCCAATCTCTGGGTAAGACCATGAGAGCAAAGTGAAAGGAATGAATGAGAGACAGAGCACTGAAATACAAAGGAATCCCATGGCCCAAGGAGAGATCTTCCTTGAGTCTTGGTAACACCAGGGGCTCATCTACATAAGCCAGGATATGCTGGCTCCCCACTGGGGCATCCTGGCCACAGATCAGGCCTGTTGTTTCCCTGTTCCCTCCATGGAACAGTATGAAGTCCTGACAGGCATGCTGGCCTGTTGCTGCAGTTGCTGCCACCACCATTTCCCTAACTGTCTTAGAAGGCAGGAAGGGGACCTGCAACATGTGTCTGAGGCCCCTGCATGTGACCAGCCTTGGTCACATGCTGCAGGACTCCTTCCTGCTTTCTGGGAAAGCCAGGGAGGTGGCAGCAGCAGCAAGGGCCAGCCTGCTGGGACAGGCTACTGTGGTCTCGCAGGGCCTGATTGGTTTCCTCCTGGTGGAAACAGATTAAATCACTTTTTAAAAAAACAACATCATAATCATATCGGGGCCTATGCCACCTTCCCCCTGTCTGAGCCATATCTGCCCCAGGGGTGGTGAGTACTGCCCGGAGGCAGAATGGGACAAATGCCCTGCATTGTATGGACTGGAGGGTTCTGAGATGGGGGAAGATGGGGGTATATTGCCTGTCTACACAAGCCCCACATTCACAAAACCAACAGCATGAGAGAATGTGAAAGTAAAGCAACATGAACAAGGTTGGAAATATGTTTCTGCTTACGTAAGCATAAGCCCTATTAAACTTATAGGTCTTAATTTTGAGTTGTCCAGATAGGTTTGTGCTATGAATTCACCCATTATTTTTTCCATCTCATAGAATCATAGAATTGTAGCGTTGGAAGAGACCACAAGGGCCATCCAGTCCAACCTCTGCCATGTAGGAAATCACGATCAAAGCATCCCTGACAGATGGCCAGCTTACAAATGGTCATCTTTTGTCTTTTTTTACATTTTGTAATGAAATCATCAGCCAAGGGGCAGGAGAAGGATCCTCCAAGTTTTAAGTTTCAAAAAATCTTCCCTGTGGTTCAAAGAACAAGATGAGGTGGTGTGTTTCACTGAATAAAGAGCGTTTTGTTGGTAAGCACAAATGTTCAGTGGGAAATATTTTTGTTAGGGAAGGACTAGCCAAACAACAATTTCCCGCAAAATCAGTTATGTGCATACTTCTTAATTAGGACAAATATTTTTTGTTCCCTGATTGACTTAGGATTGATCTATGTGACTTTGTACCAAAATTTGAAAACATTCCTTTTTCCCAGCTACAACTCCCAGCATGGCCACCCTGACTAGGGGAGTATGGGAGCTGTTGTTTTAACAAGTAATGTTTCCAAGCTCAGCCTGTAGCTGCTTGAGCTTTAGCAGTCTATATTGAATAGTCTGCAGAGTTTAGAAATCTGCAAGTGCAGTTTGATAATTACATTCACTGAGGAAAAGGAAGGGGCAGGATCCAACTGCTTTGCATTTTTTACCAGTGGCAGCTGGTCTGGCTCTCTGACTTGTGGGAGGGGAAAAGTGTGTGTGTGGAGAGGAAAGTGTGTGTGTGGGAGAGTTACTGCATGGTGGAACCCCCTTCACGGTAAAGTTTCAGTTTTGTACACATACACATTAGAGTAACTCTCATTGAACAAAATGGGACTTACTTTAGGGATGAAATACATAGGATTACAAAAAGTCCTGGGAAGGAACACCAAAATTGCCCAGCAAGGTCTGAGTATGCTCTGTGGCATGCTGTGCTGCCTGATTTGGGTGGGTGGGTGGGGGAAGATAGTGGAGGAAATGGAAAACAAGGATTGAGGTGTGGGTGGGTAGATTGTCCTGGAAAAGGATATGTTTGGATTGCTGGAACATTGAACAGAAGCAATTTTGTCCATGATGCAACAATTTGTTCATCATTTTAAAAAAGCCAACTGAAGTCCCAATTTGTAAAGAGAAAAGTCACTCAACAGCTTCCCAGATTTGTGTGTATGTGCCTCCAAGTCGCTGTTGATGCACCTCTCTTAATGAGCCTAACCCCTCTCATTCCTGTTCAAAAAGCAGTAAAAAAAGTCCAGTTCATATAGGACAATTCACAAATCAGAAGGAATTGATTCCTTAGGAGTAAGATTGGGCAGCAAGTTCAAGCATCCCAACTACACCTCTCTTAGGACTTTATCAGATGCACAAAATATGGCATCATAATGATGCCACACAGCTGTGAAAGGGCGTGCATATCAGACAATGTCACCCTTTCGCAGTTACGTCTCTGCCAAAACCTGCATTTTTAATTAATGGCTGAAGCCATCAATTGATCCCCCATGCTAGTTTTTTGCCAGCGTGTGAAACCTCACAGTTGTTTTCCTCATACTTATCCAATCAATGGCCCATCTGGTGTGAACACTTCCGGGCAAGATTGCAACATCCAGGTAAATGATGCACTTTTTATGACCCTCCCCGGGTTACTTGTTAGTTTTTTAGTGTGTTTGGGTGCTTGTGTAAACTTTTTTAGTGTTATTTTTGTTTGTTTTTTGAATTTCCCATATGATGGAGTCTCATGATAATCTGCAGGATTTCAAAGGAGGAAGTGAATGGAGCTCTGTCGACTTCCTCTTTTGTTGCTGGGGAAGCCTTTGTCAGGAAAGTGCAGTGGTGGGGCGGGGCATTCCTTTGTTGGCATAAAAATGGATTTTTTATGCCAGCAAAAGAACACTTAAATGAGCTCATCTGATAAAGACCTAGCTATGATCACCCCATTCAGATTAAAAAGGGATAAACTTCAGTTGGGACCCCATGGCATATCCACCCCAATCTTTCCCTGTCTAACCACCAGACTCTTCTTCTGCCCCTCCCTTTGGTTGATTTTTATCCCCAGCCTTGTCCTTTCCCTTATAGATCTTAGCCTCTCGTCCCACAGCTTATCCAGCCTAACCTGCCAGAACCTCCTAAAATTGACCCCAAATTGGCTGAAATTGAAACAAGAAATCAGTAACATTATGTCCAGTTCGAATTTTGCTTGATTTTTTTTTATGGGGTGGGGTTTCTAGCCGGTTTTTAAGGTATGTGAAGGGCTTGAGGTGGGGGGGGGACTGCTGCATTTGCAATGGTTTTGGGGCGATTGGGAGATATTTGGGGCAAAAGATTGCCCAGAATTTTTACAATCTTTTTAGGGAGTCTGGGGACTTTGGAGGTGCACTTTGTGGCATTTGCTTACCCTTGCAGAAAGAGAACTAGATTATCCAGTTTCCAGGTGGGAGGGGGATAAGCAAGGAATCACTGGCTCTCAAATGGTGCCTCATGCCATCCAGATGAGTCATTTTAATGAATCTGGCTCAGAAAGAGACGGAATGCTCAATGCTGCAGTGAAATAGATAATCTCCCATTGACCTCTCTGACTGCCTTTCACAACCTCCAGTCTTACGCCATGGAGGTACTGTGCCACCCAAATACTAGATTTCACTGTTGTGCAGTCAGTCATGCAACTCACATCAAGCTGATGCATGCTTCCATTTTGCAATGGCCCTTAGGCCCCCAAGTGCTTACGAGATGCACTTATACAGTGCCTTGAAAATCACAACCACTCTTTAAAGTAGCTCTTTATAAGTCACCCATCTGTTTTTAGTCATCTCCTCATTTTTATGAAATGCTTTATTTGTTGAGACCAACTTTGGAATTTTAGTGTTTATGATACTTTTATATTTCATCCATACTTTTAACAATTGTCTTTTTATAAAATGATTATTAAAATCTTTGTTCACTTTAATTTTATCATAAAAAAGCTAGGTATGCCATCCAAACTTAATGTCTGAGCCTTCCAGTTGTAGTAGTTTTCTGTCTTCTAATCTAATCTAATCTAATGACATGATAGCCATGTTTAAATATTTGAAGGGATATCATTCTGAGGATGGGGAAAGCTTGTTTTCTGCTGCTCCAGAGACTACGACATGGAGCAATGGGTTCAAACTACAAGAAAAGAGATTCCACCCAAACATTAGGAAGAACTTCTTGACAGTAAGAGCTGTTCGGAAGTGGAATACACTGCCTCAGTGTGTGGTGGAGTCTCCTTCTTTGGAGGTTTTTAAACAGAGGCTGGATGGCTTTTTGTCGGGTATGATTTGATTGTGTATTCCTGCATGGCAGGGGGTTGGACTGGATGATCCTTGGTCTCTTCCAACTCTGTGATTCTATTATTCTAATCCATTATTTGATCCATTCCAGACAACAGGCATAATAATAAATGTTCAGGTTTGACAGACCTAATCCTCTGCTCACATCATCTTCTAGTACTTTAAATTTATTCTAGGTTTTTTGCCTGCCCATAAATATAAATAAAAATAAATAATAAAATTCTTGAAAGAACTGTTAGTTCTTCCTCCAGGAGTACCCTCTTCATTGGTACTTCATTGGAAGTAAATCTTGCTTCTATTAAGGCTAGAATCCACAAAGCAGTTATACTTTACAGGAAAAGATCAATGAGCTTGGATGACTGTAATTTAGCAAAACAATGTTTTACTGAACAACTTGCTAAAGAAAGATGGGCCCACTTTTGGACAACATTGTCTCTTTCCTATTTTGAAAACATCCAGACCTCTATCATTCATAAGGACAAATATTCTATTAGAGATAAGATTTTTGAGTTGGATTCCTCTGAAAATATGCTTGCCACCCAACAGCAAATGTTCTCTCCATGGTACAGTCTTATAAAGAGGGAACAATATTTCCAGCAGTATTTTCAAGGCTTAACTTTCATTGCTCTGAGAAAAGCCTTTACTGCCCTCTGTTTTCAGACAATGCCTTCATTTCATTTAGAGGGAAGGTATAAAAGGATCCCTTACACACAGCGTCTTTGTATTTGTGGCTCTGGGGAGGTGGAAGACTTAGTGCAATATCTTTCACACTGCCCACTGGATAGGGACCACAGGAACATTTTCTGGGAGACCTTTTGAAAGTGAGGTCAGGTTGGATGCTGCCTTATAGTATTTGTGATCTGTTGGCACACCACTCCAAATCTATTACACTTAAGGTGGCCACATTCACAGTAGCAGCCCAAAAGATCTGCTGCAAATTTCTAAAAACATTAGCAGTGGACTGCAAAGGGGACCAGTGGTTGTAGACCCCAGCATTTTTCCCTTGTAATTTTACTTGATTTTATTCCTGTATTTTCCTTGTATTTTGTAGATACTTTTCTGGTGTGTTCTTGTAATATTTTATAACTGACATTGTGCCACAGACAAATAAACTTGATGATGACTACATCCTTAATGTCACCAATAGGATTGTAGCAATGAAAAATCAAAGGTCTATTTGGTCCAGGATTCTGTTCTCATAGTAGCCAAACAGATGATTCAGTAGGAAATTCACACACCAGATGTGAATCCAGAAGCATGTATGTGTTCCTCAGCAAATGGTATTGAGGGACATAGTACCCCTAATACTGGAGGTAACCGTCATGATTACAAGCTATTGACAGACAAATATTTTCTTTTATCTGTCCTGAATCTTCCACCACTCAACTTAATTGGATGACCACAGTCTTCTGTTAGGAAAAATGTCTCCTTTTGCATTTTTCCACATAATTTTATACACCTCTGTTGTGTACTCTCCCCTCACTTGTCTTTGTCCTAAGATAAAAGAAACTCAAATGTTGTAACCTTTCCACATAGGAGAGTTGTTCCAGATACTTATTCACTTTAGATAGCTTTTTCTTCACTTTTTGTCATTCCATCTAGCTCCCCAAATCACCTTCATTGCAGAGTATTGTCTGTGCTTATCAGTTATAGAGAAAAGTGAAAGGAACCTAATGTAAGAACAGACTGGGTGTATTTTCTCCATTGGAGAACCTGAGATAATTTCACTACTTTAGGCTTCTCTACTTCCCAGTTTTTCTTTGTGATCTATTATGCTGATTGGGATTTAGGTTTTTGGTTTTTTAAAGCAAACTTTTCCCTTTTTTGGCACAAGATTATGTTCCAAAGCTTCTTGAATGCTAATAAACAAACCAAGTCTTCCTGGGTTTATTTAAGGCCAACAAAGTGAGGGCAGAACTTGACCAACAACAGCCTGCCTTCTGATGCTACAATGGCTGTGTGAATCCCCTTCAATGAGATCCCACACATCAATACGCAACCCAAATCAATTTCTTTTCATCATGAATGGTTCAATACGTTCCATTAAGTTACTCAGTGTTCTGCTACAATTAATTAAAAGCATGCTGGATGTAAGATCACATTAGGTACTTATTTTGTCAAATGCTTCTGTTCCAGAATTGTAAGAGTAGTATAAGCATGCTTCAGTTTGTGGTTGTTGTTGTTTTGAAATCTGAACTAATGCTTTCTGCTGCTCTCCAAAGAAATAAGAAACTTTTTATGTCTAATATAATGAAGCCTGGATTAATCCAAACAGTATTATGTTGTGATATTAGACATCATTTAAATGAAAAACAGATTGAAATATTCAGTTGTTTTCTTATTTCTTGCATATATAAAATCAGATGTGCCTTTCCTGGGTTTGCAGAGCTGCTGGTGAGAAATGAAGAGAAGCCCATCACCATGTTGCTGGAAATGTTATATATGAGAACACCAGCAGTCCGTATGCTGAGTTTTGGGGGACTCCTCACTTGGACCATGTGCTGCCAATGCATAAGACTAGCCTCATTTGTATAATACCACCACTGTCAAGGCCTATCTGGCCATTTCATCAGCATTCTTTCTCAAAGATAAGTAGTGTAGTATGTTGATGTCAGGGGCTTAAAGATAAACAAAGATTTGATCTAGATGTTGAGGAAAATCTCATGTTAGTCATCCCCATTGTCAGCGTTTCACAAATGAATGCCTTGATATGAATGCTCCCTCACCCAACCCACTGAAACTATTTTGTCTGCTAATTGATTTTTATCCACTGGTGCATGAAGAACAGAAGAGAGGGCAAAGGAAGAAATATGTTTTCATTGAGTACCCTGACAGGAAGTTCTGAAGAATCACAAATGATTGTGTGGTCCAGTAGCAGCTGGTGGCTCCAGAGTCATTGGGGTACTGTGTCCACTAATAGTTTTTATCTGAACTCCAAAGGAACCATCCATGATGTGAATCTACCTGGTGGGTGTAGAGTCTAGCCACTTGGTTAGGTCTTCTAAACTATGACCTAAAGCTTGGGACAGACTCATTGTCTAAGTGATGTTGCAACCACCAGCATCTACCGGCATGGTTCCTGTGTTATCCAAATTACTGGTGGTTCATGGGAACCCCACTCACATCAGATATTAATATAGGATATTTTAATTAGCTCAATATGGCAGCAAGAGACTGGGTAACTATGGGATCTTTTGACCTATGTATACCAGTACTAACTGATGAGACTCACAGCGAGGAAATAAAATAAAAATGGTTTTTATTGAAAAATAATCTCAGAAGCATTCACACCAACACGCAGGCTTCAAGCAATCACACAAGGCTAGCAAAGAATAGTAGGAAGTATTGGGAAAGAGGAACAGAGTTTGGGATGATGGGCTATACTATATGTGTCTGAAGAGAAGAGATTCATGCAGATAAGAAGTATGACTATGGACGCCGGGTGACACAGCAAACCAACAGAGTGATGGCCTCTGGGACACTGAGCACACTTTGGCCATATTTTGGGGTGATATTTATATTCGATATTTCCCCTGAAGGGGTGTTTTGAGTGGAATGCAATTTTAGGTGGACAGTTAAACAATGGACTCTCCGGCCATGTTAATGATCGCTAATGGCTGAGACATTAAGACTGATGGGCATCAGACAACCATCTATTGTCAAGGAGAGGGGTGCGAAGGAAAATCAGTTTGCAGAGTGAGTTTTCTGGCCACTTGACTGAATTAGTGAATGACCCATTTCCAGATACATCCAGGAGAATTAGCACATTTCCACCCTAACTCACTGCCCAAGGGGGTGTTCCACATAATTACTACCCAGGCGTGTCTTTTGGGAATTTGGAAAGACTTCTTTGTTAGGTTTTGAGCAAACCTTCGCTCAGTCCCTGTTTCTGTGGATGTCCGAGTCTACTGCTAACCTCATGAAGTGTCAAAAAATAATTTATGAAACATAGCCAATTGATGAATCATTGTAAGGGTGGGAGTGCCAGGGTAGGTAACACCTGCAGCTACTGCAGTTCAGAATTGCAGATTTCCTGTGTATTGACATTTGCAGATATTTGTCCTCTGTTCATTTCCCCTCTCCCAAGTTTCACTTCTTACCCACAATAACCTCTCTCTCTCTCTCTCTCTCTCTCTCTCTCTCTCTCTCTCTGGCTTTTCTTTGCAAATGAAGATTCAGGAAGGACTCATCCCGTGCTTTCTGCAAGCGCGCTGATGACTGAAAAGGCCAATCCGAGATAAACAAGTCCGGTAGCAGAAAGCACAGCAGAAGGTCTTCTTGGGTGATGTTTCTGGGTTGTGATTCTTTCTGCATTGTTGTTTCTCTTCAAGACTTGTTCGGCGTGAGTTCTCAAATAAGGCTGCAGCATTGTGGATAGTGCATCTCCATGCGTCCATGTGAGGCCAGGGTGGACCACTGTTGGTGATCAATTTGGCCAAGCCTGAGATGTTGCTTCATGGAGTCCTTGTATCTCCTTTTTCGAGCGCCCCTCTAACGCTGACCCATGGTGAGTTCACTGTAGAGTAGTATTTTGGGGATACGATGGTCCTCCATCCTAGAAATGTGCCCTGCCCAGCGCAGCTGTGTTGTCAATATCATGGCCTCAATGCTAGTGATCCCTGCTTGCTCAAGGACAGCAACATTCATCACATAGTCCAGTGTATATTTAGGATTGTGCATATACAGCGCTGATGAAAGCATTCGAGGAGTTCTAAGTGTTGGCGATAGGTGACCTATATTTCAGACCCATAAAGGAGAATAGACAGTACAATGGCTCTATACACATAGATTTTTCTGCTTCACCTCAGGTGTTTGTTACTCCAGACTCTTTTGTAAAGTCTTCCAAATGCGCTATATGCCTTTGCTAATCTGTGATCGATCTCTTTGCCAATCTTGGCATCTGAGGAGATGATGCTTCCCAGGTAGGTGAACTGCTGAACGGACTTAAGCACAGATTTGCCAACGGTAGTGTGGGGATGGTGGTGTTCATCCTGTGGTGCAGGCTGGTAGAGAACTTCCATTTTCTTCAGGTTGACTTCCAGCCCAAACAGCTCTGCAGCTGTTGCAAAGCAGTATGTTAAGCGCTGCAGAGCTGCTTCTATGTGGGCAACAAGGGCAGTATCATCAGCAAAGAGCAGCTCATGGGCTAGATAGTTTAGAGTCTTAGTGTGAGCCCTCAGACAGCTTAAGTTAAACAAGCTACCATCAGTACGATAATGTATATAGATGCCATCTTCTTCAAGCTCTGCCGTAGCCCTTTGGAGCATTATGCTGAAGAAGACTGTAAATAAAGTTGGTGCAAGAACACAACCTTGCTTCACTCCATTAGTTATTAGAAAGGGCTCTGAAAGAGCATTGCCATTTCTGACTTGACCATGCTGGCCCTCATGTAGCATGATGATCATTTTAAGGAATTTGGGGGGACATCCTAGTCTTTCCAGGATCTGCTACAGACCTTTTCTACTCACAGTGTTGAAGGTTTTGGTGAGGTTAACAAATGTTACATAGAGTCCCTTGTTCTGCTCTCTACATTTCTCTTGCAGTTGTCTATGGGCAAATACCATATCTGTAGTAACATAGCACCCTGTTTTTAAGGGTAATCAGTTGAGGCAAATGTCAGCAGAGCAAAACAGGACAATGGGGTGGTGAATCCCTGAGACATCTTCCTTTTCCTTTGACATTTTTAGATTTTCAGTGTCTGGGCCAAATGCTGGCCTTGATCTTGGACATGCATTCTCAGTTCTAATTCTGACTGGACAGCAGCCCTCACCAGCAGTGCGACCCATGCCTATGCCAGGAAAAGCAATCCAGTCAACAACCTATGCTTGGAGCCCTGGTGGTGCAGTGGTTAAATGCTGGTACTGCTCACAACATTGTGAGTTCTATCCTACAGGGCTCTAGGTTGACTCAGCCTTCCATATTTCTGAGGTTGGTAAAATGAGTACCCAGCTTGTTGGGGGCAATTAGCTAACACATTGTAAATTTCTTAGGGAGTGCTTTGCACTGATAAGTAGTATAGAAATGGGATCCTAAGGCATTTCGACATATTGGGAAGGAGGGGGGGGACAATAAAAACTACACATGGAAAGCCATTGTGGCTTTCTCTGAACTTTTGAAAAAACTCTGAAGGAAATGTGCATTCCTGCTCATTGGGACAACCAATGCAATTTGTAGCACAGCCTAGAGAGGGCGGAGCTGAGTGTCAGATTAGTTAGACATGCACAGGGCTGGGCTTGCCATCAAGCACCTGGAAGCGCTAGCCATTGAGAGCTTTTTAAAACTTTGTAAAACTTATTTTTTAACTGTCAAAGAAGGGAACCTGGCAGCGTCTGGAGACAATGAGGAGCCACCCACCCTTCAGCCATCCGATTCAGCAGGCATGAGAGAAGCAGCAGCCTGGTCTAGGAAGGTGAGATGAAGCTGGAGTGAAGCTGGAGTCCTTCTCCCAGTGGCTGGCCAAGTGACTCCTCCCATCCCTTTAAATTGCAGCCAGAATTGGAGGTTGCTGCCGCTGCTACTGAAATGGGTGAAGGGCAGGAGGCTCTCTCCTCCTCTTCCTCATATTGGTTGCCGCCCTCTTCATCTCCGGGCGCTTCCAGGTTCCCTTCTTTGACAGTGTGTCTCCCCCAATCACCCCTCCACTGGGCAAAAAAAATGACACGGCTGCCATCTTGATTCACAGCCATGTGAAGGTCAGAAAATGCCATGGGAACAAAATGATGCTGCTTCAAATTGGGTATAATGTGCAGGTAAGAGCATTATCTCTTCTTGTTTAGATGAGCCCAAGGTTACTTCTTGTCATCCTCTGAAATACTGTTGCGTACATTATGACCAAATAATGCCCTAAACAATACTTAACTAGTAATTAAATTTAGCTAGAAGCAAGCTACACTCAGTATTAAACAACATGGGTTGTTTTAGAAAATTTTCTAAGTTTTTGAATGACAATATCGATTAGTACTTTGGCAGTCCTCATTACTAATACTTTTGGGCCTGGCACAGATCAAAAGCCTTCTGATTTTCACACACACACAAAAGGATCTGCATTTAGGTTTTTAAAAATAAAATAAAATAAGCTTTGATTTCTTTTAACTTGGATTAGCCATGGCTTCACCCTTCTGTGTAGCACAGGGGAGCACAACTGATCGGAGTTAGAGGGCTGCATTGGTCTACTGGGAAACCTTGATGGGTCACACCCTGTTGCATTTCCCCATAAAAATATTTTAAAACTTGGTGTCCCTTAAAACCAGCAAAATGGTGTCCCTTACATAAGATGGCAAAATCAAGGTTTGCTTTTTGGATTATTATTTTTTTAGGAATATTTTCAAGCTGTGAATACTTAAATCCATGGATACCAAATCTGTGGATGCGGAGGGACAACTGCATATCATAGTTTTATTGTAAACTTAAGTGAGCACTCTTTGGCTATGTTTACATGTCATGCTAACCCATGGATTATGGTAGCTGTTTATGTTGGTGTGCTACTTTAGCTCTGGTTGTCCTGAAGATAACCAAACAAACTAGTTTGTTTTCCCCATTTCTAGTCGATCTCTCCCATATCTTTTATCAGCTCCTGTTTCAGCTTCTGATGGACAGCTGGAGGAACAAGCCAGGGGACAAGCCATGGTTCTGGGTCTGGATGAAATGGCAAGCTAGATTTCATAAACAAAGAAACCATGGTTGTTTACAGAGAAAGACAACAAGCCCCAATTCAGCAACCTGCATTTCTGTTACATGCAAATTGGGCTGCTGAGTGGACAGATGATAGAAAAACATTAAACAAATACTCAACTGGACAAACACATGCAGAGAGAATAGGCAGAAATCATGCTGAGCTGCAAAGTGATTTTTTTTTCTTACCACCTGTGATGTACCAAGCACACACGCTCACATGCAAGCAATAAATTACTTTGTTGACATGGATTCATGTGTCAGGAACATAGGACAAAGCCGAAACTGAATACAGCCAGTGCAAACCCCCCCAGATAAACCCCTCGGCATGAGAAAAGTATTCAGGGAGTAAAAATGCCTCCCTCTCAAGACGGCTGGCACCTGGACGCCTTGACCTTGAGCCTCTGTGGAGAGAAACGTTCCCAGGCCAACAAGACGGGCTGGCCTCTCTCCAAAAACTCCAGAGGCCCAGACAAGGACAACGGCCTCATGCCAGGCTCATCCACGAATTCCACTCCAACACCCAGAATTCAGGGATGAGCCTGACATACCGCCCACCAAAAGAGAAGCCCCCCCCCTTTATTTAGCCCGGCTTATCAGGAAAGCGGGCATGGAACTTTCGCAATAAGCACAGAGCATTCACATGTTCAGAGCTAACCCACTCAGCATGCCCTAATGGCAGATGTTTCCATTTAACTAAGTATTGTAAAGTCCTCCTGTGAACCCGAGAGTCCAACACATCTGAAATTTCAAAATACTGGTGGTCGTCGACCAGGATGGGATGAGGAGCCGGTCCCGGATCTGGATGATGACAGTCTGGAGGACACGCCAGCTTGAGTAAACTAGAATGAAACACAGGGGGAACATTACGGTACAGTTTGGGAAGCGACAGTTCAAAAGCCACCAGGTTTATCACCCGAGCAATAGGGAAAGGACCAATGTACTTGGGCCCCAACTTCTTTGAAGGTTGGGGACTTTTAAGAAACTTGGTGGATAAAAAGACCAAGTCCCCTACGGCGTACTTCAGGGTGGGGTCCCGGTTTTGGTCAGCATGGTGCTTGTATCGTGCCTTTGCAAAGTCCAAGGCCGAAACAACTCTTGGCCAGGCATCTCTAATTTTCTGACTCCACTGGGTCACTGAGACCGGGTCCTTGGAGGTCCCCTCCCCTAGTGGCAGAGGATTGAAGTCTTGTCCTGAAACAATTTTAAAAGGGGAGAAGCCGGTGTTCTGGTGAGTGGCATTATTATAGGCGACCTCCGCGAAACGCAAGAGGTCTACCCAGTCAGATTGTTGGAAGTTCACATAACACCTCAAATACTGTTCAAGAATCTGATTAGAACGTTCACTTTGCCCATCACTCTGGGGATGATGGGAACTGCTGAGCCCTAATTCGACTCCCAAAAGGTTTGTGAATGCCTTCCAGAACTGGGAAGTGAACTGAGCCCCCCGGTCCGACACGATCTTAACAGGAACCCCATGTAACCTGTAAATGTGTTGAATAAACAACCTGGCTAACTCGGGGGCTGTTGGGAGTTTCTTGCAGGCCACAAAATGTGTTTGTTTCAAAAACAGATCAGTCACCACCCAAATAACAGTCTTTTTCTTACTTTCTGGCAATTCTACTATAAAATCCATACTGATGACTTCCCAAGGCTTAGTCGGGGTAGGCAAAGGCTGTAGTAGGCCTTTTGGCTTTCCTGCCCCACTTTTTGCCATTGCACACGTGGAACAACCTTTTACATACTCCTCCACCTCCTTTCTCATCTTTGGCCACCAAAACAGTCTCCGGGCCAAGTGCAAAGTTTTTATATACCCAAAATGCCCAGCATTTTTAACATCATGGCATTGCCTGAGGATGGATGCCCTCATGGCCTCTGGGACATATAGATGCTCCCCCTTCCAAGCCAGGCCCTCCCTGAGGGTCACCTCCCTGGGGTGGCCCAAAAACCATGGGTCCTTGGGAAGGACCAACGCCAATTGGGATTGCCATCCACCCCCATCTCCCCGGGGGGAGGGGAAGGAGGAGCAAGCTCCAGCGTGGCCGGGGCTTCACTGGGGCCAGCGTCTACAGCTGGTGGGACGGCTTCATTGATTGCCCTATGATCAGGCCCTGGCTCCAAAGAGGGACTGGCTTGGGCCTCCTGACGCTCGGCCTTGCTATGTGTTAGGACTGCCAGTCCCAAGTGGGAGGGGGAGAAGACTGTGTCAATAACCTCTTTTCGTTTGCTGTCATGTTGTAGAAGCCTGGACAAAGCGTCATCTAGGAAATTCTTTTTTCCCAGGATAAATTTCAGGGTGAAGTTGAACCGGTAGAAGAAACTGGCCCACCTAACCTGCTTGGGGCTCAACCACCTTGGGGTGGCTAAAACTTCCAAGTTCTTGTGATCTGTCCAAACTTCAAAGGGTTTGGGAGATCCCTCCAGCGGGTGGTGCCAAGTTTCTAAGGCAGTTTGATTGCACCTGCCTCCTTTTCCCACACAGGCCAATTTCACTCAGTTTCATTAAATTTCTTGGACAGGTATGCACACGGCCTGAGCTCTCCGTCCTTCCCCCTTTGCAACAATACCCCTCCCATTGCCACATCAGAAGCATCAACTTGGACTACAAAAGGTTGGGAGGGGTCAGGGTGTTTGAGAATTGGTTCAGATGTGAAAAGTTTCTTCAGCTTATCAAAAGCCTGTTGGCATTGGTCAGACCACACTATCTTTTGGGGAGGCTTTTCCCCTTTCCCCGGCCCCTTTCAACATGCTTCCCTACATCTTTGGTTTTTAACAGATCACTCAGAGGGAGGGCTACCGTCGCAAAGTTAGGGATGAAGGACTGGTAAAAGTTAGCAAATCCAAGGAAGTTCTGCAGCTGCGTCCTGGTTCTAGGGGCTTCCCATGCCAACACCCCTTTCACTATTTCCAGGTCCATTTCTATCCCCTTATTTGAGATGCGGTACCCCAGGTTGACTTCTAGCCCAAACAGCTCTGCAGCTGTTGCAAAGCAGGATGTTAGGCGCTGCAGAGCTGCTTCTGTGTGGGCAACATCGTCAGCAAAGAGCAGCTCACGGACTAGATAGTTTAGAGTCTTAGTGTGAGCCCTCAGACGGCTTAAGTTAAACAAGCTACTATCAGTACGGTAACGTATATAGATGCCGTCGTCGTCTTCAAGCTCTGCCATAGCCCTTTGGAGCATCATGCTAAAGAAGATTGTAAATAAAGTTGGTGCAAGAACACAACCTTGCCTCACTCCATTAGTTATTAGAAAGGGCTCTGAAAGAGCATCGCCATATCTACGAACACCACCATCTCCACATTGCCGTCGGCAAATCTGTGCTCAAGTCCGTTCAGCAGTTCACCTACCTGGGAAGCATCATCTCCTCAGATACCAAAATTGACAAAGAAATCGATCACAGATTAGCAAAGGCATATATTGCATTTGGAAGACTTCACAAAAGAGTCTGGAGCAATAAACACCTGAGGCAAAGCACAAAAATCAGTGTGTATAGAGCCATCGTACTGTCTATCCTCCTTTATGGATCTGAAACATGGGTCACCTATCGCCACCACCTACGACTCCTCGAGCGCTTTCATCAGCGCTGTCTACGCACAATCCTAAATATACACTGGACTGACTGTGTGACGAATGTTGCTGCCCTTGAGCAAGCAGGGATCACCAGCATTGAGGCCATGATATTGAGAACACAGCTGCGCTGGGCAGGGCACGTTTCTAGGATGGAGGACCATCACCTCCCAAAAATACTACTCTACGGTGAACTCGCCACGGGTCAGCGTAAGAGGGGCGCTTCAAAAAAGCGATACAAAGACTCCCTGAAACAACATCTCAGGCTTGGCCAAATTGATCACCAACAGTGGTCTGCTCTGGCCTCACATCGGGAGGCATGGAGACGCACTATCCACAATGCTGCAGCCTTATTTGAGAACTCACGACGAACAAGTCTTGAAGAGAAACGACAACGCAGAAAGAATCACAACCCAAAAACATCACCCAAGGAGACCTTCTGCTGTGCTTTTTGCAACCGGACTTGTTTATCTCAGATTGGCCTTTTTAGTCATCAGCGCGCTTGCAGAAAGCGCGGGATTAGTCCTTCCTGAATCTTCGTTTGTGAAGAAAAGCCAGAGAGAGACCCCAGGTAGTCCAAGTGGCTTTGGTGGAATTCACACTTTGACATCTTAGCATACAAATGGTTTCCCCCCAACCTCACAAGCACATTTTTCACCAGTTTCACATGGGACGTATAGTCCTCAGAATAAATCAATACATCATCCAAATACACCAAGACCCCCTTGTACAGAAATTCTCTCAAAACATCATTAATCAAGTTCTGAAATATGCCTGGAGCTCTCTTTAATCCAAATGGCATTACTCTGAACTCGAAAGCCCCCAGGGGGCAATTGAACGTAGTTTTCCATTCATCCCCCTCCTTGATTCACACCCTGTAATAAGCCTCCCTTAGGTCCAATTTGGTAAATATCTTCCCTTTGGACAAGTGAGCCAGTATGTCCTTCATCAAGGGCAGGGGGTACTGATTTGAAACACTGATTGCATTTAACCCCCAGTAGTCCTGGATCAGACGAAGACCCCATCTGATTTTCGCCTTAACATCACCGGGGCCCCCACAGGTGAGGTCGAGGGCCTAATGAACCCCTGCGCTAAGTTTTTGTCTATGAACTCCTGGAGGGCCTCCATTTCAGCTGCCGTCATGGAATAAATCCTGGGTTTAGGTAGTTTAGTCTCAGAAAGTATCTTGATGGCACAATCAAAGGGCCTGTGGGGTGGCAAAATGTCACACTCCCTCTCCTCAAAAACATATTGCCATGCCTTGTATTCCACTGGCAAGCCTTTCAGCACCCCTTGGACTAAAACAGTCATGCAGTTCCGTGAATTGGCCTCTAGAGGGACTCCTCCCCCTGGGGAAGCTTCCCCCACCCGGTGCTCCTGCACACACACAGTATCTGCAAAAGTCATTGTCTCTTTTACCCAGTCTATGGTGGGGTTGTGGAATTTTAGCCAGTTTAGGCCCACCACTGCTGCAGGAACTAGTCCTGGGGCAATCACAAATTGAAGTTCCTCCTGATGATTCCCTATTCTCATGCATATTGGACCAGTCATTCGCCTGGAGGGCCCCCCCTTCATCATCCCCCCATCCATCTGTGACAGCCACACTGGCTTGTCCAGCTTAATAGTACTAATGTCCAGTTCACTGACTAGGGAGGGATTCATTAGGACTTGGGTACACCCGCAATCAACCATTAACATTACTTTTCGGGTGCCCCCCCTTTCCAACCCCTAACCTGTTTTTTATGAAAAAAGGGCCTTTCACTCCACTCACCACAGCCTTCGGGCGCCCTTCGGGGTTAGCCCGCCCTCGGGCGCTTAGTAGGGCGGGCTGGAGCCGTTTCCTGCTGGCTCTGTGTTGGAAGAAGAAGATCCACTGTCATCTGGGTCATCCTAAGATTCCCCCACTGCGTGGCCTGGTACCAAGGCCCATACTGCTGCTTTAGGCTTGGGCTTGAGTGGGGTCTTTGATGAAACCGACCTCCCTTCGCTCCGCTGGGGCTTGTCAGCTGCCGCTGGTTCTCGAGGGCTCCTTTCTGGGCATTCCGCTATACGATGGCCTCCTTTTCGACAGTGCAGGCACAAGCCCTTTCTCATCCTCCACTCCCTTTCTTTTTTTATTATTATTATTTTTATCATTTTCAATTTAACACGAACCAATACACCATACAAACACAAACACATACACATTATTCATATTGTATCTAATCTTTAAATCTCTCCCAAACTTCTTCCCTCCCCCACTCTATCCCTCATCCATTCTCTCCCTTTCACTCTTCTCTCTCTATCTCCTTTCCCTTTCTCTCACCATTTCCACATACTATCTCTTCCTTCTTTCAAACTTTCTTCCCTCTCACACAATCTGGACCTCCCTTGTTTCCCCTCCTTTGAGCGAAGCATTACTGATATATATAATTTTATCTCCCTTACACCTTTACATTTACGTTTTTGTCCCATTATGTCTTATTACTACTATAGTCATCCTTTAATTTTATTTTTATTTTGTGTTTCCCTTTTGTACTCTTATCTTCATTCTTATTCTCAATTTCTATCCATCCATAACAGTTATCCTTATTTTCATACTCTTAGCTCATCAATTCCGTACTCCTGATTCCTACCTTTCTCCCGTCTTTTTATCTTGAACTAGCTATATGCTTTCCCGATTATTTGTATACTTATAGATTAGTATCCCATATCATTTTCCAATAATCACAAATTGGTTTCCACTCTTCCTCCCATTTTCGCATCTTTTTCTTATTAATAATATATGTCAGTTTATCATTTTCAAACATCTCTCTCAGTCTTAGTGTCCATTCATTTATTGAGGGTAGCTCTTTTTTCTTCCAGTTTGCTGCAATCATTATTCTTGCCGCCATTACTAAATATAGTAAAACTCTTCCATGTTGTTTTACAAAGTTTGATTGCAAGCTTGACATCATATTTAACAAGTACAATTTTGGGTCCATCAGAAATTGTGTCTTAAAAATCCTTTGTATTTTCCTGTGAATTTTGCACCAGTAATTTTGTAGCTTGGAGCATCCCCACCACATATGATACAGCGTACCAGTGTCTTTTTCACAATGCCAACATTTGTTTTCTTTCGTTTTATACCTTAAGGGATATGCAAGCCGTAAAATCATGTGTATCTCTCCAAGCCCTCTCCCATTCCTCCGCAGATATTGGTTCTTTGAAATCTTGTGCCCATCTTACCATTGCATCAGATATCTTTTCCATTTCCGTCTTCCTTTCCAAGAGAATTTTATAACATTTTGATATTAATTTATCTTTTTCCTTCCAAATTATCTTATCTAATTCCAATTCAGAAGTTTCAAATTCATACTTTATTTTATCTTCTTGGAATTTGTTTTTAATTTGAAGAAATTTAAACCAACTCATATTTATACCTTTTTTCCCCAATTCTTCCCTCGTATACATGACTATTGTTCCTTCCTTTTTGGTACTTTGATGGTTTATCAAATCTTTATAACTTATCCAAACCTCGGTGTTCTCCCATCTCTCAAAAAAGGCCTCTTGCGGCGAAATCCACATGGGCAGTTTATAATAAAATTGGTTTTTTAGTTTATACCAAATTCTGATTAGGGATTTTCTAATAATGTGATTTTCAAATTCTTTGTTAATTCTTTGCTTGTCGTATCCCAAGTACACATGCCACCCAAATCTCATGTTGTAACCTTCTATTGTTAGAATCCTCGTATTTTCTAATTTAATCCAATCTATTAACCAATTAAGTCCACATGCTGCGTAATATGTTTTCAAATCAGGTAGGGATGCTCCGCCTTCTTTGTGGTTCATTATTAATGTTGTCCACTTAATTCTTGCTTTCCTGCCTCCCCAAATACATTTGTTTAGCTCATATGTCCATTCCTGTAATGATTTGTCATTAAGTAACATTGGAAGATTCTGGAATATGAAAATGCATTTCGGGAGTATATTGATTTTAATTGCGTTTATCCTGCCAAACAAGGATAAGTTCAAAGTACTCCATCTCTTCAAGTCTTTTTTTATCTCTTCCCATAATCTTTTATAGTTATGTTCATAGAGATTGATATTCTTTTTACTTAACCATACTCCAAGATATTTAACTTTATTTTCAATCTTACATTTTGATATTTCTTTTAACTGATTTTCTTCTTTATCCATCAAATTTTTAGTTATTATTTCCGTTTTGTCTTTGTTTATTTTCAAACCTGCTAATTTCCCATAATTTTGAATCAGGTCAAATAATTTCCCAACATTTTTTACAGGATTCTCTAAGATCAAAACCATATCATCTGCGAAGGCTCTTATCTTATACTCTTGATTTTTAATTTTCAAGCCTGGTAATTGGTTGTTGTTCCTTATTTGGTTGTTTAAGCTCTCCAAAGTTAAAATAAAGAGGATAGGAGATAGTGGGCATCCTTGTCGTGTTCCTTGACAAATGTCAAATTTTATTTTTATTTTATTTATTTATTTATACCCCGCTCTTCAGCCACAAGGCTATCAGAGTGGCTTACAAATTGTTTTTTAAGCAATAGCTATTTACACATCTACACTGCATTAAACAGTTTCCAGTGTGTGTTAGCTAATTGCCCCCCACAAGCTGGGTACTCAATTTACCGACCTACGAAAGGATGGAAGGCTGAGTGAACCTTGTTTCCGTATTTCCGTTAATTATTGTTAAGTACGCTTTCTGTGTATCGTATATTGCCTGTATCCTTTTTGTAAATATTTCTCCAAAGTTTAAGCTTTTCAATGTGGATTTAATAAATGACCATTTGACTTTATCGAAGGCTTTCTCTGCATCCAAAAATATAAATGCCGCTTTCTTGTCAATGGCTTTATCATAGTATTCGTTTGCGTTTATCATAATTCTAATATTATTTGAAAGGTATCTTCCTTTGATAAAGCCACATTGGTCCTCATGAATTAGTTCTTTGATTATAGTACTCAGTCTATTTGTTATCATTGTTGTGTATATTTTATAATCCACGTTTAATAAAGATATCAGTCGGTAATTAGCCATATTTGATTTATCTTTGTTTTCCTTGGGGATGAGTATAATATTTGCCACTTTCCATGATTCTGGTATTCCTTCCACGGGTATCTTATTTAATAATTGTAGCAAAGGTGTAACCAACTCATCTTGAAAAGTTTTGTAGAATTCTGAAATAAAACCGTCCTGCCCAGGCGATTTCCCCAACTTTAATTGTCTTATTGCTTCTCGAATCTCTTCTCCTTCTATGGGTCCTTCCAATACCTCCTTCATCTCTTCTGAAATCATCTTATTCCAATTTTTTTTGATATATTTAATTTCCTCTTCTTCATCTATTTCTATGTCTGCATTTTCTGGTTTCCCATACAATGTTTTATAGTAATTTACAAACGCTGTCTTAATTTCTTTCTATGATTGGTATTTTATCCCCCACTTTTATTTCCGAGATTACCTTTCTCTCTGAGTCTTTATCCTCCTCCACTCCCTTTCTGACTCTCCAGTTGTGGTTCCACCTGGGCGGGCCGGTTTACCTTTCTTTCCGGTAGACCCGGTGGTCTTCCCCTCAGATCCTTGCTGGCGCCAAACCAGCTTGATGCTCCATCTCAGCGTCTCCACTTCTCCAGCAAGCCGAACCCACCCCAAGAGGGTCTCGGGGTTCCCCTGGAATAATGCCCATTCGAGGATGTCTGCGTTCAGGCCATCCTGGAAAAACTCTACCTTTATGTCCTCCGACCATTCGGGAACTTGGCTGGCCAGGCGGCAGAACTCAGCAGCGTACTCTCCCACTGTCTTTGAGCCTTGCTTCAGTTGCCTGAGATCTGCCCGGGCCCTTCTCACTCTCAGGGGGTCTTCAAATTGGGCCCGCAAGGCCAGCAGGAACTCCTGGAAGTTTCCCAATTCTGGGGCTACCATATCATAAAGCCCCACCAACCACTGTGCCGCCTCTCCCTCTAGCTGGTTGGATACATACTGCACCTTCTCAGCCTCTGTCTGGAACTCCTCATCCCACTGGGACATAAACCCCACCACTTGGGTCAGGAAGTATGGAAGCTTCGCCGCATCTCCATCAAAGGTCGCCTTTAAATCTCGGTGCTTCAGGCCCTGGGGTCTTTCCCACAGCTCGATCGGTCCAGCCCCTCCAGGGGTGGTGGTCCAGGAGCCAGCGGGCCAGGGACCTCAGCAGGCAGGGCAGGGGCCCCTGCCCCGGGTGCTGGGGTGGCCGCTGGTTGAGCTTGGGGAGGCTGGGCCCCTCCAGGAGCGGGTGGAGGCGGTGGCAACCTTTGCAGGATCTCTAGGAGGCTCGTCTGCATCACCCCCATTTGCTGCTTCAATTGCTGGATCTCTGCTCCCACCTCTGCCAGGAAAAACCTCACCCCTGGCTCTCGGTGCCCCTCGCCCAGGGGCCTGTCCCACTGATGGGACCGACATTCCTCCCAGCTGCGGTCGCTTGGCCAGGGCCAGCTGGCTCCCAGGTCTCCTCGATCTGGAATGCCGGAGAGTGGCAGGCTGCCCCTCCCCGGGGCTTGCTTGGCTCCCAGCTCCATTGGGTCAGAGGGATGTATAAATCTCCCAGCCCTCCAACGGGCCTGGCTCGTGTCTTCTTCAGAAGCTGCTGCAACATCCCCCAACACACTGGCCCCCGGCCCAAGACACTGGCTCCCTGGTCACCGTTTGCAGCCATGTCTTTCTCCATCTGGGTTCTAGCCTCCGTGTCTTCCGACATTGCGGGTAGAACCACTCAAAAGGATTAGGTTTTAAAATAGAGTTTCAGCTTACTGTGATGTACCAAGCACACACGCTCACATGCAAGCAATAAATTGCTTTGTTGACATGGATTCATGTGTCAGGAACATAGGACAAAGCCGAAACTGAATACAATCAGTGCAAACCCCCAGATAAACCCCTCGGCGTGAGAAAAGTATTCAGGGAGTAAAAATGCCTCCCTCTCAAGATGGCTGGCACCTGGACACCTTGACCTTGAGCTGCTGTGGAGAGAAATGTTCCCAGGCCAACAAGGCGGGCTGGCCTCTCTCCAAAAACTCCAGAGGCCCATACAAGGAGAACGGCCTCATGCCAGGCTCATCCACGAATTCCACTCCAACACCCAGAATTCAGGGATGAGCCTGACACCACCAAACAGGAAGAGAGCCTGCACTAAGATAAAGTTTCCAGATCAAGACTGCTTTGAGCACCTCTATTCCTTTTTAATAGAAATTAACCATAAGACAGAAAGCTCCTTGACCCTATGCAGGAGTGGCTGTGGAGAAAGAGGATTGTGAGAGAGGGAGGCAAGCCTCATAGAAATACAAATTTCCCCATTTTGTGAATTTGGAGAAGGTGAGAGTTGGAAAAAGCAGAGCATGGGAAACACTCGTTTTCAGATTACAACTCCTGAAATGGCTCAGCCAGCTTTTTCGCTCTGGGGAGAGGCCTATATAAGGTCTTGTCCAGGGCCGGTTTAACCTGTCTGCCAAATCAGCATTGGCAGGGGACCCCGAGGTCAAGAGGGCCCCCCGAAGTCAAGAGAGGGCCCCGTGTTGGCCTCCTTAATCTGACGAAGGAACACCCAGGAGACAGCCGGGAGGAGCCCCCTCTTACCCTCCTCCTCCAAAAACCTCCTGCTGTCTTTTTTAAAAAAACAAACAAACCAGCCTCTCCAAAACTAAAGAGAAAGAGGAAGAGGAAGAAACAGCAGCCCTCCATGGCAGAAGCTGGAGGGAGAGGCACATCGGAAAGGGTGAGTGTGTGTGTGTGAGAGAAAGACAGGGAATTTGAGGGTTGTCTCCCTCAGAAAGGGCTTCTTTCTTTCTTTCTTTCTTTCTTTCTTTCCCATGTGCCTTCAAGTCATATGGGCGCCCCAAAGTAAAGCATTGCAGGGGCCCCCAAAATTCCTTAAACCGGCCCTGATCTTATCCCAAGTGGGTTGGCTTCAGTCCTGTGGAGAAGGCAGCACAACCCACCCACCCATGTGAATACGGGCTATTCCAGGAAATTGCTAATCATCCTAGTGGGGGACGGAAGGGACTTCTTTTTTTGATGTAAGACAATTTGACCAATCATTACTATGTTCCCCCCTTGGGTATTGCTTTTCTTGGGCCTTGATTCAAATATTGATATAAAAAATGATCACAACTTTGCTGGTAGGACAGTGAAGTCTGTATGAGATACTCTTTTTACCACATGCTCAGCATGGCAAAAAGGAATCTTCTCAGGGATAGGAAGCACCTGTAACCCACAGTGTTGTGGGCAACTGCTGGACCTGTATGCCAAAGTACAGGGTTCACATCAGTGGGGGACTCAAGCTCAGGCGAGGTTAAAAGTCCAAGACTGATGTCCACCTCTTTCTTGCCATTCACAAGGCAAATTGTCAGTTGGGTTCAGCACCTCAAACAGCCCCTTGAAAGATTGGACTAAAACCCAAGACAGATTCACCATTCACTGACATGGAAGCCCGTCCCTGCCACTACTTTTACCCAATCTCTCTCAACAACTAATCTGATCTGAGGGACGTTCCTTCATATACATAAATGCTTTGCTCCACCCTGCAGTATGAAAATAATATACCAACTCATATGTCACAGTGGAAGACCAATTTTAAAAAAGCACATTACCAGTTAGAGTGAAATAATTTCCATTTCATGTTATATGTATTTCACTTGTGCAAAAATGGAAGTAAACTAGCAAATACCAATGAGCTATTTCTTGGGGACTCCCTGGTAATTTAGGATTGAATGAGATTTAGGGAATTTTTTGGGAATTTTTTTATTGGAATAAGACCATTCTACTAAAAAATACACCCGACAGCAAAAGGCCATAACAATAATACAAAAACAATACTAATTATTTCCCTCTTTTCTTACTAATACAAAAGTAAATCTATCCTAACACTAATGTATTTTTCCCTTTAATCTAAACACACTATAATCACATTATATTTACACATTATAATTATACCTACTTAGAAATGAAAAAAACCCAATAAAATATTAATTAAAAATAATAATACAAAATTAATAAAATATTTATTTAAAATATCATTTTATGTTATTGCTGGGGTCGTCTCACTAAACCACGGCCAAAACTTTTTCCAACGATAGCTTGGCAATTTCTCTTTTTCACTCAGAGCTAAATTTTCAATTACATTCTTCACATAATAGGCAGTGCCTTTTACATCCTGCAGATTTTGACTTTTCACCTCCTTTTGTCTCTGGAAAACTAACCCTAACATCACGTAGAGGTTTACCAGGGGCACCGTGGACCAGGGCACTTTCCAAAACCTCTCAGCCATGGAGAAACCAGACTCCTTCCTCTTCCTCTTTTGGCCCACTGACTTTCTGGGTCCCCTGACACCCTCTGGAGGCTCAGTCCCTGAAAGCACTGTCTCCCAAGCCTGCTGTGCCAAATCGGGCCAATCCAGGACCCGGGACACCTCCTCCCATGTTTCCCGGGCACTCGGGCAGTCCTGGACAAAATGTCTGATCGTCTCCTTTTGTGCCATGCCACTCAAAATCTCAGCCTTTTTACATTTCAGACGCGGACAGGTCTGCTCATCCTCTGCGGTCCACGGTCTCCTTCCCCTCAGATTAAGAACCTGATGGTAGAGTCTCCACCTCAAGTCCCACAACTTTTTGGGGACCCTTTTGTCCATGAAATACTCAATTGGGTTAGTCTGGTGATTTAGGTATTCTGATAAATCTAGTTTGGCCTGACGCTTTTGCAAAAACGGGTTAACATAAATCTCTTCCACTATTTTCCTGTACAAACTCCTCTTGATGCTCTGACCTGGTCTGTCTTCCCCCTTCAACTCCTCAGCATGAATTTTATATTTCTTTATGTAAAAAACAAAGTCTTTCAAATAATCTGGTGCTTTCAATTTTTCAGGTAAAGAAAACCTAAAACTTAATGAGCCTTCCTCCTGCCAAGTCTTTCCCCATCTAGTCCCTATCCAGCACTCACAAAACAAAACTAGCCAAGCCTGAGGTTGAATCTGACCCTTCTGTAACAGAGAAACTTTCCCAAAGTTTTGAGCAGAAAAGATGGCGATGAACTTAGGTCCCAGGGCTGGGAAGTCTAGGCCCCCTTGTTCTACCTGCCCATAAGCCACTGCCCTTGCCAGGGGGAATGTGGCCATTCCCCAAAGGAACTTGAAGAGAACCCGATCAGCTTCTTTAGTCACTGAATCTGGAGGTGGGAAAACAGCCGCCAAGTTGGCTGCCACCGGAAGCAGGTAGGTATTTACAAAAGCGGCTCTCTGGTAAATGGTTAGCTTCCATCTCTGCCAGAGGGCCACCCTCTCATTCACTTTTTCCAACCAGCGATACCAATTTTCTTTCCATCCCTCTGGAGCCAATGCAAAATTCAGCCCCAGGATCTTCACCCTATCCATCTTTGCCTCTTGCTCTGCTTGCCACCTTTCCTTTTCTCCAACTACGTCCTTTAGAGGAATAGCTGCCATCTTGTCCTCTGCAGCAAAAATCCTGATCAAAAAACTCTTTTCCATGTTAAGTCGAGTACCAGAAACTTGACCGTAGGCCTCAAAAGCATCTTTAATCTTTCTAACTTCCATCCTGTCCTTAACCAAGAGGGACACATCATCAGCATGGGCAACAAATTTAACAGATTCATATCGAACCAACCATGAACTGTCCAATGGACGCAGAATTTGGATCCCCGAGATGCTCTTGTCCAAACTAATCTTACACAGAATAGCATCCAAAGCAATAACATACAAAAGAGGGCTTTGGGGACAACCTTGCCTCACCCCAGAATTTAACTTAATCCTCTTTCCTCTATGACCATTGACTTGCAAAACTACCTCTGCATCCCTATAAAACAATTTAACTAAAGCAATAAATCTCTCTGGCACCCCTTTCCACTTGAGAGCTTCCCATAGGAACGTATGATCTATATTGTCAAAAGCTTTCATTTGGTCGACCTGTAGGATTTGACCAGTCCAAGCTCCCTCCTTGTTGAGTCGGAACACTTCCCGAAACAAAGAGAGTCCACCATAGTCCTACCCGGCACAGCACTGGTCTGTGCTTCCATCACAATCTTATCAGCCACCTTAGCCAGCCGATTGTTCAGTATTTTTGCCAACATGCGGTAGTCTACGTTGGTCAGAGCTATGGGGCGCCAGTTTTTTGGGAGGGTAGGATCACCCTCCTTTGGGAAAAAAATCAGGACCCCTTGATAAAATGTCTCAGGGAGCTCATTATTATCCCACAAAAAATTAAACAAAGTTGTTAAAGGGGGAACAATCCACTTCCTGTAAACTTTATAAAAATTCCAACTGAGGCCATCTGGGCGAGGGGCAGACTTACCCTTCCCTTGAACTATGACCTCATGAACTTCTTGTTCTTCTATAGGAGAGACCAACCTCTTCCTGTCCTCTGGACTCAGACCCTTATAGAGGGTGCCCATCTGGTCCTCTGAAAAAGCTTGAAAAAAACCCTTAATCTCTTCTATATCTATATTTTTCCTAGCATATAACTGCCTGTAATATCCTTACATGATATCCAGCATCTCACTTGGTCTAAATACAATAGGGTCTGACTCGGAGGCCCTCAAGCCCTTTAATTCGATCGGAGCCCTTGGACTCCGGGCGCCTGCCCACTCATCCACATCAATCACACCACCTCGAGTCCTGAAATTTTTACTCCTCTTTCTGTTTTGTCTTTGCTTTTGGCAAAATCTTGCTATCACTCCCTTTGCCCAGTTAAGCTCTTGTTCTGAAAAAGGAACACCTTGGTTCAATCGATAATGACACTTCAAAAAATGATAAATGGCCAAATGATACTCCTGAATCTGTTTCCTATTAATATTGGTCTCGTAGGCCCGGCTAGTGGCCCGAACTGCGCGTTTCACACGTTCCCACCACCTGCACAAATCATCCTTGTACATGTCCGCAAGAGTTAGGCTGTGGGCTAGTGCTGAGGCGATGCGCTCTTTATATGCCACATCTTCCAAAAATTTAGGGCGCAACCTCCAGAGAGGTCTTCCTTTGGGGTAAACCTGACCTATACCGAACTCTACAGCCAAGAGCCCATGATCCGACCAAGGAGTGATCATAACAGTGCACTTTTCCACCTTCATTTCCTTCACTGTTCTCACACGGTCTATTCTGCTGGCTGAGGTTTTGTGATAATGAGTAAATCGAACTCCTTCCATTGGGGGAAAATCTGAACCAAAAGCCTTTCTGCAAAAAACAGGAAAAAATTCTAACTCATTCTCCACATCAAGAGCTGCATCCTTAAGACCTTGCCTCTCTAGAAAAGACTCCAACTCTCTGTCTTCTGCTGTCAGGGGTTTGGGCAGGGACAACTTTGTCCGCTCTTTCTGGTCTGCGTAAGCACTCCTGTCCATCATCCTTGCCCTGTTATTGAAATCTCCTACGATAATAAGATGCCGTCGAGTGTTACACTGATTTTTTAAATACCCCCAAAACTTTTTCCGTTCGGCATATTTTACAGGAGCATAAAGCCCACACAGCCTGAAAGCTTTCTTTTCTACTCTTCCATCTTTCTGCTTTTCCTCCATACTAAAATCCACCACCACCAACCTCCCCAAAACTACTTCTAACATGAAATCAATGGTCAGATTGTTCCTGGACCTAAACAGTACCCCTATTCCCCAACCGCCACACTCCCCATATGACCATACAGAAGGTCCTTGTGTCCACAATCTCTGACACCGGCTCCGCTGTTGTTCGTTACAGATATGAGTTTCCTGCAACACAATGATGTCATAACGCAGGCTGCCAAGGCAGGGCAAAATCTCATTGCACCTATCCTCAGTTCGCAAGCCACGAACATTCCACGTGGCAATTTTTAATGAACCCATTGTTTTATGTACCTAAAAATGTATTGAGGCCTCCGTTATAAATAACCAAAAACTAACAGAAGTATATTGGCCATGAAGATTGAAATAATTGTTTTTCTACTAAAAATCTAACTTAAAGTCTAACTTAACTGAAATCTAGTTTTCAGTCCAACTTATTAAAACTCTCATTTTTAACACATTCTTTCTCAACACAGCTCTGGTGACTGTATCTCTTGTTCCTCTGAATGCATCACCTCTACCTCCTCAGGATTTTCCTGAGGTGTAGCCTTACAAGTGTTGGAGATGGAGGGAGGTGAGGATGGGGTGAAAGGGGGTTGGGATGAAAAGGAAGGGTCAGGAGCCAAGGGGCATGGGTCTGGAGGTTTAGGGAGTTCAGGGGTCAAAGGGTATGATACTTTGTATAATTCTCAGAGATTTGAGAGAGATGACATACCACTAGGGCTTAATTTTTGCCAGGGCTCAGCCTGCAGTTGTTCTGGATTGGAAATATGAAGAATCCATGAAAGTGAGAAAGGTAACTTAAGAGCAGTCATGATACCTTTAGAATTTCAGAGAACATGCAGATCAGAGTGAGCAGGAAAAAAGCCCAGACCAAAGACCTGTTTAGTCCAATATCTTGATTCTCACAGTGGTCAACCAATGCTTAAGGGAAACTCACAAGCAGGACATGAGCACAATAACCCCCTCCCATTCTTGTTCTCTAGCAACTGATGCCCTGATAAAATGTCAAGTATAAATGAGTATAAATGTCAAGTATACATGAGTAGGAGTCAGTGATAGCCTTATCCTCTGTGAAGTGGCAGCTGGTGATTTCCATTTCAGGAGGGTGAGGAATCACCTCTTTCTACTCCACAATTTGAGGAATCTGTCCAGGGTGCTGAACCAGCTTGGGGTACCAGTTACAGCACCTTGGATAGCTCCTTTAAAATGTAGATTCACTTTTCTGTCAGGGAAGCTGCCAGGGCCTCTATACATTGGTCATTTCCATTATATTTAGGCTCAGGAAAGTCTCTTTTAAAAAAAACAAAAACATGGTGAAAATACCCCCATGCCCCCAGAAGCATTTGGGGATAATTTGTAAAATAAAATAAAATGAAATAAAATATTTATTTTTCACAGGAGCAGGTGCGCTCCCCAACTTCCACAGTTGCCCATTCCTGTTATAGATGATGAAGTCAAAGGAAAAGTAAATATGGAAGGTACTGAGAGTGACAGTTGCATTATGAGCATAAAGTGTCACTGAAAATAAAAATCCCAGCACTAGTCAAACTACAATATATAACACATGTAGTGTAAAAGAAGAAGAAGAAGAAGAAGAAGAAGCAGAAGCTGTTATTCCCATTCAAAATTCTGGTGATCGACTGGAATGTAAGGACTTGCAAATCCACACTTTTAAGGATTAGAATGCACATAAGCTTCTTAACCATCTCTTTCTCTCCCGTGATGATTGTTACCTACCCTGATAGACCCCCATCTTGGAATATTAAATAATTGGCTATATTTAATAATTTGGCTCAGCATGGCCATCCACATCATTACAGGTAAACAGAGACCCCAAATACCAAGGTGGGATTCATGCAAGACCAAGGGAAGGGCCGTTGGAAATTCCCCAAAACAAAACACTCAAGTAAGACAACACCTGGAGGTGAGTCAATCACTAATCCACTCAGTGATAGCAAGAGACCTTCCTGCTTGTGAAACAGGATTTTCCTTTCCTGCTTTATTCCAACAAAAGACTTTGCCTGTTTTCTATTCAGTTCTGAAAGTTTTAATCATTAAAATTAATCATTAATCATTAATCAGTAACTATCAGTAACTCTTCCAGAATACCCTTTTTTTAAAAACCTGGGAACCTCGGAGAACCATTGTATTTCACTCAAAACTCCCATCCCTTCAGGGGAACTATTTCATATAAATATCACCACAAAACACCACCAAAGTGTGCACAGTTCCATTTCCTTTCAACTCCACATCACACTGTGTAGCCAGTCCAGCACCTGGACTTCCTCACTGTTGGTTTACTTCATGATCTCCACTCTGCAGGATCGGTACAGTATAACCTGCTACACCCCTACTCTGTTCCTCTATCCAAATACTTCATACTACTTTTGATAGCCTTGCGTGAGTGCTTGAAGCCAGAGTGTTTGCACAAATGTTGTTGATATTACTTTCCTATAAAGATCATTTAACTGTACCTTTTGACTTAGGGTTTCCCCCTTAGTACTGGTATACATAGGTTAAAAGGTCCCACCATTGCCCGTCCTCTTGCTGCCATAATTGAGCTTAGTACACATGTGGTGGTTCTCACTCTCCAAGGATCCTTCCAGATCCTCAGGCAGCACAAACTGAAAAGTATCCATCAACACTGGACAAGCAGGAGCCAAGGTTACATCCACTGGAACTATATCAACTCTGGCATCCAAAGGCTTGTCTACACTGGCAGGAAACTGCACCTACCTCATAGCTGTGGGAGATTTCTTTGATCTGCAGTGGCCTTGTAAATGCCACATGCACCAGATCACAATATCTTGCCACACTGCAATCCATGTCAAAGTAAAAGGTGGTCCTATGCTGATCATATGTCCTGTATGTCATACTATTTTTGGCCACATGCCCAGGGTTGTTCCAGATTTTTCCCTCCTGTTCACTCATGCATGCAAATAAGCGAACATACATGGTCCCAGAGTACTGTATTACCAGATAAGTGGACGTATGCTTATCCAAATGTGTGCACAATCAGAAAATAAAAATGAAAAGCGCCAGAACAGAGTTCCGCCAACTGGAAGTTCCACTTCAGCTTTGCTCCAAAGCCAATCCTCAGCCACCACATGGCCAAAAATCTGGGTTTTCCCCTCAAATGTGGAGCAAATTACAAATCTTACAGATCTGGAGTTTCCTGCAGAACCCCCAATGAAAATGCACATCATCAAAAACATTGTGTATCAACTGTGCCACAAATACGGGGTGAGTATGGGTTTTTTTTGCCCATGTAGACAAGTCCTAAGTCAGAGCCAATCTGAATGATTTTATCTGCAAAATGGTGGGAAAATTCTTCACAGTGGGCTATTCAGTTGCTTACATGCTCCTTTGGGACAGATCGTAACAGATCCCTGACCACTTGAAACAGCTCTGCTGAACGTTTATGTACAGATGCAATAGTATTAGCCAGAAAAGCCTTTTTGTTACCTTTTTTTGCCCCACTCTGGGCCTTCAGATAGATTTTAACCTGTTTTTGGTTGGATTCACTCTGAGTTTTCTTCTGCTGTCACTCTAGTCTCTGTCTCACTCATTTTATTGCTGCCAGTTTCTTAGAAAAACAGGGGGATAGTTTAGCTTCACTCCATGAACAGAGATGCTTAGGAGCTATCATGTCCATCACACTGGTCATGTCCCCATTCTAGAGATCAACCAGGGCTTCAACAAGATCACTTGCCAAGGATGCAGGAAACTCCTCAAGAGCCATCAGAAATTCACCCTGATCCATAAGTCTCTTGGGGTGTACCATCTTAATGGGTCTCCTACCACTGCAGAGACTCTGAGTCCCAGCAAGTCTAAACCTGACCAAGAACTGATCTGTCCATGACAATGGCTTCATTCCCAGTCCACCACCATCCATCCCACCCACCCACCTCACCCCTGTACAGAAAACAAAGTATATAGTGTGCCCAGAAGCATGAGTGGGGCCAGATACCACTTGGAACAGACCCATGGTTGTCATGGTGGACATGAAGTCCTGAACCACTCCTGACAGGGTAGCCTCAGCATGAATGTTGAAGTTCCCACCATCACAAGCCGCTGAGACTTGGCAAATTCAGGAAAGGAGACTGTTAAGCAGCAGGGTGAGAAAGGATGCCTGGGCAGGGAGATGTTATCCCACCTCTTTACCCCCCAAGTATCACCTGCTTCAGCATAGAGAATCCTGGGGGGCAAAACTGAGGGAGATTAACACCCCACACACCAGCAGCTGCAGGTCTCTGTAATACATGCCAGGTTGGCATATTCATCCAGGATCAATTCCTGAATGGCCACTGTTTTACCATTCACCAACCATGCAGTAAACAGCAGCATTTTCAACCCAGAGGGGTTTCCTGCCATGGCTATCCAGATTACTTAGTATGGGAGACATCCCAATTGTAAAAATAATACAGTTTGACATCACTTTAACTGCCATGGTTCCATCCTACAGAATCATGGGATTTGTAGTTTTGTGAGGCACCAGCACTCTTTGGCAGAGAAGGCTAAAGACCTTGTAAAATCCCAGGGCTCCATAGGATGGAGCTAAAGCATTTAAAGTGGTGTCAAACTGCATTATTTCTACAATGTAGATGCACCCATAGAGAGCTTGGTACATACTTTTATACAAAGCCAGACCATTGGTTCATCTCACCCAGTATTGTCTCCTAACATCAGCTTTCCAGGGTTTAAGACAGGGTTCTTTTGTGCCCTTACCTGGGGACATCAGGGACTGTTGCATGCAAAGCATACAGCCTGCCCCTCAGCTTACTTGCTGTCCCTTACTTTCAAGAGTAAATGGGGCTTCATTTTGAACAGCAGCAAACAGGAGCAAAGGATGAGTTAAGGGATGTGGGAGAAACTGGTCAGAAACTATATATGCATTCCTTCTTTGCTATTTTTGGAACTGGTTCAGGTGACCAGTATGATCTTTTGAGTCATGATGACCTGGCAAAACTGAGTAAAGGTATATGAAATAATCTCTATGTACCTATTTCTAGAGTATGGAAATATTTTCTGAACTATGGTTCTTAGAATTCCCTTGGCCAGCAAAATCAGAGAAATTGTGCTCCACAATGTCTGCACTGCTTGTTTTTCACATCTCAAGGGAACAACAGTAAACCACTTCTGCATTTTGCAGCAGTAATTTAAACAGACAACTTCAACAGGTTAAGGGTGAACCATGTAGTAAAAGGGTTTAGCAATATTTCTAGTGGCCAACTGCCAATTCAGATACACCCATATGCAGTGTTTATTACTCATTCTCCTTCCAAGAAAAATACAGGTATGCAAAATATCTGGAGTAGCTCAGCATTTTCCTAGTCTTTTGTAAAAGGAGACAAAAAACTTTCAGAGATTTTTAGAAACAGGACTCAAAAATATAATGTGGGAAATGGCCCAATATATCAATCTGCTTTTGCATGACTGCAGTGGATGAAATTTAGGCTAGATATTTAGGAATGGCTACTCCTTTGGGGGAACATGAAGCGATATTAATGTGGGTAGGCAATGCTCATTTATTAAAATCTCAATCTATAAAATTAATGCTAAGGGAGCTAACTGGCTTGCCATATAGTTACACTGCTGTCAGGAACTCCGTAAGGGAGTTGACTTAATTTAAGCTTGCATTTCAGTTAAAAACAAACCCAAAGAGCTTTTCTATGTAGCATCAGGATGAAAATGGATGCAAAGTTGCCTATATCAGCTCTTCCAGCTTAATGTTCTTGTGTAAAGAAATGAACATGTACATAGAGATTTTCATAATGCATACCATTTTGCTTCCTGAATTGCAAAAGAAGGTGAATGAACTGAACGCATGTGGTGATGGAACCATGAGGGCTTTAGGACCCATGAGAGAACTCCATGGCAGGAGGTGAAATTCTTCTATAAGCCAGCAAGAGTCCAAGCCTTAACACCAGAGCTTTTACAGAGTCTTAGAGAGAAGGACTGACACACAGAGAAGGGGGTCAGTGCAGACTAGGAGCATCCTGGACCAAGCAAAGGCATGGATTTTTTCCTACAGCTGGCTCTCAGTTTTCAGCTAGTGCTCTGGACAACCACAATAGGTAAGACACTAGATTGTTGCTCTGTTTCTATTCCTTTTGGTGCAGAGTGCCCCCGATCAATCAAAATTTTATTTCACCTTTTTGAAACTTGGAAAAGAAAAAGATTGTCAAGCAGAAAGAGTGGCAACTGCAGGAGACGGTTTTATTGCTGCCAAATAGATTTTGATAATATGCATTTCAAGATGAAATACAATTTTCCCCTAGATTTGGGTGAAGGGACAGTTAATGCTGAGTCGTCAATGATGAAGACCAGAGGCAGATTTGCCTCGCTCATGGTGAACCAGACATAAAACAAATTTCCATATCTTGTGCTGGTGTTGAAGATGCTTTCCACTGTTTAGAGCTGGAGCTGGGGTTTGTGTGTATGTGTGTGTGAAATATTATCTTGAACATATGATGTATTACTAACAGATGCTGTGTGTGTGTGTGTGCATCGCATCGGGAGAAGTAAGGGACAGGTCAGATCTGAATAAAGGGATGAAACTTTGGGAAGATGTCCTGAGGGCAAGAGAGGATGCTTGTGCGTGAACAGAGGGATAGTGGACAAAGGTGAAAGGAGGTGGGGGTGGAAAATAGAAGTATATTAGAGATCTGGAAGAAAAGGGTGTGACAGCTGCCTAATGGAGTGGTGATGCATAAGCAGTGTATTGAACAGTGGTTCTGTTTAGCTTTGTTCACCATTGTCAGCTTTACTCTCAGCCTCAGAGGGAATTACTTGGGAATTCTAGACGTGGAATGGGATGCTTGAAAAATGAGGGAAAATAAACAATTGATCTCAGCTTGAAGGATAACTGTGAGGAGAAAAAAATGGTCAATTCATTTTTCTATTTATTTTATTTTTACTCAGTGTTTCTGCCAAACTAGCTTCCAGAGATGTTTGTGACTTTAATACAATCCAGTTTAAAATTTATTGTAGTAACAGGCATGCTTTTCTTGATATACACACACACACTGCACAGTATTCACCAGCCATGCCTTTAAAACTGTTAGGAGACAGCATTAATTATCAAAATAACTGTAGTTTCGATGGAGCGCAGGCTATTTTGAACTGTTTTGGGCAGAGACCTACAAATTCTTTACTTTGTAAAAGCAGTTTTAGTGCCTCACTATAGTAATAATAGAAAGTAGCAGTAGTATAAAACCAAGAATGAAAGTATTCTTACCATTCTTTATTGCTGGCTAATGTATTTGTTATGTGCAAGTGGCATTACACTGTTTATTTATTATTTCTGTTTGTCAGAAAGAAAAAAAGAATTAAGGTTTCAGTTTTAAAGGTATTTACCATTAAGTACTATAAGTGTGCAAATGGGTAAGTCCTATTAAACACAGTGGAATTTACTCTGAAGTAAACATGCATAGGATTGCACTGCACATTATTTATTACTTTGGGAGCGAGGAATCCCTGAGATGGTGCACACTTGGACATGGCTCACCCAATGTATCTGTTTGCTCTGAGTCATACACTGTTTTAAGCAAGCCATCATTTTTAACAGCAAGTTCTGGTTAAAATCAGTGTTGTGTAGTGGCCTGTAAGAATTTGCATGTTTCTGTTTTAAAGATTACTTTCTCTAGTAAGGATGATGCCACTTTGTCCTTTTATCCAAGGATGGGTAAAGTGAGGCCATCCAGATCTTGTGGCATTGCATTTCCTATCAGCTCTAGCCAGCATAAGGATGCTGGGAGCTGCAGTCCAAAAACACAAAGGAGGCTGTACTTTTCCCACCCATGTTTTAAATAGTTACAGATGTGTAGCCATGAATACAGCACCTTCCCAACCTGCACCTTGTTGCCTAGCATATGATTAAAAACCATTGAACACCACTGAAGAGCACTGAGTTTTCAATTGTATGTAATTTCCCCAGACTACCTGTTGACTGTTTCATCTCTATTTTCTACTAAATGGGAAAGCAACAAGAAGCATACAGAATTGTTAGGGAGAAAATATTATCTTCTTGTATAACAAAGGACTTATTAGAGAACAATGTTTCCCTTGAATGAATCTGTATTTGTCTTCCTGCTTACTTTGACAAAAGGTACAGTTAATAGTGCTGCATGTACAGTTTAACATGCTGAAAATAACTTTTACTATTATTTTTTTACAAGCAACTTCCCAACCCACACAATATAGAACAGCCATCCAAAACATAATGCCATCTCAAAGGTTTAGATGACGTTGCCCATTATTCCTGACCACTGGGCGGGCTAGCCAGAGCTTCTGCAAGTTTTAGGACTTAAAATCTGTGTGGCAGTAGAATGAGCTGTGATGAGCAAAGTGCAACCTTCCAGATGTTGTTGGACTGTATTTCCCATCACTATACTGAAGGGTGGGGAATACTGGAATCTGCAGCCCAACATCTGGAGAATTGCACTTTGCCAAAGCTGGGATTGGAACTCTGGGGGTGATTGTCCATTCAGGGTGGGGACGGGGATTCCAGAATTTGCAGTGGCCAAGGGAAAACCAAGTATTTTCATTCATTCATTTTTATTTTATTTTATTTTTCTCTTCATCATGCAAAATCCATACATATATGCAAGTTGCTTAACTTCCTATCATTCAACATACTGGAGATGTAAGTTGGGAGATCTTTGTAACAAGCTTATTATTATAGAACTATTACTGTCCAACCCCACTTCTCCTATTACACACGGGCAGAAGTAAAATCTATGCCTTTATTTTTTTCTACAGTATTTACAGATCAAGAGGCTAGTAGTTTTTGAGGTTAAGGATATACTAGAAAAACACAACTGTCACATAATCAGCATTCAAAAATCTCTTTAGCTCCTCAACTAAAGTGTGTGTGTGAATCATCTGGCTGTGTGCAGCATGGAGTTTTGGTGTTCATGTACAAGCATTTTAACATGTGTTCTGAAGGGGAAATCCATGCAACCACCCTCTCCGAAATGAAATTCTGGAGACTTCACCAAGGGAGGAGAACCTTGAAGAATGACAATGCTTACAAAGAAATAAAGATGTTAACAATTATTCCCCAAAAAGGTACAAAATGGGGCAATGGTTTTCCAGGAGTAGGGATCAGAATATAGGAAGTGCCCCTGGGATTAAATCCAACATTAATCCTATCTAGAGTAGACACATGAATATGATTGGGACTCATCAATAACAACTAACTTATACCTCTTTGATTTCAGTGGGTTTGCTATAGGTAGAACAAAGATTGGATTTAGCCCTTGGTAAGTGTTGGAAGCCATTGAGGCATATCTTGTCAACTTTGCATAATTTGCAGGGGTTAAAGAATTTAGCTTTCCTTGGTACAGAATTTGCTTTGTACAAAATTTACAGAGGCCTTTAGGGTCATCCTGCCAACTTGGATATGAGTCCAAGTCATGGCTAGAGTCCACAAAAACTTATGTCATTTAAAGGTGCCACATGACCCCTTGTTGCTTTTTTTATGTTAGCTTTTATTAGATGGCCTGTGAGGTAAATCTTGAGCTAGTTCCTCATGTTAGGCCTGGGGCTGAAATCCCCCCCCCTCCACTGTTCATGGGTAAAGTATTTCTCTTGAACTCTCCTAAAGCAAAAATCAGACTGAACTTAGGGGCTGCTTTGTTCTTCCCACTGCTACAGACTTGTAAAAGTGAGTGGTAGTGGTGGCATTTAGGGCTTTTGTGAGCAAAATAACCTGACCTAAAACAGTGGAATAAAACTGAATGGAGTGGTGCATGAAGGCTGGTGCAAGTCCTATAAGAAAAATATGTGAACCATCTCTAAAGCACAAGATATAAAATAAAAATTTAAATAATAAATTATAATGTTATAAAATAATATAAATTAGTAGAGCTATGAAGATGAACATACCTAGGACATTTTCAGACGATCCTTGCAGCGCAAGGATCGAGCTGGAGATGTTTGTAGCAGCAGCACGGCAGGGGGTCGATTTTGGATGATGCCATCCCTGCGGCGAAATCGTCCATCTCTCTTCTGCTTAGGGTTGGAGCCTGCTGCGCCATATTCGGCCAGATTTTATTCATGGAGGTTGTCTGATTGCAGAATGTAGCTCTCTTACATGGTGCAAAGTTAGAACAATACCAATGAAAAACACCAAGACCCCTTTTTCAGAGAGTGGGGACATTTTCAGAGTGGGAGAGGTTCGTACCAGCAGCGCGGCAGGGGGTCGATTTCGGACGATGCCGTCCCTGTGGCGACATTGTCCATCTCTCTTCTGCTTAGGGTTGGAGCCTAAGCAGATTTTAGTCCGTGAACAAAATCTGGCTGAATATGGTGCAGCAGGCTCCAACCCTAAGCGGAAGAGAGACAGACGATTTCGCCGCAGGGATGGCAAAATCCGAAATCGACCCCCTGCCGCGCTGCTGCTACGAACCTCTCCCGCTCGATCCTTGCGCTGCAAGGATCCTCTGAAAATGTCCCCACTCTCTGAAAAAGGGGTCTTGGTGTTTTTCATTGGTATTGTTCTAACTTTGCATCATGGAAGAGAGCTACATTCTGCAATCAGAAAAATAAGCCCCAATAATGTACACTTGATTGCTACTGGGTCATTGTGACCTTTTTACTCAAACTTTGAATTGTTTCTGATCCTGTTCTGATCAGAAGAGCTCGTAGAAACCCATTTGTATCTGACAGTTATTTAGTAACTCGGTACAGGAAGATGGTTGTTACAGTTCAAGCAGTGTCTTTGTCAATTAGGTTTGCAGCAAGGGACATCCTATTCCATCTCTTGTTTTCTGACTGCCTTATGAGTTGTTGTGAAAACTATGGAACTTGAGAGGGATGGCTATGGCTGACAAACAGCTGCTGGTTATGCATATTAGACTCATAGGGCTTGTCTACACTATCAAAAACACAACATCCCCATGAGAATGTCCCCAAATCTGTGACAATCAGGTCACACATGGCATGACATTTCCCCTGAATCTGGGGCAATCCTGCCACATGTTGCATGGCCCAGATTTGCAGCATTTGGGGGTATTTTGGAGTGGACGTGGAGTATGTGGGATTTGGGGTTTTCTCCATATTTTCATCTACCACCACAGCTGCCACTGCCACAGTAACCAATTTTAAAGCTCCATAGGCAGTTCCCAACCAAAGTCAGTGGTTTTCTCCCTTCCCCTGGCTTGGCAGCGCTGCCTCCACCCACTCTCTGCTTGCCCATTTCTCCCTTTAAGTGCTTCTGTCACTTTCTTCAAGCACCTCTTCTTGTGATGGGAAAGTGGGAGAGCAGACAGAGGCAGCACTGCTGAACCAGGGGGAAGGGAAAAAAACCCATTCGGCCAGGAACTGCCTCTGGGGCTTTAAATTATGGTTGAGGTGGTGGTGGCAGCACCGGTGGCAGTTGTGGCAGCAGATAAAATTCTGCAGGGACAGTGAAGACAAGGTACCACATATCCCTGCAGAGAATAGTAATTCACAGGACTTTGGGGGGAATGTGGGGGCATGCAGGCAGCTCCATTTGGAGTTTTTGCCCCACACATAGACAACCATAGAATCATAAAGTTGGAAGAGACCACAAGGGCCACTCAGTTTGACCCCCTGCTATGCAGGAATACACAATCAAAGCACCATCCAGCCTCTGTTTAAAATCCTCCAAAGAAGGAAACTTGAACATTCTGAGGCAATGTATTCCACTGATGAAAAGCTCTTTCCATCAGAAAGTTCTTCCTAATATTTAGGTGGCATCTGTTTTCCTGTACTAGAAGACCACCTACCTTTTACAACAACGACAACAACATTTAATTCTTACCCACCTCTCCCTATGGTTCAAGACAGGAAATAGCAGATCAAAATACAACAACAGATGGGCACATAACACCAGTTAAAAACACATAACATTAGTTAAAAATACATAATATCAGCTAAAAGAGCATAATATCAGTTTAAAAGTCTGTGATAATGGGCTCTTTTATTAAAAACAAACTATTCATAATTTAAAAATCACAATTTAGAAATATTCTGCATACAACAGATTGGGTCTTACCACAGCTGTAAAACATTAAAAAAAACCCTACTTGTCTTTGCTTTCCTGGCCACTAAATAGCTACAAGAAATACCTGAGGCAGAAAGAGGAGCAAAAATATTAATGGATGTCATAATATAAGTGATTCCTTATAGCGAATAACATGCTAGATGAAACTGGCAGTAGTTCAGCTGCATCCACACAGTTCTGGAAATGTAAACATATAGCAGAAGGTATGATGTGCTTATGGGTGAGGGAGAGAGGAACACAGTTGCCACACAAGGTTTCGCTTCCATCAAAGAAAATCTGGGTCCAAAGGTTATGTTTGGAAAACCATCATCCCCTGTTCTTGTAGTTATTCACATCTTCATGTGGATTTTACAAGAAAACTCATTAAATCAGAGTGCAGATTCCTGCTAGCAGTGCTTGAACAAATGGAGTTGAGTGCATGTGTGGGGTGTGAGTGCTGGAAGCTTTCAAGTAGTGAGGGAACCAGGTTATTGGAAAGACACTGGGAGCTTTAGTCCAAAAACCTCTAAGCTCTTATGAGGGAGCAGGCCTTCAACTCCTTGGATAGCTCCATGGCTTGTCCTTTCACTAGGAGTAGCAAAGCAATTAGGCAAAAGAAGCCCATTATGCACACATTTTGCACGATTGATTCAGGTTGTGCTATTTAACTTTTTTTACATGAATTGCACACAAGCATACACATTCACACAGAGAAAATATTCACAACCCTGGATACAAGCATAACTATTTTATATATGTTGAATATTTTAAAGGAAACAGTGTGATAACCACTGACATAAACAGTGGAATAGGATTATGTTGCAATATTTTATATGTGTACCCGCTGCACCTCAAATGAATTGCTGGTGGGGTGGGGTGTGAGTCAGGACTAGAATGAGATCTCAGGGTTTGGTTCATGTAAGCTAGTTTCTGTCTTGTTAAATGAGCAGTTGCAACCTTTCTCAGATACATGTTGGTATAGACCAGGGGTGGGAATGATGCATCCTACAGGGTGCATAGGGTCTTAGGGTCAGCAGTGTGGTACACCCCACAGCACCCTACAACTTTTAAAAAAGCCACTCTAGAATGCTTACATATGCTGTGTGCCCTAAAACAATAAGGACTCCCCAAACAGCTCTAAAAGGTTACCAGGAGATGTTAGCATAGCCTACCACCCGTATTTCATAACTGCACATATTGGTCACCTTTGGGGGTTGCAGTGACTGGCGACATTTAGGGTCAAGCTGACTGGAGGACAGTCAAGGTCACAATGACCTGAGATGTGCCTAGAATAATAATGGTAGGAAAGCCCAGATAGGATTGTGTGGGGAAACCCAGCCATTAACGGGTCTATGCTAATCCTCTCAAACATGCAATCAGTGACCTTTCCTCAGCCCATACCCTACAGAAATCTCTCCTATAACCCTATAATCCTGTCCAAACATTAAGAGGTTGTTGCAGATCAAACAACATTTTTTTATTCCCAAGCTAAGGCAATCAGCTCAGTTTTGGACCCTTTTGTCCATTCTGTGAGAAAGCCATCCAGGCTTTGTCGTAACTAGAACACCCCTCCAGGGTATGAAATAAGGTATAAATATCCTAGCTCCAACCCTAACCACATGTGCCACAAACCAGACCAGCCATTCTCTTTTTCTGTGCCACCCTCAGATGCTGTCTGAGGACATTTTCAGACAGCGTTTTAGAGTGCCTACCGTGGGATGAGCTCCCGGGAGAGGAACAGCGCTCTTGCATGGCAGGGGGTCGTTTTCAGACGCCACTGTCCCTCTCCTGAAATCATCAGTGTCACTTCCGTGAAGCTTCGGAAGCCGCAGAGCCATATTTTAATCACGGAAGTTGCCCGTGATTAAAATAAATGTTGGTGTGGTCCTTGGGTGACTTCTAGAATATGCCCACAAATTAATGTGAACCACGAGGTCACAGAGCTGGCAGCCTATTCCAAATCTATATATTCCCATTTCATACATAACATTTGAGCACATGAGCTTGTGTTCTGTGTTGTCTATGGCTGTCTAGATCCAGATATCTTGTGCGTATGAGCCCTCAAGTATCCTTGAAAAATGATTAAGTGGAACAGGAAAAAGAGGGCAGACTCTGACCTCACAGAAATCTATGTATGCAGTTTTCTACCAGTCACATTTCAAGATGCTGAGTGTTCGGTTTTTTGTTTTTTTTGTTTTTTGGTCAAGTTCAACTTGTCAAATAGGTACAATTTGTGCATGAAATGCCTGTTAACTTAAACAGGAAAAGAAACCAATTTATTTTTGTTTCGGTAGAGTGTGTTTGTTTTATTGGGCCACATGCGTAACTGGAACTCTTGTTAATTCACCCCTACATTTGAATATTACTGTTTTCTCCCCTGAAGATGTGGTGGTAGTCATAGAGGTTTTTACCCATCCTGTTACCTCTTTGATTAAAAATCCCATTTTAGATTATAGCACAAAGTTTCCTGCCAGTTAACGTAACAGAAAGTTTCACTCTGTACAAAGTGTGTAAAAAAGAAGAGGTAGTGACAGGCATGAAAAATCCTGTGAGGAGGACCAGGCAAATGAGAACATTAAAGAAGGATGGGTGGCAGTCTCAGAATCCCAGTGAGGAACTGGAAACGAGAGATGGGGAAAACTGGACAAGGGGGTGTTTTTCATTGTTGTTGTGGTGGTGGTGTTATCCACACTTTACCAACAACAGTAGCTTTCCACAATTGTTATCCAAGTGTCCCGTTATTGACATTATCATGATGTCCCGTTATTGACAATCTGCACTACTTGTTTCCCCGTTCCCCCCAAATATGCCCTGCCTTCTCTCCACTCTTACCTCCCTCCCATGCTCAGTGCTTAACACATTATCTTCCACTCCTGCACCCCTCCTCATTCCTGCTTGCTGAATGGTATTCTTGGAAGAAAGGAAAGCAAAGTTACCAAGCAATTAGAGTGGTGGGAGAAGTAAATATGGTGAAATGCCATCATGTAGAAAACATTACTCACAAACACTTCACTGATTGTGCATAGTCAGGCACAATTCAAAACATGACAGAGTAGAAAACACACCCTGCTTCCATGTCAGCATAATTCCATTCTCTTCCCCACCTGGTCCCATCCCATCCCACGAATACTGGATCATATAGATTCCAGAAATTGTAATGCTGAGGAAAAGCTGGCAAAGGAGGGAGACGTTCACAGAACTGGAATACATGCTATGCCGCCATGGCATTATAGTGCCATAGCACCATTCTCTTATCCACCTGACCCCACCCTGTCTCATTCCACACCACCTACATCTTTGGAGACTGGTAATATTATCTGCCATGTGAATAGAGTTGGAGTGAATAGAATTAGAGTCCAGACCAGCCGTGAATAGACCTGGAGACAAATTTCATTTCTTTGTGAATTAAATCACTGGAATTTAGAATGTGTCAGTTCCTAAGATGGGGCAGATCATTCCAGTTAAGCCACCAGAAATCACAATGGTGAACAAGAGAGAAAAGGGACCAGCAAAAGAGAGAGATGCCCAAAGCCACTAGACCCATCAGACACAAAGTGATAAATGATAAAGAAAACAGACGTGACAACAAAATATACTTAATGTCCTGAAATTAAGCTGAACAAATTAGAATAAGAAATGTGTCATTTGGATTGCCCGTTAAAAAAAATGGAATATTTCATGTATGAACGACAAATACCTTTGCATGATACCCCTACCCTGTCTTTTTTTAGTCTAAGGAGATTTTCAGACCTGCAAAAATTCATGTCTGCCGCGCGAGCAGCCTCCCGAAACTGCTGCGCGGCAAGGGTCTTCTTCGGACGACGCTGTGCCTCTTGCGAAACCGTCCGTGTCACTTCCGTGAAGCTTCGGACGGCTCGGCGCCATATTTCAATCTCGGGCAACCTCCGTGATTGAAATATTGCGCCGAGCCGTCCGAAGCTTCACGGAAGTGACACGGACGGTTTCGCAAGAGGCACAGCGTCGTCCGAAGAAGACCCTTGCCGCGCAGCAGTTTCGGGAGGCTGCTCGCGCGGCAGACATGAATTTTTGCAGGTCTGAAAATCTCCTATGTTGGTGTACAAAGTTAGAGGTGAAGCCTGCAGGTGGTTGTTTTGCAACATGGTAGCAGTCTTGTGCAACCTGTGCCAAAAGAGCAAACTGAACAGAGAAGGAACTCTATCTGAGGGTTCGCTATCTGTGGATTCCAGCATCCACTGATTGTCTCTCTCTGGCTTTTCTTCTCAAATGAAGATTCAGTAAGGACTCATCCCACGCTTTCTGCAAGCGCGCTGATAACTAAAAAGGCCAATCCGAGATAAACAAGTCCGGTTGCAGAAAGCACAGCAGAAGGTCTCCTTGGGTGATGTTTCTGGGTTGTGATTCTTTCTGCGTTGTCATTTCTCTTCAAGACTTGTTCGGCGTGAGCTCTCAAATAAGGCTGCAGCATTGTGGATAGTGCGTCTCCATGCCTCCCGATGTGAGGCCAGGGCGGACCATTCTTGGTAATCAATTTAGCCGAGCCTGAGATGTTGTTTCAGGGAGTCCTTGTATCATTTTTTTTGGAGCACCCCTCTTACGCTGACCCATGGCAAGTTCACCGTAGAGTAGTATTTTTGGGAGGCGATGGTCCTCCATCCTAGAAACGTGCCCTGCCCAGCGCAGCTGTGTTCTCAATATCATGGCCTCAATGCTGGTGATCCCTGCTTGCTCAAGGACAGCAACATTTGTCACATAGGCAGTCCAGTGTATATTTAGGATTGTGCACCACATACTTAAAATGGCAGTGCCCATACTTAAAATGGTGACACCCATTGATTTATATAGGACTTAACTATCTGTGGTGTTTCTATCCATGGAGTGGGGGATCTATAAGCAAATCCCCACAGATGCACATGGCCCACTGTACCTTGCTAATGTGTTCTACTCTGGTGAAACTGATTTACTGAGATTTTCAGGAGGACTTTGCCTATTTCAAAGGCAATCCAGTTACCTCCATGAGAAGAAATGAGATTCAGGAGAGATTAAGTAAGGGATAATAGCTCTGGTGAAGGGTAGCACTGAGGAGGGGGTGGTGGTTAGGGGAATTCATATTGTTGAAGAGAATTATAGTAAAGAGTTTATGTTAAGCTTTGAAATTAGTTTAATAGAAATATTGCTAAGTTTATGGTGATATTATGTATTTTGGTAATAAGTACGGATTGGATATTATAATGTATGGCTATAAAACCAATAAAAAGTAAAAAAAAAACCAAAAGCAATCCAACAGAGAATGAAATGTATGACTTCACACTAGCCATCACTTACACTGCATATTTATGGCAAAATTTGACCCAGGCTGAATCATTGGCACCAATACAAATAATATTGAGTAATATTTCTTGTGTAGATCAAAAGTCTCATATATGCCAGACCAGTGCCTCTTGCTCCCATTAAGTGCTTCTTGAGCATCTCATCCTCTGCTTATGCATTGAGCTGGATGGCCCGGATCAGGCATCTGCTCCCCCATACTCTGTATGTCGGAGACACGTCTATACCGCCTTGAAGCTACACTGCTGACAATATTACAACTGATCACAAGGCTGCAGATGATGGAGATAATTTCCTTCACCTCCCACCAGTCCCTGTCAAATGAAATACTACCACCACCAAGTTCTCTGTTAGTGAACCTGATGGCCTCCTTTGTGTGCATGACTCCCAATGGAAAGATAGGTGCAGTGCCCTGCAGGTCTACTGTCATTAGGTGACCAAGTCTTGAAAAGTGTGTTTGTGTGTGTACAAGAAAGAGAAAGAATAAATACACAGACACTTAAACTTCTAACACATCTGATAGGTGTGAAGGGATAGAGACTTCTAGCCTTTTCCACAGCCATTCATTACCAATACCACAAGGTTCAACAACCCAGAACATGCCCAGAGGAAGGCAATAGAGATCTGGAAACCATGCCATGGTAAGAAATGGTTACAGGAGCCGATATGTTTATTCTGGAGAAGAGAAGACTGAGAAGTGATATGATCGCTATCTTCAAATATTTAAAGGGCAGTAACAGAGAATGTGGAGCGAGCTTGTTTTCTGATGCTCTGTTGAACCACCAGACTCAAATTACAAAACAGGAGATTTTTTACTAAACACTGGGAAGACCTTCCTGACAGTAAGATCTGTTCAGCAATGGAAGAGACTGCCTCAGGGGTTGGTGAATTCTCCTCCGTTGGAGTGTTTTTGACAGATATTGGATGGCCCTCTGTCAGACATGCTTTAGCTGTGCCTTTCCTGCATTGCCAGGGGCTGGAGGAGGTGAACACTCCAGCTTTTCAAGTCTCTGATTTACTTTCCACACCCCTTCCTGAAGCGGAGACATTTGTCTGGTTCCACTCCCTGTTGCAGAATGGTAATGACCTTAGTGTTGAATCTGGCGGTTGTGTAGATAGTGATAAAGAAATAGTAGAACAGTGGAGGCTGGTAGCTCCAATGGCGTTCAAGGAGCTGTACCTTATCCCCCAAATAGGTTCAGCACCTTGGATAGCTTCTTTAAAATTCAGACTAAAACCCAGAACACTCTCATCACCCCACTAACATGGATGCCAGCAGCCTTCACTAGGGTGGAGAATTCTTCCATCCATCCCCTGGTCCATCATCCATGAAGCAGAGTGCCAAGACAGCTTTTCCAAAATTATTATTCTGATTGGTAAGCCTTGAGCACAGAAATGGAACTCAGAAAAGAAATCCTCTTAACTGATAAAAGAGAGGTGATGAAGCAGAGTCATTTAGAAGGAAGTCAACCAAGAGAACCTCTGCTTAACGTGAAAAATTCTGTTACAACATGAGCTCTCTAATGAACAGAGAAAAGTGGCAGAATCTTATAAAGAAGATTCTGGGATTTCCACTGTTGCTGGCAGTGTACTACTCATGGTGGGAGTTGCTAATACAGTGATGTTGCAGCATCAGCATAGATACCCTACAATGTCATAATTTTGGCATCCACTATCATAAAGGGACTTAGGGATGATTCTGTCCCTGTCCAGCAGTCATAAGTCAAAGATAGACCTGCATTTTTAATATTTTTAACAATTCTAATTTTTGGTCAATTTAATTATCAGTGGCTTAACTTATTTAATGTGTTTCTTTGAACTTTACACTATTTTTGTAATTAAGTATTTTAAGAAGAGCATTTGGGTGTCAGCAAGACATGCATCTGCAAGATTACAAATGCAAAATTTTCTAGACTGCAGAGCCCAAAGTAGAAAAACATAAAAACTGTTCAGTGGATGGATCAGCCACTAGAGGGAGAGAAGGCTCATACAACCTGATAATTCTAGGTGTCTGTTTTCAGATTTGAAAGAAATTCCAGAGTTGGGGTATCTGCTAAAATTCAAAGTCTTTGTTCTAAATCATGATGTTGGAGTGTACAAAATGTGGTTAAAATGTTGAAGTTTCTCATTTCAAAGCTGGCAAATCTTGTGTTTTGGGATGCCTGTAATTTATTTAAGTTATACTTTAACAAATGATCTCCCTAAATGTTTGAAATGCTAAAGAGACATTAAACTCTTAAAAGACATCTAAGGAAGATTCCAACTAACCTAGCATACCATGTTCAATTGTATAAAACACCACTTTCCAATAGTATGTGAAATGTACAGTATAAAATGGGGGGGGGCATTATTTCTTAACAAGTAAGGTGTTCGACACTTTAACTGCATGGCTTCATCCTATGACATCCTGGGATTTGAAGTTTGGTGAGGTATTTAGAATTCTGTGCAAGTGAGGTCTGATACACTCCCTGGAACTACAACACTAAATCTCTGTAGCACAGAAATCTAAATACCTCACCAAACTACTGTTCTTAGGATACTATAGGATAGGACCATGGTAGCTGAAGAAGTATGACATTGCTATATCATATAGACTAATTCAGAGGCTATTGATGACATATGTTCATGTAACACAGGTTATATGAGGGTATGTGAGGGAAATTATAGAAGAGGGTATTCAAAACCACCTTGTGCAATATTTAGCTCCTGAGGGAAGGCAGATTCAAAGGGCTAGAGGATGCTCCCCCAGCCCTTTGGTGACCATGGGAGAAAGGTTGTGCCCAGGCAGTGTCCATGTACAGAGAAGAGGGTGGATGTTGCCCTCCCAGATTTCCAGAAAGATCTCACAGATCTTGGTAGGATATAAATAAAATAAATACATTTCTGTACTTACTGGAGATCTAGGAGGATGATGTCAGCTCTCTTTTCTTGCCCACAAAATGGTAGCCACATGGTTCCTGGGCATCTCTTGCCTTCCACCAGCCCCTTAATGGCAAGGGGAGTGTGTTCCAGGCTCTGAAGTTGCCTCTTGGGGCTGGAAGGGGCCACATGCAACTTTGCAACCTGAGTGTTACACTCTGTCTTCACGATGTAGGCTCACACTCATAATCTTCCTATAGAACTACATCTATGGGCTGAGGGGTATTTGCCAGGAAAACACTGTGGGAGTAAGTGAGTCTCTAGCTGGATGTATTAATGCATGTTGCCTGACTGATGGGTGTCAAGTATATCTCCCATTCTTTATCTTATTCATTCATATATTTTTTTGAGAAGATTTTCATACTACTTTTCATTTCAAAAATCTCAAAACAGTTTACAATACAAAAAGGTACAATAAATATAGGCACCAGTTACACGACTATTTTTGTCATGGAGAGAAATGGGATTCCCTCATCCTGAGTTCGTCCCTTGTTGTTTACACAATTTATCATGGTAGCAGAAGTCTCGGTTTTTTATAGTTCTTATCCTTGGTGCCTCCATCCCGGTATAGAGGCACACAGCTGAGAAGTATTTTGATTGGTCGGACTTTTGAGGGGATGGACTTACATCAGAAGCCTGGCAAGGCTGGATCTGCCACTTCGGTGAAAGGTCAAATCCACCCTGCCAGGCACAGTCCCCTCCCACCCCATGCGGCATCCCCACTCCTTGCAGCCGTGGGGGGATTTCCATGACTGTCAGTCATGGAGAACACCCCTCCCACCCTGTGCGGCTTCCCTCCCATGCCCTTGCAGCCGCACATGGTGGTGGGGGGTCTTCTCCATGACTGACAGTCACAGAGAAGATCACCCCCATCCAGTGCGGCTTCCCCCCTTCCCTTGCAGCCATGCAGGTGGGGAGATCTTCTTTGTGACTGACAGTCATGGAGAAGATCACCCCCACCCCACGCACCTTCCCCCACTGCCCCTGGAGCCCCACGGGGCGGGAGAGGCTTCTCTGTGACTGCCAGTCACGGAGAAGCCCTCCCTCCCTGTGCTGCTTTCCCCCTTCCCTTTGCAGCTGTGCGGGGCAGGGGGGGTCTTCTCCATAACTGACAGTCATGGAGAAGATCACCCCCTGCCCTGCGCGGCTTCCCCAACCACTCCTGGAGCTGCGTGGGGCAGGAGAAGACCCCCACCCCGTGCAGCTGCATGGGAAGGGGTGGAAGCCATGTGGGGCGGCGGGTGATCTCCTCCGTGACTGTCAGTCATGGAGAAGACCCACCCCACCCCACGTGGCTGCAAAGGGAAGGGGGAAAGCAGCGTGGGGAGGGAGGGCTTCTACATGATTGGCAGTCACGAAGAAGCCTATCCCACCCCGCGTGGCTCCAGGGGCGGTGGGGGAAGCTGCACGGGGCAGGGGGTGATCTTCTCTGTGACAGTCACGGAGAAGCCCCCCCCCACCCTGCGCAGCTGCAAGGATGTGGGGAGTGCTTATGTGGTGGGGGAAGGCGCATGGGGCGGGGATGGTCTTCTCCGTGACTGCTAGTCATGGAGAAGACCCTTGCCCCAAGCAGCTGCAAAGACTGGGGGGATGGGGGGTAACTTCTCCATAGCTGCTTGGGTGTGGGCAGGGAAGGGGAGAGACCCTGCCTGGCACTCAGTCGGCTTTTTTGGAGCCAGAGGAGGACCCTCGGGGGCATAACAAAATGGTGATTTGAAGGCTTCCCTTGCAAGCCTGCCCCCTTGAATGTCCAACCAATCAGAAACGATCCCATGTCCTGGGATGGTTCCTGGTTGTTTACACAACCAATAGCATGGGCTGTCTTGGACTTTCCCCAGAATGTCCTGAAAAATAGAGAGGTGGGAAGTGCTGAGCTGAGGATGCCATGGCGGCCTCAGTCTTGCCTTGCTTCACCTCTTCTCGCATCATGCTCCACAAGAAGAAGATGAGGAGAAGGAAATGGCAGCCTCCATCACAGCAAGATGTTGCCAGGGGCCAAGCAGCCAGAGAATATTGCTGCCCTCTTCCTTATCTTCAAATCTGCTGCTTCCTCCCTGCAGCATAGTTGAGCTACTTTCCCCAGCCCTGTCAATTGGCAGAGCCTCACCATCACCTCAGGAGAAGTTGCCTGAGGTGGTGGTGCTGCTATAAGTCCCCATAATTGCACTTCTGTAAATGCTAGGATCAGGGCCAGGTGATGGGATGGGGAAAATTGGAACAATTTTTAGAGAGTTGAGAAAGCAGGAGGGCAAGGAACAACGCATGGCTGCTCCATCCAGACTCAGATAGTTTGGGGGTATGCAATTTATTATTGAGTGTTGGTGAACCTGAACCATTTTAATTAGCATTTATTACAGAGCTGGCTAAAACATTCTGTGAGCTGTAGTCCAAAAAGTTGGTTTTTCAAGTTCTCACTTATTTCTCTAGTACCATCCAAGAGGCTGTCTAAATGGTGAAAATAACCCTCACGGAATTCACTGGGAATCCTATGTGTCTAAATGGGATCCAGCACCAATCCTCAGTATTTGGAATGGGGGGGGGGCAAAATGGCAAAAACAACATTGGAAAAGCCTTCGCAACTTTTCCTGTAGTTTTTAAAATAACAGCAAGGAATGTGTGCATTCCTGCTCACTGGGACAAGCAATTTGTTTTAAATCGCTGTACCATGTGAGAGGAAGCTCAAAGCTGTGGGGTTTTTTGCTTTTTTAAATAGCCTTTTAAGTTGAAAAATCACTCTATCACTCCAGCGCACCTTAGACTTTTTTTTTTTTTAAGTTCAGTGGCGGCAAAATCTCTCTCTCTGGCTTTTCTTCACAAATGAAGATTCAGGAAGAACTCATCCCACGTTTTCTGCAAGCACGCTGACTAAAAAGGCCAATCCGAGATAAACAAGTCCAGTTGCAGAAAGCACAGCAGAAGGTCTCCTTGGGTGATGTTTCCAGGTTGTGATTCTTTCTGTGTTGTCGTTTCTCTTCAAGACTTGTTTGGCGTGAGTTCTCAAATAAGGCTGCAGCATTGTGGATAAGTGCATCTCCATGCCTCCTGATGTGAAGCCAGGGCGGACCATTGTTGGTGATCAATTTGGCCGAGCCTGAGATTTTGTTTCAGGGAGTCCTTGTATTGCTTTTTTGGAGTGCCCCTCTTACACTGACCCGTGGCAAGTTCACTGTAGAGTGCTATTTTGGGGAGGCGATGGTCCTCCATCCTAGAAACATGCCCTGTCCAGTGCAGCTGTGTTCTCAATATTATGAGTAAATCACTTGTGGCTACCATCTGGCATGCAAAGCTTACGGGGGTTTCTGAGGCCAAAAACACCATTAAGTGCAAAATGCCATTACTGTGAGGTACTCTGGTCCTCCCCCACCCCCCACATATAGGCAGGGTCTAAGTACATGGATCTTATAAAGAAGAGATGTGACAAGTCCCTGTCCCATGGGGCTTACTGTCTAGAAATAGTCACAGAGAAACAAAGGACGCCCTGTTCTGTTTCTCTCACTCAGGGCAGAGATGGGATTAGGGTCAGCTGAGGGCAGTGCCTTTCCAGTTATGGCACCCTTCCTTTGAATTCTTTGCTTAGAGCCAAGGCCAACCCTACAATTAGGCACAGTGAGGTAGCTGTCTTAGCAGATTTGGGATAACATGAAAAGGCAGCAAATTGTTAAGTTACTTAATTTAATTTTATTACATCTTTACTGCTAGGCAAGCATACAGGCATTTGTGAAATGTTCTTTATCATATGCCAAAGTAATTGGCTTGAGGTGTTATTTACCTTGGCTTGGATGGGTGGAAAGTGGCATATGCTGCTACACTTTAGGCAGGAAATTGTTTTGAACTGGACCTAGCTAGGAAACTAAATGGTGAAAATACTCCTTGTGAAATTTGAGGAAAAGGCAATGGGTCTTAATGGGATCCAGCAGCATTATGCTATATTCAGGAGGATGGGAGCCCAAAATTGCTGAAACTCCAGAGGAAAAGCTGGAGAGTATGCATATTCCACTTTGTTAGGACATCGATTTGAAATGAATCACTGTCCGGTAGTACAGGAAGCGTGAACCTGATTGGCTGGACAAGCATGGGGGTGCAGGGCTTGCTGAAAGAAAATAGTTTCTAGACTCCCTATTGAGATTTCAAATACTTTCTTGCATATACTAATCTGCTAATTATAACCCTTTTAGTTTATTTATGGTTGACAGAGTAGAAATCCAGGTGTTCAGTGAACAGACCAATTTTTTTCCACCTTAGTGGGGTGTTTCTAGTTTGTTTTGCTGCCCTGTTAAATTGAAAAAGTGCTCTATGGCTGTAGCACATCTTAGACATATTTTTTTTAAAAAAAATCAGTTCAGCAGCAGCTAAGTACTAATGCAAGTAAATCACTTGTGGCTGCCATCTGGGATATGAAGGTTATGGGGGCTTCTGCAGACAAAAACACCATTAAGACAAGTTACAGCTGCTGCATCTTGCTATTACTATGGGGCACTACATTTTGGGTTGTTGTTGTTTCTTATGTGGTCTTCTTGGATACTCTGTGAAAAGTGGCAATGGGAACAGTCTTAAGAATCAAGGGCCTTCTTCTGAACTTGGGGTCCTGGCAAATGTCCAGCCTTGCCACCCTCTGCAGCCACCCCAGCTTTGTATACTTTATCATTGGTTTGGACAGCAACAATAGCCTGCAACCTTATTCTCATTTAACTGGGAATAAATTCCTTGAACTGTTTCAAAATAGCCTGAAGGCACCAGACCCCTTCTGATTTCAGAAGGTAAGCAGAGTCAGGCCTGGTTAGTACTTGGATGAGGGACTGCCAAGGAATACCAGGTGCTGTAGGCTATATGTTAGAGGAGTGCCATGGCAAACCACCTTTGAGTATTCCTTGCCTGAGGAAACCCAATAAAATTAATGGGGTCACCATAAGTCAACAGGCACCTTGAAGGCACACAGACAGAGGTAGGAGTGCAATGTAAATGTTTGTATAGAAATAAAATAAATTATGCAATACTGTGTGTCCTGAAGCCATATGGTTTCCGATAGCAGGAGGGGATTTACCTGCTTGAATACTTTCTCCAAGTAAAAGATTCTCCTGTACATTGATGCTAATACTGTATATTAGAGGCTAAGACTGAACAAATTCTCTAATATGCAGCTACTTTTCCATGTGAATATTGCTAGTGATGACTACAATTTGATATGTGCCCCAAATGTGTGACCATTCATTTCATGGTATAGTCAGGGCCAAGATCTTTTGAGATTTATACAAATCAACTGACCTTACTTGAGAACAATGGAACAATGGGGGTGGGGGGAGTTAGACTTGAAAAGTCATGCCCTGATTACTTGTAAGAGCAGAAGGCCATTTTAAAGTAAAAAAATAGTTTATAGACTCCCTATTGTGATTTCAAGTCCTTTCTTGCATATACTAATCTGCTAATTATAACCCTTTTAGGTTATTTATGGTTGACAAAGTAAAAATCCAGGTGTTCAGTGAACACCCAAATGTTAACTGCAATCAAAAGGTACATGGAAGCTGTGAAAGTCTTGTGAGAGATACTAGTCTGGAGAGAGTCTGAAACATACAATGTAGTAAGATATAGCTTACTTTTTTTTCCACCTTAGTGGGGTGTTTCTAGTTTGGTTTGCTGCCCTGTTAAATTGAAAAAGTGCTGTATGGCTTATTACATCTTTAGTTTCTTCATCTCTTTTGGATTTTTCCATGCAGCCATTCTTCATGCAACAAATATTTGATAATTACCAGACTGAGAACTTGGATGATGCCTTCCTGAAACAGATGACCACAAATTCATAGAGAGATGTTATAGTAATGGGAGATTTCAACTATCCTGATATTTCTTGGAGGTCAAACTCTGCCAAGAATATAAGGTTTAACAAATTTCTCACTTGCCTGGAAGAGGCAACAAGGGGATCAGCTATTTTCAATCTGATCCTAATAAACACAGATGATCTAGTTAATGGGGTGAAAGTGACAGGATCCTTAGATGGCAGTGGCCCTGTTCTTCTGGAGTTTCTGATACAACGGAAAGGAGAAGCCAGGCATAGTCAGACCTGCATTCTAGTTTTAAGATGATTTCAGTAAACTTAGGAAAAAACTGTGTGATTCCATGGTTAGGAATACTAAAGGAGAAGAGAGTTCATGATGGATGAGACTTTCTTAAAAAGTGCGGTATAGAAGGTACAATTTCACACAGTTCCAATGAGGAGGGAAAACTGGAGGTGTCTAAAGAAACCAGGATAGATATCTAAAGAACTTTCAACTGAGCTGAGATTTAAAAGGGGCATGTACAAGAAAAGGAAAAGGGGAAAATCACCAAAGAAGAATTCAAATGAATAGCCAGCTCATGTAGGGAGGAAGTCTGAAAAACTAAAGCACAGAATGAGTTCAGGCTTGCTAGAGAGGTTAAAAACAATAAAAAGACCTTTTTTGTTATGTTGATAACAAAGGAAGAACAAGGAAGTAGTAGGACTGCTGTGGGGAGAAGGTGGCAAAATGCTAACAGGGGACAAAGAAAAGGCAGAACTATTCTTTCCCTCAGTCTTCTCCCAAAAGGAAAATAGTGTTCAACCTGGGGAAAATGGAGCAGATGAAGCAGTAGGGGAAATACAGCACAGAATTGGTAAAGAAGTAGTTCAGGAATACCTGCCTAGTATAAATGAGTTCAAGTCTCCAGAGCCAGGTAAACTACATCCAAGAGGATTAAAAGAACTGGCAGAAGTAATCTCAGAACTACTGTCAATAATTCTTTGAGAATTCCTGGTGAATAGGGGAAGTCCCAGAAGACTGGAGGACAACAAATATTGTCCCCATCTTCAAAAAAGGGGGGGAAAGAGGACCCAAAACAATGTATCATCCAGTCAGCATGACATCAATACCAGGAAAGATTCTAGAGCAGATCATTAAGCACAATCTGTAAGCACTTAGAAAGGGATGCCATGATCACTAAAAGTCAACATGGGTTTCTGAAAAACATGTCATTCCAGACTAATCTTCTCTCTCTCTCTCTCTCTCTCTTTTTTTTTTTTCTTTTCTTTTTTTGGCTAGAGTTACAAACTTGATAGATGAAGGGAATGCTCGAGCATATCTTGATTTCAGTAAGACCTTCAACAAAGTCTCCCATGATACTCTTGCAATTAAGCTAGAAAAATGTGGTCTAGATAATGCTACTGCTAGGTGGATTTGTAATTGGTTGACCAACCGAATGCAAAGGGTGCTCATCAATGGCTCTTCATCCTGGAGGGAAGTGACTAGTGGGGTGCCACAGCCTTCTATCCTGGGCCCAGTACTATGCAACAGCTTTATCAGTGACTTTGAAGCTGGAATAGAGGGGGCATGCTTATCAAATTTGCAGATGACAACAAATTAGGAGGGGGTAGCTAATACCCCAGAGGACAGGACCAGAACTGAAAATAACCTTAACAGATTAGAGAGCTGGGCCGAAGATAATAAAATGAATTTCAACAGGGAGAAATGTAAGGTACTCCATTTAGGCAGAAAAAATGATATGTACAGATACAGGATAGGTGACACCTGGCTTACAAACAGACCTTCTGGAAGCATTTAGAAAGGGATGCCATGGTCACTAAAAGTCAATGTGAGTTTCTCAAAAACAGGTCATGTCAAACTATCTCTTTTTTTAAAAAAAATGTACAAGCTTGAGAGATGAAGGGAATGTTGTATATGTTGTACATCTTGATTTGACTAAGGCCTTTGATGAAATCCCCCATGACATTCTTGCGATTAATTTAGTAAAATGTGGGCTGGACACTGCTACTCTCAGGTGGGTTTGTAATTGACTGACTGATCGAACCCAAAGAACGCTCACCAATGCAATGCACAAGTATAGGCTAGACAACACCTGGCTTGACAACAGTACATATGAAACAGTTTTAGGAGTCTAGACCACAAACTGAACATGAATCAACAGTGTGATGTGGCATCTAAAAAGGCCAATGCAATTCTAGGCTGCATCCATAAGAATAAAGTATATAAATTGAGGGAAGTAATAGTACCACTGTATACTGCTTTCATTTTTCCTCACCTGGAATACTGAGTCGGCACTACAATTAAAGAAGGATATTGATAAGCTGGAATGTGTCCAGAGGAGGGCAACCAAAATGGTAAAAGGTCTGGAAGCCATGCCCTATGAAGAGCAGCTTAGAAAACTGGGTATATTTAGCCTGGAGAAGGGAAGGTTAAGCGATCACATGATAGGTATGTTTAAATACTTGAAAGGATGTCATATTGAAGATGGAGCAAGCTTGTTTTCTGCAGCTCTGGAGACTAGGACACGGAGCGATGGACTCAAACTACAGGAACAGAGATTCCACCTCAACAGTAGGAAGAACTTCCTGACAGTAAGAGCTGTTCAGAAGTGGAATGTGCTGCCTCAGAGTGTTGTGGACTCTCCTTCTTTGGAGGTTTTTAAACAGAAACTGAATGGCCACCTGTCAGGAATGATTTGATTGTGTATTCCTGCATGGAAGGGGGTTCTGGTCTCTTCCAACTCTATGATTGTGGTCTCTTCCAACTTGTGGTTGGAAGAATCATAGAACTCTATGATTCTATGATTCTACTCTTTGTCACTACTGAACTACACATGCCTTCAAGGGAACACCCAATTGTAAGGAGATTCATCCCCAACCCTTTCAGCACTCAGAGGCTTGTTACTGGGATATAGATACACATGCTGCTAGCATGGAGGGATGTAGGAATTCCACATATTCTACCCCATCTGTGTTTTGGTACTTCAGGTGCTATTGTCTGCTCTGTCATCTACCAAGCAATCTCTCCCCACCCACCCCTGCAACCCCTGCTAACAGAATTGGTTCATGAAGAATACCAAAAATGACACAGTTTTTATTCATGTGCCATTTTAGATGTAGAAACATGCTTGGTAATGTTTCCCTTTTATTTGTACATCTTTTGTTATCATCTGTCATCACTGCCTCCCTTCTCTCTTAGGTGCCAGCAGAAATGCTTTGTCTACCCTGCTTTATAGTCTTGCCCCTTTTATCTCCTTTATCCCACAACAGTGGGTGGTATATTGAGGTGACAACTAAACACCAAACAGACACAAATTTCTACTGTTGCTACTTTTGATGTCACTGTGAGGAATTCTTTCTAATCTCCTTTGGCTATCACCTGTAGGCTGGAAGCAGCACAATTCACATTCATCCCACATGAAGTAGTTTTTTGATCACATATCTGCTCTGTTCTGGCAAGCATTTTTTTAAAAAAATAAGTGTTTTTCTACCACACACACAGAATCTGTCTGTTCAGAGAAGAAAGCACACGTGTGAGTGAAAGGCATTACCGCTTCAGTACTTGTACTTGTGTTTCTGTGTGCAGCCTACATGATCCCTCAGACAGGAAGAGAGGAGATTGTGGAACTGGAAAATTCACATAGTACTTGTTGATAGGATGTAGCATATTCCAAGGCCACTTGCTGCCTCAGAGATTAGGGGAGGAGATGATAGAACTGCCAGTGATATATGGTCCTTTAGTATTGACTAGTGTGGAAGGCAGGACTAGCCTGTTCTTCCATATATGCCCATTGTGTGGAAAGTTATACAATATTTTCCACATAAACTACACAACTATCTATGTAAGATTCAATGACTGCTGATCCTTCCCACCCACCAAGGAAAAATCAATAAGGTGTTGCAAGGGATCCATTGGCTTCTGTGCCTTTGGAACAGAGAAAATTCAGTGCTTGCAGACTGTGGTGGAATTTGCTGCCATCATGCTCACTATAATATGCAAAATATGTATGTAGAGTGCATGTATGTTTCGCTAATTTCTCATAGTTGCATGAGTTACTGGTCCTGGACGAAATAGTTATTGTGCCTACACCACTGAGATTTTCACACAGGGCCAAAATGCCCTGTTACTGTCCCGCTACCTCCTCTCCCGTTCCTGCCATGGAATAAAGTAAATCTTTCACACACTTACCTTAATTCTGCAGCAGGAATGGGCTCCCCCTCCCATCGCTGGCCAGCTGTAAATGCAGCCGTAGTAAGGCTGCATCTGCGACTGGGAACTGAAATCCCCGCCGTTCTTGCGAGAGAACTGCCAGGCGGTAAATTCCAATTTTTTTTAAAGAAAAACCCATCAGATCAGTTCACCAAGCACAAAAACACACTTTAAATTACACAATCAAAAAACAGGGAGGGTAAAATAAAGGGTGCCACTTACCTGGATGTCCAGATCGTACCAGGAAGTGCTCAGATCAGACCTCCCTTCCACGGCTGCCATTTAGGACCAGGAACGGGGCTCCTGTTCGCACACCCATGATTCCATGACAGACACAGAACGAGTGGTCTATTCACGATGTTTCATCATGAATACATTATTCCAGAACAGACGCAGGAGCAGGACAGATGCAGGACAGAATGGGGTCGACATAGTCTGAAAGGGAAAACCTTTCCCGACCCTGTTCTGTTCCTGCCATAGGATATATAGTCCGTGTGAAAATCTCCCACTTTTTAAAAATTGCTCTTTATTTTTAGAAATGAAATATTCATGGAAGTGTACATCCTTGCTGGAGGGAACACTGAATCGCTATGAGTCTCTCCCCCCACCCCACCCCCTACTGACTTTTTAGGTTCTTTCTTGCATAAAGCTGTCAGTTGAATCCCTTTCAGATAATTCACAATTGAAAAGTTAAAATCCAGGTGTTGGGTAAATAGCCAGCAGCCAGACATGCTCAAGATACAGGGATGTTGTGAAAGTGACAGACGTACTAAATATAGTATAGAGACTCTGAAAAGAAAGCAATGATTTTTCTGGTGTTTCCCTGCAGCGAAAGAATGAGGGCATCTGTAGGATTAAGGATGGCTTCTCCCAAGGCATTTTGAAGATGCTGTGCAGCTACATGCTCCTTGTCACTTCACAATCTGTTTTGATTAAAGAGCATATCAGGTTGCAGGAGTGGAACAGTAACCCCAAGTAGGGAATGCAACATGACTCTTTCCAGTTAAGTAGCTAGGCCAGACAACATCCGCTCAGCTTGTTTCTTTCCAGCCTTTCAGTTTTGCCAGTGGTGGGCAACACAGTGGAAGGCTTAGGTGGCAAACGTAAGATGAAAATTGTTCTTCTGTGTTGTTTAAAATGTGAAATAGGAAAAGCTGCCCATTACATTCTTTCAGGGATTGCTGAACAGCATGGGTCAATTTTCCCCCCAGCAACCTAGAAGTATAGTGAATAGACAATACTGTCCTATAAAGTTCTCCCCTTCCCATGTGAAAAAAGAGGAGAGGGGGAAAAACACTCTCAGATGGTGTTTCCAGGAGTTAGCTGAGTCCTGCGTGGTGCCCAGTCAGTTCCTGGAAGCATCAGCTAAGAGTGGGAAAAAGTATGCCTTCTCCAGTCAGAAATTGGAGTGATAGTGGGTGGCCATTCCCTTTCTTTCTGTCCATTGGCCAAGTGGGGAGGGGGAATCCAACCTTCCACAAGCTAGACCTGAACCCCTCCCCCAGGGGATAGATGAGCCCTGTGAGCCAGAGCAATAAGCAGGAGTTTAGTGTCTGATTTGTGATCTGTGTGATAACACCAAACTGCTTGCATATCAATAGATCTAACTTTGGTATTCCCATAGCAGAAATGCAGGTAGCTGAGAAAAGAAAAAGTAACAGCATATTCTCTTAAAATGCACCTTGACACACATTCCTAAAATAATGTTAAAGCTGGTGGGAATTCCCTCTGTCCCACACACTCTTCAGTTCTTTAGAGGGAAATTTGTGTTATCTTGGGAAATGTACAGTATGTTTCAAATGCTGGCCAGTGTCCCAACTACAGGAGACCTACTGGATAAATTGTTGAATGATGAGGCAGCATGTACGTAAGTCCTCTTGATTCATTATGTCTAATTTAGTTGGACTCACCAACATGATTTCCACTTCTGTGTGCCTGGGGTGTGCAGGCAAAGGCACTATTGTCAAGAGAGTGCTCTTCTTGTTCCTGACTTCTAAATGCTCCTCTCCTTGTTGGGTTTGTTGCTGTTTTCAAAGGCCAGCTAGGTAAAAATGGCTAGGTGGGGCAGATGAGTACAAGAAAAAGTGATTGGGAGAGAAAGATTTAAGTACCAGTCTCCCGTCCACTGGATCTCCTAAGGAAATCCCTTCTCACTGACTTCATATGAGGCAAACACAGCATTGGGGAATCACTTTTTTTTTTTTTTGCATTGTAATGTGTAAGCATCCATAGAATGGGTTGGTTTTAAGCCATTTCTTAGAAAATAGGCTTTCTTAGACATTTTCTCTCCTCCTCCCCCTTTAGTTTCAGATTTTCAGTGTAATATGATGAGTGAGATATGCAATTAGATAGATAACACTAATATAAAACAGTAACTAGTCATGTGCTTCGCAGGCTTTTAAGCCAACACTTGACTATCCTGGATCTTTTAAACATCTATCTTTTCTTTGAAATAGTGAAAGGAGAGGATTGACTGTTCATGTTCTGTTCATTTCTTTTTTCTTTTCTTGTTTTTCCTTGGCTTCTGCTTCTGTGTCCCATGAAGCACTGGAAACACAAAGCAAAATTAAGACTTTTGTGGTGCCTGCAAGAGGAGCAGATCACTGCTGTAATGAAGTCCTATTTCTAGTAGTTGAATGTGCGTTGGTACCCATTTTCTTAATTGATTCATCCATGGTCAGCAACTGAGATGGAAAATTTCCCAAGAATCTTTGTTTCTTGTAGACACTCCTTCTGTGTTCCTCATTCTTTGATGCTCTGGCATTGATTTCATGCTGAAGTTAAGGGGGTTTGATGTGACCCTCTGACGCTTGTCTGCTGCATGCAACTAAGGCAGCCTGGAGCATCAGAAGGGTAAAAAAAGAAAGCTGCAACAGAGGGGCCCATATATAGAAAAGATCTTTTCAGATGGATCAGGTTAGCACTGGTGCAATCTAGTTTTCTGCTAAAGTTTCCCTACAAGCTGTCTCTCCAAGAACTAGCTGCTAAGCTATGGGAACCAGGAATATGTGTCAGAGGTCTCTACCTGTGCTCTAGCCACCTCTAGTGTGGTACTCTGTCTGATAAAAAAGGAGAGAGATCTCATTTACACTGGGTAAGGAATTCACATGAAAGAGGAAAGACAAACCTGAGATAGGCAGCATGGGCAGCCGGCTCATACTGCTACTGTGCATCTTCCAGTGTCTAAGGAGAGGGGACCAAATCCACAGGCCCCAATATTTGGAAGGGCCTGGAGGCCTGGACAGTGAAAAAACAAAAAATAATTTCAAAAATAAATTTTGGTATCTCAGTAGCTCAGACAGTGGCTATTAATAGCCAGCATCCTGTTAGTGACACATGCAAATGCTAATTCCTGAGGCATCACTAAGGCTGGTGTCACCCCCTCCTGCCGAAGTATCACCTGGTGCGGTTCAGCCTATCCACAACCTTATAGTGCCACCACTGGTTAAGTCCTCTTTATCCCTGCATATATCTTTTCCAAGAACACCACCACCACCACTCTTCACCAGCCACAGAATGGCCATATAGGGTGGTCCATGAGGAACACACACATGACAATAAATTATTAATAAGGGGAATTATTGTAGCCCAAGTGAATGGCTATGAGAGGTTGGGTAGCATACAGGAGCTTTGTGCCTACATATACCAATACTAACTGCAGAGACTCTGCGTTAAAGTAAAATAAAATGTTTTATTGGAAAATAACATGGAAGCATTCACACACATGCATTCATGCTCACAAGAGACATACAAGGCTAACAAAGATATTAAAGCCAGAAAGGATGGCTAGAATAATAGATTCAGGAAATTAGGTAATAATTATCAGTCCTGAAGAGAGGGTTGCATGCAGTGAAGAGACTCAGACTTGGAGCTGAAGGTAGCAGAGTGATCCAACAGAATGATGGTGACCAACTGTGCCACACATGGCTATTGTTTGGGGCTATTATATATATCCAATTTCATGTACTGAAGGGGTGTTTTTAACTTAGAACAAAGCTTAGATGGGTTTCCCACCATTAAATAAATGAAACCGCGACTCCTGGTCACTTGCTTGTTTGTTCTGGATGACGTATCAATAATGCGTCCAAGAGGGGATTAGCACATACCTGGGTGATGGTGTTGTTTACTAGGGGCTTCACTTAATCCTACCTTGGGTATGTCTGCTGGTAGTTTTCCATGACCCCTTCCTTAAGTCCTTGTGACCTCCATCTGACCTCACATATGGTCCACCCCGGTCTACTAACCTCACGGAGTGTCTCAATATTGCCAATTATGAAATATTATAGGGAGGGGATGTAAGGCATGGTAACAAGGGAGACTATCACAGCACCACTGAGTCCTACAGGTTTTGCGAACTCCCGTTAGTAAAATATTACGGAAAAGGGAAGAAAAAACCCAATGCGAGGACGCCAGCATATCGGGAGAGGAAGGTGGGTGTGCGAACCGCGGCACTGCTTCCGATACAGAAATATTTCTGTCCCTATTTCTGCGGAGAATATTTTTGATGTGTGAAAATCTCCAAACTGAAAAGGGAACATAAACAAAGTGTAATAAAATATTTAAACTAGGTCATGTGATGAATGACCCATTGCTCCAGTTGGCTGAAATTGCCTAGGGAAAGAAGAAGGGGGAGTAGAAAACTCATGCATCCAGGGAAATTCCTAAACTGAACTTAACATGGGATACACAAGATTGTATTGCATTATAATAATAATTTCCCCACATACTACAGATTACCGGTGTTGTGTTTTATTTAGATACTAAACTACTTAAATTCTAGGTGTCCAGGTGCTTATAACCTCAACATTCAGGTTGAGGAGAGTAAATTCTACCTATATGTATCCTTTTCTTCAGTATTGATTACTTATTGTCCTGGATGAGCCCTGAAATATCTATGTTTTTAAATCTGTGATCAAATCCATTAGCAGTGCTAGGTAAAAAAAAGTTTTAGGAAACAGAATGGTCCTTTGCCATCTAATCTGAATCTTATTTATCCTTATGTATTGTGTTTCTCTTCAATAGCTGATTCCTCTTCCCCTTCCCCCAATAGTTTATGAAGGTCTGTCTATTAAATAACAAGACTGATACAATAAGTCTTTATTTATATGTACTATATCACAATTCTAATGCTTGTCCCCTTCAATATACTCCCCGTTCACACTCACACACTGATGCAGTCTTGTTTTCCACTGGTCAAAGGCGCGGAGCAAATCAGTGGTCTGTCAGCTGTGTCAACACATCTGCTGTTTTCTTTGTACTATGTCAATCAAAACATGTTTCTTTAAACACTGATTTCACTTTAGGGGAAAGAAAAAAGTCACATGGCACCAAATCTGTTGAATATGGAGGATGTTCAAGTATAGTAATGCATTTATCGGCCAAAAACTGCTTCACAGAAAGTGCTGTATAAGCAGGCACATTGTCTTGATGAAGAATGAAACCATTTTTCCACAGTTCTGGCCTTTTTTCCTGACTCTTTCTCTCAGCTTTGTCAAAACTTCCTTACAATAATGCTGGTTCACTGTTCTGTCTTCTGGAACCCATTCTGCCAAAATTACATCCTTGATGTCCAAAAAATAAAATGAGCATAGCTTTGAATGTGGACTTGCTTTGATGTACTTTTTTCATTCTTGGTGATAATGATGTTTTCCAGTGCATTGACTCTCGTTTTGTCTCAGGATCATACTGGAAGATCCAGGTTTCATCACAAATGATTTTTTGAAAAATGTTTGGGTCCACCTCACGTTGCTGCAGAATGTCACATTGCTTGTCTTTTAAACTTCGCATTTTTCCAGCACACAACAGATAACACAGCTGCTTTAAATGATGACTGACAATTAACTGAACAGCCAAGAGTGTTGATGTTTGTCATGCAGGTTCAGACATGTTCAAGGTCACCACTCAAGTGTTCACGATCATTTCTCCCTGATTTGTCTGAAAAGTAGAAACAGTCTCATTATTTAATAGACAGACCTCGTATATTAAGCTGGGAAGCTCCTTTGTCTACAATGCTTTTCTACTTTGGCACAGGAAATAATATATGCTGTTACATTAGCTTCTTTTTCTGCCAAGAGAAAGCTCTTGAATTACTGCATACATATGCTGCTAAGAAGTATTTCTGTGCTGCTCTAAATCAGTAAGAGACTGTTCTTTTAGTGGAATCATTTGGCAAATAAAACAACTGCATAGCCAAACTTTATTGGCAGTGCAATTAAAATTGCTTCTCTTTGGATTTCCCTCATTTTTGCCTCATCACTATTGTTCAGGGTCTTGTGGCACCTATCTAGATTTTTCCTCCACTCTGAACCTTTGACTAGAGGAGAAGGTCGATCCAACCAGGAGCTCCAAGCTCTTACCTATACACTCCCTGTGCCCTCTTTGCTATGGAGGAAAGTTTCCTATGAGATTTAATTGAGAGTTTTGGAAGGAAAGCCTTTAGTCTAAATAAAAAGATTACATTAGGCTAATAAAGCACCATACACCCCTCCAGGTAATTAGCTTAAGAAGCTGCAGAGTTATAAAGCAGGAAAATGAGAGCGCAAAGGAGAGGGGAGGCACTAAATACCCTAAAGGCACCAGACCGTCTGATCTTGGAAGCTAAGCTGGATCAGCCCTGGTTAGTACTTGGATGGGAGGCCACCAATGAATACCAGGTGCTGGAGGCTATATTTCAAAGGAGGGAACTGACAAAACCACCTCTGAGTATTCCCTGCCTAAGAAACCCTATGGGGTCACCATAAATTGACAGGGGACTTGAAGGAACACAATTTATGGTGACTCCCATGGGAGAGGGAGAGAACAAGAGAGTACAAAGGCTGTTAAAATTCTGACTTTTTTTTAACTTCTTCCCCTCTCCACACACCTGGAGGTTCCAGATGTTTTAATACCTTTCTAACTCATAAGGAGGTTGATTGGCAAAAGTATCTCTCTGATCTTATATAATTCTTTTCTGTAAGTGGTTAAATGAATCCTTTGTTAACCAAGTGCAGTTTGGTTCATAGTCACTGGATAATGGTATAGAGTGGCATAAACCTTGCCAAAAATAATAATAAAATAAAATCCAAGGATAGAGTCACTATAAGTTGGAGTCAACATGAAGGCACACTACCACCACAACAGAGACTAGGGCCAAATCCAGACAACACAAATAATTCAGTTTGAAACTGGATTATTTGCCATGATTCCTTCCTATGGAATCCTGGGATTTGTAGTTTAAAAGGTCTTTAGCCTTCTCTGCCAGAGTACTGGTGCCTCGCCAAACTACAACTCCCAGGATTCCATATGAGGTAGCCATGGCAAATAACCCCATTTCACACTGGATTATTTGTGTAGTGTGGATGTAGTCTAGAACAGAATTAGAGAACTGAAGGAGCACAGGAAAGTGCCTTACTTCTCTCTCTTTCTCTCTCCTCAACTGGTACCTGCTCTGTTATCTTTTCATTTTTACAAGGTTTGTACATTATTGCTTAGCTTTTGGTTGTTTAAAACTTAAAACTTTTTTCTAGTATTTGTTTTTGTTTTTGTATTTTATTTTATTTTACTTACCTTGTACTGTTGCCTCCCTGGACTGTATATATTTGAAAAGGCAATTTAAAATTCCCTTTAAATAAATGTATTAGCTTGCCTCTTCATCTTATGAAGATACAGGACAGAAAAGTTCAGTTTTAGTCAAAACCTACTTCTCAACACTAGTCAAACTCCTCTTGTCTTTACAACCCTTCCCAGTTGCATATCTGTGCAAGGAGTTTTTGCTTTGTTTGGGTTTAATAAAGGGGAACACTCACTCCTACAATTCCCTGCCAGAGAAGCAATATAGTATAGGAAGATGTTTGTCACAGGTTTCATTGTTTGCCTAGACTAGGGCCTTGTTTACACTAGTGAAAACAAGTGTAAACTTGTTTCCAAACCCCCCCCTCCTCCCAAATCTGGCCCATAATGTGCAGCCTTATCCCTGAATCTGGTATGATAATGCCACATGATATACAGTCCTATCTGCAACAGACTTGGATTATACCACCTAAATCTTGGCTTTAGAAAACTCAGTTTTCTCTGGAGTTTGCTGGAGGCAGGACAATTGCTGCATAACAGGGGCCACCATTCCTGTCCCCCCTTGGCACCAGTGCTGCTGGCTCTGCCTTCCCAGCATGCAGCTGCTTGTTCTGATGTCAGGTCACCAGGAAAGCAGAGCCCTGCATGCAACTGCTCATTCTGAGGGCAGAAGGAGCAAGTGTGCCAAGTGCAGCTGCTCCTTCTACCCTTAGAATAAGTGGCTGCATGCAGGAAGGCAGACCCCTGATGTATTCACTCATTCTGAGGCCAGAGTGAGCAGCTGCACTGGGGGTAAAAATCTGGATGAATGAGATTTGGGCTTTGGCCAAGGTGTGGCACTTAAATCTGGGCCAGAGTAGTCCAAATTTCGTCTGATACAGCTCCGGGCCAAAGTAGTCCAAATTTCAATCGGACTTTTACCCCCAGTGTAGGCAAGTCCTAGGCGAGAGAAATCTTGTGTTTCCTCTTCTCTTATCAAATTCACATTTGCTCTCCTCATCGTTTGGAAGTGGCCAGATTAGGCTGTTTTTGAAACTTGACAAACTCACTGCATGAAGAGCATTTCTAGATTACTGGTTTTTGTTTTGTGTGTGAAGGCTCAGCAGAAGAAAGTGGCTGTCTGACTCAGGTGCCAGCTGCAGGGCTACTCCTGTAACACCACCATGTTTAGTGTACCAGCCACTGTTGTTGTTGTGGTGGTGGTGATGGCTGTGTGCCTCCAAGTCCTTTCCAGCTTATGGCAACCCAAGATAAACCTATCATAGGGTTTTCTTGGCAAAATTTGTTCAAATGAGCTTCGCAATTTCCTTCCTCTAGGGCTGAGCGTGACTTGTCCAAAGTCATGCAGTGGATTTCTGTGACAAAGTGGGAACAAACTAGTCTCCTGGAATTCTAGGACTTTATCAAACGATCCAAATATGGTGTCATAAGGACACCTAATGATCACAAAAGGGCGTGTGTAGCAGACAATGTTGCCCTTTCACGGTCATGTCCAGTTGAAAACCCGTTCTCTTTTATTGACGGCCCAATGTCAATTGAGCCCCCATGGCACTTCTGTGCCAGCATTGCTGGCATTTGAATCCATGCACCATTGTACTCATGAATTGCAGCATCAATGGCTTCCAGCGAGAACACTTCTGGGTGAGATTGTGACATCCAGGTAGGTGATGCTCTTTTTCTGACCCTCCCCGGTTTACTTGTAAGTTTTAAAGTGTGTTTTTGTGCTTTTAAAAACTTTTTGAGTGTTCTTTTTGTTTGTTTTGAATTTCCCGTGCTAGATATCCTCACAAGAATCCATGGGATTTCTATAGAGGAAGTGAATGGAGCTCCGTTCACTCCTCATTCATTGCCAGGGAAGCCTTTAGCATGGATGCAAGGTAAATGTGGCATGGGGAGTTCTTTTGTTGGCATAAAAACAGCAGAAGTTAGCTGGCAAAAGAACGGGTTTTAGGGGGGGGGGGTCTGATAAAGTCCCTAGACTAACATTTAAACCACTAAACAAATTTTTAGCCAAGGAAAGCCCCCACAGAGAGAGTCACAATGATGATGAATGAGTCTCTGAGAAGAGAGCAGAAGGTGAGCTGTGTTTTGGGGGTCATCCATGACTCTTTGACTATGTTTTTTTGAAGGCTCACATGGGGGCTTTTGTTTGCTTTTGGCTGCGTGCTCTCCTTGAGCACATTATATAAGGGAGTGGGGCTTCCACCAAGTCACTGACTTGTTTGGAGGTAGAGCTAGCAGCTACTAGCTGCTGCCACACTCTTTGAAGCTCAGTCTCTGAGGGCCAGCATGCATACCACAAGGCCCACAATCTTATCAGGAAGAATTATTACAGTCTAAAAAGGGTGGGGGAAAATAACTTCAGAGATGGAGGAAGAAGGATATGTCATTGTCTGCTACAATGTTTGTCTTCTTGCCAGAAAAATCTCACTGCCTATGCTTGCAGCAATTACAAACTGGTAGCTCTCTTAGAAGAGGAGGTCAACACACTACAGCTACATGTTGAGACTCTTCAGCACATCAGAAAACATGAGGACTTTGTGGATAGAACAGAAGGAGAATTGATCCTACAGAACCAACAGGAAGAAACTGCCAATGAATACAAAGAGGGTTGTAACACTGAGGGAGCACAATTGAGGACAGTCACCATCAGGAGCAGACTATGCACAAGGGATTCAGAACAGCTCCAACTAAGCAATCACTTCCTGTATCTTCCTGAGAATAATAGTAGTGAAGAAGCACAAACAGGAGACCAGCAGCAAGAGATATTGCATGCCAGGGAAGGAGATAACCTAAGCACAAACTGCACCAAGAAGAAAAGAAAGGTGCTGGTGGTAGGGGATTCATTGCTCAGAGGTATTGAGGGGGCTGTATGTCAGCCAGACAACATGAATTGGGAAATGTGCTGTCTTCCTGGTGTGTATATCCAGGATGTCACTGACAAGCTGCCAAAGATCAAGAACACATCAATTCTACCAATGAAAGATGGAGGACCCCACAGGGATAGGAAGATACTGCAGGTGAATGACTGGTATTGACATGAGAGGTTTGGCTTCTGAGACCATCATCTTCACTTCCTAGACAAAGGACTACTGACCACAGATTGGCTACACCTCACAAAGACGGGAAAGAATGCCTTTGGCAACAGCATGATGAATCTGATCTAAGAAGGCTTTAAACTAAATCCTTGGGGGGTTAGAGATGATAGCTTAAACATCTATATATTTAAACATCTTAAAAATTTAAAATGACCTGGATGGACTGGAGAGCTGGGCCAAAGTTAACAAAATGAAATTCAATACAGAGAAATGTAAGGTACTGCACTTAGGGTGAAATAATGAAATGCATAGATATAGAATGGGGGAGAACTGGCTGAATGAGACTACATGCGAAAGGGATCTAGGAGTCCTAGTAGACCACAAGTTGAACATGAGTCAGCAGTGTGATGCGGCAGCTAAAAAGGCCAATGCGATTTTGGGCTGCATCAATAGAAGTATAGTGTCCAGATCAAGGGAAGTAATGGTGCCACTCTATTCTGCCTTGGTCAGACCTCATCTAGAATACTGTGTCCAGTTCTGGGCACCACAATTCAAAAAGGTTATTGACAAATTGGAGTGTGTCCAAAGAAGGGCGACTAAAATGGTGAAAGGTCTGGAAACCATGCCTTATGAGGAGAGACTTAGGGAGCTGGGTATGTTTAGCCTGGAAAAAAGACGGTTAAGAGGCGATATGATAGCCCAGTTTATGTATTTGAAGGGGTGTCACGTTGAGGATGGAGAAGGCTTGTTTTCTGCTGCTCCAGAGATTGGAACACGGAGCAATGGATGCAAGCTCCAGGAACAGAGATTCCACCTCAACATTAGGAGGAACTTTTTGACAGTAAGAGCTGTTTGGCAGTGGAACACACTCCCTCAGAGTGTGGTGGGGACTCCTTCCTTGGAGGTCTTTAAACAGAGGCTGGATGGCCATCTGTCAGGGATGCATTGATCGTGATTTCCTGAGTGGCAGGGGGTTGGACTGGATGGACCTCGTGGTCTCTTCCAACTCTGCAATTCTATGATTCTATGATCTGTCCAAAAGCAAACTCTAGACACAAGGAAGTGAGTTCTACAGGAGAAGCTGAGGAAGAGAATGGTGGCCACAGTGAAACTCACAGCAGAATAAAAGATGAGAGTTTGGGAATGCACAGAGTTTGTGAAACAAACAAGATGAGTTTGAAGTCCTAGTGCAGGGAGGTAAATATGACTTTATAGCTATAACAAAGACCTGGTGGGATGACCCCCATGATTAGAGTATAATAATTAAGCGATATAATCTGTTCAAAAAGGCTATATGGGGTAGAAAAGGAGGGGTGTAGCATTATATGTCAAAAACAAATTCACTTGTATTGAAATCCACACAACTGATCAAATTGGACCAGTGGAGAGCACTTGTGTAAACACAAAAGGAGAAAGAAATAAAAACAAAATTGTGGTAGCAGTTTATTATAGGCCTCCAAACCAAGATGAGATGGTGAATTATGCTTTTCTGAAGCAAATCTGAGAAATCTCCAAGAAGTAAGAAGGTCAGGTTGCTTACCTGTAACCATAGATCTTTCAGTGGTCTTCTGTGTATTCACACAGCTGGGTTATTCCTGCACCTGCGCAGAGCATTCGGAACCTTCTGGAATTGCTAGGCAGAATGTGCCTTGATACATTATTGGCAGTAACTCTACCCACCCTAACAGTCCCTTAAAAGGTGCTCCCGCCTAATTCCCCTCAGTTCCTTGAAGGACACCGCAATTAGTAGCATCAGGAACATAAAGCATATTTATATCATAGTAGGACATAGAGGGAGGATGGGCAGGTCTGTGTGAATTCACGGAAGACCACTCGAAGATCTATGGTTACAGGTAAGCAACGTGACCATCTTCTTTGTGGTCTCTGTGAATCCACACAGCTGGGTAGACTAGCAAGCTTCATTTCCAGAAGAAAGGTATGTCCTGTACACAAGTAGAAGAGGACTATACTCTCAAGCAACAGTTGTATTTATTAACAGAACAATCAGAAATAGCAGTAAACCAACCTGACTTAATGAATGGAGGATAGAAGAACAGCCCTCCCAAAAGCAGCTTCCTTTCTGGAATGGGTGTCCAGTGTATAATAGGAAATAAAAGTCAAAGGTGATGGCCAAGTTGTTGAGAGGAATGCTGCTGAGGTGGAAACAGCTCTCGTCGAATGCCCACGAATCCAGGAGGCAACAGTTTTTTGGCAAGTTCATAGCAGAGGGAGATGGTCGAAGTCACCCACTTCGAGAGGCATTGTGAAGAAATCGGTGCACCTAACTTGGAGTCAGCATAGGAGACAAAGAGCTTAGGTGACTTTCTAAATGGAATTGTCCATTGAATGTAGAAGGCGAGAGCTCTCCTCACATCCATGGAACGGAGGGTGAGTTCGAATTGGTCCTTCGGGTCCTGCATCAGAGCAGGCAGAATGATGGATTGGTTGAGGTGACAGCTGGAAACCACCTTTGGAAGGAAGGATATGTCCAGTTTCAGAACCACCTTATGCTTATGGAAGGAAGTGTAAGGTGGATCCACCCATAGGGCACAGAGCTCTCCAGCTCGGCGCGCCGAGGTAATGGCCACCAGGAAAGCCGTCTTCCAAGACCAAGAGACTCAGGTCCGTGGTCACCATGTGTTTGAAGGGTTGTCTCACCAGTTGAGAGAGGACAAGTTCGAGGCTCCACGTTGAAGTAGGATTGAGCACCAGAGGATGGAGATTGACGTAACCCTTCATAAATTTCTTGACCATCAGGTCTCGGAAGAGAGATGGTCAACACCTTGCCTGGAGTTCAACAGAAACCCCTGCCAAATAACATCTCCATGAGGAAATCAATAGTCCCGCTTCAGATAGGTGGAGAAGGAATTGCAGGACCGTTGGCCATGAAGGATTTGAACCGTTTCCATTTGTACAGGTATGATTTGCGAGTCAATGGCTTTCAGGCTGTGTCAATAACAGCCTGGATGTCCAGCGGTAAAATTGGAGAAGATGGAGCCTCCAGAACCGAGGGTGGGTTCATGGGCATATTCTCCAAGTGGTCAAGTGGAGCATTTCAAGATCTGGGTGTCTTGGGTGGTGACCAGGTCAGGGCGGTTCAGAAGGTGGAAGAAATGTCGTTTGGCCAGACGAAGCGAGGGTGCGAACCATGGCTGACAAGGCCACCATGGAGTGATGAGGATGGCATCTGATCGGTCCCAACGCAGTTTGGCTATCACCCTTGTCAGCAGTAGAAATGGAGAAAATAGGTAGAGCAATGGACTCATCCACCGAAAGAGAAACATATCTCCTCTCGAACCCCGGACTCGGCCTCTGGCGCAAAACTGATGGCACTGCTTGTTCACCGGCCTTGCAAAGAGGTCCACCTGTGGGGTTCCCTAGTGCATGAACAGGTCCTTTACTACCAGCTGGTGCAACATCCATTCATGGACAGACAAACTGGAATGGCTGAGTCCGTCTGCAAGAATATTCTCCTCTCCCAGAAGGTGAATGGAGTGGAGATGTATGTCTGTTTGGATGCACCATTCCCAAATTTCCAATGTGAGCTGGAGGAGCTGAGGGGACTTGGTTCCCCCTTGCTTGTTCAAATAGTACATTACGGCGGTGTTGTCCATCACCAAAAGTACAGTCTTGCCAGTCACCAGTTTCTCGAAGGCCCAAAGTGCCTTTTGCATGGCCATGAGCTCAAGGACGTTGATATGCAGCATACTTTCTTTGGCATCCCATGTCCCCTGCACCTTGTATGTTCCTAGATGAGCTCCCCAATCTAGCAGAAAGGCATCTATTGTCAATGACGCTTCCAGTTGAGGAGGCTTGAAGGGTATCCCCGACAGTGCGTTGTCTGGGATCAGCCACCAGTCCAAGGAGCGCTGGATGGTACGAGGCATTGTCAGGATTTTCTTGGGAGGATCTCGTAGAGGGTCGAACACTCCTAAGAACCAATGCTGGAGTGGTCAAAACCATAGCTTGACGAGGTGGGTGACAGAGTTAGTAGCTGCCATGTGGCCTAGCAGAACTTAAATTGCATAAGCAGAGACATGTCGGGACCGGCGGCACTCATAGATCAGGGAACGGAGGGTGTTGAATCGGTCCCGGGGGAGGTAAGCTGCTGCAGTCAATGAATCCAGATGGGCTCCTATGAACTGAATGGCTTGGGATGGCCTGAGTTGTGCCTTTTCCATGTTGCCAACAAGTCCCAGGATGTGCAATACATCCAAGGTCAGAGCGATGTCCCTCTCAAGCCGGTGTTTGGAATCTGCAACAATCAGCCAGTCGTCAATGTAGGGGAATATCATTACACCATGCTGTTGAAGGAAAGCTACTACTACCACCATGCATTTCGTGAACACCCTCAGGGCCATGGACAATCCGAAGAACAGAACATGGAACTGAAAAGCATTGTCCCCAATCTGGAATGCCAGGAATCTTCTGTGAGATGGATAGATTCCGATGTGGAAGTAAGCATCCTTGAGGTCTATGGATGCAAACCAGTCACCTTGTTGGAGAGGTAGGATGGTAGCCAAGGTCACCATTCTGAATCTTTTTGGAACAATGTACCAGTTCATATCTCGAAGGTCGAGGATGGGACGGAGACCTCTGTCCTCCTTCGGGACAAGGAAGTACCTTGAGAAATAGCAGAGGTGGTGAAGTTCAGAGTCCATGGGTTCTATGGCCCCTTTTTGAAGCAACATCTGCACCTCCTCGAGGAGGGGAGGGGAAAGTGGTGTAGGTCAAACCCGACCCGTTGGAGGCAGTGTGTCGAATTCGATCCAATAGCCATTCTGTACAATGTGAAGCAGCCAGTGGTCCAATGTTATTGAGGACCAGGCATCTTGGAATGATGATAGGCGGTCTCCGAACACAAGGGTCTAGAAAAGACAAAGAGACAGAATGAAGACAGGAGAATCTTCTTCTGCCCTGATCCTTGGGCTTCTGCTTGGAGGGCATCTGATACCGAGAGGTGGACCTCTGGCTCCTCACCGAAGAGGTCGATGACAGTGACTGTTGGTACCGTGAATGCTTGGAGGACTGAGGCATGTAACCCCTTCTAAAAGACTGAGTGTAAATCAAACCTTGCCAGCCCGTGCAGCCTCTTGACCAGTACTTAGAAGACGAGGACGATGGCATATCGTACTTTCATGCGGTGGTCCTCATCTTCTGCGTAAACTCCAACTTCTCATCTGTGGATCCGTTGAAGAAGCCAGAATGATTGAAAGGCATGTCCTTGATGGTAGCAGATGCTTGAAGGGCAAACCCTGAAGATTGAAGCCATGCATGTCTTCTCAAGGTGATAGATCCAGCCACTGTCTTGGCCGTGCAGTTGGCAACATGTCTCACTGAATTCATCTGTTGTCTGGCTAACAGTTGAGTTTCAGCTGGAATTGCCTCTGCCAATTGACGTCATTCTTCGGGCAGGTCTTGTATGAGCAGCCCCATACATTCCCTCAAGACCTGTTGGTATGCCCCCATGCAGGCTGAATAATTTGCGATGCAAAAGCTAGACCGGCAGCTGAATAGATTTTCTTGCCAATAATGTCCAGCTTCCTCAGGATCCGATGGAGTGGTTTGAGCATGCCACTGCCATCTAGTTTGGGATGCCTCAACAACCATGGAGTTGGGACATGGGTGCGTCTTCAGCCACTCAATGTCATCTCTGGCCACCCGGTAAAGTCTGTGGATCCTCTTTGAGATGGACGAGATGGAGGAAGGGTTTTCCCAAGACCCTTATGTCAACTTCAGAAGAGACGGCAGGACCGGTATGCTTGGAGCTGGAGGAGCCTTGGACTTGATCCTTTGGTATATTGGGTCCACCGGCTCAGATTCTTTCTCCGTTAGCTTGAGACCCAGTGCATGTGCCATCCGCCCTACCTGCTCCAAGAACAAACAGACATCGTCAGTTGGAGAAGATGAGTCCTCATCCAACAGGTCAGGCAGAGGAGATGGAACATACAGCAAGTACAAATCCAAGGAACCTGATGGCACCGAAGAGGATGACGGTGATGGGCTTCTATGGCCATGGTGTAGGGAAGTTGTCCGCAGCAGTGGAGTGGGCAGCAGTGGAGGCAATGGGCGCGAATCCTGCTGTGGAGAAACATGGCTCCCAGCATCTCTCATCATCAGTACCAAGGAGCACTGGTCACCATAGATGGGCTTGCCCAAACCATGGAAAGAGGGCCGAGGTGGAGAGCAGCATACAACATGACTCATGCCCTCCTCCGACAGTAGAAGCAACCGGCCAGAAGCCATCACATGGGATCCCGACAGGGAAGAGAAGGGTATCCGAAATATAGACTATGCCATATCGTAGGCCTCATATGTGGGCTCATCATCCTGAATCCGTGGCAAAGAAGTACGGATTCTACCAGTGTCCTCCATTGACCTGGCTTCGATGTCAACCTCGCAGGTGGTGCTTGCGAGCAGCTCAGCCTGAGAGACCACCAGGGCAGGAGAGTGTCCTCAGCAACGGGGAGTAGCTGACAACTCTCCTTCAGATGGATCACCCACTTCAACCTCCACGATCTCTAGTGAAGGTGTCGGAGTAGCTGCTTGGGAGCAAGGGTGTTCTGTAGGAGCCCTTTCAGGAGGAATGGTTTGGTCCCAAACCGTCACCTGTACCTGTTCTAGTGGAATGGCCTGCTGCTGAGGAAGAGTTGCAGAAATGGCCACAGGTGGTTTGGAAGGCTCAAGTTGTGCCGTCGAAGGTTTAGTTCCAGCATCCTTGGAACTTTCTTCAGGTCAAGAAGTGCGCTTTGTCTTCCTTTTCTTCGTTGGTTTTTTCATTTGACAAAAATCCGAGGAACCACGGTCTCGACCGACATCCTCTGGCTTTGAATGGTCTCGGGCCACATTCTTTGGTTTTGAAGTGTCACAGTCCTGTGTGGACACCAACAGAGTTGACAGGACTCGGTCACGAGTTGAGCTTGACGAGGGGGCATGCTTGTGAGAATGACGCACTGCCTTGGGATCAGAAGCCATGGATCAACGCTGAGATGGGCTTTGAGATCAACGGTGTTTTTCCGCTGGGGACTTTGGTGATGGAGACCGTCTCCTTTTTGGGGGTGAAGTCTCAGGCCCAGCAGTCGAAGCAGAGGTGGCGCTCGGGACAAGGGCCTTTTTGTAGAGAAACGACTTCAGTCGGGAGGACCTGTGCTTACAGGCCTGAGGTGTAAAGGCTGGGCAGTGGACACAGGCATCCCGATTATGCGACTCACCTAAACAGATCAGGCAATGAGAGTGGCCATCAGAACTAGGCAATTTTGCCTGACAGATTGCACATCACTTAAAGGCAGCTTTAGAAGCCATCACAAAGGCAAAAACAAGGTCGTCGAAATTGAAGGAGCAAACTGAAATCGTCGAGAGAAACAGTCCAAGTCAAGCCAGAAAATCCACAAAACGAGTCAAGTCAGAAGGAGTACGAGAGAAGCAAGGTCAAAATACAGTCCAAGTCAGAAACAGAGAATCCGAAATCAAAATAAAGAGAGAAGGTTCCTTCGTGCTGCTTACACGGCAAAAAGAAAGGAGCTGAGGGGAATTAGGAGGGAGTGACTTTTAAGGGACCATTAGAGTGGGCAGAGTTACCACCAAAAATGTATCAAGGCACATTCTGCCTAACGATTCCAGAAGGTTCCGAATGCTCTGCGCAGGTGCAGGAATAACCCAGCTGTGTGAATTCACAGAGACCACGAAGAAGATCTGGTAGTCATGGAAGACATTGTTAGCATTATCCTGCTATCTGCTAGGAGACTAGCTCTGATAAGCATAGGCTCTCCAACAAATTGCTGATGGGCCTTGCAAATAATTTCCTCTTTCAAAAGGTGAAGGAAGGAACAATGAGATCAGCAATCCTGGACTTTATCCTAACCAACAGGTGGGAGGTGGTCACTGGAATCAAAGCAATTGGTACTGGCGGGGGGACTGATCATGTAATGCTAGAATTCATGATTGTGGGGCAGACTAAAGAAGTCAAACATGAATCTGGGATTTTGGGAAAGCTGATTTTATCAAGCTCAGGGTAATATGTGGCAGAATCCCATGGCTAGAGATGCTAAAGGAAAAAGGTATCCAGCATGAATGGGATTTCATGAAGAAAGAACTGCTTAAAGTACAATCAATTACATGGAAGAAGAAAAATGGAAAACATCTGAAAAAGCCAATGTGGCTTCACAGTAAACCCGAGGAGGAAAAGAAAAGAAAAAAGAGCATGTATAAAGAATGGAAGGAAGAACAAATTACCAAGGAAGAATACAAATGTGTAGCCCAAGCTTGCAGGAATAATGTAAGGAAAGCTGAAGCTCAAAATGAGCTGGCTAGGCAAGCAAGGAGCAACAAAAAAGGGGTATTTCAAATATGTTTGAAATAAGAGAATGACAAAGGAAATGCTGGACCCACTGATCAGCAGGAATGTTAAAATGCTAACAGATCACAATGAAGAGGGAGAACTGCTCAATGGCTATTTTGCTTCAGTTTGTTCCCATAATGAGGACTGTGTGCAGCAGAGACCTCGGCAAGGAATCCCAGTTGCAAATCAAGACTGATAAGGATTTAATGAGAAATCACCCATTTAACCTGAGTGAGTTCAAATCTGCAGGGCCAGATGAACTGCATCCTAGAGTATTGAAGGTGTTGACATACTCACAGGACCACTTGCCATCATTGTTGAGAAATTTTGGAGAATGGGTAAGGTGCCAGAGGACCAGTGATGAGCAAACATTGCCTCTCTCTTCAAAAAAGAAGATTCAGGAAACCACAGGCCAGACAGCCTGATCTCAACACCTGGAAGATGTTAGAACAGATTATACAGGAGTCTGCAAGTGTCTTGATGACAATGCAGCCAGCATGGGTTTGTCAAGAACAAATCCTGCCAAACTAATCTTATATCTTTTTTCAGTGAGATCACTAGTTTAGTAGATGCTGGGAATGTTGTGTATGTCATTTATCTGGATTTCAGCAAAGCATTTGATAAGGTTCCCCATTATGTTTTGATTAGCAAACTGACTAAAAACAGAATAAATGGAAACACTATCAGATGGATCCATAACTGGTCGGAAAGCAATGCTCAAAGGGTTGTCATCAGTGGCTGTATTTCAAATTGGATGAAGATCACAAATGGGGTGCCACAGGGTTCTCTTCTGGGGACAACACTCGTCAATATTTTTTTATCATTGATTCAGATTATGGGGTGGAGGGAATCCTTATCAGATTCACAGATGATACAAAATTGGGTGGGGTAGCTAACACATTGGAAGATAGGAACAGAATTCTGAAGGACCTTGCTAACTAGAGAACTGGGCTGAAATTAATAAAATGAAATTCAACAGAGACAAATGCAAAATTCTACATTTAAACCACATATATCAAATGCACAGGTATATGATGAGGGATACTTGGCTCAGCAGTACTATATGTGAAAAGGACCTTGGGATTATTGTTGATCATAGGTTGAACATGAGCCAACAGTGTGATGCTACAGCAAAGAATCCAAATGTTATCTTAGCCTGCCTAATAGAAACATTGTTTCCTTGTCAAGAGAAGTAATAGTCTCCCTATATTCCACACTGGTCAGGCCTTATCTGAATTACTGTGTTTACTTCGGGATGCCTCATTTTTAAAAGGATATGGACAAGTTGGAGCAGGTTCAGAGAAGGGCAATGAAGAGATAAGAGGTATGGAGAGCAGCAAAACATAAGAGAGGTTGAAAAAGCTGGGCATGTTCAACTTGGTGGAGAAGATTGATGGGTGAAATGAACACGTTCTTTAAATATCTCAAGGGCTGCCCCAAAGAGGAGGGTACAGTCTTGTTCTCTGCTGCCTCAGAGGGTAAAACTAGGTCTAATTGTTTTAGGATGGTTGATTTTGATGGAACATTAGAAGGAACCTATTGATAGTAAGAGGGGTTTGGCAATGGAACCAATTGCCTAAAGAAGTGATAAAGTCTCCTTTTCTGGATATCTTCAAAAAGAAGCTGGACAACAAACTGCTAGGTATGTTTTAGCTAGGGATCCTGCATTGAGCAGGGGGGTGGACCTGATGGCTTATGGGGCACCTTCCAGTACTACGATTCGGTATCATGATCAGTTTTCTGATGAATGAGCATGAACACTTTTCTGATGTCACTTATAGATATGCCCCCTGATGTCTTCTAGCCACAGATTGTTTTAGGGGAGGGAATTCTCTGTCCTTGCCAAATTAGGTTTTCCATCCCTGGTGTAAGGAAAGAATATTTAGAGTTTTGGTTTAAACCCAGTTTGATAAAGTATATGATCTATGTGCCAAAATATATCCTCTTTCCTGTGCTATTACTCCTACTCATTTTGAGACCATCATCAATAGAGGAGGGAGCAGGAAATACCCCACATAAATCCAATTACATGGATAGAAGTTGTGACAAAAGAAGAAATAATGAACTCTGTTACAACAGCAGTACTTGGACTGAAGCTTAGGATTTGTTCTTGCTACAAAATTGCACTGTTTCCAGTAATGGCATTGATTTAGCCACTTACATTCATAAACAAATGACTCATGGCTTGGACAGATCCTAGGTAACTGAGGGGCAGTGCTAGCCTCCGTCTCCATCTAATCATCCAAAATGTTCACATTATTTAGCGATATTAGATTGATTCTTCAAGAAATAAGCTAACTATCCCAACACATTAGGTCTACCAGGACCTGCTATTTGGAGCTTGGAAAAGTTATTACTGTATTTAGATTACAACTTCCAACATCCTCCTGCCCTAGAAAGATGTCATCTGAAAAGTAACTTTTCCAAACTCTAAATAGTTGTAAAATTTGGGGTCACAATGTTATTAAAACTGCAGACTTTCCTTGCTACTTTTTGAAATATTGTGATATATTTCTCCAATTCTCAGCTTCAGCTGCACATTGTCTAATCCTTTTAGCAAGTAATGTTGCATGCATAATCATTTATTCAGAATACAACTCTTAACAACTTGGAATAGTCAGTCACAATATGAGCTTGCCATTATAGCCTCCATGTTTTCCTCTAGCTCCATTTAAAAAAAACTTTAAAAACAGCAAGTGCTTTTTTCCCCTTGTCTTTTTATAAGGTTCAGATTAGTCAGTTATTTTTACAATCCAAAGCAAGCAATTGTTCTTGGCTGTTACCCTCCATAACAAAGTATAGAACACAGGAGACAACTAGATTGTGATCAGGAGGCTATATCTGAGACACAACAGCGAGAGAGTGGAAGACCAGGGTTCAAATTAGTAATGTACAATTTTCTTTTTCTTTTTACCCCAGAAGGTGGGGGGGAAGTATATTACTCTTCTTTTGTTTGAAGTGCCACATATTTCAACTGAGTTGCCCCTCACAGAGAAGCCAAACTATTCCAGACAAATTCCCAAAGAATGAGGGCCATAAAACAGTCAGCTGTCTTTCCCATGTTAAGGCTATTTTGGGGGCTCTGTGCCTGGAACCCCCGGAGTTAGCTTCCCTGTAGAGGTAACCCTGAGTAGCCTCACTCAAGGGTGCCCCCTACAGGCCAAAAACACTGCCACCACCCAGTGAAGATTTATGACCAGCCCAGTGGGAGTCTGGATAACCAGTTGGACTACCCACCAGTGCAGAACTACCAACTCCTCCCCCTATCCCCAGAGAGAGGAAATGTAGCAATAGCCAAGAATAGGCACATGGAAGCATCAGTTATAGGAAAATTAGAAAGCCTCTTTTATTCAAGCAGTGTTTAAGAGATAAATCATTTCATGAAGAAAGCGCTTCTTCATTTAGGTCAGAGGATTAGTGTTATAGAGTATCACAGTCAAGCATTCAGTTATGTTCAGCTACATTCAGCCAAAGTTTAAGAAACTAACATAAAGTTCCCTAATGCAATTCTACACAGGCCCTAAAGATCTACTCACAATCTGTAGTCTTCTGTTGGATGCAGTTTATATCTATCTGGAATCAGGGGACCTGTGAGTTAGGCCAACTGGTCCTGCTCTAACAACAATCCCCGGCTCTTTCCTCTAAAACATGGTGCTCTGTCCAGAGACTCCTTTGTTTGACTCCAACCTCATGGTCTGAACCTAGCCATGTGCTCACCCAAAGCAGTTATACCTTATTTGGAATTCCCACTCAGGCATTCTTGATTGGTTAAGCCTGCTTCAGGTGATCTGATGTCAGGAGATTCTGTGGAGGTGATGTTATAGACCCTCATCTCCAGTTAACCCTTTCCTTATCTGATGCCATGCTGATAAGACAATAACTGTTTGCAGATAATGGGAAATGTAGTCTTTGCAGACTGAGGGAAGTGCATCACCCTGCAGGCAGGATGATGGGAACTCCATCATTACACCTCCTTAACTTTTATTGCGATTGAACCATAAAACTCTGTTCACAGAAGATGGCCTGTGACTAGAATGGAATTCCTCCCTCTCCTCCTCCCCACCTGTAGCCAAGTGGAGTAATTCAAATTGACTTGACTGAGACTCAAACAATTAAAATGGTGAATATCAAGTTATCCAGGTGATCCTACTGTAGCTACGTATGCTTATATACAATGGGTAAGGTAAACAGCTGCTGCCAGAATCACTTACTGAGCATGTGTGAAGAGCAAAACAGAAAGGAAAGGAAAGGAGAAAGCAGATTAGCCTGACTGGCTAGCTACCCTGGCAATTTTCATATAACCTACCTAACCCTCCAACATCTCTTTTGGTGGTGACTGGAGAGGGCCATAAAACACTCAGCTGTCTTTTCCTTCCACAGTGTCTTTAGACACATTGGAGTAATTCAAGTTGCCTTAACTGAAATTTACATAATCGATATATATATTGCTCTTAGGTATGTTGCCATTTCCAGTGTGCTGATTGGCCGCTTAGGAAACTGACCAACCAATCAAAGCTCTGTTGGGCAGCCAATCAACACACTGGGAGTGGGTACATGTGGAAGTTTCAGTACTTTCTAAATGGCGGCATGGGGGGTGAGTATCATGGGGGGATGTGGTGTTTGTAGCATGTGCATGGGGGGCGGGGTGTGTGAGTCTGGTGGGGGTATATACCTAGCAGGGGGCAGAGCCAGGGTGCCTGGTGGTGGGGTGGGGGCACATGCCTGGCATTGGGGGGCACACGCGTGGCATTGGGGGTGGGGTGGAGGCACATGCCTGGCGGAGGTGGCACATGCCAGGTGGGGGGGGGCAAGTTTAAAGGTGTATGTTACACAGGGTATAGCTAGTTAAAATGGATTGCTGAGACACTTACTTTTCTTACTTAAGCAATAAAAACATCCTGAACATCTAATGGAAGTGCTTGCCCTGCCTCATTACTTCTTTTGCAAATTAACTGTGTGCAAATTCTCACACCTGGGTGAGCAGCTGGCAAATTTCTTGGATTGTAAAGAAAATGTAAATGCACTAAGAAACCATAATCTTATATGTTTAGCAGACAGCAACAAATTATTGTCAGATCCCTAGGTCAAATCTCACCTCAGTAATGGCAAAGTTCCCCAGATCAAAGCTGGCTAAGAAAACTCCAGCTTAGGGGTGCCCTAAGTCAGAGCTGACCTGAATGCGTATAACAAGAAGCAGGGGGAGAGAGGGGCAAAATGAGGGCATCATCCCCCCCCATTAGAATTCTGTTCTCCTCAATGAAATTTCCCTTCAGTCCCCACATTTCTAGCATTTGAGTAACTTAAAAATTCAGTTGAGTATTTAGAAAACTGAGTTTAGGCATCCAAAGAAAAAGTGCAGGCAAAGTGACCAAGGGAAGTTGAACACAGCACAGCAATGCTAGAAATGTGGGGACTAAAGGGAAATTTCATTTGGGGGAGAATTCTTTTTTGGGGGGGGGCAATGCCTTCATCTGCCTCCCATAGCAACACTCCTGATAAAAACTATTTGTAAAAACCACTGGGTTGTGATTAGGGGGCTATATCTGAGGCATAACAGAACCTTTCAGCCTAATATTTGATGTTATTGCATAACTTGATTAATCTTGGGGGTTATCTAGACAGTGAAAATATTCCTCATAAAATGCAAGGAGAATACCTTTTGTCCCAACAAGAAGTGAAGGAGATTTACGATATTAGGAAGGGAGGGACCCCCAATTAATGCATGGGAAAAGTCTTTGCAGCTTTTCCTGAAGTTTTTAAAATATTGCATGGATATTTTAAAATATTGCACATTACCACCCATTTGGACAATTGATTAAAAATGCTGTGCATTCTCAGCGAGGACGGAAGTGGAAAGCTGATTGGTCGGATGTGGGGGGGAGGGCTTGCCAGGAATGAAGTGGCCGAAAGCACCATTTTGGAGTTTCACGTTATCAACTGTGTGCTTTTTTGCTGCACTGAGATGACCAAATAGCCTTTTTAAGTGGAAGGTCACACCTGGGCACCTTTGATTTACATGTTTTTAAAAATGCTGTGTAGAAATGACAACTTGTTGAGAATAATAACACAAGTAATTCACTTTTGACCACCATCTTGAATCACATGCATGGCTGCGTGTGCACTTGAAACATGCATAGCTTTGCATACCAGCAATTTTGCAAAAGGACCATGGAGACAAATGAACAAACCCTGGTTTCCCAGAGCAAATTTGTATTAATGCACAGCAATCAACATTATATCTTCTTCTCTAGACAAGCCCTTGTTATTAAATACCTTATTAAACACCCTGATTTTCTATGGTCAGTAAGGGCAATAACACTAAAAGTGTATAATATTTAATCAGAAAGTAACATGCCACAGCTCAGTTCACGGTGGCTCAATGTAGAATAGAAATAAAAAAGAACTTTGGATTTAGTCATTTAAAATATGGGCTTGTTGTTGTTGTTGTTGTTGTTGTTGTTGTGTGCGCCTTCAAATCAACTCCTACTTAAGGTAACCCTATCATAGGGTTTTCTAGGCAACATTTGCTCAGAGGAGGTTTGCCATTGCCATCTTCTTGGGCTGAGAGAGTATGACTAGCCCAAGGTCAAACAGTGGATTTTCATAGCTGAACATGGATTCAAACTCTGGTTTCCCAGAGTCCTCACCAATGGTGGGCAGCTGGGTGGCAGGTAAAGTGTGGAAAAGGTTTTGGATTTTTCCCAGTCTTGAAAGACTGCTGCTGAAGAAGGCAAGGAGAAAAGACTAAAGAAGTGCCAGCAACCCACTCAGGAGATAAAGATTTTCTCAGAGAGAAAGGGAAAGGAAAACCATATGCTTCCCTCGCTTTTACCCACACAGACCCCAACTGCCTAGCTCCTTCACCATCCAGAGCAGTTATAAACAACCAGGGGATCCTCTGCTCTGTTCTAGAAAAGACCTGTCTGTCATACCTGAAAAGACTCTGCAGTCCAGATGCCCATGTTGAGCCATGCCAGCTGTAGCAAGTGGTTCTCTAGGGTCTGATTCTGCATAGACCCAGGACTTTATCACACCAGTGTACTGTCCCACTGCAATTGTGCTACTTTAAGAATGGAAGCATACTGGTTTGGTGTCATTTATTATCACACTTGCTCCACAATAGTGCTTTGTTGTGGCTTTGGTGATCCATGGTTGCGCAATCTGTTTTCTGCACCGCCACCATAACACCACCTTCTGACCCCTGTTTATCCTACCCTGTACATGTGTGCCTTTCAAATTATTTATGTATGTATTTATTGGGGGGAGTTTAACCTCAATTGCAAAATTATGACAATACTAAAATTTTAAAAAGGAAAGAAAAGCAATAGAAAAGGAAAGGAAAACAGCCTGGTTGGGAATAGCAAGGGGGAGCGGGGAGAGGAACAGAATTGCAGTCACTCACACCATGTGACTGCCTTAGAAGCAGAACTGCAGCAGGAGGCACTTATCACATGGAAATCCATAATGGAAAAGCAGTGGGATTGGGAAGCATTGATGGGTTTTCCAACAATGAAAAAGAATGCTCCAGGAATGGATGGCATGCAAAGCAGCTACAGGACAGAGACGGTGTCATGTGGTAAGTGATTGCCAAAAGACGCTGTTATCCTATGGAAATAGCGCTTTACTAGTCTTGTGTGATATAGTCCTCACCCTACTCCACAGGCTTGACCATGTGGAGACTTGAGAATGGGGAGAACTTGATCCTGCCTTTACTTAGGACTTTATCAGATGAGGCAAATATGGCATCATAAGGACGCCTAATGATTGCAAAAGGGCACAAATATCAGATGATGGCATACTTTCATGATCATATCTTGTTAAAAAGCTGTCCTATTTTATTGACGGGCCAAACCATAAATACATCTCCCCCAGTGCTTTCTTGCCAGCAATGCCGGTGTTTGAAACTTCGTGCAGTTGTGATCATGTGAATGCAGCATGAATGACAGAAAACTTCCAGATGAGATTGGGACAGCCAGGTAGGGGATGCTCTTTTTATGATCCCCCCCCTGTACTTGGGACTTTTAAAATGTGTTTCTGTGCTTGTGTTAACTTTTTCTGTCTTTATTTTAGTTTTAGTTTTAAATTTCCCACACTCGTGTCTTCTCACGAGATTCATGGAGATCATGAGCGCAGAAAGGAGCTCCATTCACTCTCCATTAGTGCCTGGGCTGCCTTTTATTGGGACAAAGGTAAAGTTCTGGGGGGGGGTTCTTTTGCCAGCATAAAAATGTTTTACTGTATGCCGTCAAAAGAACAGTAATGGGTCTGATAAAGTCCTTACTCTCCTCCTGGCAGGTGACCCTGGCACAACCTAAATATTGCTAGTCCTGCAGGGGAAGTGCTTGGAAGGTCTCATCACTATCCTGACCCTGCGAATGAATAAAGGAGTGGGAAAGCTGGGCTTTTGGCATTGTGTATCAGTTTGGGACCAATAAATGCCTGTGGAATGGAATTATTGGTTATGCCTCATTAGTAAACTTTGGAGACTGAGGGCTTTGATGTCCAAATCCCCATGGAGGGGGCAGAGAGCATAATAGACAGGTTTGGTATTGAGAAAAAAATTATGGCTACTTTGGTACTACATTTTACTGCCTCTAAAATATACCAGAATAATAGGATCAGTTTTGGAAGTACAGTAGGACACCCGTATCCACTGATTCATTATCCACTGATTCAATTAGCCTTTCTAGTCTTCCTAGAAAATGTGCCCTCTCTAGCCATTTTCTAGGTCATCCAAGGCAACTCTATGGCATTTTAAACAAGAAGTCCCATTATTTTCAATGGTGTTCGCTATTATCCACGGTTTTCAGTATCCACTGCCCTCCAGAACCAATCCCCGGCGGATATGGGGGTCCTACTGTATGAGGTAAACAAAGAGGGCTTTATTCACTGATGGCGTAGATGTACTGAAACAGGAAAATATTTATGGTGAACAGGTTATGGAAAGGGAGATTAGTTCCACCACCACGCCATCAATATTTGCTATGGTATATGAATGGAGCTGTGATTAAAAATAAGGAACATTTATTATACCTTGAATTGTGGCAGCTAGAACTGCACATGCAAAATAGAAAAATGAAAATGTATGTATGTATTTGATATACTGCTTTTCTCCTGAATGGGACTAATTTATTTAAAGATTTTCAGATCATGGGAGTGGCGTGTAAAAGAGCCAGTCATGTTAAAAAAATTAACTTGCCATTTTTGGGTTAATCAAGGGAATTTGATTTTAGTGTCTGCAGCCAGCTGCTGAACTCCTTCCAAAGTAAGACCATCTAATATCATTGGCAATTTTTTTGAAATTTGTGAAGATGTTCTTTTTAAGAAGTTTTTCTGTGGAGAATCTGACTTTCTGTTTTGCTTAATCACTGATTTTTTTTTTTTTAAAAAAAATCAAGACCTAAATCCAGGTGGTAGTGTCAACTAAAGTAGACCCATTGAAATAATGGGATTTACATAAATGTTGGTTTACTATTCAGGAATTGATTCCTCTGAGTTGAAACTAACAACTGGAGTTAGGCCTAAATATTTTCATTATGTGTGGGGTTTATTTTACTACTTTTGCTTTGTGTTTTATGTTTAACCCAAATAAATAAAAATGTTTTTCTATTACTGCATCATGTGAAAACAGCTGGAGAGATTTTCACCAATTTGAATAATATGTTTCACATGCTCTGACTTAAAATATAGGCTATGTGCCATACATAACATTTACTTTTGGGGAACCTAGGTGGCCCCCATTATTTTTTTTTCTTCCATTGGATTTTCACCAGATTTGGAGGGTATGTTTGAGTCTCTCTGATTTAAAATATAGGTTATGTAGTGTATACAAAATTCACTTTGGGGCCTGGGAGCATCCCAATTTTTTTTTTCATTCAGAGTAGTGTGGCACACCATATGAAAGATTCCAAATGAATTGAGTTCCAAAAAAAAAAACCTCCTTAAAGTTTCACTATAATTAAATATGTAAAATTAAATTTCTGTTTATTTGTCTGTTACTACATTATATGCAAATAGCTGCATGAAATTTGGAGGTGATGTTTTGGATGGTCTGACTTTAAATGTAGGCTATGTGGCATACATGAAATGCACTTCTCTGGGTGGAGAGCAGGCAAATTATTTTTTCATTCATATAGAGTAGTGGGTTCAGCTGCCAGTCAGGAGAGATATGCTCTCTTACGGGCAACCGAGACTGAAGTGTAATATGAGGAATGTTTCAGCTCTCAAAGAGAGGGGCATTTATCCTTCAGAACAGTTGAAACCAAACAATAATTAATGATGGTTAATGATTCTTCTGAGCAAGACTGAGTATTACCCCTAGTGGCTACATATTTATTTGTTATAAGTTTCCTAGAATTCATTAGGAAATTGTTGGGATATAAATGCCTTTTTTAAAAAAAAAAAAGAGAGAAATAAATATCCTTTATTGCTTTGAAGAAGTAGCATAAAAAGTTATTACTAAATCCACATGGATTTCTCACAAACAAGTCATGCCAGACTAATTTTATCTCTTTTTTTTTGATAGAGTTACACACTTGATAGATGAAGGGAATGCTATGGATGTAGTGTATCTTGATTTCAGTAAGGCTTTTGACAAGGTCCCCCATAATATTCTTGCAAAAAAGTTAGTAACCTGTGGGCTAGACAACACAACTGTTATGTGGATTTATACTTGGTTGACTGACCAAACCCAAAGTGTAAGTCACCAATGGCTCCTCTTCATCCTGGAGAGAAGTGACCAGTGGGGTGCCACAGGGTTCTGTCCTGGGCCCAGTGCTATTCAACATCTTTATCAATAACTTGGATGAGGGAATAGAGGGCATGCTTAACAAGTTTGCAGATGACACCAAATTAGGAGAGGTAGCTAATACCCCAGAGGACAGGATCAGAATCCAAAATGACCTCAACAGATTAGAAAGCTGGGCCAAAACTAACAAAATGAATTTCAACAGGGAGAAATGTAGGATACTAAACTTGGGCAGTAAAAATGAAATGCATAGATACAGGATGGGTGACACATGGCTTGAGAGCAGTACATGCGAAAAGGATCTAGGAGTCTTAGTGGACCACAAGCTGAACATGTGTGTGATGGAGCAGCTAAAAAAGCCTATGTGATTCTAGGATACATTAATAGGAGTATAGTGTCTAGATCAAGGGAAGTAATAGTGCCACTGTATTCTGCTTTGGTCAGACCTCACTTGGAATACTGTGTCCATTTCTGGGCACCACAATTCAAGAAGGATATTGAGAAGCTGGAATGTGTCCAGAGGAGGGCGACCCGGACCATGCCCTATGAGGAGTGGCTTAGGGAGCTGGGCATGTTTAGTCTGGAAAAGAGAAGGTGGAGAGGTGACATGATAGCCATATTTAAATATTTAAAGGGATATCATACTGAGGATGGAACAAGCTTGTTTTCTGCTGCTCTAGAGACTAGGGACTTTTTCAGACAGGGCCAAATACCCCGTTCCTGCCCCGCAAGCCCCAATCCCGTTCCTGCCGCGGAATGAAGGCAAAATGTTTGCACAGTTACCTTCATTCCACGTGTCATGATGGCCTGAACAGCCATTGTGCAGAGTTCATTTCAAAACCTACAGGTCACAGCAGTGGAAAATTCCACTCCCTGGTTTCCCTGGCAACAGGTATGGTAAGGGGGTGGGAACCTCATTCATAGAATCATAGAATTGTAGAGTTGGAAGAGACCACAAGGGCCATGAAGTCCAACCCCCCTGCCACACAGGAAATCTTGATCAAAGCATCCCCAACAGATGGCAATCCAGCCTCTGTTTAAAGACCTCCAAGGAAGGAGACCCCACCACGCTACGAGGGAGTGTGTTCCACTGCCGAACAGCTCTTACTGTCAAAAAGTTCCTCCTCATGTTGAGGACATTTAAACATGACATCACATCACCTGACTGAAGAGTCAATCCAATCCTGGAAAGGCAGAACCAATTAAATCTGACCAAAAAGACTTTAAAGTTTCTGTATCCCTTTCTTCTGGGCCACATGGCTTGGGCCAGATGGAGAGACACATGACTTTGTTGTGAGCCACATGCTTGGGACCCATCCTTGGGCCTCATGCTTGAGACACATGTTTAGACCAGCATGGTACTGAGGTCGGGGGAAGCTGACCTCCCTCATGGGCCTGATAACATCAAATGGCCTAAATGATATCTGAAGTCTAAGGAGAGGCTTCTATTTAAAAGACCTCTGAATTCCATCTACAGAGACTGAACTAGGCTGGTTATGAGAGCCTGGCCTAGTCATCCCAACTGGGACATGAACTGATGATATGGACTCCAGAATGTATAAGTTACTATTATCTTAACTTAGGAAACAAGTCTAGCTAGCATGCGTCAGTTTTTTATGATTTATTTGACCATTATGACTGAATGTATCTTCTGTAACCTTAAGCTGAATTCGTGGAGAAGACTAGATGTTCCTCCATGCTAAACTTAAACCTTAAGGGCTTGAACTAAAAAAAATAAAGCTTTTTCTGTTCTTCCTACTCTCCATGGTCATGTGCCTGCTTGGGCTCACTATCTGAACTTCTCTGGGATAGAGGAAAAGGGCGTTGTTGATATTTCCGCACAACCTGTCTGGCCTCTTGCTGTGCTGGACAAAGAAAAAGTTAAAACTCAGCAAGTGGTGGTGGATTTCGAAGAGAAAATCCCTCAGGTTTGGGATTTACAAAGGGGAAGCCCCAGGGCTTCAGGCAGAGAAACTCTAGGGCCGCCCATCACATGCCCATCACACCACAGCAGGAAAGTCCTCCCTTTCCCCAAGCTGGCTGGTCATAAAGGCAGCTGTCATAAGGCTGCCTTTACAACCAGCAACTGAAATCCCGCTTGTTCTCATGAGAGAACGGCCACACAGGAATTTTAAAAATAAAAGGATAGCTGAAGTCACCCATCACTACTACATCTCTCCTTTCTGCATGTGTGGTCATCTGTTCTAGAAAAGCATCATCCAATTCTTCCGTCTGACTTGGGGGTCTGTAGTAGAGACCCACAATAACAACCCTGTTATTTCCCTCCCCTTTAATTTTTATCCAGATGCTCTCCATCTGGATTCCAGTATTGATGTCATGGATCTCTTCATTGGTATAAATATCCCTGACATATAATGCTATTCCTCCTCCTTTCCTGTTTGGCCTGTTTCTCTTAAAAAGGCTATACCCCTCTGTTCCTACATTCCAATCATGAGACTCATCCCACTAGGTTTCAGTAATGCCTATTATATCATATTTGCTTTGTTGTCCTAGGAGTTCAAGTTCATCTTGCTTATTTCCCATGCTCTGCACATTAGTTAGAGACATCTCAGACCATGGGTTCCCTTTACTTGCTGCCTGTGCAAGTTTTTTTGCCTCCCACTGTTGGGTCCTTGCACTGTTTGCCTTGTTCCCTCTATGACAGTTTGACTATTTTCTCCAGCCCTTTTGCCTTCCAGAATACAGTCTCCCTCCCCCATATGACTCAGTTTAAAGCCCTCCTGATCAAATACTTGAGACTGTTGGCAAAAACATCTCTGCCAGCTGTCGTGAGATGCACCCCATCCCTTCCCAGATGTCCACCCTCATGAACCGCAGCCCATGATCCAAGAATCCAAATTGTTCTCGGCGATACCATCTACGGAGCCAGTTGTTTACATCGGCTATTTTCCTCTCCCTTCCTGGACCATGCCTTTCAACTGGCAGAAGAGACGATATGACAACCTGTGCATCCATTTCTCTCAGCTTTCTCCCCAGAGCCTCATAATCTCTTCTGATCTTGGGAAAGCTGTGCCTTGCAGTATCATTGGTTCCCACGTGGACCAAAAGGAAGGGGTAATAATCAGTAGGCTTGACCAATCTTGTCAGCCTCTCCATCACATCACGGATCTTTGCCCCAGGGAGACAACACACCTCCCGAGACATCTTGTCAGGCCCACAAATCACTGCTTCTGTACCCCTCAGCAAGGAGTCCCCCACCACCATCCAATGCCTCCCCCAAGGCTTAGCAATGGCTGTTTCTTGTAGTGGTATTCTCAGGGTTTCCTGATCTGCCCCTGAAGTCTGTCCATGCTGCTCTTCCTCATTGTCCTTGATAAGGGAGAGAGCTTCAAAGCGATTCAGTAGCTGCAAGCTGCCAGAACAATCCCTGGTTTTTCTACTTCTGTGTGTGACATTCCTCCAGCTGTCTACCTCCTGTGTCTGTGAAGTGACCCTCTCCTCCCCAGAAACTTCCTCTGTGTGGTCCCCGTCCAAGACTGTTTGTTCTGTTCTATCCAGGAAAACCTCTTGCTCATGAATATGGAGAAGTGTAGCTACCCCTGTCTCCAGCTGCTGGACTTTCTCCTCCAAGAGGGCTACCAACTTACACTTGGTGCATGTGAAGTTCCCCACATCTGTAGACAAGAAGACAAACATCCCACAAGTGTTGCAGGTGACTGCAGCAGTTCCCTCAGTGTCCATGCTGAGAAGTCTTAAGTAATCAGTGAAACAGGACTGTGGGCTTTTTCCTTGAAAAATCCTCCGGTATTCACCAATCTCTGCCAGTGAGTTCAATCTACTGGTAATATAGATTTATAGAGATCTCCTGGCTGCAAGCTTGTTCTGAAGGCAAGTTGCTGCTTCATTTCCTCTAAGCAAGAAACCCTCGAAAGTATTTTTTTAAAAATAAAAATTTGTAAAGGAGAACCTCTAAAACAAAGTCCGTTGCTCCCCTGCTGCTTATGCTGTACTTTTGCTTGGTTGATAAAATTTGTGTGCCATTAGGCAGGCGCCTTTGGAAGGAGTTATATAGATCTAAGCTCCTAGTTCCACTCCCTAGTGACTCACAGATGTGACTCACAGAAGTTCCACCCCCTCAGCAGCAGCACACTCTCCCAAGAGTTTAAAAAAATTCAAACTCACCCACTTAAAATGGCTGCCCAGAAGCTGCTCTCCTTCTTCTCTCTGGCAGTAAACTGGCCTGGAAAGCCTCCACTCAAAATGGCTGCCCAGAAACTGCTCTTCTTCTTCTCCCTGGCAGGAAACTGGACTGGAAAGCCCACTCAAAGAGATGAGGAGGTAGCGACCGAATCTTGCCCTTCCATGTAGACTCAGGTCAAAGCAAACACCTGCAGCTTCTCCTAGCTTGTGTATTTTTCCTCATTAATAACTTTTACCATTTTTTTTAAAAAAATATTTATTAAGCATTTTCCAGATACATTAAAATGTATAAATGTTTAAAGAAAAGGAAAGTATAACAGAAAAAAAGGACAAAGAAGATATAGAAAAGGAATACATAGAAATAGGTGACTTTCTTTTATGTGATTATAGAATCCTACCTCTCTCTAAAAATTACATCATACACTTCTTCAGATACCTAAGTCCTACAAAATTGCAAAACCCAACATCATCACATTATTTTCTTTTTTCTGTAAAAAGTAAATCAGGGGTGTCCTATCTTTAATAACTTTTGCCATCTTGAGTACACTCTGATGTTGCCTGGCCACATGCGTCCCGGTTTTCATTTTTGAAATGTTGGAGGGTGTATGATTGTTGTTGTTTAAAAATACATTTTAAATGTCCAAATAAACCTACTGTAATATGTAATGCAGATGTGCTTCCAAGAATCTTTAAATTAAGAATGAGCAACTGTGACCTTTGTGATGTGTGTGGCCTACAACTCCCAGCAACCGTAGCCAGCAGTCAGTAATGAGGAATTAGGGGACTTGAAGCTCAAAAGTATCTGGAGAGCCACAGTTGCCCAATGGTGCTGTAAACAATGAAAACGTAACAATAGAAGGTGCAAGAACAGGTGTTTGAGATTAAAGATATAAATATGTCGTACTTTTTCAGGGTACAAGTGGGCAAAATTCAAGCTAGAAAACAAACTTATTTGAGCTTGGATTAACATCTTCAATAAAAACCTTGACAACCAATCAAAATAAGCCTGAGACTTAGAAACTTTTCAGTTGCGATTTTGTAGTATGAAGTCACAAGTCCCAATTATTTAAAACAGAATGAGAATGAGGCCAAACCTAAATGTTCTCACTGTGTGTCAAAGTTTCTGACAAGGATGAACAAAGAGAGTGTGAACTTTCAAAATGAATGGTAAAAGCACAATGCAAGACCATGGTTAAACCACATGAGATTCCCCTTTTCATTCTCAGAATTGTGCATGTTTCTTAAAATGAATTGTGAAAGGACAGCTTTTGTTGGCTGAAGAACATGTTTATGGACCAAGGATGGTGAACAGAACGGCAAACAGGCACAGAATAGTACATTATTAACCACTGTTTGCACATCATGGGATTCCAAATTAGTTAATGATGGGCAATAGCCTGAAAGTCAGCTGACTAAATATATATTCTAAAAATTCTGTTTTCCTTGTAGTTAGAACACAAGTTCATAACAAGAGATTTTTGTTCACTAGAAACTGGACTGTCACATAAATGCAAAATAGCCCACAAAGGATGTTGCTACCAAGATGCCTACCTTGCCATTAAAAAACAACAAAAAACAACGATAAACCTTCAGTAATACACTGTGCTATTGAGACAATGGGCTTTAGACATCAGAAATTGCATAATGCCACAACTGTGCGGTACATGTATGCTAAGAAAGCAGGGCCTACCAACCCAATGGCATTTCCCATGCACTTATAAAATGCTCTAGCCCAATGGCTCTTCACCTTTTCTTTAACAGGGACTCCCTTTAAATATTTTTTGTTGCTGCGGACCCCCAAGACTTAACTCAAAATTTAAAATCCTAACAACAATAATAATACAATCACACCATCCATCATTCCTTCCCTCAGAAGAACTGGAGGGGAGGAAGATTTTTCTCCTGCTTCTTCCTGCAAATTTGTGGCTTGAGCAGATTGAACAGCAATACACAGGCCAAGCCAGACAGCCTTTGCGTTGGCTCCTGTCATGTGGGCTGAGCAGCTTTCAAGTCTTCACAGCCCCCTGGGGGTCCATGGACCACAGATTAAGAATTACTGCTCTAGCCTATTCTATCCATTGTATTAATATACTAACAAGGACTGCTTTTCCATAACTGCTACCAGACTCCTCACCAGCCACAAATCATAAACAACTGCTTTGAGGTTTAGGACCACTCTGTTATTTGCTTTATATATAAGGTGTTTTGCTAAAGCAATCTACACTGGCTCTTTCATAAAATGAGGATGCAGATAATGGAGATTATCAGATGCTTTAAAAGTGGCATTACATGAAAGCCAGCAGATTGAAAAAGGGCTCCCTTTTCAGACGACGTAGTTCCCCCTTGTTATGCATCCATTCTGCTGCCGTTCTGCCAGTGCTGATTTTTATTGATGGGAGAAGCTATCAAGAAATCCCCTGTTCCGTTCCTGTCACGGATTTGCCTGCGTGCAACAAGGTGCCCCATTTCCCAGTGTCAATGGGAGGTCCCTGCCAGAACACTTCCGGGTGAAATTGGGACATCCAGGTAAGTGACACACTTTTTATGACCCTCCCCAGGTTACATTAACAATTTAAAGTGTGTTTTTGTGTTTGCTGTCACTTTTTTCTTTTCTTTTTCTTTTTTAATTTCCTGCTGTGATGCCAGGCCCTTCCTCTCCCTCAATTTGTGACACAGGGACCTTTCTATCCCTCTCCTGCCACCAAATTTGGGATGGCCAACCACGTCACAGCCGGACTACATCACACAGAGATGGATAACACATGTAGTTAGGTGTGGATGTTCCTTAATAGTTGTGAACTAACTGTCAAAGAAGTCACTCATAACCAGATGGCATGTAAGAATTAACATAAAGAACAATTTATTGGTGAATAATAGAACTATAACTGAGTTAATAATTTATTTGCCCTGCACATCAGTTCCCTTTAAGCTTCCCATATCAAATGTCATACTCCAAGATTCTTAGCTATCACCCAAGCCATCTCTCACTCCTCTACTTCAAGCCTCTCCCTCTGACTTCACATTCTCAACTGCTCAACTAAACTGCCACATTTCTGTTCACACTCTCTCTTAATCCTCTAGAAGCCCCTCCCCTTTCAACCTCCTCTCCTAGAATTGGCTCCAGAAGCACTGTTTCCATTTGTTCCCTTAGCTGTCCATCACATACCTCCCCCCCTTTGAAAAACTTTGCTATAATTATGACCTCTCCAGGACACAATTAAAGCAAAGGGATTTAACAATTACATGTCATTTAGGCCAAACAATACTTACCTAACCAATCATTTCTCCTGTATAAATTACACATTCCTATTTACATTTTATATGCAAATACATTTATATGCAAATTCATGTATTATATGCAATACATTGATGCCCCCTTGTCATGGGAGAGAGGCTGCCATACCCTAATGATGTTTTGAGCTATGCTGGCGGTGGCATAATAGCCACCGGTACGGTCTACCATGCCAGACAGGTCAAAACCAAAGGGTCTGACAAAGAGCGTCAAAGGGCAGGATGGGCTCTATAGCCTTATGGCAACCATCCTAGGAGAAGGAAAACTCTAATCCCAAACCCAGGCAGATGGTGCTCGTCCAACCCTGTAAGGTCAACCATATAAGAGATGGAAACTCTAATCAAACCTATGACCTGAGGACCTCGCTGCTACATCCATGCTTGCAAGGCCACAGCAGATGAACCTTTGGTTTAAAGGGTGAAGCCAGTTCTGTGCACGCTGCACTCAACCAGAAAAATCCATTGCACTGGCTCGAAGGACAAATCCATTTCCAAAAAAGCCCTGTAGCGACTGGCGAGGGACGAAACCGGCAGGTGTAAAAATGCACTGGAAGCCGCAGCCCCAACCCTGCATGCAGGCGGTTCAGGACATTGGTCGCTCGAGGCTGACCCGGGAGATGACAGTCTTGTTCGGCAGCATCTTGAATGACCAAGCAGCCTTTTTTAAGGAGAGCACTGCTTGCTCCATATGGAGAGGGGCCTAGAAAAGGTGGCCTAACGAAAGCTCATCCCCAACTACCTGGTTGGCTAGCCACGGCCAATGGGAATCTTCTGATGTGGTCAAACCAAGGCAAAGAAACAAAGGCACACACCGGCCTCCAAAGGTGTAAATAAACTGACACTTGCATGCTGGAACATCAGAACCATGCAAGACTCTGAAGATAGTGGACGGCCTGAGCGTCGTTCTGCCCTAATAGCCCTTGAACTATCACGGCTTAATATTGACATTGCTACTTTTAGTGAAGTTCATCTCCATGAGGAAGGCAGCCTTAAAGAACATGGCGCCAGCTACACACTTTACTGGTCTGGCAAACCAAAACCGAAAAACATCTTTCAGGAGTAGTCTTTATGATTAAAAACTCCATTGCCTCAAAACTAGAAACCTTGCCAACAGGACACTCTGATCGCATTATTTCCTTATGCTTCCCAAATGTTGTTCTCTTTAGTATATATGCCCCAACTATGCAAGCTGACCCTGTAGAGAAAGACAAATTCTACACAGACCTATGCCACCTCATATAAAAAGTCCCTGTAGAAGATAAAATTATTATCCTTGGTGACTTCAATGCCAGAGTAGGAAAGAACTCCGAAGCCTGGAAAGGTGTCTTAGGCAAGCATGGTGTTGGAAACTGCAATGATAATGGACACTTCCTGCTAGAGTTCTGTGCAGAACAACAGCTGACTATTACAAACACAATCTTTCAGCAGAAAGATAGCTTGAAGATAACCTGGATGCATCCCCGATCCAAACATTGGCACCTCATTGACTATGTTCTAGTCCACTAGAGAAACATTCGCAATGTCCATCATACCTGAGTGATGCCCAGTGCAGAATGCGAAGCAGATCATCGCCTCGTCAGATGTGAACTAAATCTTCATCTTAACACCCCTAAGAGGGGTGGCATCTTACAGACGAGACTCCAAGTCAACAATTTTCAACAAGCTACCATGAGAGACAACTTCCTGGCAAGCCTAGAAACAAAACTTGAAGACCATCCTACAGATCCTTCTCCCACAGTGCTTTGGCAACATATCAAAAACAGTATCCTCCAGTCTGTGGAAGAATCCCTCGGGTTCTCCCACAAGAAAAATCAAGACTGGTTTGCTGAAAACAACCAAGAGATCCAGGAACTGTTGGCAAAGAAGAGAACTGCTCATCAGGCATACCTCGCCAGCCAACTTGCCATGTAAGAAAAGCAGCTTTCTGCCTCACATGTAGTAAACTTCAACAAAAACTCCGAGACATGCAGAACAAGTGGTGGATCAATATAGCAGAAAAGACACAACACTGTGCAGATCTGGGTGATCTTAGAGGATTTTATGAAGCTCTTAAAGCACTGTTTGGACCTACTTATACAGTACAGATAGTTAAAACACTAATTACTGATAAAGCCTCCATCCTGAATCAATGGGCTGAACATTTTCAGTCTCTTCGGCGCCAGCTGAGTAGTCCAATGCTCAGCTATCCAACATATGATACAAAAATCGATGAAAAATGAACTGGACACAGCTCCCACTTTGGAAGAGACCCTTTAGGCCATACAGCAGATGAAAAACGTCAAGGCAGCTGGGATTGATGGAATCCCACCTGAAATTTGGAAACACAGAGGTCATGCACTCCACGATAAATTCCACGAACTCCTTGTGAATTGCTGGGAAAAAGCCATTAGATCTCCGAGATGCAATCATCACCACCCTGTACAAGAAAAAAGGAGCAAAATCCGATTGCTCAAACTATCGAGGCATAACACTGCTCTCTATTGCTGGAAAAATCCTTGCAAGGATACGCCTGAACAGATAGTTCCTGCTAGTGCAGAAGAACTTCTCCCTGAAAGCCAATGTGGCTTCAGAGCCAATAGGAGTACTACAGATATGGTATTTGCCCTTCGACAACTGCAAGAAAAATGTAGGGAGCAGAACAAGGGTCTGTATGTAACATTTGTCGACCTCACCAAAGCCTTCAACACTGAGTAGAAAAGGTCTGTGGCAGATCCTGGAAAGACTAGGATGTCCCTCCAAATTCCTTAAAATGATTATCTTGCTACACGAGGGCCAGTGTGGTCAAGTCAAATATGGCGATGCTCTTCCAGAGGCCTTTCTAATAACTAATGGAATGAAGCAAGGTTGTGGTCTTGTTCCAACTTTATTTACAATCTTCTTTAGCATGATGCTCCAAAGGGCTACGTCAGAGCTTGAAGAAGACGACAGCATCTATATACGTTACCGTATTGATGGTAGCTTGTTTAACTTAAGCCATCTGAGGGCTCACACTAAGACTCTAAACTATCTAGCCCATGAGCTGCTCTTCTCCTCAGATGCCAAGATTGACAAAGAGATCAGTCACAGATTAGCAAAGGCATATAGCGCATTTGGAAGACTTTACTAAAGAGTCTGGAGTAATAAACACCTGAGGTGAAGCACAAAAATCAGTGTATATAAAGCCATAATTGTACTGTCTATCCTCCTTTATGGATCTGAAACATGGGTCACCTATCGCCACCACCTACGACTCCCCGAACACTTTCATCAGCGCTGTATACGCACAATCCTAAATATATACTGGACTGACTATGTGACAAATGTTGCTGTCCTTGAGCAAGCAGGGATCACCAGCACTGAGGCCATGATATTGAGAACACAGCTGCGCTGGGCAGGGCACATTTCTAGGATGGTGGACCATCGCCTCCCAAAAATAGTACTCTATGGTGAACTCGTCACGGGTCAGCGTAAGAGGGGTGCTCCAAAAAAGTGAAACAAGGATTCCCTGAAACAACATCTCAGGCTCGGCCAAATTGATCACTAACAATGGTCCGCCATGGCCTCACATTGGGAGGCATGGAGACGCACTATCCACAGTGCTGCAGCCTTATTTGAGAACTCAACGCCAAACAAGTCTTGAAGAGAAACGACAATGCAGAAAGAATCACAATCCAGAGACATCACCCGAGGAGACCTTCTGCTGTGTTTTCTGCAACTGGACATGTTTATCTCGGATTGGACTTTTTAGTCATCAGCGCGCTTGCAGAAAGTGCGGGATGAGTCCTTCCTGAATCTTCGTTTGCGAAGAAAAAACAGAGAGACACATACATTTAAAATTTACCCGTTCAAAACAAGCATTACATTAAATACATTCTTACATTACATACATTTCATACATTCTTACCATAATAATTATAATTAACCTATATTACATTATACACATAAACATTTCACACAGAGACTATATCTAAACATTTCATCAATTATTACATATAAATAGTGCATTATCTGATCATCTTACCTTAAATATTACATATTCATACTTTTCACATTGTACCCATAAATATTTCCTTAATATAATTTCCATATACATAACCATTTAATAAAACCTTTGTACATTCATTTCCTACACCCTCTTTCTTTAACCTTACCCTCTTTTGGAAAATACATTGACATTCTTCTTTCCTTGGTCCAGCTTTGGTATAGAATGTACCATAAACATATACAAATTGGTAACAGTTCTAACAGGTTTTACTTCTGTCTTCTGTGCTTTGATATTCAGTTGCTTTGCTTTAGCCTCTCTGTATGGTTCTGATGACATTCCGTCAGCTCTGCTGGTTCTCTCCTCTTTTCTTCCTGTTGATTACATGTTTGTTCATCTGCTTTAGCAACTTCTGCCACAGTCCCCTCCATGTCTTTCTTACCATTTAGCTTACTGGCAAAGGTTTCTGTATTCTACAAAATCTTTTCTTCCTTGTCTTTTGTCATACTATTCTATCTTTAAGATTTCAGGTTCTGGGTTCCATTGATGACTCATCTGCACAGTGCTCTTGAACTCGCTCCTCATAAGTACTGGTTACTGATCTGTTAGCAAGGGCTTCACTTTCACACTCTCTCTCTCTCTCTCTCTCTCTCTCGCTTTTCTTCACAAATGAAGATTCAGGAAGGACTCATCCCACGCTTTCTGCAAGCACGCTGATGACTAAAAAGTCCAATCCGAGATAAACAAGTCCAGTTGCAGAAAGCACAGCAGAAGGTCTCCTTGGGTGATGTTTCCAGGTTGTGATTCTTTCTGCGTTGTCGTTTCTCTTGAAGATTTGTTCAGCGTGAGTTCTGGATCTCTAATTAAGTTGCAGTTCATGCCAAATTTATTAGAATATTCAACAGGGTTTTCCTCATGCTGGTTTATAAGGTGCAAAGGATCTTTTAATATGTATGAAGACTCTGCAACAGCTTTTGAATATTTAATCCTCACAGAGTTTGGTACCATTTATTCCAAATCTTGTTCCTTTATAACATGCTTAGATTTAAACATTGGTTCTGAGCCTTTTGCCTCTGCATTTATTTGCTCTCCTGCTTCCAAGTCTTTCTTTTTCATGTTCACAGATTCCAAAACTAGTTCTGAATCTTTTAACCCCATGGTGACTTGCTGGTCTACTTTTAAGGCTTTTTCTTCTACTACACATACAGGTGGTCTAGTTACTTTCACATCTTTCTCCTTCACAGTGACTTGTGTAGTTCTACTCAAGTCTTTTCCATTTACCCAGTGATGGGCAACCTTTTGAGCTTGGTGTGTCAAACTTTGTCAAAAAACTGAGCATAACTCGGGTGGTGTGTCACTTTGAGGAAAAAACATTATCTCTGTCGGCAGAAGTGAGGGCAAAGATCCCGGCTTAACCAGAAGTCCCAGGACTAGACACTCTGTGCCGGACTTCTGTCGTTTTGGCCTACAGACCTCCAGCACAGAGTGTGTAATAGGGGAGGATGAAACATTTGCGACTACAGTTGTCCCTCCACACTCATGGGTTTCACATTTGCGGTTCCACATATTTGTGGATTCCCGCTTTGTGGAGGGTGGGAGAGGGGAGGAAAATGGGACCAGAGCTTCGAAGCCCCGATCACCACTTTAGGGAGGGTGGTGAGGTTGCAGGCGGGGGGAGGAGGCCTACGGCCGCGTATCATCAGAAATGGCTATGTGTGTCAGTGCTGACACACGTGTCATAAGTTCGCCATCACTGCTAATAGAAGGTGCTAAAGTTGATTCTGACTTGTTTACCTCAGGAGTTTCTGAACTCCTGTCTTTTGTAATATGGTCTGCAGTTGTCACTTCTGTCCTGCATGTACTATTTAAATTCCTTTCTGACACTTCTGTATGCTTTGGCTGTGTATTACTTCTAGATTTGGATAATGGATTTGTCTCATTTACTTTCAGGGTCAGTTTTGAATGTACCTTTGAATTGTTGCTATCTATAACCTCTGCTTTTTCTTCAATAGGTTTAGGGTATTTCCTATTTGCTTCATCTACATAAACATCATGTCTTTCCTCTTTCTCAACACCATGTAACTCCTCCAAAATTATACATGGCCATTAGTTCTCTAATTTCATTATCTTGTGGATCACTATTGGTTTGCTCCTCATTACTATTAATGTCATCCATATTTTCTGCCAATGGGGAAGCATTAACACCATTCTGATATTCTTGTTCTCTTAAAGGCTTTCCCCTCTCATTTTCCAAAACTAAAGGTTGCCCATATTCAAAATCAAAAGATTGGTCCGTATTAAGGAATAAACAGACACTTTTTTGCCATCTCTTTCATATAACTTTGTTATATACTTTGGGCCGCTCAAAGTTGTCTCTGTCTCCATGGCAACCTGAGTGTTATTTTCAACTGTTACTGAGCCTTGGGCTAAAGGAGCAATGCCATTCCCACATAGAGATATTTTAACTTGTGAATATATATTTCTGTCACTTTGGCTTGTACAATTACATTGAGAATGTCCCTGTTTTCCACATTTAAAACAAGTTTTCTTACACATGTCCACACGGTTAGGGTGAGTATATTCAACAAATTCCATTTTTCTCTAAGGGAATGTTTCCCTGTCACCTCTCCAAGGTTTATACTCTTTATTTTTCACAGCCTCCTTATCTGAGGATTTTGCTGAGGTAAATTCCCTTTTTCCCTCATGAAATTGGCTTCTTTCACCCCTCCATTGTTTAAACTCGCTATTACTGTGTTCTAGACGATAGGTAGAGTTTGCTTTATTTATATAGAGAGAAATTTTCCTCTCTATATATTTTCCTGTCAGCAGATTGAGTTTTCAAATTTAGATCCCAAGGTCTTCTCTCAATACTTCTAAACTATTGCCTATAATGCACTGGCATTAGTTCAAATCTTTGCTTTACTCTTCTTTTATAAAGGTCATAATCCAGCGTTTCCTCCAATCTCATTTCGCCATAGATTTCAGCTAGCCCTCCGCATATCTGCGATCTTAAATATGCCACCCTGTCCTCATCTTAATCCCCATGTCTGCACAGGTTCATTAAAATGAAATAAAGAATTCACAATCTTCTTTGTGGTCTCTGTGAATTCACACAACTGGGTAAATCCTGTGCCTGTGCAGAGCACTCGGAACCTTCTGGAATAGTTATGTAAGAGATTTTTGGTGGTAGCTCCACCCACCCTAATTGTCCCTCTGAGGCGATCCTGCTGATTTCCCTCAGTTCCTTTTTTTCCCACTGCGTTAGCAGCATGTTAGGAACCTTCGCTCTCTGTGAGGATAGTTTCTCTTTCAGTTTGCTAGATTCTTGACTCAGTCTGTCTAATACGTTATCTTTGTCTACTCCTCTTGACAAGTTTATGTGTTTTTTGGTGCTTTAGCTGACTTTGGACTGTTATTGACTATTCTCTGCCTTTCCCCTCAGCTTTGTCTTCACTCTCTGAAATCTCCAGCTATGACCTCTGGCTGTTCTCTGCTTTTTCTTTGTTTCTGAGGGGATTTGAGATGGCTTCTTTCAAGCGGTGTGCGGATTGTAGTGCCAGATTGCCTCACACAGATGGACACTTGAAATGTCTGTTTTGCCTGGGCGAGGGCCATGATGTACTGCTGTGAACATTTCAAGGCATTTATTCCTCAGGCCCGGATGAACTGACTCTCTCATCTTAACACGATTTTGTATGAGCAGGCCTTGAAACCTTGAGTGCCACCAACAGCTATGGTGTCAGTGACTCCAAAGTCTCTTGAGGTTTCAGCCAAGAGTAGGTCTCCAATCCAAAAGAGAGCACATCCTGCATTGGTAAGCCCCTCTAAACAGCAAAGGCCTGGATCCATCACTCAGTGTAGGGCAGAATCCGTAAGTCCCTCTAAATGCCATTAGGCCCAGAGGGCACGTCCTGTATTGGTAAGCCACTCGAAATGGTGAAGGCCCGGATCCACCACTCAATGTAGGGCAGAATCTGTAAGTCCCTCAGAACGCCGTTGGGCTCAGAGGGCACATCCTATATTGGTAAGCCGTTCAAAACAGCAAAGGCCCGGACCCACCACTCAACATAGGGCAGAATCCGCAAGTCCCTCAACATGCCATCAGGCCCATTACAGCTTCGAACCCAAGGATTTGGATTTATCCGCTTCAACTTGCCACCAGTCCAAACACCACTGTCTCCTCCAAGTTGTCGGGGGATAAGCACAAGAAAAAGAAAACCAAATGTTCCAGGTGCACTCTGGGATGTTCTTCAGTATGCCCTTCCATTGTTCAGGTGGCTTCTCCATCACAGCCTGATACTGCTCCAGCGGCAACTTCTTCAGCAGTACAGATTCGATCCCTGGCCCCGTGGCATCCCCCACTCCATCCGCCGAATTCATGAACGTTCAAACATTGCAGATGTCTCAGGGTGAAGGGACAGATTCGTCATCTACAGCTGCCCAAGTAGTTCAGCACTTGCCATCATTGGTGTGTCCTGGGAAGAACGCTTACAACCCAGTTCTGCCGGGGCGCGACCCGAACGAAGAGCTCTGGTGCAATATACTCTGTCTCACTCAAAGTCTCCTGGCTCTTTTCCAGCCCCAGTGTCTCCTGGGGCTCGTGAGCATCTACAAGAGGTCTGTGTTTGAGTATTTCATACCGTGCAGAGGGCATTCAAGGATATCATCTTCCCTCTGACCGGAGCAATACTATATTCGGGACGGCATTAGTGACCCACTGGCCTATTGTTCTCCACATCGTTTTTCTTATTCCCCTTCTGACCCGGTGTCCAGATACCAAATGTAGGAACTGGCCACCCATGAGGGACACGGGCAGTCAGTTTACTCCATGCCTTCCATCGCCACTTGCCTCCATCCCATCTTCAGAGTCAGGGTCAAAGTGGGTCCTACTCTCCTTCCTCCTATAGCAGCTGCTCTCCGTTGCCCTATGAGCCTGGGCTGCTCAGTCCACCTCATGGGTTACTGAATGGGAATGAATCCTCCCTTATGGATGCCATCAGAGCTGTTTCTGAGCGAATGGTGCACCTGTCCAACACCCTAGATTTGATGGTCCCACAGAAAGTATCAGACCCAGTTGGCCCAATTTCCAACCAGACCAAATCTAAAGCTCGTCCTGTAGCTGTTTTGCCGGTGCCTCCTTCCCTCTTGAAGCTGACCCACGGCTCCTGGGAAAACCCATCTCCCCTTCCATCCACGTTGAAACAGATTGACATGTTGTACAAGATCAAGGTGAAGATACTGCTTGGCTTCATGAGCATCCGAAGCCAGATTCAGTGATGGTGGAAGCATCCCAGTATCAGCAACAGCACCAGTCTCAGGCCACACCACCTGACAAAGAGGGCTGTAAGTTGTACATTTTGGGGAGAAAGCTGTACCCATCTGTAGCTTTGACCTTTAGCATGGCCAACTATCCCACTTCTATCTCTGGGATCAGATCTTCCTGTATCTGGACGGGCTTCCAGATGAGGAGAAATGTATGGCCCAAGCTCTCCAGGCCGAAGTTCAATCCTTAGCCGGACAGCAGATAAATTTGGCTCGACATATCACTGGCTGCGCAGCAAACTTAGTGGCAATTTCGATCTCACTCTGGAACCATACATGGTTGCGATCCTTGGGACTGACAGCACAAGCGTGTGTGATGGTTGAAGACATGCCCTTCGATTTTGCAGGGCTCTTCAACCATGGACGAAAGGATCAAATTCACGCAGAAGATGAGGAATACAGCACAGAAGTGTGGTATGCCATCATCTTCCTTCCACTCAAGAGGCCAGTCTGGTCAGCAGGGTTCCCAGTGCCCATATTTCTAATGCCTGGGCCACCACCTCCATGGCTTTCCCAATTCGCGTCCCACGCTTCATCGGCCTCCTTGGTGAGAGGCCAGCTGAATGCTCCACACTATCAGCAGAGCCCAAAACAGCAGCCTAAGGACCAGTCGAAATGCAGGTTCTGATTCCTCTCCTGTTTTACAGATGTTGCTGTTCAGGACTCATTTCGCCTATTTCCAGTCTGGGCAGCCATAACACCGGATTGCTGGGTGCTCCAAATCATTCAAGAGGCCTACTGTCTCGAATTCAAGGGGTACCCTTCTATGGGTTGAACTCGAATAACATCTTTCTCTCCAGTCCTCTTTGAGGAGGTGCAGATGTTGCTCCAGAAGGGGATCCATCCTTTCCCCCATGGGTTCTCAGTCTTCCAGATCAGTGATGATGCCTTCCAGTTTGTGTCCTACCCTTTGGTCTTGCTACAGCACTCAGGGTCTTCACGAAGCGCATGGCGGTGGTAGCAGCCTACCTGAGACAGCACAGGATAGTTGTTTTCCCATACATTGATGACTAGCTCCTTGTGGCAGACTCCCAGTCTCAGCTGCTATGAATTTACCTTGGCGTTACTGGACTCCCTTGGAATGGTGCTCAATGTGGAGAAATCGCACCTGCATCCATCCCAGACAGTCCAATTCATGGGGGCTGGTTGGATTCCACTGCTGTGGCTACCTATCTGCCAGAGCCTCGATTTGACACCCTGCGGACTTTGAATTACCAGTGCCGCCAGTCTCGTCGGGTGGCAGCCCATTCAATTCAGATCTTGTTGGGGCACATGGCTTCGATGATCACAGTCACCCCATTTGTCAGACTCTGGTTCTGGCCCCTCCAGTCTTGGTTTCTTTCGGTGTTTGACCCTCTCGTCAACCCTCCTTGCAAACTTCTCCCTATGCCAAGAGAAGTGCAGCATTCATTGGGCTGGTGGCTGGATCCGTCAGTGGTGTTCACTGGCCTGCCTTTCAAACCTCTGCAGCCTCCAGTTCTGTTGACAACAGACGCATCCATGGTCAGATGGGATGCGCATGTCGGTTGCTATGCTGTCCTGGGCACCTGGTTTCCTGTGCAGCGGCAGATACATATCAACTTGAGGGAACTGTTGCCAGTCCAGAAAGCACTGAGGGCTTTCAAAACCATAGTGACCAGAAAGATTGTCCTGCGTGTGACAGACAACGCCTCTGTCTTGTATTCTCTCTACAAGCAGGGTGAGATATGGAACTGGAGTGTATGGAGGAGCATCTTTCCTCAACTCGATTCACTTCCCGGGAGAGGAGAATACTCTTGCAGATGGACTGAGCCGTTCCAGTTCCTCCATCCATGAGTGGATGCTCCACCATTCCATGGTCCTCAACCTGTTCCATTGTTGGGGCATCCTGAGGGTTGACCTCTTTGCATCTGTGGACAACATACATTGGGCTGCCCCTCTGCCTGGCTCCCCGACAATTCATTCACTTGCCTCCACACCCTGATCTCCTGACTGCCCAGGATCACAAAGTTTGACACCCGGACCTGGCAAACTTGTGGCTGACTGCCTGGAGAATCCAGCCTCCAGATCACAAATGCTTTCAGTTTCGAATTCAGCTGCCCCTTCTCCTCCATTGCCACCTGAGATCTGGACTGTGGTTGACATGTCTCTTTGCCCATCTATGAGGTGCTCCTATCGCTACAAGTGGAACAGATTCATCGCCTTCCTGACAGAGCAGGGCCTCATGCTAGGCGCTTCTTCAGCTCTTCAATTCTTCAGTTTCGGTTACACCAGTCTGGTTTGGGATGTTTTATCCCATCCCTAAAAGGTTACCTGGCTGCAACTCCAGTGGGGTTCCAGGCTATGGGTTGTCCTTCTCCATTTCAAGACACGCTGGTTAAGAAGTTTCTGAATGGGTACGGCAATCTTTGCCCTCCAGTGGTTGAACTCACCCCAAGTTGGAGCCTGGAACTCATCCTCTCACAGCTTTCAAAATCCCCCTTTGGGCCAATGGCCATGGCAGACCTTCATCTTCTGTCTTGGTAGACAGCCTTCCTCGTTGCTATGTCATCTGCAGGGTGTGCTGGTGAGCTCTGTGCCTTACGCTCTGACCCACCTTATCTAGCATCCCACAAGCACAAGGTGGTGCTCAAGCCCGACATGTCCTTTTCTGCCCAAGGTGGTCTCCAGCATCCATTTGAACCAGTCCATCATTCTGCCTGTCCTGATGCAGAATCTGTCAGACAAATTCGAGTGTGCCCTCCACTCCCTGGCTGTCCATTGGGAACTTGCATTTTACACTCAATGGACTGCTCCGTTTCGGAAGTCGTATAGACCTTTTGTGCCCTATGCTGACTCAAACTTGGGCGCTACAGTTTTGTCCCAGCACCTTTCCAAGTGGCTAGTTTCAACCATCAAGCTCGCTTATGAACTGGCTCGGAAAACCTTCCCCGCTCAAGTTCGAGCCCACTCTATCATGGCGGTAGCCGCATCCGCTGCCTTTCTTTCTGGGGTTCCCCTGGAGAATGTTTGCAAAGCAGTGACCTTGTCCAATCAGTTGACTTTTATTTCACATTAGACTGGATAACAGGTCCAGGACTGATGCTGATGCTCCCTTTGGGAGGGCTGTTTTCCTCTCTACCATTCTGTGAGTGCATGGTTTTTGCAATACATGCCTGGTTTTTGGATAACTGTTTACTGGTTTACTGTGACATGGTGTCCTCATCTTTTATGTGCAGCATGACATTCCCTCCACCTGGGGATAAAGCTTGCTAGTCTCCCAGCTGTGTGGATTCACAGAGACCACGAAGAAGATGGACAGGTTGCTTACCTGTAACCATAGATCTTCGAGTGGTCTTCTGTGAATTCACACAGACCTGCCCATCCTCCCTTCTATGTCCTGCTTTATGCTTAATTTCCTGATGCTGCTAATTGCGGCATCCTATGGAATTGTGGGAAATAAGCAGGATCACCTCAGAGGGACAGTTAGGGTGGGTGGAGCTACCACCAAAAACCTCTTACATAACTATTCCAGGAGGTTCTGAGTGCTCTACACAGGTGCAGGATTTATCCAGCTGTGTGAATTCACAGAAAACTAGTTGAAGTTCTATGGTTACAGGTAAGCAACCTGTCCTTATCTCCTCTAAAGTACCTTGATAATCTGTCTATATCTACAGAAGGCCCCCTTAATTGTGTTATTGTTGTTAACCTTGGCAGTTAATTCTATCTTCCTCCATCTAAGCTTATACATTTCCACCTCATGTGGTCTCTCATGTTCTCTCAACCTTTTCTCATGTTGCAGTTCAATTTCTCTTAAATTTCTCTCATGTTCTTCTTTAAGTTCTTGTGCTCTCTTTATTTTCTGTATCTCCCAATTATCTACATTTTCAGCTGTAATAAATTCTAAGCTTTTATTTCTCTGCATGGCTTCCTTTTCTGGTTCAGCCACAAAGCCTTGGATGCTTCTTCAATTCTTTTGGGAGATATTTTGATAGTGTTTCCTTACTATACCAACACACTTTTTCCTCAGGAAACACTAATACTTTGAGGGTTCAGGTGATTTCCTACTTTACCACAAACATTTACCTGAGAAATCAACTTTATTTCCAATTCCAGACTTTTTGACGGTGTTTCCTTACTATACCAACACATGTTTACCTCAGGAAACACTAATACTTTGAGGGTTCACGTGATTTCCTACTTTATCACTACTTTTACCTCAGAAATCACCCTTATTTCCAATTTCAGGCATCACAGCCTTTATTTTACTGGTTAAAACTGTCTTTTCCCTTTTTCTTTTATGAATAGCTGAATAGGTATCAACTTGGCCATGGAGGCTTGAGTCACTTTTTTACTTCTTTTCTTGTATCCCTTACTTTTACCCAAGCTTTTTACCTCAGGGATGCAAGGCAATTCTTCTTACTGTGCAGCTCTATGCTTAGTGTGACTTTATTTTGAGGGTTCCCTTACAATTACCTTGAACAAATACCTCAGGGATTGCTGTTACCACTCACTCCAGTATCCCCCTACATTACCCAATCATTTTACCTCAGGGGTTATACTGTACTTAGTTTAAACTGGCGGCACTTTTTCTGTCAGCACTTTGAGGCTTGACTTCCAGCAATTCCCTTAGATTTGCCTTGAACAAATACCTTAGGGATTGCTGTTAAATTTTCCTTTCACCACACACCTGTGCTATTCACACACAAAGCACTTATACTTGGTTCTTCCTAACCAAATGTATTCTCAGGAATCCCTCTCTGGTCACTGGATCCTTCGCCCCCAGCACAAGATCTCTCCAATACCTTTCCGTACTGGTTCTCTTAGATCCCCTCTACCAGAGTACCTAAGGATTCAATCCTAGATTCTCAATCCTTCACTGGATCTTTCACATCCCATAGCTGCCACCACTTTTGTGGCACCAGGCCCTTCCTCTCTCTCGATTTGTGACGCAGGGGCCTTTCTATCCCTCTGCTGCCACCAAATTTGGGATGGCCAACTATGTCACAGTCAAACTACATCTCCCACAGATGGATAACACATGTAGTTAGGTGTGGATGTTCCTTAATAGTTGTGAACTAACTGTCAGAGAAGTCAGTCATAACCAGATGGCATGTAAGAATTAACATATAGAATTATTTATTGGTGAATAATAGAACTATAACTGAGTTAATAATTCATTTGCCCTACACATCAGTTCCCTTTAAGCCTCTCATATCAAATGTCATACTCCAAGCCTCTTACCTATCACCCAAGCCATCTCTCACTCCCCTGCTTTAAGCCTCTCCCTCTGACTTCACATTCTCAACTGCTCAACTAAACTGCCACATTTCTGTTCACACTCTCTCTTAATCCTCCAGAAGCCCCTCCCCTTTCAGCTTCCTCTCCTAGGATTGACTCCTGAAGCACACTGTTTCCATTTGTTCCCTTAGCTGTCCATCACACCTGTGCTCACATCTTCTCATGAGAATCCACAGGATTTTGATCTGGGAAGTGAAGGGAGCTCTGTTAGAGCTCCATTCACTCCTGGGCTGCTGGAACGAAGGGAAAGAAGGTAAGTGCAGTGGGGAGGGTGATTGTGGCGGGTCAGGGACGGGGTGGGATGGGAGTGGAGATTGTGGGACAGAAACGCTTTTTTCATTCCTGTCTGATTATCTCGAATATGTGCCCTTTTTAGATGGTTCTTGAATAACAGATTATATTGAGTGATTCTGTCAAAAGAACACTGAAGGGATTATTTGCTTTCCCCTTGCAGCCTGCTGTATGTCTCCAGAATCTGATCCACAGCACCAAAAGACTCTCTGGAGCAGATTTGGGAGGGCAAAATCTGCAGGTTGGGGTGGAAATCAGCCTCTGAAGCCCTTCAAAGCCTTCTTTTTTAAAGTGTCAGGTGATTTTTGACCCGAAAAGTAGCCCGAAACACCCCAAACCAGCCACAGATGCAACAGTTTACCTTCCCCATCCTCCAGAGCCCCTAGTGCCCAAGAATTTTTTTAAAAGCTGAAAATAAGTCAAAATAGCATACCAAAATGCACGTTTGCCTTAAGTGGATGAAGAACAGAAGGCTGGGTTCTATGAGGTTTCCCCCCAAATGGTATAGTGGCCCCGGTCTTACTAATATGCCATTACGTAGTTCAGGCACTTGGTGGAACTGAAGTTTATTGTGTCAGGACAAAGTCTAGATTTTCCTGTTACTGTTTTACCCTAAGAAATAATAAAAGTTCTGGTTTGTTGGACATGGATTGGTGTTTCATGACCACCTATGAAACAATACAAAACAATACCTGCAGGTTCTTGGCCCAATTAGTGCTGGATAACACATGAATGCATCTAAGTTAGGGAAGCACACTTTAGTCTAAGAGTAGACATGAAATGACTAGCATGTCAGTTGGGGACTCAGAAAGGGAAAAATGAACTCAGCAATATTCAGAAACATGCTCCCTTCTTTAAAAACGGGGGAGGGGACAAAAGGACTGTAGCTGCACCTTTAAGACTAACTGGTTTTTATTTTAGCATGACCTTTCTTGGATATCAACCCACTTTTCTTCTTGCAGAACTCTGATGAAATGCATTACAACTAATTATATTATTGGTATTGTTTTACTTTTGGACCATGTTAACACATTAATTTGAAAAATAATGTAATGACTCATAACATCTGGGTTCTTTATTATTATAATGTGCAATGTTTACTAGTTAGATCAAAACAGCGGTGGAGGGGGTTATCTGGTGGCATTTTGGGTATCTGAAGACTTTATCAGAAGGTGCTGGAATCGCAGAATTACAGCGCAACAGTACTCTCATGGTCAATGTGTGCTCCACCCATTTATTGCTCTTCACTTTTCATTGACAGGAAAGTCCGTGAATAGCACTTTTCTGCAGTATTGATGAGTGTAAGAAATCACATTCCCAGTGTAATCATGTGATTACAGCATGAATGGGTGGTCATTTTTTCCTCCTCCTTTTCCTAATGGGAACACAGGGAGCTCTTTTAATGAAACTGTCATCTTTTCTTGGTATGTTTTTGTTTAAGTATTTATTTGTTAATTTCTTTGGTTATTTATGTGTTTTTGATGTATTTAAACAAAGTTGCGTCTTCTCACAAGAACAGCCAAAATCCCGCCCATACAAAATCATGGAAGTAAAATCCCATTCTTAAACTGCTAGTGATAGTTGTGCAATGATTCTGTGGCGGTAATATCACGCTATTATGGCATAGTATCGCACAATTATGGTGACATGCAATTACTGTAATCATGCCACCATGTTTCTGTTTTTCTCAATAGTGGAATTACAGTGTTTTTAGATGCTAGTCTGATAAAGTCCTGAGTGATTAAAAAGCAATTAAAATATAATGAACTAGCAACATGCTAGGAACAACTAACAAGTAACAAACTGCTTTTTAAAAAGCAATGGTAGTTACAGTAGCTTTTGTAGTAACATTTCTGCACTCTTCCTGTCTGGATAACAGGAAATTAAACATACCCTCTAAGCCTGGTTTTGCAGACTTGTGAAACAGAGTTTGGGCATTATAAAATGGCTGCATTTATATCAAGCAAATTTAGGATTATAACAGGGCCAAAAAAAAAAATTCTCTCAAATCCCAGAAGCTTGTGTGATTTTTAAGTGTGTGAATATTTCCTTAGCAAATGTGCACTCTAATAAAGAGCCAGAAAAAGTCTCTTGTCAAGTGTCCTTTTCCCTTGCTTGTTCTTTGGTATCATTTTGTACTCAGTGTTGACTGGAAGTTCAGGAGTGTAACAATAACCAACTGAGAGAGTAGCAACAGAGCACATGCTCATATGTCAAGAGTATTAATTTTTAATAATCCTGACCTGGGTCAGACATAAAAATGCAGAACACTATATATTTAACAGTGCATGAACGGCTGAACTGGATGTCATAAGAGACAACAGCTCCTTATATCTCAGAATATCTGGTACCATTCTTTGCCACTACTCTAGACAGTCTTGTTCTCCCTAAAATGAAATACCTGCTCCTATTAGTCCTTGAAATAATATCATTCCATCAAAAGCTGCTTTTCATTCATTGGGATTCAGTGGCTGCAAATGATAGTTTGTTTCAGTGCTTAAAAACATTCCAACATATCTCCTTTGCATTTCAGTGTGCCATCACTGAGGAAAAGGGGGTACTAGCCATTTGTTTTCATGCCAGCTCACCCATCTACTCGAGCAATGAGAAAATAGGAATCATCCCTTCCTTTCTGGTCCATCAATAACTTGATTACTAGAATGGTTTCTTTGAGGCAGATGAACTAGGCTTTCTTTCTGACAGCAGTAATGAAATTTCCCATAGATACTACAGCTAATGGCTTAACAAGGTTAAAAGATCAGGATTCCTGAGGACAGTCTCTAAGCCCTTGCCACTCATCTCAGGAGAACAAAAAAGGAGGAAGGTATCTGCCTGACCCTTTTCACTACCCATAAGTGCCACAAGGACCTGAAAGAAGCCATGGTGTGAAGTAGTTATGCTTGGTGTCCCACACGAAAGGACTTAGATATGCCATTGTCATGAGGTTCAATGTTTCTTCAGAAGCCAGAAGAAAGATTCCCCCCACGTGAGAGCTGTGCCATTTAAGACCACTTAACAACAGTTTTTCTCATACTGTCTCACTAGAGGAAGGGTTCTAAGCTTGGGCATGAATTTTAAAAAGTGTAAATGTTAAAAGATTTTAAAAGTAAATATTTTTGAACTTCTTACAAGAATGTAAAAACTAAATATGGACCCTTCACTCGCTGCATTTCATAAGAACTATAGAGTTGGAAGGAGCCTCATGGGACATTGAGTCTAACCCCCTATCTTGGAAGTTGCAAGGTCCATCATTCCCAGTTTCAGATCTGCTGCCTGTTATTTTGGAGAATAATAGGAGAACAGACAAGGTGCTGGAAGACTGGGGAGAGGGGACAAACTTATCTTTAAATAGGAAGATGAGTGAGTCAGAGTTACTAGCCCAGGATCCATTTAATAGGTCTATTTAATAGATCCTGGGAAGGCCAAGAACATTGTATATCTTTCATCTAGCAAAGGTCCTGATAACTGTCTCCCATGGTCTCCTGGTTGACAAGACTAATATGGGGCCAGGATGATGCCACTGTGAGGTGGTGCCACAGCTGGCTGAACAGCTCTGGTCAGTGAGTTGGGAAACGTGTTCTTGGGCTGCATCTCCCATCAGATCTGAACAGCAGATCCAAGCCTGAGGCAACATATGGAAAGCCATCTATTCCCCAGCCCCTCAGTAAGCACCTTTTAGCTGAGACACAAAACCAGGACAAAAGTATACTGGACTGGATTGGGTGGATTTTTTACAACCCCCCCCAAAAAAAACCAATAGAAAAAGACCCATCCAGCTGCCTTTGTCCAGCAAGCCTGTAAGCTTTGATAAGAAGGTGAAGCCGTGCAGATCAAGGAGGGGGCTGGGCAAGGATGGGGGGTTGGGGGGAAAGGGGCGTGCAGCTGCCACTGCTGACCAAGTGAGCCAACCCAGCGGGGAAGAGGACCCATCACCCCACCGGGCCATTGGGGGGATTTTCGGGAGTGAGTGTGCAGCAGATTCCCATGATTTAAATAAGCAAAACTGGGTTTCTAGGTGTTGATGCTAACCCAAGTAAGTGGGGAAGAGGACCCGCCACCCTGCTGGGCCATCCTGCATCCTGGCAATGACCAAAAGGCTCACCAGCCCCTAGTCCAAGTGGGGGTGTACTTAGCCTACCCTCTAGGAGTTTCTACACAGGCAGTGACCTTGGAGGCCAGACTCACCACACACACACAAGTAAATTGCTGGCCTTCTTTCCTTTCTCTTGATTTTCCTTCGGTCTCTCTCTCTCTCTGCTGCTGCCTGGTCTGCACACTCCAACTCCTGCCTTTTGTACACTGCACTCTCCCACCTAGCCTAGACTGCACTCTCCCACCTTCTGCACTCACTCCCCAAGTGACCAAGAGCAGAGAGCCTGCAGGCAGAAAGCCTGGAGTTGGAATCCAGGATCTGCTGCTTGATGCAGCCCAGCCAGATGGAACAACTTTCTGTCCCTCTAATCTGGGATTTTACCCATTTTCCAGGATTTATGGCAACCCTACACAGGAACACCATTCAAAGTGGATACTGTGCCTGCCAGCATCTGGTGTGGTGCAACCAAACACAATCAAGAGAACCCCTTATGAGGTGCCTCTCCCTGGCTGCTTCTAACTCCAGCATCCAATTGAGTCTGAGCATCTCCTCTTGGTTACCTTGCCTACTGTAAGATGATCAACACTGTAAGAATATGACTTCAGACTTAATAATATAAACTTAATAAAACTAACACTCGACACACACACCCGCAACAGCCACCTAGTAGATTGGAGCATCTCCTGCTCTGCGGGATTCAGTCCTTCAAATAACCTGTGTGTTTGAACAAGTGTAGAGGTAAAGTGCACAGCAGTGTGGTAGAGAAAGGGACCTCTGTGTATTTTTCCTCTTTCTATGAAGAAAAAAGAGATTTGACAAACAACCTAAGGGACATATCAGTTTAACTGATATTATTATTGACTGTGTGTGTTGGGGGGTGGAATGAAAACTGAACAAATTTCTGGGAAAATTTAGATACCACATCATCTTGAAAGAATTCTCAATGAAGGAAGGGAAATGTTGTCTCAGTCAAAAGTGCTATGGCTTCAGGGAAGGAGGGAAGAACAAGGACTTCCCTCACGAGGAAGGAAAACCAGTCCACTAATCTGTCAGACATGTGATGGAAATGATCAGCAAAATTTACAGGCATTTCTCCAAAGAAAGGCCTAAGTTGTGTGTAGAGGAGGATTTCAGGGAGTCAAGGAGAGAGACATTTTAGAAGAATCTAAACAAACAGTAGTGTTGCCTGAGGGATTTCAGACAAGGGGTTTTTGTTGTCTTGGTTTGTTGTTTTGCTGTCTCTCTGTTTATAGACATCATCTATATATATATAATTCTCTTGGGTATGTTGCCTTTCCCAGTGTGCTGATTGGCTGCTCAGGAAACACACCCAATCAATCATCACCCGTGTGCAATTCCCTCACCACCTCACAATCCACTCCTATCACAGAATCCACTCCTGTCACTCAGTCTGTGGCCCAGATTGGGACCCAGACAGTCAACTAGCAGCAGACTGCCTGCAACGGGACCCCAACAGTCAATTGTCGGCAGTGGAACGATGCTGCTGCCACTGTGACAGACCCAGACAGTCAACTGGCAGTGGTAGTGGGATACCGTTCCTGCCACTACGATGGGACCCAGACAGTCAACTGGCAGTGGTGGCAGTGGCGAGCTGCATGCAACAGTCGCAGGCAATCAACTGGCAGTGGCAGCGGCAGGGCAACAGAGCGAGTTACCCTCAGCAATTCTGGGGAAAGTGTGGAACACTGAGAAGGGGAAGAATACCTTAATGGGATTGTTGTGAGATCTACTGGCCATTTGGGGGAAGTTTTTTTTTAACAGTATGTTACGCCAGGTACATCTAGTATGACATAAAACTCTACTAACAGAGAACTTGGCTCAGACAAAAACCCCTTATATATGCACTAACAGAGATCAACTAATTTGCTCACCCCAGTTGCCATGCTAATTATTACCACTAGAGAATGTGAAACTACTACAGGAATGCCTCCTTTCCCAACTATAAGCTGGACAGGAAAGTGTGAAGCTCGTCATTCCAGTTGTGTTAGCTTCTGAGCGTTTCTAAACCTAAATGTGACACAGTCTCACAGAACAAGCATGCATCATGTGCAAATGTATTTTAGGACAGAGGTGGGAACCATGTGGCCCATCAGATGTTGTTGGACTCCAGTTCCCAGCTGTCCCAGCCAGTAGAGTAAAGAGTCAGGTTTCCTCTGAGGTGCTATGTCTTTTCCTCTAGTTTGAGTATGTGTAAGAAGCTGGAGAGACTAACCAATGTAGAACTTGCTGGTGCACTCAAGTAAACCTAGAAGGACAGGAAAACCTTCTACGCCAGTCAGGAAGGACCAGGGGAATCAGCAGTACTCAAGATCAGCAGATCTCCAGGTGAGATCTGACCAAAGCAGATTAGATGGTGCTATCACTTCCCTTGATAGTATCTAGATCAAAGGAAGTGGTAATACCTTTCTATTCTGCTTTGGTCAGACCTCACCTAGAATACTGTGTCCAGTTTTGGGCACAACAATTCAAGAAGGATGTTGACAAGCTGGAATGTGTCCAGAGGAGGCCGATCAAAATGGTTAAAAAGACTAGAAGCCACGGCCTATGAGGAGCAGCTTTAGAGAGCTGGGTATGTTTAGCCTGGAGAAGAGAAGGTTAAAAGGTCACATGATAGCCACGTTTAAGTATTTGAAGGGATGTCATATTGAAGATGGAGCAAGCTTGTTTTCTGCTGCTCCGGAGACTAGGACCCAAAGCAATAGATTCAAACTACAGGAAAAGAGATTCCAACTAAACATTAGGAAGAACTTCCTGACTTTAAGAGCTGTTCAGCAGTGGAATGCACTGCCTCGCAGTGTGGTGGAGTTTCCTTCTTTGGAGGTTTTTAAACAGTGAAGCTGTATATATTTCCCTAATACCCCATTTATTTCTTTATTTACTTCACAATTTACTTCAACATTTCTGAATGAAGGAACAGCCCCACCACATATGAATAAAGGATCCTTTAATACCACAACCATACCAACAGTTTGGTGAACGATTACCATTTATAAAAGATACTTGGTGTGGTGTTTTATACTACCATCCCATCAGTTTCATCTGTTGGGAGTGCTCTGATTGTGTATTCCTGCATGGCAGAGGGTTGGACTGGATGGTCCTTGTGGTCTCTTCCAATTCTATGATTCTGTGGACTTCATCACACTTGGTGGAACTCGCTCAATTACAACAGGATAGTAGCACAAATAGGTTTCTCCCCCCCAAAAAAATCATTCTTTATTGAATATTTTAGAACACATTACATAATCAAAGATTTTTTAATTTTCTCCCTCCCGCCACCCTCGTCAGTGGCTTCACAAACTATGGAGATTTTCAGACACCCTTTCAGCCTCTTGCCGCGCAAGCAGCCTCCGGTGCAGTAATAAGGCTGCTGCGCGGCAAGGGGTCCATTTCGGACGACACCGTTTCTCTCTCAGCGGCGTCCGTGACTGTTGCGGCTGGCATTGGAGGCGGCCGCGCTGTTTTTCACTCACGGAAGTTGTCCGTGAGTAAAAAACAGTGCAGCTGCCTCCAATGCTAGCTGCAACAGTCACGGATGATGCCAAGAGAGAAACGGCATCATCCAAAATGGACCCCTTGCCGTGCGGCAGCCTCGTTACTGCACCAGAGGCTGCTTGCACGGCAAGAGGCTGAAAGAGGCGTCTGAAAATCTCCTATGTATCTATGTACGTCTTCATGATACATTTTCCATGATATGGGTAATAGTTGCAATCACATTGGTTATTTCTCTACTCCCACCTTGTTCATTAACTTTTTGAATCACCATTTTCCATTTATTGTTCCAGGTTTCTTCCTTTATCTGTCCAATATATTTCAGTCTTCTTTCTCTAAAAAAGTCAAATAATTAGACATTCTGCTATATATTTTTCCAGATTAGATTTACACCTCTTGGATTTTTCTTTCCAACCAGGGCAATAACTGCATGTGCTGCTTTTAATATTTGCTTTGTCACATACTCTTCATTCTTATTCAGACCCATTTTACTCAGATTAAGTGTAAAACTGTTTTCTTTACTGAGCTGTATATATTTCCCTAGTACCCCATTTATTTCTTTATTTACTTCACTCCAAAATTTCTGTATGAAGGGACAGTCCCACCACATATGAATATAGGATCTTCTAATACCACAGCCATGCCAACAGTTTGATGAACTATTACCATTTATAAAAGATAGTTGGTGTGGTGTTTTATACCACCATCCCATCAGTTTCATTTGGTGTTCTTTTACTTTTGTATTTTTATTCTTTACTATTTCTTGAATCCACAAATGAGTTCCTGTTATTGCATGACGTCATCATCCTTCCGTGGTCCATGTGTGCTCCACCTGATAATTACATGTAACTTTTCACTGATGTCCAAAACCAGTCAATAGCCCTCAATATCACTGTTTTCACTGTTTTCATGGTATTGACAAGCGTGCAAAATCATGTCCCACTGTAATCACTTGATTACAGCGTGAATGGGTGGTTCTCTTTTCCCCCTTCCCTTTCTCAATGAGAACACATAATTAAACTTCCAGGAGAGAACAATGAAGAGGACCAACAAGATGCTCTATTATTGAACTGTCACCTTTGCTTGGTAGGTTTTTGTGTTTGTTTAAGTGTGAAGTTCTTTTGTTATGTATTTATTTTTGGTGTTTTTAACTGAAGTCGTGTCTTCTCATGAGAATAGCTGAAATCTCGACCATGCAAAATAATGGAAGAGACATTTTTTTTCTTAAAGGTGCATGCGCAGGCCAGTGCAAAGTGTTAATACTCTGTCATTAGAAAGCAACGTGAAGAGAAGTGTTATTATACTGCAAAGCATTAATACTCGGTCATCAGAAGGCAATGCGAAGAGAAGTGCTACTATAGTATGAGCTGAAATCCCATTTTTAAACCACTAGTGGTAGTTGTGTGATAATTCCATGGCAGTAGTACAGTATTGTGCAATTATGACGATGTGTGATAATTACTGTGATTATGCCACTAGGTTTCCACTTTCCTCAAATGGGAAATTATAGCATTTTTAGATGCTAGTCTGATAAAGTCCTATGATTCTAAGAAGAGAAAAGGCAACTCATCTGCCTGTTGGCCCCAATAAGGTAATCTGCAACAGCTGGGAAAGGACATGGCTGTAGCACACTATCTTGGAAGAGCTGGCAAGGAAGGTGGTTTAAAAGAGACGGAGAAACAATCAGGGAAGGCAGAAAGAACCAGCTTGGCTGTAGAAGCAAACTGGCCAAGCTAGGTAAACCTATGCCCAACCCTTCTTGTGACCTCTGTGTCAGGAGCAGCTGCAGACCGTATGGCAGGTGGCCCAGCCAATGCAGGACCTTATCCTGAGGTAGAGTGGCCCAGCAGTAACAGACCTGATTAGCCACTGAGAGGAGCTGGATAAGGGGAGCAGTTGTAAGAACCACAAGGGAAGATATGCCAGAAGGGTTATTTGCATAAAAGGAAAGGAGAGAGACTTGCAAAATGCTATGACATAAGGTTGCCTTTGGAGAGGCCCAGCAAAATCAGGATCAAGTACGGTACTGCAGTCATATGGGAAGAAAACCCTCACTGAAGCTACCAATAAAATCTTTTGAACTCTAGAACCTGGTGTAGGCTTAAGAACTTCAAAGAGCAAGGGTGGTTTAATACTCTCCTACCAGAGAAGGACACCCAACAATCCCACTGTATTTTTTTTTTGTTTGACAACATTAGACTAAGGTCTTGTCTACACTGGCCTTCTAGTCAGAGTATTCCAGCCCCAGAGCATGATGAAATGGGCAGAAATCTGCATGCACACACTATGCTGCATCAGCAGGCACCTCTGCCGCTGTCACGCGTCACACTCTCTGAAGCTGGGAAGGAGGCCCTGAGCATATTGTCCAGGCTGGTCACATGCAGGGGGCATTCTTCCCAGCTTCAGAGTGACACCAGTGGCAGTGGCATCCAGCAATACAGCTGGGCATGCAGGTATGAATTCCTGTCTTCCCATGCCAAACCCATCTGGGTTTTCCTGCATGATGCAGGTTTTCCCAGGGGTCATTTTTAAATGTTTTAACTTTTGAAACGTCTATCCTGGCTCCTCTCCCCCTCCGCATCACCTCAGATGTCATCAGGACTGTCTGGAGGTGATTCAGGGCAAGCTCTGTGTTGTTTTGACTGCAGGGTCCAACATGGCAGAGAAGCCAGGGCAAATTGCCCATCTAGACAAGTGAAAATATTGGTAGTTCATTTCACATACAGGCTGCAATCCTGCATGACTCAGCATAGCATAGTAGTTCTGCATGTGAAACTAAGTTAGGCTGAGGCATTTATCATTCTTGGACCTGCTGTAGAGCTGCTGTAGCCCCTCACTCATGTCCATTTGGGCTGGGAGGAGAGCGGGGGTGGTAGGGGTGGGGCTGGTTCACAGATACATCTGACTATGTTGTTATAGCCAGATGCAAAGCAATCACATCATCTGTTGAGGGCTGCCAGGATCCTCTGGAGGTCTCAGTGGATGATGTAATCACTTTGAGTCTGTTTACGGGGCATAGTCAGATGCTTCTGTGATTCTCCCCCAGTTCTCCCCCAGGCATACATGGCTTGGGGGGAGTACAGTGACTCTGAGATTGGGGGGCTCTGGAAGGAAGGGAATACTGACCTCCTCAGCAATCAAAAATAGACATACACAGGTGTACGGTTAATTAAATACCTGCATATGGCAGTAACAGGATGCCAGCCACAGTGTATGTGTGGCAGGGCAGAAGAGAGAGAAGGGGGGAGAGAGAGAGAGAGTAGTACAAAGAACAGCAATAGGATGTCTAGACACATAAAATACAGGGTCAATATTTAATTTCAGAGAGAGAAAAGAGACCCTAAACATTAGTAAAAGCATGGCATAACTCAGAAGCACATGACATTATCAGGAGTTATTGAAATAAACAGAAGCCAGTATATATTAGTTTATTAATCCAGAAACTGTCTCTGTCCCACCTCTTCTTCATCTTGACCAGTCAGAAAGAAAAACACAGAAAGACTAGAATGTCTTTTGAAGTGTAGTATTACAAACTTCCCAAATCTTCTGATATCTTTTAGTAGTGTTACAACATGCAGAGATGAAACATTTTCTTCTGCTATCTTTTAGTAGTGTTACAACATGCAGAGACGAAACATTTTCTGCTTTAGAAATGGCTAGATGGTTTTCAGAGGCTATTCTCTTATGTCTCCCCCACCCCCACCCTCACTGGTGGTGTTAGAGTTGTTCTGGGGGATTTATGACCAGAGACTCAGAATCTTTAATAGTTGCATGATGCTAAAGTCAAGTTATGTTCTTTTCCAAACAATATTATTCCAGTTAAAATATTGATGAAAAGTGATACAAAATCTGCTATTTGCTTCATGATGAAACATACCAAGCATACAGCAGCCTGCATGTTTTTTCCTTTGTGGCAAATAACTTTGAGGAAGGGTTGATTTTGCAAAATCAAGAAATTTACAAAATTGATTTAACGCCTCTTGTACAGTGCTGTGATCCAATTCTGATTTGAGTGGAGCCCCTCCATCCTCCTCATCTGCTACCTTCTTAAAAATTAATGAGAGATCTTTCATCATAGCTTGCACAGTCCTAGAGCAGAAGTGGGGGAAATTTTTCTCCTGAGGAAGTCCATCTTATCTTAATCAGAACCTGCTGAGGCCCACATTCTAGCAGTACCAGTGGCCAAGCCAAAGTGGATAGAGTCAGAACAAGTGGGCCCAACTTGCAAACCCTGAGTGGGCATAAAATAACAGTACATGCAAACACACATATCCATTCATTCATATACAAATCCATTCACACATACACCAATAGGCAGACCAGCTTTCCAAACTATGTAAAACTAGTTGCCAGCAGCCACTTTCCATCGTTGGCTTCCTGAAAGAGCTGTATGCTCTGTGTTTAGACATGTACCTCATGCACTCTGAGTCAATAGTATCTCTGTCTCTCTTGGTAGAACAAGAGAGACAGAGATGCTGTCTGGGAGGCAGGCAGGTATACACACAGGACTTTATCAGATGTGACAATAATAGCACAATTATGATGTCACGGTAGCGTGAATGGCTCCTGCTATCGCTTGATGTTGTCATGTTCTCATGGTCAAACTGTGCTCCAGCCATGAATAAGGCATAGCTTTTAACTGATGTGATAAGCTGTCAACATCTCTCAATATCACTTTTTTCATGATATTGAAGAGCATGCGAAAACACATCCTACTGTCTCTCTGGCTTTTCTTCACAATCAAAGATTCAGGAAGGACTCATCCCGCACTTTCTGCAAGTGTGCTGATGACTAAAAAGGCCAATCCGAGCTAAACAAGTCCGGTTGCAGAAAGCACAACAGAAGGTCTCCTTGGGTGATGTTTCCGGGTTGTGATTCTTTCTGCGTGGTCTTTTCTCTTCAAGACTTGTTTGGCGTGAGTTCTCAAATAAGGCCACAACATTGTGGATAGTGCGTCTCCATGCCTCCCGATGTGAGGCCAGGGCGGGCCATTGTTGGTGATCAATTTGGCTGAGCCTGAGATGTTGTTTCAGGGAATCCTTGTATCGCGTTTTTGGAGCACCCCTCTTATGCTGGCCCGTGACGAGTTCACTGTAGAGTACTATTTTTGGGAGGCAATGGTCCTCCATCCTAGAACACAGCGCAGCTGTGTTCTCAATATCATGGCCTCAGTGCTGGTGATCCCTGCTTGCTACTGTAATCACGAAATAACAGTGTGAATGGGTGGTCCTCTTTTTTCCCTCCCCGCTCCTGGCGAGAAAACATCTAGGTGAGAACATGAAAACTATCCACAGGATGCTCTTTTTATGAACTGTCCCAGATTGTTTGCATGTTTTTAGGTTTATTTAAGTGTTTGTGTGTTTGTTTACTTTGCAAATGTAGGGTTTTTTTGGTGCTTTTAAGTGTGTTCATGCCTTCTCTCAGGAACCACCAAAATCTCACCCATACTAAATCACAGAAGTAAAATCTTGCTCCTAAAGTGCTTGTGGTGCTTGTGTGATAATTCCGTGGTGGTTCTTTCATGCAATTACAGCGACGTGCAATAATTGTAATAATGCCACTATGTTTCTGCTTTCCTCATTGGCAAAATTACAGCATTTTTAGACATTACCTGATAAAGTCCACAGTGTTACGTTTGCCTCCAAGCATTCTCTTATTTTCCTGGCTTTTGCAGAGGAGAACAATGTTGAGGGAGAGACCTCAGGCACATGGCTGACAAACTTGGAGTATGGAAGCTAGAGTGCCATCAGATGGGAGCATGGGTAGTTGAGATTCCTGTGAGGCACATTCAGAAATGTGACTATTTGCATTTGGACTATGAAATGGAGGTTAGCTGCATCTGCTCTGGAGTACGTCAAGTGCTTATGTTGAAATGAATGTTTTCTGCTCACCCAAGCAAGTTGCTGCACCTCATGAAACAGGACAAAGATTAATGAACACAAAATACCTCCTCACCCCAGGTGCAGAAAGCAAAGCATTGGAGAGCCAAGTCATAGAAGAACAAATAAAAAAGAAAACATTTTGTCAGCATCAACTGTTTAACATTAAGTATGGACTGGAATAGGTCTTCTCATGCAATCCTCTTTCCTCTATAGATATAAGGCCATGCTGACATTATTAGCAAGACAGTAGTTATGCAAATTCAGGATGACAATAGCTGTAAAATAAACAGAAAGTATTCCTCTGATCTAGTGCTGTTCTTCATTGTACAATTATGGGCACAATTGAGTGAGAAGTTCTGTTTAAGCAAAGATGTAAATGAGCACATTACCACAGGTCTTGCACAAGGGGACATTTTCATGGATAATGTCCCTTGTCAGAAAGTACAGCAGAGTTGAGGAGGCCTCCTCTTGAACTGTGGATCATTCAAACTATTTATGAGGCCAATTACAGATTAAGTATTGAGTGACCATCTCTTTGACGTCTTTGATTTTGTTTATTTTGGTTTTCTGTCACTTCCATCTCACCCCAATGGAGCAGACCCTAAAATGGGGGTGTATCACAGGGTGGCCAATTTTTGCCTGTCTTCCGTTGTCTATTGCAGCCTTCTCTATTATATACCTGGAGAGTTTCCTGGCCCATAAGAGTAGGCTTTTAGAAGAATAGTTTGTCTAAGAGCATGTTGAAAAATAGATACCCCACCTTAGTCATTAGAACTGCTTTCTCCAGACCGAGGCTACTCCCAAACAGAAAAGAACATAGTGAAGCTAGAGTTACTAATCGCTTAGTTGTGCAACTCAAACAAAAAACAATTTCCTGAAGGGCATCAAATATCTGTGTCTCATTCACTGACCTGTAGCAGGGATTTCTGTCACTTTCAAAGCACTTAAGTTCTCAAGATCTTGTTTGTGTTAGATCCTTGTTTCCTTGCCATATCAAGCTACAATCTTTAAGACATAATCTTTGTTTGGGATTAGTATGAAATGGGTTAGTATTTCTCTTAGAGCAGTCAATAAACATGCACTTTAAAAATATAAACAATGACATATATATGTCTTTCTTTATAAGAGAGGTTAACAACAGCACTCACACTGTTGTTGTTACTATTTTATATCCCACCTTTCCCCCAGCCCTAGACCTCAAATGTTAAAACAGAAACAGCTAAATGACAGCTAAAAGTACACATCATATAAAATATAAAAGCAAAATACAATTAAACTATCAATAGAAATAAAAGCCATTTTAAAAATACATTAAAAAGAAAAACAGCAAATACAGTAGCACCCCTGTATCTGCTGATTCACCATCCATTGATTCAGTTATCCACAGTTGGCAACAGCGGGAGTGGGTGGATGGGGAAGAGAGGGAGGAGGAGAGCTCGCCTCCCTTCTCCCTTCCCTGCAGAGGGTTCTGGCAGCACGGCAGAGCTGGTGGGGGTGGATGAGTGAGGGAGGATGGGAGGGAAGAGGAGAGCTCACCTCCCTTTTCCCTTCCCCATGGTGAGGGGGTCCAGCAGTGCAGCAGAGCTACAGGGTTAGTTTATTAAAGGCGAATTCCCGTTAGTAAAATATTACAGAAGAGGGAAGAAAAAACACAGCGTGAGGACGACGGCATATCGGGAGCGGGAAGTGGGCGTGTGAACCGCGGCGCTGCTTCCAGGACAGAAATATTTCTGTCCTGATTTCTCCAGGGGATATTTTCCCCCTGTGAAAATCTCCTTACTCCAAACCTGGAGATAAACAGCCTTATTGCACAAGGGAAGAGAAGGGAAGCAGCTCGGAATCCCAAGGATCGCGCATCCTGCCTTGCCTTATCTCATGTCGTCTGTGTGCTTCAGTGGTTCTCCTGTTCTGGTCCCATGGGAGACAATGGTAAACACGAGTTTTTCTGCTAACTGGATTTTTTTTTTAGCAAAAAGACTCTCCTTTACCATCATTTCCCACAGAACTGGAACAGGAGAACAGTTGAAGCACACTGATGACATGTGATAAGGCAAGGTGGGACACACTACTCTCAGGCTTTACTTCTGCTTCCCTTCTCTTGTGCGATAAGCCCCAAAGAGAAGAGAGGATGCAACCTGCTCTCATCCCATTGCCAAAGTCCAGTCTCCAAAATACCATTTAGTCCAGCTGCAGCAGAAAGGGGATGGATAATTATTTATCCTCTCCCATATAACAGAACTCATCCAATGAAAAGGATTGCCAGGAGATTCAGATTACATAAAAGAAAATACCTTTTCACACATCACACATCGAATGCAACAGGATGCCATGGTATAGTAGCTTCTAGCTTTAAAGGGGAATCAATCTCAGGTCCTATCTACACAGGGGAGGGGGGAATATGAATTCCTCCAAAAAAGTAGCCATTTGCAGCACTGCAACCTGTCTTAATGGTCAAAAGAGCCCCCCCTAAACTTTGTATGCACCCTAGCTAACAAGTGATACTTGCACTTTTAAATCTGCCACTGCCATTTAAAACAAAAACAGTTTACCATGGTGCACACATGCAATATTTCATATTTACAAAAGGAGGGGGAGAGAGTAAAAGATGGCCATTTAATCAACTTACTAGATCCTCACTTAGCTGAAAATCCAACATGGAGGGAGCAGGTGCTTTACCTGTTTGCTAGCCCTTCCCCCCTGCTTGTCCAGCCAATCAGATTATGCTGCCAGGTCGGAGCAACGTGAATGCAACTGTCCTAACGATCACACATGCCATTTAATAAATTATAACTAACAGAACAGTGCATAATTAAAACCCTTTGCAATCAGTTCCTCAAAGGCTGCTGGAATAGAGAAGTTTTTACCTATCTGCTGAAGAACATCAGGGAGGGAACTGGTCTCATTACCCTAGGGAGGGAGTTCCGGAGACTGGGGCAGGTACTGAGAAAGGCTTCTATTGTGCCAGCAACAAACATTACTACAAGATGGGACTAAGGGTTCACCTACATGGGCCAGGATACACCTGCTCCCCATCAGGGTATCCTGCTCTCGGATCAGGCCCATTCCTCCCCCATTGCTGTCTCCAAATGGGAGGAAATCCAGATGTGCATACTGGCTTGTTGCTTCAGCCTGTGCCATCTCCCTTGCCCTCCCAGAAGCTAGGAAGCCAGCATGCAACATGTGACCAAGTCCCCTGCATATGACCAGCCTTGGTCACATGCTGTGGGACTCCTTCCTGCTGTGGTATAGAGATGGCAGACCAGCAGCAGCAGAGATGGGTTGGCCTGCCAGGACAGGCTCCTGCAGTCACATGGAGCCTGATACATTTTCCCCCATTGGGAACAAATTAAAACAGGTATTATTTTAAAATGCTGTAATGGGCCCTATGTCATCTTCCCCTTGTTTTAGCCCTATCTTTGCACTGGAGATTGTGACAACTGCCCAGGGGCAGAATGGGGCAAAAGCCCTGCATCATCAGGACCACAGGGCTCTAAGATGGGGCAAGATGGGGTATATTGCCTGTGTAGATAAGCCCTAAGAGAAAGGTCTCCTCCAAAGATATTAGAGCTTGGACAGACTCATGTGGAAAGATATAGTCATTAATAAAATAACTATCTCTTTAATAACTATGACTATATCTTTCCACATGAGTGTGTCCAAGCTCTAATATCTTTGGAGGAGACCTTTCTCTTAGGGCTCATCTATCGATTTGTTATCCTGCCTTTTCCGCCAAAACCCAGAACACATTGAAAACATGCACAATGTCTAAAACATCATTAAAAATATATTAAAGTTATTTTGCAAAGTGGTTTATCTATAGCAGTTAAACCATTTAAAATTAATTAAAATAAAGGATATAAAAACAACAACAGAACAGCATACAAAAGCCCATAAACAGTAAATTCTGAAAGCCTGTTGGAATAGGATAGCTTTCAGTTGTCAGAGGAAAGAAAATGAGGAGGAGTCATCTTATCCTCCCTTGGAGAGGAGTTCCAAAGTCTAGGAGCAGCCACCAAGAAGGCCCTCTCCTTGTGGCTACCAACTATGGATGGAAAGTCACTCAGACTGGACTGAAGCCATATAGGGGTTTTCTCTCTCTCTGGCTTTTCTTCGCAAACAAAGATTCAGGAAGGACTCATCCCGCACTTTCTGCAAGCGCACTGATCAATGAATTGTGCTTGGAAACAAACTGGTGGCCTGTGGAGCTGTTGTAACAACAGAGTCATGTGTTCTCTGCAACCAGTTAATAATCTGACTGGAAACTCCAATTGAAATTTCTGAACATTATTCAAAGGCTGACCCCAAGCAGCACATACCATACCAAACCAGGTGTCACTAAGGCATATGACACCATGGCTAGATCAAAGATTTCCAGGAAACAGAAAAAGACACAATTGGCATACTAGTTTTAATTGTGAAAATACACTTGTGGCCACCTATACTCATGAGCATCTAGGCTCCATGCTGAATCCAGGAGTACATCCACTCTGTGAATCTGTATCTTCAGGTGAAGTGTAACTCTTTCTAGCATAGATTGAATCCATATTCCCTGATCAGTCTTTGGAGTCATATTCCAAATATAAATTTTCCAAAGTTTGGTTCTTTGACATACAAAGGTCCTAATATAACTTTCAAGGTAGGATTTAGATGCATGACAGTTTTCCCTCTGGCCATAGTGCTACTTTTACTCAGAGAACTATGAATTTGAGAAAAAAAATTCTTAATCCATACCTCTGGTTTGGACAAAAAAAAAATGTATTTCTCTCTCTCTCTCTCTCTCCCTCTTTCTCTCTCTCTGGCTTTTCTTTGCAAATGAAGATTCAGGAAGGACTCATCCCATGCTTTCTGCAAGTGCGTTGATGACTAAAAAGGCCAAACCAAGATAAACAAGTTGGGTTGCAGAAAGCACAGCAGAAGGTCTCCTTGGGTGATGTTTCCAGGTTGTGATTCTTTCTGCGTTGTTGTTTCTCTTCAAGACTTGTTCGGTGTGAGTTCTCAAATAAGGCTGCAGCATTGTGGATAGTGTGTCTCCATGCCTCCCGGTGTGAGGCCAGGGCGGACCATTGTTGGTGATCAATTTGGCCAAGCCTGAGATGTTGTTTCAGGGGGTCCTTGTATCACTTTTTTGGAGCGCCCCTCTTATGCTGACCCATGGTGAGTTCACCGTAGAGTACTATTTTTGGGAGGCGATGGTCCTCCATTCAAGAAATGTGTCCTGCCCAGCACAGCTGCATTCTCAATATCATGGCCTCAATGCTGGTGATCCCTGCTTGCTCAAGGACAGCAACATTCGTCACATAGTCAGTCCAGTGTATTTTTAGGATTGTGCGTATACAGCGCTGATGAAAGCGTTCGAGGAGTCGTAAGTGTTGGCGATAGGTGACCTATGTTTCAGACCCATAAAGGAAAATAGACAGTACAATGGCTCTATACACACTGATTTTTGTGCTTCGCTTCAGGTGTTTATTACTCCAGACTCTTTTGTGAAGTCTTCCAAATGTGCTATATGCCTTTGCTAATTTGTGATCGATCTCTTTGTCAATCTTGGCATCTGAGGAGATGATGCTTCCCAAGTAGGTGAACTTTAAACAATGTCAAACACAACAGGGTCCCTACAAATGATTTAAAAGTGAATTGGTAAGTGGCCTGGATTTTGGGAGGTTTAACAAAGGCCTAGTGTGGTGTAGTAATTTGAGTATTGGACAAAAGTTCTAGGAGTGTCAAGGACTTCAAATCCCCACTCAGCCATGGAAAACCGCAGGGTGACCTTTGTGCAAGTCACACACACACTCAACCTCAGAGGAAGTCAAAGGCAAATCTCTGAGGAATCATTGGCAAAGATTGGATAGGGTTGCCATAATTCAGAGTAGACTTGAAGGCACGTAACAACAACAACAATAACAAGGAAGTCTGGAGGGGCTGAAGGCCACAAAAGCAAAGTCGGAGGTCTTATCCAGCCCCAGGGCTGCACTTTGCCTATGCCTGATTCAATACAATATATTTCCATCTCTTCCTTTGTGCCTTTTTAAACAAGAGTTAGCTGCAATAATAGTTCAATTTATTCCATCTCTTCATTGTTTACAAAGTTAAGGAGGAAACCAGTAAGTGTATAATTGGGGACAGCTGGTAAGGCCAGCAACTCTTCTTCACATCTCATTTACTCTCCATAATTCATAGAGAATGATAAGGAACCCAGATAATCTGACTGAAAAACCTTGTTTGTTTGGGTGTGACTATTAGCTGGGAGGAAACTAGTTCTGGATGCATAAATAACCTTTTGATTTATTATTTTATCTCTGGGGATAAAAACCCTTTCCATTCAGGAACACACGGGCAAATATGTACAATAGCACACAGGCCAAACAACACCAAGTGTGCAGCAGTGCACAGGCACAACTTACCAATATCACTCACTTTCTGCTTGATACTGTGGAAATTATCAGACTAGTGTCTAAAAACGCTGTACAGTCATCCCTTCACATTCATGGGGGTTAGGTTCCCCAGACCCCCACAAATGCGAAAAATCCACGAATAACAACTGCCCTCACCCTCCCCTGCAAAAGTGACCACCGTGAAGGTTTCCCCGGCCCTCCCCCTTCCCTCCCAGGGCCTTCATGGGGCCACCGGAGCATCTCCGGGGGCTCCGTGAAGGCCTCACCAGCCCTCCCCCCTCCCTCCCAAGGCCTTCATGGGGCCTCCAGAGCATGTCCGGGGGCTCTGTGAAGGCCTCCCCGGCTCTCTCCCCTCCCTCCCAAGGCCTTCATGAGGCCTCCAGAGTGTCTCCGGGGGCTCTGTGAAGGCCTCACCGGCCCTCCCCCTCTCTCCCAGGCCTTCATGAGGCCTCCAGAGTGTCTCCGGGGACTCTGTGAAGGCCTCCCCGGCCCTCCCCCTCCCTCCCAAGGCCTTCATGAGGCCTCCAGAGTGTCTCCGGGGGCTCTGTGAAGGCCTCCCCGGCCCTCCCCCTCTCTCCCAGGCCTTCATGAGACCTCCGGAGCATCTCCGGGGACCCCGTGAAGGTCTCCCCAGCCCTCCCCCCTCCCAAGGCCTTCATGGGGCCTCCGGAGCACTCCGGGGGCTCTGTGAAGGCCTATCCCGCCCTCCCCCTCCCTCCCAAGGCCTTCATGAGACCTCCAGAGCATCTCCGGGGGCTCTGTGAAGGCCTCCCTGGCCCTCCCCCTCCCTCCCAAGGCCTTTATGAGGCCTCCGGAGCATCTCTGGGGACCCTGTGAAGGTCTCTCTGGCCCTCCCCCCTCCCTCCCAAAGCCTTCATGGGGCCTCCGGAGCGTCTCTGGGGGCTCTGTGAAGGTCTCCCCGGCCCTCCCCCCTCCCGCCCAAGGCCTTAACGGGGCCTCCAGAGGCCCCATGTTGCTGCTTTTGGGAGGGCAGGGGGCCCTCCCAAAACCCACGAATATTCAAAACCGCGAATGCTAAGTTCGCGAATGTGGAGGGGCAACTGTAATTCCATGATTGAGGACAGTGGAAACATGTGGCATGATTACAGGAATTATTGCATGTTGCCATATCGCCACGGAATTATCGTGCCACCTCCACTAGTGATTTAAGAACGGAATTGAAGCTTGCACTATAGTAACACTTGTCATCACATTGCCTTCTAGTGACAGAGTATTAATGCCTTCTGCTGGCCAGTGCATGCGCCTTTCAGATGAATTTTTTCTTACTTCCACGATTTTGCATGGGTGAGATAGATGCGACGTCACTGGGGTGGGAAAGAACGGGTTTAAAACCTGGCTTTCTGCTGGAAGGAAAAGACGTCCAGAGGAAAAGAAGTGGGATGGGAAAGAAAGGGCTCAAAACATTGCTTTCTATTGGAAGGAAAAGAAGTCCAGAAGGGAAGAAGAGGACTGCCCAGTCCTGCTGGAATCGCACAGTTACAGCAGGACGTGATTATTGCACTCTCATAAGTATTGGGAAAAGAGCAATATTGAGGACTATGGATGGGTTTTGCCCATCAATAAAAGTGGCACCTAAATAACGGGTGGAGCACAGACAGAGCATGGGAGACTGTTGATGTACAATAACGGGAACCCATTTGTGCTATTATCCTATCATAATCGCATGATTTCAGCCTTGTGTGACAATGTCCTATGAAGCCTCAGAAAAAAGGAGCTACTGTTACAATGATAAAAAGCATGAAATCACCACCCTTGGATGCCAAGAGAGCTTGAAGCAACTCATGCAAACTTTTTTTAACTGCATATATTGACAGCAGAGTGCAAACTTTAGTTGTCCTTTAGTTGTTCTTTACAACAGTGCTTCAAACAGACTAATTATTAATGAATGTTAATGAAGGCCATTGGTGGCAATTAGAGCAGATGTTGCTTGAGCATAATCATGTCATCCCTAAGATTTTTCACATTGTGCCTGTGGTCATAGAATCATAGAATTGCAGAGTTGGAAGAGACCACGAGGGCCATCCAGTCCAACCCCCTGCCACGCAGGAAATCACAATCAAAGCATCCCCGACAGATGGCCATCCAGCCTCTGTTTAAAGACCTCCAAGGAAGGAGACCCCACCACGCTCCGAGGGAGTGTGTTCCACTGCCGAACAGCTCTGACTGTCAAAAAGTTCCTCCTCATGTTGAGGTGGAATCTCTGTTCCTGGAGCTTGCACCCATTGCTCCGTGTTCCAGTCTCTGGAGCAGCAGAAAACAAGCCTGCTCCATCCTCAGCGTGACATCCCTTCAAATACTTAAACAGGGCTATCATATCGCCTCTAAACCGTCTTTTTTCCAGGCTAAACATACCCAGCTCCCTAAGTCTCTCCTCATAAGGCATCGTTTCCAGACCTTTCACCATTTTAGTTGCCCTTCTCTGGACACGCTCCAATTTGTCAATATCCTTTCTGAATTGTGGTGCCCAGAACTGGACACAGTATTCTAAGTGAGGTCTGACCAAGGCAGAATAGAGTGGCACTATTACTTCCCTTGATCTAGACACTATACTTCTATTGATACAGCCCAAAATTGCATTGGCCTTTTTAGCTGCCGCATCACACTGTTGGCTCATGTTCAACTTGTGGTCTACTAGGACTCCTAGATCCCTTTCGCACATAGTCTCATTCAGCCAGGTCTCTCCCATCCTATATTTATGCATTTCATTTTTCCGCCCTAAATGCAGTACTTTACATTTCTCCGTATTGAATTTCATTTTGTTAGCTTTGGCCCAGCTCTCCAGTCTATCCAGGTCATTCTGAATTTTGATCCTGTCCTCTAGGGTATTAGCTACTCCTCCCAATTTGGTGTCATCTGCAAATTTGATAAGTATGCCCCTAATTCCCTCATCTAAGTCATTGATAAAGATGTTGAATAGCACTGGGCCCAGGACAGAACCCTGTGGCACCCCACTGGTCACATCTTTCCAAGACGAAGAGGAGCCACTGCTGAGCACCCTTTGGGTTCGGCCAGTCAACCAATTACAAATCCATTGAACAGTTAACTTGTCTAGCCCACATTCTACAAGAATACTTTGTTCTGGTCCTTTGTTCTTTCTAGCTGCTGCATTGATTTTTTCATTCTAAGACATAGCAAGAACCTACACAGGTCAAGACAAGTCCATATTTTACAATTGTGGAGGACCATCGCCTCCCAAAAATAGTACTCTACAGTGAACTCACCAGGGGCACTCCAAAAAAGTGATACAAGGACTCCCTGAAACAACATCTCAGGCTCGGCCAAATTGATCACCAACTATGGTCCCCCCTGGCATCACATCGGGAGGCATGGAGACACACTATCCACAATGCTATAGCCTTATTTGAGAACTCACGCCGAACAAGTCTTGAAGAGAAATGACAACACAGAAAGAATCACAACCTGGTAACATCACCCAAGGAGACCTTCTGCTGTGCTTTCTGCAACCTGACTTGTTTATCTCAGATTGGCCTTTTTAGTCATCAGTGCGCTTGCAGAAAGCGCAGGATGAGTCCTTCCTGAATCTTCATTTGCGAAGAAAAATCAGAGAGAGAAAAGAAAATATCTCTCATTTTGCAGCCCTGTTCTAGCATTCCTTCAGGTGTGTAAGATCTACACATGAGGAAAAGGGATACAAGTAAACTAACTCCACACACCTCTTGCCATTCTAACCACTTTCTACATGTAAAGGGAACTGTTTCCAAATTTGAGATTATACATGGTGACTTTCCTCAAGATTTTGGAATCCTGATTCTTCCAGAGTCCTAAAGTCTCCACCAGAGCCTTCCTGGCATATCAGGCAGTCCTCTGCAGCAAGTCATGTTCCACTAGTAGAGGTCAAGCAGAAGGGCATTTGACTGCAGCCCAAAGCAAACGGAAGTCTTTAACACAGTGTTTCTCAGCTGGGGTTCTGTGGAACCCCATGGTTCCCCCAGAGATCACCAGGGGTCCCACAAGAAAATAGTAATAAATTAATAAATCATGGAGAAGTGGTGAGCTGAAACAGTTTGTCTCTCCCCTCCACAACAGAGAAAGCTGGAGAGGAATGAGTGTGTGCCACACCAACAGAGCCAAAGGGGCCTCTTATGGGTCAAGGGGAGGAAAGATGTTTATGTGCCAAACACCTTGCTCTCCTTCCCAGCTTTTCATTTGCCTTAGATGGGCTAATGAAGCTCCCTCATTTCAGGTAGGAGGCAAGGAATGAGTGCGTGTCTGATTGAGTTTGCTTCCCGCAAGCAGCCAGGGACAGAGGAACTGAGGACAAAAGCAGACACTGGTTTCCATAAAACTGATTTAAAGTTACAAATGCTCCCCCTCCCCTCGGCCATTTGGGAGTGAATGCAGCTGTCGCAAAGCTGCATTCGTGTCCCGTAAAGCAAATCCCACCCATTCTCACGAGAGAATGATTATGCGGGAAATTGAAAAATAAAATGAAAAATAAAGATTTTAAAAAAGACCAAGCCCCAGAACACACTATAAAAGGTACAAGTAAACCCGGGGAGGGGGAGAAAGGGTGTCACTTACCTCCTCATCCCAATCGCTCCCAGAAGTCTTTGGGGGGGACCTCCCACCATGGCTGGCATCACACCAGCATAATGGAGCACCATTTCAGATGCCCTTGATTCCATCACAGAGACTAAATGGGCTCCTTATTAACAATTTAAATCGTAACTAAGAGGAGGGGGGGGGGGGAACGGAAGCAGAATGGGAGCCTACCAGGACAGGAAAAATGTCTTCTGACCAGGGAGCCTGTTAGTGATCTCTAGTTGTCCCTGTTCTGGGATACTTAGCACGTGTGGCAATCTCCATTGAAGATATGAGGAGCGGCTTAGGGAGCTGAGCATGTTTAGTCTGGACAAGAGAAGGTTGAGAGGGGACATGATAGCCATGTTTAAGTATTGAAGGGATGTCATACTGAGGATGGGGCAAGCTTGTTTTCTGTTGCTCCAGAGACTAGGACATGAAGCAATGGGTTCAAACTGTAGGAAAAGAAATTCCACCTAAACATTAGGAAGAACTTCCTGACAGTAAGAGCTGTTTGGAAGTGGAATACACTGCTTCGTAGTGTGGTGGAGTCTCCTTCTTTGGAGGTTTTTAAAAAGAGTCTGGATGACCATCTGTTGGGAATAATTTGATTGTGTATTCCTGCATGGCAGGGGGTTGGACTGGATGGCCCTTGAGGTCGCTTCCAATTGTATGATTCTATGAAATGATGAGTCAGCCTGTAGGTAAATCCACTTAATTTGATGGCTCTACTCTAGTTGGCACTAATAATAGGATTTAGGCCAATATTTAAAATCTCTTTAGACTGAAAACTTGATTTGGTTCCGCAAAAATTAATGCTTTGGGTATATTGGACACAGCTACCCCTTTTTAAAAAAAAATCATATTTGTCTACTTCAATGAAATGTTGGTAATGTAATACAGATAAGGTTTTCTTTTGGCATGTGATGCAAGTGTGATCAGTGGTAACACATTTGCCGACCCAGCCCAGATGCTCCTGTCCCTCCCATAGGAAAGAATATATGACACCAAGTATCCTCACAAATTGTATTAAGTACAAATGAGTAACATAAGAAGTTAGGTATATGAGGTTAATTTGTTGAATATTGCCAATAAAAGCCCACAATTTAGTAAAAGCTGTAAGTGGTTGGCACCAATTGCATGGGTCCAGATCCCTTCATTGACCAACCCTGCATTGGCCAATGGTCCATTGTCAGTAGTCACTGACACCAATGCATGGAGGGGAGAGCCTCGGCCAAGCTCCATCCACTTGACCCTCTTCCCTCTCCTGTGAAACAAGGTTATAAAAGAGGGCAGGATCTCTGTGAACTTGAACTTGAACCTGACAGAGACCCCCCCCTTTTGTTTTCCCCAGATCAGGGCCCATGCCATCTGCCACAAAAGGTAGTCCCCAATGGGACCCGCCTTCTGCCAGCCACCTAATAGCAGTCACCAAATTGTCAGGCAGGCTGCATTGCGATTGCCAATTCTGGCCGGATGTATACCACAAATGCCACAGAGCAGCACCTGCCAATACACTTGATGGTCTCCGTTGGCAGGCCCCCTTGTGCCACTGTGGTTGCTGCCCCTATCAGGAAAGAGTGGCTACCAAAATCCTTGGCCCGCAAACCCAGCCACCACAATGTGGCTTTCAACACACTGACAAACTGGAACCTGATCAGTGGAGTCTCATCCCTTTGCAAGAATAGGGGACCTGATCCAGCAACGCGCTCATTCAGGAACTTGCACATCATGGCCACTGGGCACGGCGATGAATCAACCAGACTCTGCAGCTGCAGAGTCACCCCTTTCCGCGCTGGTCACATTTGGAGCGCTGAATGTGGATACTCAGTGTGTCATCCCCCAGAACTATGTTGCAGAGCTGCAGCACCCTGCCCGACACATCCGTCTTGGAGGAACTAACCAATTCTCCAACACGCAGAGCTCCAAAGAAGCCGGTTGTATATGCCGTACCGAACACCAGGGCCTCATAGTCTGAATGACAAACACCTGCAGTATGGCCACCAGCCTGGCCAACACACCGTATGAAATCAACCACCTGGAATCCACCACTCATTGACTTTTCCTCTGCCATCCCTCAACTGCATTGTGGATGAGGAAGGTCAAGCAAGGGTCTCCCCAGCCCACCACTTTGCTGAAGAAGGAAATACCTGCCATGTGCAGAGAGATGGTGTGCAGAGCCAATCCCTGGTCTTTCAATGCCAGGTAGTGCAATACCTCATGCTTTGTCATAGGCCAGGAGCCCCCGTAACCTTGTCACCATCTGAAAGGAGAAAACTGGTCAGCAGCCCATCTGTAGCTTGCTTGCATTGATGGCACCAAGGAATCTGCTACACCTTGCAGCACTGTTTGCTCCCAAGGATCCAAAGGTCCTCCGGGAAGAGGGCCCCTCTCAGGTCGGCATCTGGGGCCAGCGTATGAAACCGGTCATTCTGGAATCAAGACAATGCATCCACAATCTCATCATCCACAACAGGAATGTGCCGGGTGGAAAAGCTGATGTTTGACTCCAGCCACACCAGCACAAATTTGTGTACAAGCCACATAACTCTCTCTGCCCTGGAAGACTGCCTGTTGATAATCCACACCACAGTCTAATTATCACACCAGAAACACACTCTTTTGTCCTTGAACTCCTCCTGCCAGATAACCAGAGCCACTAGAATGGGGAAAAACTCAAGGAAGGTTAAATCCCAGTTGAGAGTGACAATGACCATTGTAAAACACCCCAAATCCTAGGCTGCCAGCTGCATCAGAGTGCACCTGTAGCCTTCCCTCCAGCACCTTGCATTCCTGCCACAAGGTGACTCCATTGTAGTGCTCCAGAAACTCCAACCACACCTGCAGGTCTTCCTTCACCCCTCTTGTCAGACAGATGTGATGGTGAGGAGAGCAGACCCCCACTGTGATGCATGCCACCTGAGCACAAAACGCCCTCCCCAGCACCACCATCCAAAGGTGAAGTTCAAATGGCCCAACAAAGACTGCAAGCCTTCATGGACCCCCTGTGAGGACATTGTGGACCCTGGGGGTCCCTGGCCCCAGGTTAATAACCACTGGTCTAGATACTTGGTGAAAATAGCAGGCAAAAGCCTTGTTTAGAGAAGAGGGGTCCAGGGACCCTTGTCTAACACTTGTTAAAATGAATAGAAAGGAGTCTCTCTAGTAAGGGGTGGAATAGTCATATCTAACTTTTTCATGAGTCTTTGGGCCTGCGTTTTCCCCACCCATGGATTGCAGAGCCTCAGCCTTCCACTCCGACACCAGCTGCCCTTTGAGGGCAGCATGCTGGATTCCCATTGGGGGGTGGCTGACAGCCAATGAGAGCCCACTTTGCTCCATTCTTTTTCCCCTTCCTCATTGGCTTTGGCTCCTCCCACCAGCTGAAGGTTGTCTTTTTAGCAGGTGGCAGCCTGTCCAGTGCAAAAAAAGTCTTTGCAAAGAAAGCCTTTCTTTCCACGGGAAGCAGAGGCAGGGGTGGCCAGAGGACCTCAAGGGATACCCTAAGGAGGAAAAAGAGGGCTCACCTGGCACAGCCTGGGGACTAACCCAGGAGTAGCTAAAACAGCAGAACTATGCAGCAGAAAGGGCACAAAAACAAAGGCTTCAGCCAGCAGCTGTTCCACAGCTCTGACTCACTTTCACACACAGATAGACTTACAGACAGCAAGGTTCATCCAAAAATATCTGGAGGTCTTTCTCTTCAGTTTCAGTATAAACCAATACAGTATATACACAGCGAACTTCATTAACAAACTCAACAGCAATTTCTCCAACATCCATCATCACTCCTCTTTCTCCACAACACCAACCCACACACAATGCATCGTGTGCTTTGGCTTTATAGGAGTGTTTGCTAGTCATCCCTCTTCATAGCTGCAGCTAGGAACAAACCCACTTCAGCTGTGCTCGTCTATGGTCTCTTGCTCCAACATTTTTCCTTTTGCATGTAAAGCAATGTTACCCTTACAGAAAGAGGGGGGGAAAGGGCTCACGTTTTTGGGTGTGAAAGAGCAGAGGAAGGGGGAAAAACCTACCCTGCAAGGTAGGACAGGAGGAAAATGAAGAAAGAAGAGGGTGGTGGACACATAGAAAGCAAAATTATTTTTCCCCATGCATACATATTAAAACAGCAAGCTGGCTGAGTATTTAGTTACTGCAGCTCAATGGGCGAAGATGTGGCTGTAGGCCAAGGAGGTGGTGCTGAAAAACACCCTCAAGCTGCTGATTGGCCGGCCAACAGAGCACTACGATTGGTTGGGTATGTTTCCTAAGCAGCCAATCAGCACACTGGGAACAGCAATATACCCAAAAGAATTATATAGAGAGATTTGCTTTGCTGTGTTAAGAGTTCAGGTTCATCTTGTTTATTTCCCATGCTCTGTGCATTAGTGTAGAGATTTTGAAGACCATGGGTCATTCCTCCCGGTTGGTTATTTAAGATTTTTCCCCTCCCACTGTTCGGTTCTTGTACTATTTGCCTTGTTCTCTCTATAACATTTGGGCTGTTATCTCCAGCACTTGATGAACTCCTGTCCTCAAGAATACTGTCTCCCTCCCCCACATAGCTCAGTTTAAAGCCCTCCTGATCAGATTTTTGAACCTCTTAGCAAAAATATTCCTGCCAACTGCTGTGAGGTGCAACCCAAGTTATATCCCTGTGACATAGAATTTTACTGATGGTCAACATGGTTGGATCGTTCATGCTTTTACTGTTGCTAAAAAATTTATACTCCAAGGTTGGGAAAATAAAACTCACCATCCATCATTCAATGGCCAGATGATCTCACTGCTTTAGCTACATATGAACATTATAACAGATGGCAGCTTTTTACAGATGGCATCTTCAAGAAAATGTGATTTTGGGCACATAGTCAGCTTATACTGATGCATATATTTCTAGTCATATTCATTTCATATATATACTCTCCTCCTCTCCCTTATTTCTTACTGTTTGTTTTCTTTGTATTTTTTTTAAATAAAATAATTAAAATTACTATTTTGGATACAGACTTGAGAATTAAAATCCTTTTCTTTTTGAGGAGCTGGATAATAATATGTGGCATGACAGAGAGCAGGATTCAATGCCTGCCAAGAGTAGCCAAGAAAAGCCTACTATCATTTCTCACTCCAGGTGTTTTTCATACTATGAGCTTAGTAAAGGAAGGCAAGTTCTACAGGCCTCTCAAGAAGAAGACAGTTTGGTCACCTTTCCATACAGAAATATACACTTCCCTCAAATACAGTTATTAACTAACAGGGGTTGGAAGAAGCCTTTATTTATTTTCAAACCTCTCTCTGAGGTAAGGAGTGAGAGAGAGAAAAAAATCATGTCAAGTATGTTGTAAGCCGTCTGGTTGTACACTGAATGTATCCAGTTTGTGCTTTTGAAAGCTATACTATAAACTTTTAAGCCAGACCAGGTTTTCTTACACCTGTAGCATAAGCTGTCGTGGACTCAGTTTACTTCTTCAGATGCAAGGGGGAGGGGGAATGCCTATGGGTCAGTGGCAGCACTAGGGGGATGCGGAGATGCCAAACTGCACCAGGTGACACCATCAGGGAGAGGGGTGACACCACATCTATGGACAGATATTTATACCCATAAGTGGGTGGGGTATGTGAGTGAATAGTAACAGAGATGCAAAATCTGTTGGTATGGGGATGAGGTGACAAGTTCAGTTTTAACGATGGTCATCAGGGGACAAAGGTGGGACTATCTTTAAAAGTAAACTTGTCACCTCATCACCATACCCGCAGGGTTTGCATTTCTGTTACTATTCACTCTCACATACCTTCCATTCATGGGTATAATGTCTGCCCATAGTCACTTCACTCCATGCATCTGTTGAAGTAGACACAGTCTATGAAAGCTTATGCTACAAACCTAGGTGAGTCCCAAAGGAGCCACAAGACCTCTTTGTATGTTGATACAGACTAAGGAGATTTTCAGACGGGGGAATAACCCCTGCGGAGATCAGGAGAGAAACGGAGCTGTTCCACTGCCAGCAGTCTGTTTCACACACTCCCGTCCTTCTTCCAATCTCCATTTGTTCTCCCTCCATCATGCTTTCATTTTCCTTCTATTATTTTTTACTAACAGAAGTTCTTCGTTAGTAGAAAAAATAGCAGAAAATAGCGGAACGAAAATGAAAGCAGGACAGAGGGAGAACAAATGGAGATTGGGAGAAGGACGAGTGTGTGTGAAACGGAGCGCTGGCAGCAGAACAGCCCCGTTTCTCTCCCGATCTCCATGGGGGTTATTTCCCCCATCTGAAAATCTCCTAACACAGCTATGTCTTTGAATACTACTGCTAGAGTGTTATTTCTTTGGCTCTAAAGCTCAGGTATACTGGTTTTGGGCTTGGCCTCAGCTTCTCCAGAGCAATCACCTCCTATTCTTAAACGAATCCACAGCCTTATTCAGAGTTTGTTTCTTTGTTTGTTTGTTTTGCAAGGTAGCACCATTGCTCAAAAATATACCATACTAACAAATAACAACTGTGATAATTCATTGCTTGGATGTCTTTTTATCATGCACATTTATTTATGTTTACTATCTCATTCTTTATTATGTTACACTTCTACAGTAGCTAACACGTACAGTATAGGAGAGAAGGAACAGAAGGTATGAAGGTGTGATTTGTCCAAGGTCATACAGTAATTTCTATGGATGAACAGGGATTAAGAAACTATAAATTGCTAGTACAGATGAAAAGCTTTTTCCACTTCAGCATGCTCAGTTCCATCCATCTTTATTAAAGTGAGGATTCCACCTGGAACAAATTATTATCATTCACAAAGCAAGTTAACTTTCTGCTTTTCTTTTGCATTATATTTCTTGCTAGGATTTCTCAGTTGGTGAGTCTGACATTTTATAAAATTCTACTTTTGTTCAAACCTCTTGGTTGTGCCTGACAAGCAACTGAAACTCCCAAATCCAAAATTTCTATTACTTTTAAGGCAATGAATCTCTTCATATAATGCTAATATAAGATAATGCAATATGTGCTATATAATACCACCAAAAGGCTATATAAGATTATGGCATGAACAGTATTAACTATTATTTAAGTTAATTTATGTAGAGGTAGAGCTTGATTTTAAATTATCAGAGTTTCTGAGCAGAAGGACAATTTGATAACAATTGATTTGCTAATACATCCAAAATGTCTTCCATTTTTTCATACATTTTTCTTCATTTATAGGATATGTATGCCCAGTTCATAAAATTTTGTATGCAGATTGCAATAACCGTGAAATAAATGTTAAAAATTATATTTTTATTTATTGAATTTTGCTATTGTATGCCTTGAAGTCGTTTCCGACTTATGGTGACCCTACGGCGACCCTATCACAGGACTTTCTTGGTGAGATGCGTTCAGTGGGAGTTTGCCATTCCTTCCTCTGAGGCTGAGAGCACGTGACTTGCCCAAGGTCACTCAATGGGTTTCCATGGCTGAGCAAGCATTTGAACCCTGGTCTCCAGAGTCATAGTCCAGCACTCAAACCACTACACCACACTGGCTCTCCATTTATTGAAATTATACCCCATTTTTCTCTGAGATGGGATTCAAGACAGCTATATAAATAAATAAATAAATAAATAAATAAATATGTATTGATTAATTAATTATATATTTCCATTTCCAAATATTTCCAGCATTTTCACATGATGGACAAAATATTCCTGTATGCCAATTATGACTGAAGGGAAGATACAGACACTATTGCCACATTGTAAAAATAATTCAGTTTGACAGTGTTTTAACTATTGTTACCCGAAGAGGTGGGGGTGCTTTAGAGCCCCACCCATGATGCCAAACTCTGTTATTATCTGAGGCAATTATTAGCTCAAACAGAAGCTTGCAAGAGGAGGGTAATTTCTGGGATCTTTTCACCTATGTCTCTCTGGCTTTTCTTTGCAAACAAAGATTCAGGAAGGACTCATCCCGCGCTTTCTGCAAGCGCGCTGATGACTGAAAAGGCCAATCTGAGATAAACAAGTTTGGTTGCAGAAAGCACAGCAGAAGGTCTCCTTGGGTGATGTTTCCGGGTTGTGATTCTTTCTGTATTGTCGTTTCTCTTCAAGACTTTTTCGGCATGAGTTCTCAAATAAGGCTGCAGCATTGTGGATAGTGCGTCTCCATGCCTCCCAATGTGAGGCCAGGGCGGACAATTGTTGGTGATCAATTTGGCCCAGCCTGAGATGTTGTTTCAGGGAATCCTTGTATCGCTTTTTTGGAGCACCCCTCTTATGCTGACCCATGGCAAGTTCACCGTAGAGTAGTATTTTGGGGAGGCGGTGGTCCTCCATCCTAGAAACGTGCCCTGCCCAGCACAGCTGTGTTCTCAATATCATGGCCTCAATGCTGGTGATCCCTGCTTGCTGAAGGACAGCAACATTCGTCACATAGTCAGTCCAGTGTATATTTAAGATTCTACGTATACAGCGCCGATGAAAGCATTTGAGGAATCATAAGTGTTGGCGATAGGTGACCCATGTTTCAGACCCATAAAGGAGAATAGACAGTACAATGGCTCTATACACACTGATTTTTGTGTTTTGCCTCAGGTGTTTATTACTTCAGACTCTTTTGTAAAGTCTTCCAAATGCGCTATATGCTTTTGCTAATCTGTGATCGATCTCTTTGTCAATCTTAGCATCTGAGGAGATGATGCTTCCCAGGTAGGTGGACTGCTGAACGGACTTAAGCACAGATTTGCCTATGGCAATGTGAGGATGGTGGTGTTCGTTCTGTGGTGCAGGCTGGTAAAGAACTTCCATTTTCTTCAGGTGGATTTCCAGCCCAAACAGCTCTGCAGCTGTTGCAAAGCAGGATGTTAGGTGCTGCAGAGCTGCTTCTGTGTGGGCAGCAAGGGCGGCATCATCAGCGAAGAGCAGCTCACGAACTAGATAGTTTAGAATCTTAGTGCGAGCCCTCAGAAGGATTAAGTTAAACAATCTACCATCAATACGGTAACGTATATAGATGCTGTCTTCTTCTTTGAGCTCTGCTGTAGCCCTTTGGAGCATCGTGCTGAAGAAGATTGTAAATAAAGTTGGAGCAAGACCACAACCTTGCTTCACTCCATTAGTTATTAGAAAGGGCTTTCACCTATAGACAGTACTCCAGCTAAAGTGAAATAAAATATTTTTATTGGAATAACATAAAGTAAACTAACACACATTCTTAAGAATCATACAAGGCTATAGCAGAGTAAGACAGAAAGATTAGATAGTGGGAAAGATTTGGGAATACAGGGCAATTGTTCCCAGGCTTGGAGAGGAGCAGTAAAGATACTCAGACAGGCATGTGAGGGTGGCATATGAGGTTCTGAAAGGGAGTGGCCGGGTTTGTCCACCGTGGCATACCTTACTATTGGTGGGCGACTAATATTTATACTTTATTTCATATCCTGAGGGGGTACTCTGGTTAGGACAAAGCCTGGATGTCTTTCCCACAGGAAACTGAGGAGATTTTCAGACGCGATTTTCGGCAGGATATATTGCAAAACAGCTCCGTTGCTGCCGCACAGCAGGGGAGCTGTTTTGGACGATGCCGTCCCTCTGCCCTTTCTCCGTGTCACTTCCGTGACAGAATGGAGGAAACCGCGTCGTATTTCATTTATGATTGTTGCCTGTGAGTGAAATACGACGCGGTTTCCTCCATTCTGTCACGGAAGTGACGCGGAGGGTTTCGGCAGAGGGACAGCGTCGTCCGAAACAGCTCCCCTGCCGCGCGGCAGCAACAGAGCTGTTTTGCAATATATCCTGCTGAAAATCACGTCTGAAAATCTCCTGAAACTCAACTAATTGTGTTAATGGGTTGGCAAGAGGAACTGATAAGTTTACAACAGCCTTGCAAAGTTAGACAGGAAGGGTTATAAGAAGGACTGAGTAGGAATAGTTTCGGGAATGGTCACTGCTGAGATGCCCAGGGCTGGAAGAAAGGATTAGCATATGCCTCTTTAACCACTGTGTTTACTAAGGGGCTTCAGCACAATCCTAATCTGGGCATTCTTGCCATAGCATTTCTAAGGCATATCACAGGTTACTGTGACCTCCAACGGAACTTTTTGGTTTGCCCCAACCAACCTGACCCTGAAAAGTGTCCAATATTTCAAATTATGAATTATTTTGGGGAAGGGGTAGTAGGGCATACTAACACTATCATAGCTCCATTGTATAGAATCCTGGGATTTGTAGTTTGTTGTGGCACCAGAGGTCTCTGACAGAGAAGGCTAAATACCTCACAAAACTACAAATCTCATAATTCCATAGTATTAAGCCATGGCAGTTAAAGAAGTGTCAAACTGCATTATTTCTGAAGTGTGGCAGCAACCTAAATCTTATAGGCTAGAATCCTTCTGGTTAGTCCCAAGTAGAGTAGACCCATTGATTCAGTGGTTGAATGGTGAGTCAACACATAGGCAAATACAATTGGTTTTATTTTGGTCAAAACACTAGAATTGAAACCATAGTCAATCTCTCTGTGATTGAAGTAATTACACAGTGAAGGAAAGCAGACACGCCTGCCATGATCCCAGAAATACCAGATCAAGGAGAAGTTCCCTTTGGGACTAAAACTTCTAGAATTGTGCAAACAGCTTGGCTAATATAGTATAGATAGAAACCACTATGTTTCCTTAAAGGCATCTTTTATCTTCTCTGAACAAAAAACATAAAGGCAACTGCCAATTAACAGCTATTGGCCTAAAATTATTCTCTTTATCTCTGTCATTTCAGCTTTGCAAAATGAAGATAATTAGTTATTATTTACTTATTTCATTTCTATCCCACCTTTCTATGAAAAAGAAATAGCTAATAATATCATTAAAAACAAACACTGACAAGACAAGACTAAGGTTGTAGACCCCCCCCCCCGCAAAAAAAGTAATAAAAATGTATTTAGATGGATATCCACTTGAACAAACCTCAATTTGTAAGTACTGTACTATACTTAGGAATCTTTTTTGTTCATCTTTAACCTGGACACACCATACAACTATCTTATTGCCAATGCTTATAACGGTATGGCTGCCATTCAGCACTTTGAAAAAAAAATCTCTAAAGGGGGCTCTGGTATTCTGTCCATCTTGAATGGTTTTGCTCCCAAACCCTTGTCCAGATTTCAATTACAGACTGTAATTTAAAAGCTGAGATAATTCAGTTTTAACTAATTTTTGGTTTCCCCAAATGTGTGATACTGCTGTTAGAGGCAGGCCTGGTATTTTGCGCTGACATTTTGGCACTGTTTGATGTACCCTTTGGTTTTTGGTTTGTGGGTTTGTTTGTTTTTTCATTTAGCTGTCTCTTATTAGTGCTGCTAAATCAAGATGTCAGCCTATGAATGATATTTAATAGAGGTTTTACTCCCTAGCAGTATTTTTCATATGGTTTTGATAAGGCTAGGTCCTTTATCATCTAACTTATTAAACACATGGACCTGCAAAATACACTTGAAGCAGCAAATAAGTCTTATTCTCCTTTCTCATTTGGCTTCTCTCCAGTGTTTTTTTTGTTTTTTAAGTTAAATATGTTCAAAAATTGGGTGTCCCAAATGACACAAGGATGTTTACTTTTGCACGTTACCTTCAGCAATTTAGAATACCCTGTTCTCACAGATTATGTGCTTTGAGAAATTTAAATTTTAACTCATGTTTTAAAATTCTGTAACTTTTATTGTGAGTTTTGTAAATAGCTTATTAATCCAATGATAGGACTGCCAGGTCAAAACTATTCCAGGCCCTGCTATTTCAGGGCAAAACCCTGAAACCAAGGGATGACCCTTTGTGATATCACAGGAGGTTGTCCCTAGTGATGTTACAATGGTGATGTCACAAGTGGACAACCCTGGCAATGTCATTAACCATGATGAATTAGACATCAACCACGTTTACACAGAGTATACCATTCAAATAAACACCATCTAGTATAAATAATGAATACACACACACACACACTTTTCAAGGCAGCACCTCTCATCCTGAGATTCTTCTTCCTTACCTAGGGAACAGGAAAAAGGGACCAGACCTTGAGATCTGACAACCGTACCCATTGATCACTTTATATCCAGGAAGATCAATAGAATATCATGTCTTCTAACACAAAAGAGGCTACCACATAAACTGTATTCCATTTTTTAAAGTAATAAGGACACAGTTTTAAATTTTATCTGGCTCAAATAACCATGGTTTTACTGTATTAAGATCTATTGTATGACTGTAGATATTACTGCTGTTTTTAAATGCTGTAATTTAACTTCTTTGTGCTATATTTGTCTGTATAAGATCTAATTGTGAGCTCTGTTGACTAACTCAACAGGGAAGTGATTAATACCTCTTTACAACAAGGCAGAGTCATAACATGCCTGAAGGAAGCTGTGGTAAGACCTCTTGGGGGCAGGGACTTCCCTGGATCCTAGAATGCTAGATAACTATGGGCCAGGCTTCAACCTTCCATTCTGGGGCAAGGTCATAGAATCATAGAATCATAGAATTGTAGAGTTGGAAGAGACCACGAGGGCCATCCAGTCCAACCCCCTGCCACGCAGGAAATCTTGATCAAAGCATCCCCGACAGATGGCAATCCAGCCTCTGTTTAAAGACCTCCGAGGAAGGAGACCCCACCACGCTCCAAGGGAGTGTGTTCCACTGCCGAAGAGCTCTTACTGTCAAAAAATTCCTCCTAATGTTGAGGTGGAATCTCTGTTCCTGGAGCTTGCATCCATTCAGGGCCGGTTTAAGGAATTTTGGGGCCCCCATATGACTTGAAGGCACATGGGCAAGAAAGAAAGAAGCCCTTTCTGAGTGAGACAACCCTCAAATCCCCTGTCTCTCTCTCTCACACACACACACTCACCCTCTCCGATGTGCCTCTCCCTCCAGCTTCTGCCACAGAGGGCTGCTGTTTCTTTCTCTTTCTCTGTAGTTTTGGAGAGGCTGTTTTGTTTGTTTTTTTAAAAAAGCCAGCAGGAGGTTTTTGGAGGAGGAGGGTAAGAGGGGGCTCCTCCCGGCTGTCTCCTGGCTGTTCCTTCGTCAGATTAAGGAAGCCAACACGGGGCCCTCTCTTGACCTCGGGGCCCCCTCTTGACCTCGGGGCCTCCTGCCAATGCTGATTTGGCAGACAGGTTAAACCGGCCCTGCATCCATTGCTCCGTGTTCCAGTCTCTGGAGCAGCAGAAAACAAGCCTGCTCCATCCTCAGCGTGATACCCCTTCAAATACTTAAACAGGGCTATCATATCGCCTCTTAACCATCTTTTTTCCAGGCTAAACATACCCAGCTCCCTAAGTCTCTCCTCATAAGGCATGGATTTAGGGGCTATAAAAGTGGGGTTCACAGGAAACATGCAACCCCACAGGGGGCACCTTTCCCACCTCTAGTCTAAAGCAAGGCATAGGGATTTGCTTTTAGTGTGTGTTAACTTCCAGTTTTAAATATAAAATTAAAATGGGGGGGTCAGGGGACTTTGGGGGACTGCCAAGAAGTTTTGAGCTTTGTAAAAGGAGGGTTTAGGGCCAGCATATAACCTTCCCCACCTTTCGTCTCAAGCAAGTATATGTTCACAAATGGCCTCCATTTCATAACTGGCACATCCCATGGTGGGTTAGGAATAGGGCTGTGGAGTCAAAGTCGTGGAGTTGGAGTCAGCAGAAATGTAGTGATTCTGACTCCAAAATAAAAACATATAATAGTAAAGGTCATTGAGCATGTTGTGGCTTCTCAATTTTAGGGGTTTCTGGATGAGGCAGATGATCTAGATCCATTTCAGTCTGGTTTCCGACCTGTTATGGGACTGTGATAATGGATCACAGGGACAGAGACAGCTTTGGTCACCTTGGTGGATGATCGATGCTGGGAACAGGACAGAGGGAATGTGTCCCTGTTGGTTCTGCTAGACCTCGCAACAGCTTTTGATAACATCAACCATGGTATCTTTCGGAGTCATCTCTCATGGACGGGGCTTGGAAGTACTGTTTTGCAGTGGTCCACTCTTTCCTGGAGGGGCACTCTCAGAGGGTGGTGCTGGGGATTCCTGTTCAGCCCCTTGGCCACTGCCCTGTGGAGTCCTTCACAGTTCAGTCTTATCCCCTATGCTATTCAACATCTGCATAAAACTGCTGGGAGAGGTTGTCTGGAGTTTTGGGGCCAGGTGTCACCAGTATGCTAATCATATCCAGCTGTATAATTCCTTTCCACATAATTCCAAGGAAGCTGTTCCTGTGCTAGACCAGTAGCTGGCAACTGTAATGGACTGGATGGGGACAAACAAACTGAAGTTTAATCCAGACAAGACAAAGGTGCTACTGGTCAGTCAAAAGACAGACTTGGGAATAGGGATTCAGCCTGTGTTAGACGGGGTTACACTCTCCCTGAAAATGGTAGTTCACAGATTAGGGGTACTCCTGGATTCAGGTCTGAGCCTGGAGCCCCAGGTCTCAGCAGTGGCCAGGAGTGCTTTTTGCACAGTTAAAGCTAGTGTGCCAAATGCACCTGTTCATAGAGATGTTGGATCTGGCCACAGTGGTACGTGCCTTGGTTATATCCCATTTGGATTACTGTAAAGTGCTCTACACAGGGCTGCCTTTGAAAAGTGCTTATTTATTTATTTATTTATTTTTATTTCTACCCCGCTTTTCAGCCACAAGGCTATCAGAGCGGCTTACAAATTCTTTTAAGCAATAGCAATTTACACATCTACACTGCATTAAGCAGTTTCCAATGTGAGTTAGCTAATTGCCCCCACAAGCCAGGTACTCATTTTACCGACCTACGAAAGGATGGAAGGCTGATTGAACCTTGGAGCCCTCTGGAATCGAACTCGCAATGTGGTGACTTGCAGTACTGGCATTTAACCACTGCACCACCAGGGCTCCTTGCTCAGAAACTTCAGTTGGCCCAAAGAGCTGCAGCCAGGTTATCAACTTGGGCTAGCTACAGGGAGTACACAACTCCCTTGTTGAAACAGCTCCATTGGCTGCCAGTCTGTTTCTGGGCACAATTCAAAGTGCTGGTTTTGATCTATAAAGCCCTATATGACTTAGGTCCAGGTTATTTAAAAGTCCATATCTCCCTATATAAGCCCTGTACAGTTTTAAGATCATCTAGATAAGCCTTTCTCTCTGTCCCACCACCTTCTCAGTTTCATCTGGTGGGAACAAGGGAGAGGGCCTTCTTGGTGGCTGCTCCGAGACTTTGAAACTCCTCCCAGGAGAGGCCAGCATGGCCCCATCCTTGCTCTCCCTCCAGCAGCAGGCTGAAACATTTTTGTGCTGCCAAGTTTTTACAAGCTGACAAGGGCTGGGCTTTTAAGTCTGTGCAGTGCAGTTTTTAAGATTATGAATGGTCTTTATAGAGTTTTAAGGCACTTCAATATTTGTGATGTTTAATGTTTTAAAACTTATAAATTGTTTAATGCTTTTTTACATTTTCTATTGTTTTTAACTCATATTGTTATAAAGATGTTAGCCACCTTGAGTCCCATTGTCAGAAGAAAGGTGGGATATAAATGCATTAAATAACAATAGCAGCAGCAGCAGCTTGGTAGTCAGATTGATTTACATTTACATTCCTGTGTAAATCAGATTGATTTATATTTGATTGATTTAACAATATAACTATTAAAATTAACAATCAATTGTTCTGGCTGCTGAAGGAAGTTTACTAAAGGGATATAATCCTTTAGGGAAGTGTTGCAATATAAGACATGCATTGTCCAGCCTCCTTTTGGTGACATATGCAAGCCTAAGCTCATCTCAAGCTTGCATATGTATTTTTGGTCATTGCAGAGATGGGTATTCCCTTCTCCCACAATGAACTCACCCCTCAACCAGGACTCACCATTGCACTGTGGTAGCACCCTCCTGACATTCTATTGTTGGTAGAGAGCAGAGATGATCAGAGAAGTGTCTGGCTATGTCCCCATAGCCAAACACATTTCAATGATGACATTCACTGAGACCTCTGGACAGTCCAGTAAATCTCAGTGGAAGATGCCTTCAGCCTGTGTCTGGTTATTCTGACATACCCACACCATACTCTCTATTCCTCTTTGCTCTCCACCAGCAACAGGATGACCATGGATAGAGAAACTATCACAGTGCAACGGGAAGTCCTGAGAGTGGTGGCAGAGGACCTGTATGCTACACTTGGCTATGTAGGATGTCAGCCATTTTGTGTCATTGATGTATGCCCAAGGCTTACTATCCCCAGAAGTCCACCTGTGGGAAATGAAGATATCCTTCTAAATATAAGAGAAACAGTGATTGGATAGCTACAGGAAAGTGGCAGAATACTTGCTGGGACTGGTTGCATGCAGCATCTGAAAAGCTCTACTGTAGATTTCCAAGTTGAAATGGCACCATGTTGCTGCATCCCTTAGCAGCTCTACTGAGGGGGAGGTGCTGGAAGTGGCATTTGTGGGCTTGGGCAGCCATTAGCTGGTGTAAATTGTCCCCCTGGTAAGGGTGGCTCAGACGATTATACTCAAGTGTCTGATTCCTGTTCCTGGCATCCTGGGGACACAAAGCAGTGCCACTGGAATATGGATGAAATGGAGGGGACCAGGAAAGCAACAACACACCCTGCCACTTCTAAGCCTTAAAATGACACATCCAACTTCCTTAATCTCATAATTTGAACTTTGTGGATAGAAAACAAGGAAGCTTTCCAGCTGATGGGATCATTTAACTTCCTGCACTGATACTTCTACAAGTTAATAAAGTAAGTAAATAATTGATGGAGTTAATTTTTTAAAGTGTAAAACAACATGACTGAATTAAATTAGACTTTCAGCATTGAAAATTAACAAGCTTATGATCATGCTGGGCAACTTGGAAGATTAAACAAAATGGTTTAATTAAAAAATATTGAAGAAACTAATTGACTATAAGGGGGGGGGAGTTTCTCTTTACTTACTTTGAGATAAGAGCAAGGTCACTGCTAGCCAGGTGGAGAGGAAGTGAACTGAAGCTGAACTCATAATGAACTGAGTTTTACCTTTTGGGTTACAGACTACTAAATGAGGGCTAGACTTGCTGCTAGCTAATGGAGGCAGCAACACCAAACAGTTATGAGGATAAATTACAATAAAAGAAAAACATCCCATCCTTGCTTGCTTTTTGACAGCTGTCAGAATGGTTTGAGGGACCAGAGCAAAGACAAAAAGACCCTCCTTGGACCAATCAATTAAGATGACTGATTCAAATCAGATGAATCTGGGGGAGATTGAATAGATAAGACTAGAGATAAAGCAGATGGGATAGACTGGAAGAGGGACTTGAGGAGTGAATTTAAACAGGATTTTAAGGCAGAACTTAAAGAAATAAAACAATTGCTAGATCAGATGACTACATAGATGAAACAAGTGAATTAATAATTAGATTTTTTGGAAGGTTGAACACAAAAATTAGAAGAAGCTACTCAGAAACTGACCATGGATCAAGAACAAGACCTAGATACAATGGCTCTGCTGGAAGTTAAAGAATGAAAAAGATGTCTTCAATTTAGAGGAATAGCAGAACATCAAAATGAAGATATATATGAAAGAATAATTGATGCCTTAGCCAATGTTTTGGAGATACAGAAAGATCTCAGAAGGGAGTTGGATAAAGCCTACAGGCATTTGGGTTATGAGACAGAAGATATTGTCCAGGGATGTGATTGTTTATTTTGTAAGAAGGCATGTGAGAGATCAGATTTTACAACAACATTATTTGAAGAAAATGAAGACAGATGACAAGGAGGTAGTGGTTAATAAAGATATACTATCACACATATTGAGGAAAAAGAAGGATTACACTTTCTTGATTGACAAGCTGAAACTTTCCATTTAGATGGGAAATGTTTTCTTTTTTAAGAGAGAAAATTTCATTTAGATACAATCCAGAAAGCAAAGGATTTTCTGAGAAAGCATGGAAGAGATTTGGAAACACAAACAGGTGGAGGAAAAGAAGAAGACCAGATCTAGATCAAGGATTGAGAGAAGAGAAGCGTAATGGAGAAGAAGAGGAGGAAGAGGTACCACTAAGAATGCATGAGAGGAATATGGATTCAAATAATATTAACTCCTGAAAATGGATTTGAAATGTGTCTCATAGAATGTACAAGGCATCAAATATTATGTAGACATTTATTAAGCTATTGGTTTAGAGAAAGTGGGATAAGTGGATATCTATAACTATTAGATGGAAAGTTGGAAGTCATTTGTTATTTCCTTGTTTAGTTTAGTTGCTAAATTTGTATTTTTGTAATTTTTCTCTATATGTTGTATTATATTATAAAAACTTTCTGTGTTAATATTCTAAAGAAAGTGGGGGGTGCTCTACTGTATTTCAGGAATGGATTTCAAGAAGGGAAAGTTCCAATACAGTTTTTAAAAAGCCAATTTTGAAGAAGTTTGTCTTCATATGCATCTTAAAAGCAGCAAGAATGGGAACAATTCTGAGAGGAGCACATTCCCGTCTGGAAGCAAGAAGAGGGTCTCAGGATATGGCAACTAAGTGTTTTTTCTTCAAGAACAAGAAGCTGTCTCTCTAATCCAGTTTGTTCCTCAGAAATTTCAATAAGACTAGGGACATTTTCAGACATGGAAAATCAGCTTTTTGCCGCACAAGCAGCCTCTGGAACAGTATCGAGGCTGCTGCGCGGCAAGGGTCCATTTTGGATGACACCGTTTCTCTCTCGGCATCGTCTGTGACTGTTGCAGCCAGCACTGGAGGCGGCTGCGCTATTTTTTACTCACGGACAACTTTCGTGAGTAAAAATAGCATGGCCGCCTCCAGTGCTGGCCGCAACAGTCACGGACGACGCCGAGAGAGAAACGGCATCATCCAAAATGGACCCTTGCCGCGCAGCAGTCTCGATACTGTTCTGGAGGCTGCTTGCGCAGCAAGAAGCTGATTTTCCGTGTCTGAAAATGTCCTAGGACACAGGAATAAGTTGTTATTGTTGTAACTGACCCAGTGGCTCATTCTGAAACATCTTAGTTATATGACAGCCATGAAAAATCTATCTCATCCATCAGGGGGTCTCTCTTAAGGGATTGTTCTTGACCCACTATGACAGATTCACTCAATTGGGCGAAGGGCTTTACATGGTTAATTCTGAAAAGTTTGCCCTTTAATCCCTATGTGATGCTAAGTTAGGGCTGCCCCCCCTCTTTTTCGAACAGACTCTTCATTTTTAACAGTTACATACCTGGAAGGTAAAAACCTTCATAAGACTGTGTAGTTCCTTATGATATTCTTCAGTGGGGTTTGAGGACAGACACCTGTAAAATGTGTCCTTGATTTAGAGAGTATATATGATGTTGCTTTTAGTCATAGAAGGTGATTATATTTCCCAGAAATCTCTTCATGTTCTCTAAGTTTTTGAAATGTTCTGCTTAATGTGATTGTGATTAAATTTAATGGCCTGTATTTAAGCCCTGGTGGTGCAGTGGTTAAATGCCAGTACTGCAAGTCATCATGTTGCAAGTTCAATTCCAGAGGGCTCCAAGGTTCAGTCAGCCTTCCATCCTTTCGTAGGTCAGTAAAATGAGTACCCAGCTTGTGGGGGCAATTAGCTAACACACATTGGAAACTGCTTAATGCAGTGTAGATGTGTACATTTCTATTGCTTAAAACAATTTGTAAGCCGCTCTGATAGCGTTGTGGCTGAAGAGCAGGGTATAAATAACTAATAAATAAAAAAAATAAAAATAAAAAGTGTTTAATGGATGAATGTCATTAAAATGTTTTGCCAGAAGTTCATAAGCTTCCCCAGAAGGAAATGCTTGATTGTTTATATCCAGTTTTACTAGTGCTGGGGTATTTTTTCATAAATGCTTTTGTCCATTGTACTTTTTTGGCCATATTTATTGCTGTTCATAAATGTTTCTTAACATTCAGATTTACCAATTTATCTTTTACACTTCCTATATCTTTGGAACACCCACTTCTCTGTCTAATTTTATAACACAAGAAGACATTTAAGATTATTAAATCCATTGTGTTGTGTGAAAAATGCAATCTGTTAATAAAATCTAGGAGTAAGAATGAGATCAACTGTTATTCAAATGAAACACAATGAAATCACATTACGTGCATAGGGTTGTGTCCAATGGTGTTATTCCAGTAGTGCAAAACTCATAATAACCCTGTTTTCCTCCCTGTACAATATTATATCCAATGCTTCTATTTGTGTAAGACATTGCAGAAGTATTTCTACAACACTGTGGTGTTTGCTTACTATAGTTCTCTTGATGAATGTGAGAAATAGTAGTGTATCTCACAGAGTTACAAGTATGCGTAAGCAGAAGGTGAGCAACAACCAGTCTCACCCCCTCCCACAAGAGCTAGCAAAGAAATAAAGCAGGTATAGTCTTCTTTGTGGAATGTATGGAGTAACTTTACTTATAAATCCTAAAGGTTACAGAACAGTCTTGGCGAAAGGTGACATGTTCTTCAAACATGGAAGAGAAAGAAAGAACTGCTGACTACAAAATGGAGCATGAATAAACTTAGATTAACTATAAATAGTGCAGGAAGAGAGAGGACATGGTTAAGACCAACAAACAGAAAATGACATGAAGCATGCTGTGCCTAAACTCATATATTGTTGTTGTTGTGTGCCTTCAAGTCATTTCCAACTTAGGATTTTCTGAGGGCTTTAAGTGTAACTTTCCAAGGTCACCCAGTGGGTTTTCATGGCTGAGCAAGGATTTGAACCCAGGTCTCCAGAGTTGTAGTCCAGCACTCAAATACTCAAACCACTATACCACACTGGCTCCTTATAGAGACATGTAGACTAGCAAATACTGAATAAAGGCATGCTACATCTAACATGTTTTTTAACTAGTTCTAGCCATTCACTAGTGCAAAAAGTAACCACCAAGAGAATGTCATCTCCTGTAAAAATAAACAAACAAATAAATAAATTGCTATTGGATGCATCTCCTAGGCTGTACAAAACAAATCATGTTAAATAGCATGACAAATCTGAAGGGAAACCAGCATGGAAGAAGAAAGTTCATGGCAGGAAACACTTTGAGAAACCCTAATGTGAAACAGGCTTGGCTAAAGTAGTGACAATGAGATAGATATTATCATGCTTAAAATGGGCCAACATTTTCTATCAAATTCTTTTGGTGAACCAGAATGTTTATTTCTCCTTCCCCAGGAGGTGATTGATGAGGCTGTTAAATAATACCCAGTAGCAGCAACATCTTTTGTTTTGTTTCCAATAAATGTGACTATTCAATAAGACCCACTAGCAGTAGTTGTTGGTTTGTGTTTGGTCTCTCTCTCTCTGTAATTGCTTGCTGTTGTTTTTGTAATTATAGAATAGAACTGGCTGTTGTTTTTTTTATTAATAGAACTGGGAAAACTTCAGGTTTGGAGATATCTCAAGAGTATCTTAGAAAGGTGTAGTTTCCTGGATCCCCACCCCACCCCCAGCCCAAATAAATGATTATATTGAGAAATGCAATAAATCTATTTGGTCCTTATAGTGCCAAGTGTTTGGGAGAGGTTTGTCAATGGTGGCTGGTATCTTCCACAACGGGCGTGAAGAATCATCTCAGTTTTATTCCAGACTTTAAATGAACTGTCCGTGCCAAATCCTATTCCCAGAATAGGTTCAACACCATGAATGGCTCCTTAGAAGTCAAAATAAAACCAAGAGTTTTATGGATTTGACACATGCCTGACATGGGATCCACTCACCACCACTGGTGAAGGTGCTGTTAATAAAAACATTTTTATAGTTGTGTTTCATTATTGCCCTAAGTATGGGGTGAATTAAATCAGTGTTTTTGAGGTTATCTGATGTGAGGTTCTGGCCATTATTTTCTTCCAGTGTGCCAGGAACCACCATCATATTGGTGTCCATTGTTTCTTTTTGGGTGGGGGAAGGATTGGTGCCCACTTTTTTCCCCCTGGAAACTCACCAGGGACCAGCAGCAAATGGCTCAGGGACAGGCATTGGTCCAGGGACCACCAGTCAGTAGCACTTAAATCCCTTTTCAGGGAAAAGAATTATAGAATCATAGAATCATAGAATTGTAGAGTTGGAAGAGACCACGAGGGCCATCCAGTCCAACCCCCTGCCACGCAGGAAATCTTGATCAAAGCATCCCCGACAGATGGCAATCCAGCCTCTGTTTAAAGACCTCCAAGGAAGGAGACCCCACCACGCTCCAAGGGAGTTCGTTCCACTGCCGAAGAGCTCTTACTGTCAAAAAGTTCCTCCTAATGTTGAGGTGGAATCTCTGTTCCTGGAGCTTGCATCCATTGCTCCATGTTCCAGTCTCTGGAGCAGCAGAAAACAAGCCTGCTCCATCCTCAATGTGACACCCCTTCAAATACTTAAACAGGGCTATCATATCGCCCCTTAACCGTCTTTTTTTCAGGCTAAACATACCCAGCTCCCTAAGTCTCTCCTCATAAGGCATCGCTTCCAGACCTTATGGTATCAAACTCCTTCAGGAAGAGAGCTAGGGATGAGCAACCCAGCACAACCAACTATTATCAGCAATCTAGACCTGAACAGATGGAAAACCTGTGCTGAGTGGCTCATCCCCAACTCTCTTCCTGAAAGAATTGAACAATAGGGTCTGAATACTCTAAAGGCACCAGATCCCACCTGATCTTCAAAGCTAAGCAGGGTCAGCCCTGGCTAGTACTTGGATGTGAGACCACCAATGAATATCGGGTGCTGTACACTATATTTTAGAGGATGGTACTGGCAAAACCACCTCTGAGTATTCCTTGCCTAAGAAAACCCATGGAATTCATGAGGTTGCCATAAGTTGACTGGAAACTTGAAGGAACACAAACACAGAGAACTGAACATGAGGCTGTTTTTGGAAAAGAGAGCCAGTAACCTCCTCTTTACCTAGAATGTATAACACCTAGGAATGGCAAAATTTTATTTTAGGGAAAAAAATGGCATTTTAAGTAGAACGTGGGAGGCCTGGTCAGATCCATAGTCAGGTTGGTGGTGGGGCAATACCTGGAGGAATCTGCAGTTCAGGGACAGAGACAGGATGGAACCACCAGAGTAACGGGAGGAACCAGAATGGAAATGTCTGTATCAGGAGCAATACCAAACTATAGCCTAGGTAGAATTATGGGAGAACCTAGTAAATCTGAAGCATCATAGGCAAACTCTAGACAGAAGAATACTTTGGATAACACAATTTTAGTAGTAAGATCAGGGAAAATTGGCACTGGAAATTCTAAAGTTAGTTGCAAGATTTTGTGACTCTTGAGTGTATCTCACTCAACCCAGAACCCCAGAGATGTGATGGAGTGTAGTTCCCATCATTCTAACAGACACATTCCAGGAATGATGGGAGTTGTACTCCAACAGATCTGGATTGTACTAGTTTGAGAAAGTTGGTTTGAGAAGTTAGAAGCCCCAGTCTGTTGCCCCAGTCTGTTGCTAGATAGCCTTGTTGACACCAGTACATGACCTCTCATGCATACATACATCACGACAAATGCAGGAATAAAAGGTTCTTCTCCAGAGTTGTGACACACTCATAGAAAAATAGGCACCATACTTTAACAGAGTGGGGAAGTAGCTCTTTCAGGTAAAGCAGTTCAAGCTTTATTCTTAACACAGGTTAAGCAGTTCAAGTTTTATTCTTAACACAAATATTTGACAGAAAAATTAGTTAGTAAATCAAATGCATAGCACATGGATACTAACTATATACTACTTTTAAGAGTGCTAACACAGATATAGGGAAAGAAGGAGGGAGGGGTGTGCCATGTAAGGAACGGAGACTGCTGTGGAAATGCCAAGGAAGGATTTGGTAAGCTGCAAACTGGGAACTTTGGCTTCTTGTGAAGTCGTGGTCTACTTGGGAGTAGAACTGATTGACAGCAAAAAAAAAAAGTGAAACAAAAGGAAATAGAGTCACAGGATTTTTAATTATCTTGCTTCAGAGTGAGGAGAACATAAAGGACCTCATTTCCTGGTGTCCCAACTTTTAATTACAAATTCAAAATATATGTATATATATAAGAATTCCAAATATGTATATTTTTTTATGCATAAAAGCATACATAGTATGCAAGATGTATACAAAAGAGGTCCCTGCAATTTCACGGGGCCTCTTTTAATGCGATCTCTGGATTATACACATATGCAATAATGCAAGGGAAAAAATGGATTATTTTAATCAAGGCACTGGGGTCATGTTCGTGTTGATGAAAACATAAAGCATGCACTCTATATGCATAAAAACTGCCATTGGTGAGCTTTTTTGTAACAAACCAACCTAGGAGATTTTCAGATGGGCTCAATATTCTGTGGCAGGCACGGAACAGGGTTGAGAAAGGATTTTCTTTTCGGACGATGTTGACCCCATTCTGTCCTGCAGCCGTTCTGCCCCCAGAATAAAGTATTCATGATGAAACATCATGAATCATGAATAGAACACCTGTTCCGTGTCTGTCACGGAATCATGGGTGTGGGAAAAGGAGCCCTGTTCCTGTTGCAAGATGACAACCATGGGGGGGAGGTCCGTTCCCAGCACTTCCGGGCACGATCAGGACAACCAGGTAAGTGGCACCCTTCCCCCACCCCAAGTTACTTGTATTTTTGTTAATGCGTTTTTGTGCTTTGTTTTCAGTTTTGACATTTGGTTGTTTGTTTATTTTTTAAATCTCCTGTGCAACTGTTCTCTAACAAGAACAGGCGGGATTTCATTTGCTGGTCGTAAATGCAGCCTTACGACAGCCAGCGAGGGGGCGGGGGAGGATGTTCCTGCCATGGAATGAAGGTAAGTGTGCAAACATTTTTCTTCTATTCTGCGGCAGGAACAGGAATGGAGTTGGTGGGGCAGGAATGGGGTATTTGGCCCTGTCTGAAAATGTCCCTAGTCATATTTCCGCCCATCACTGCAAGATCCCACCCATAGTCAGACCCAAGTCTGAAACTACCTAGAAGGAAACTACTAGTACTATTTCACATGAGCATTCCAGCTTTTCTTGTAAGTACTGTGAACTGATTGCTCAAGCAAATCACAATGACTTCTGTTTTACCTCTGTTTTCACAGCATGAGATAGTGAAATATTCAGGCATAGACTGCATGCATGTACAGGCTATACAAATAGTGAATCTTGCAGTGAGATTCTTGTGTTACCTGGCCTTACAGTCCCCTCCCTCCAATAATTCATAATTTAGCTCATAAGACACTTCACATCGTTTCAAGTAAACCAGGGCAACCCAAACATAGGGGCTAGTGAAGGTCACTAGGGCCTATGAAGGTGTCATTGGAAATTCCCCAGAATCAAACATGCCTAGGACGTGATTAAGCGAAGCCCCCCTTAGACAGTCCTGGGGGGGGGTGGTATTCTCTCCTGGATGTTCCTGGCAGTGAGTCATGATCCTGGATGCCCCTTGCAGTGAGTCACTGTTTGTCCAAAAACAAACAGTGATCGGAACACCTTTTATCCACACTCATCTACATAAATGTTTTTTTCTGCACACCTTTCCCTATCCACAACACAATATACATCAGCCTTAATGTTCTGACCATTAGCGGCAATCAATGAAGCCGGCTAACCCTGGGAAACTCAAGCATTGTCTCACACTCAAAATACCCCTTAAGGGTATGATGTTGGGTAAAAATATTACCCCAAATTGTAGCCAAAGTGTGCTGCTGTTATAGTTGGACACCGTCACTCTGCCGAATGCTGTATCACCCTCAGTTCCAAATCTGAGTCTTTCTCTGCTGCATGAATCTCTGCTTTCTGGAAAGGTAATTACAGTATAGCCCATTCCCCAAATCTATTCCTCTATCCAAATACTTCCTCCTAATTCTTTGGACTTTTTCAAAAAGGGGGAAAAACCCAAGGAGGTTGAGAGAAGAATGGAGCTGTTTCACTTACAGAGCCCCGTTTCAGACGACACCGTGGACCTTCCCCTGTGCTGCAGGCACCACTTTTTATTGATGGACGACCTTTGTCAATAAAAAGCGGCACCCACAGCACAGAGGAAACACAGGGGGGCTCTGTAAGTGCAACAGCCCCGTTCTTCTCCCAACCTCCTCGGGGCGGGGAGTTTCCCCCATTTGAAAAAGTCCTTTGTTAGCCTTGTCTGTTCACTTGTGAGCTTAAGTGCATGTGTGAGTGCTTCTGTGATTATTTTCCAATAAAAACCATTTTTATTTCACTTTTTTTTGTCTAACCTTTAGGATCTCAGCCTAATGCAACTGTGATAGAAAAAGCATAAGCTTGCATCACTCTACGGCTGCTTTTGTGGCAAGGCTGGTGAATTTTTCATTGGTCAGCTATCTCCTGATGCTGACCCCCTCCCATAAAATGTGAAACTTTACTCTCATCACCTAATGAACTCTTTGTTTACCTGCTTGCCTGTGATGCCCAGATAATGTGAGAGCCCATTTTGACAGCTGGCAAAACATTTGTCATCACAGTAGAAAATTTCCTGTTCCTTGCAGTATCAAAGAAAAAAAGGGAATGGTTATTAAGAAAGATTTTGGAGATATTTGGAGCAAGTATTTAGAATGTATATTAATAAAGGGGAGAGGGAACAAACCAACATTGGAGACAATGGAATTCTGGAAAGAGGTATGAATGCAAGGTGGAGGTCCCAGGGTGGAGGGAATCACTTATACAAATATTTGCTATATTACTATGTTAAGAATGAATATTGTGATGTCTTTATTGTAGTCTATGTATAATTTGTATGGTTTATTTCTGTTGGTTTCAATATTAAAAATAAAAAATTATTATTATATATAAAAAGAAAACTTCCCTGTTCTTCAGTTTTTTATGGCACTTCTGTACAAATGCAGGCATTGATAATCCAAAGAAGTCTATTTGGATAGTCCTGTTATCAACTGATAGAGAAAGTGAAGAGTTGTTGTTTCTAACTGTTGTGGTTATTGTTGTTGTTGTGGGCACCTTCAAGTCATTTCCAACTTATGGCACCCCTAAGATGAATCTATCAAAGGGGGGTTTTTTTGGCAATATTTGTTCAGAGGAGGTTTGTCTTTGCCTTCCTCTGAGAGAGTGTGACTGGCCTAAGGTCACCCAGTGGCTTTCCATGGCTGAGTGAGTATTCAAACCCTGGTCTCCAGAGTCATAGTTGTGCTCACAGTCTAGTGCCAAAATCACTATACCACACTTGCAGGATTGGACCATTGTCCAATCACTTATTTTTATTTTAGGTAAAAATATCTTCTGGAATTGATATAATGAGTAGAGTTATCTACCTCAAAAAAAATGAAATCCTAGATACTTTTTAATTTTACTTTTGCTCTTTTTTTCTTCCTTCCTGACAGTTGCTTTTTCTACCAGATCAGATGAGAAAGCCTCTGCTTTCCTCTATGCACCTCCTAGGTTATCTCCAAGCAAGAATCGGATGATTTCTTCTGATCAGTCTTCCCATCCAGGTACATACAACAACTTTTGTTCCCATCAATCTGAGAAAAGCTAAGAAAGCTTGTATCTGTGGTATGAATATGATGTTGCTTCTTCATTTCCATTTGGTCTTCATTCCCAACCTTTCTTCACATATATCATTAATTTGTTATCAACTTTCATTTCATGTATAAAAGCAAAAAACCGTTACTTGGAAAAGAGGGCAAGCTTATTTGAGGAGAGGGCTAAAATTATTTAAGATGTTCCTGTTTCATTATCCAACTTTCATTTGAGTGTCCAGCTTATTTTGGGGGGCAGTGGTTGTACATATAACTTACATAGTGGGCTTCATAGTTAGGCCTGGATTTGTATCTTGGTGTTCTTCATCTGAATCTGATATCTTATCCTCTCTATTGCAGTTCCCAAACTGTGCACTATGGTGCCCTAGGGTGCATCAGCAAACTCACAGGTGCTCTACAAGATACTTTAAATTTTCCCTTCCTGTAGGCAGCCAGATCAGACCCTTCAGCACAGGGCTAGTAGAGGCATCAACAGACTTCATGATGGTGGCTTGGTTGCAACCACTGTGGTCCACCAGTAGCAGAAGCTGCTGGTTTTCCCGTTCCCATTCCCAGGCTCCTGATGTGGTGGAGGGGCAATGGCAGCCCCAGGATGCCTGCATTTCAGCTAAAAGGAAACATGTCCAGGCCCTGTACTGTTGGGGAGTGAGAGCTGTGGTTGTGAAAAGGGGCAAGTTTATTAAGTTTATTTCAAAGGAAACCTCCCCTTCAGCAAAGAGGGCTCGGGAGTAGTGATAGTAAAGCTCAATTTTTAAGTCCTCCTCCTTCTCATGCTCCACACTAGTCAATACAGAAGTATGGAGCAGTACAATTCCATTCCAAAAATGTTAGGGTTAACATGGATTAGGATTAACATTAGGGTTTTCAATACACTGATCTGGGAGATCTCTGTGTGGTGTGGACTGGTGATGAGGAGGAGAGAGTATTCCATCCCATGAAGTTTGGAGTGAACACTGATTTGGAGTTATTATCCAGATATTAGTACACTGATTTGTGAGACCTCTGGATTGTGGACTAGTCTGGAGGAGGAGGAGGAAAGGAAGGAAGGAAGGAAGGAAGGAAGGAAGGAAGGAAGGAAGGAAGGAAGGAAGGTAGGTAAATGGAACGCTTAGGTATTTTGCTGATTGACCCAGGAAATAATGAGACAGACACATATATTGGGTTAAAATACGGGCATCTTATTAAACTTAACCCATTTAAGCATTTCTGAAGAGATCTGCAATGGGGGAGCAACCTAGTGTGAGAATTGCTGGGGCAGGAGGTCATCTCCCTGCCCATCTCCCCAATTTCCCTTTGGTGAAAAGACCTGAACCTAAGCTGGGTTGCTCCCCAGTCAGTCCACATCTGGAATGCCAACCCAAAAGTCCCTCCCCCAAGTCACAGGACTTAAGGAAAGGGTTTATCCCTCAGGCCAGCCCCAAAGGAGGTCCCTTTCCCCACCCCCCAGCTCACAAGACCTAAAGGGGAAGTACCAGACCCCCCCCTTTCACCACCAAAGAGGGAGAGCTGGGGTTGTGAGGTCTTAAATAGGCTATGGCTCCACCTCCAGCTCTTAGGGCTGTGGTGCATGAACCCCAGCCAGAATCTCCACCTCTCTTCCTGGTCCTCAGCAAAGTGGTCCCCTGTGGCACAGCTCTGCTGGCCATGTGGACCTGAATTGTTTGGCCAAGGGGAACTGTGGAAAAAAAAATTCTGAAACACAAAGGGAGCCATCAACCAAGAAAATTTGGGAACCTTTGCTCAATATGCAAATAAAACAAACAAATAGGTATAGCAACTAAACAGGGTATTATGTTCAATAGGTGTACTAACCTTCATTTCTCTGAAATTAGAGCATTAAGTGATTTTTGGAAGGTGAATCAGTTAATTATTTATAGACAGAATTTTTTTGCATAATTCCAAGTAATCTCTCTCTCTCTCTCTCTCTCTCTCTCTCTGGCTTTTCTTCGCAAACGAAGATTCAGGAAGGACACATCCCGCGCTTTCTGCAAGCACGCTGATGACTAAAAAGGCCAATCTGAGATAAACAAGTCTGGTTGCAAAAAGCACAGCAGAAGGTGATGTTTTTGGGTTGTGATTCTTTCTGCGTTGTCGTTTCTCTTCAAGACTAGTTCGGCGTGAGTTCTCAAATAAGGCTGCAGCATTGTGGATAGTGCGTCTCCATGCCTCCTGATGTGAGGCCAGGGCGGACCACTGTTGGTGATCAATTTGGCCGAACTTGAGATGTTGTTTCAGTGAATCCTTGTTTCACTTTTTTGGAGTGCCCCTTTTACGCTGACCCATGGCGAATTCACCGTAGAGTACTATTTTTGGGAGGCGATGGTCCTCCATCCTAGAAACGTGCCCTGTCCAGCACAGCTGTGTTCTCAATATCATGGCCTCAATGTTGGTGATCCCTGCTTGCTCAAGGACAGCAACATTCATCACATAGTCAGTCAAGTGTATATTTACGATTGTGCGTATACAGTGCTGATGAAAGCGTTTGAGGAGTCGTAAGTGGTAACGATAGGTGACCTATGTTTCAGACTCATAAAGGATAATAGACAGTATAATGGCTTTATACACACTGATTTTTGTGCTTCGCCTCAGGTGCTTATTACTCCAGACTCTTTTGTAAAGTCTTCCAAATGAGCTATATGCCTTTGCTAATCTGTGATCGATCTCTTTGTCAATCTTGGCATCTGAGGAGATGATGCTTCCCAGGTAGGTGAACTGCTGAACAGACTTAAGCACTGATTTGCCGACGGCAATGTGGGGATGATGGTTTTCGTCCTGTGGTGCAGGCTCGTAGAGAACTTCCATTTTCTTCAGGTGGATCTCCAGCCCAAACAGCTCTGCAGCTGTTGCGAAGCAGGATGTTAGGCACTGCAGAGCTGCTTCTGTGTGGGCAACAAGGGCAACATCATCAGCGAAGAGCAGCTCACAGACTAGATAGTTTAGAGTCTTAGTGTGAGCCTTCAAACAGCTTAAGTTAAACAAGCTGCCATCAGTACAGTAACGTATATAGATGCCGCCTTCTTCTTTGAGCTCTGCCATAGCCCCTTGTAGCATCATGCTGAAGAAGATCGTAAATACATTTGGAGCAAGAACACAACCTTGCTTCACTCCATTAGTTATTAGAAAGGGCTCTGAAAGAGCATCGCCATATCTGACTTGACCGTGCTGGCCCTCATGTAGCGAGATAAACATTTTAATGAATTTGGGGGGACATCCTAGTCTTTCCAGGATCTGCCACAGACCTTTTCTACTCACAGTGTCGAAGGCTTTGGTGAGGTCAACAAATGTTACATAGAGACCCTTGTTCTGTATTATATATTAAATATATGGTATATTCACCATGTATGTGATAAATATATAGTATGGCATAATATTAATCTTGCAATATTTTCTCTGTTGCTACTTTCTCTGTATCCTGCCTGGGCTCTTCTCTCCCTCGTACAAAGAATCCAATGAATCCTATCATGCAGCTTTAGGGGGGGGGGAATCATACCCGTCTATCATACAGCTTTAGGGGGGGGGGGAATCATACCCGTCTATTCTCCTTAAATTGTTTATTTGTATGGAACAAGCATGCTATATATTATCGGAGTATATTCTTTTAATCACGAATGATTAGCATACATTTGTTTTTGTTTTGAGCCAGGGTCCACATGGCATTCATTCTTTATATAACGTGCAATGAAACTTCAAGAAAGGGCAAATAATTTATTTAAACACTGCATTCCACTTGGGCATGATACGCCTTAGCAAAATCAGAGATCTGTGAGGTGTAGTGTGATTGATTGACTGACTGATTGGTTGGTGGATTTGCAAATAAAAATAAAACTCCAACTCCCGAATGCCCCCCCCCCCATTTTGTACATTTGTAAAGGTGTTTCACCTCCATATCAAAATCTGGCTATGATTGAAAAGATGCAGCAATAATTGTTATTCATGAGATCTTGAACTACCCAGAGCTATCCAGTTATAAAAATAATGGGAACCATACTGTATATGTTCTGATATGGATGAGTAGTTTTCGCCTGGGGTTAGCAAAACAGAGAGCTACAGAGAATTTTTCTATGGGTTCTCTGTAGATCTTCTCTGCAAGGCAAGGCAGATGAGGAAATAAGCTTATATCATGTGCAATGCAGCAAAACACAGGCTTGATAGTATTGAACAGCAGTTTTCAAAAGATGTCCTACTAAAAACAAACAGTCCTCAGCTACTATTTTTTTTATATTGTAATCAAAACATCAAGTTCAGCCATTTGTAGACTTTGTTTGATATGAAGCCATTCTATTGCTTTGCTTGTGTTTTGCACACATGCCCATCTGCAGGGAACATTCCAAGTGTGAATTGCCTCTTTAAAAGTTTCTTGTTTAAAACTCTATGCCTATTGCACTCTAACATGTCTTTTTAGTGTAGCTCAGCTAAAATAATGAATGTGTACGATAAAGAGAAAGTGAAGTACTGTTACCTGAATTGCTGAGGTCCATGAAAATTCCACACATGTCCAAATCTTAGTTTGGGAATTTAGTTCACTCAATTTGGCATTCAAGAGGTTGGGTAAATGCAGGGATCTTTTGACCAGTATATACCAGCACAATATTCACTGAACGGACTCAAGCCAGAATGTACAATTAAACAATATTTATTGGAATTTAATCTTAACAACATTCACACTAACACTCAGGCTTCAAGCAATCACACAAAGCTATTGAAGAAAGTAAGAAGTATTTCGATAGAGGAATAGAGTTAGGGGGTTGTGGGTTATTCTATACCAATCAGAGGAGCAGCGGAAGTTACTCAGGTGGGACTCTGAGGGTCACACAGCAGACAGAGAGAGTGGCGGGAGGACTGGAAGCTGTGTACCTGGCTACACAGACTGCTGTGGAAAGGACAGGAAGAGGATCTGCGTGCACTTTGGTGGCATTTTAGAGTGATATTTATATTCAATATTTCTCCTGAAGGGTTTAGAGTGGAGAATACAATGTTTCCCAGAGATTCCCAAGATTGGACAAAGGGTTCTCTGGATCTGTTAATGATTGTTGATGGTCAAAACATTTGGGACTGAATGGGCACAGGCAACTTTCTACTGTGTACAAGGGAAAATAGGAAAATCCCATTTTGCAATCACTGAGTGATCAGCTATTCTTGAGTGGGTTAGTGGATGACTCACCTCCAGGTGTTCTCAGGAAGGACTATGACCTGTTTAAGGAATTTCCAAGGCCCCTCCCTAGGCTGTGTATGACTCCAGCCTTGGTATCTGGGGCATCCCTGATTTACGTGCCAACCACATGGCAGGCCATAGCCAACCATCTTGTTAGACATCTTGTTCTAGGTTTGCATATGTTCTGTGTTTAAAAAGAATGTAGGAGCTGTGATGTTCCTTCTGAGTTTAGCTGAACTCTCCAACTGTCCCAATTTGGCATGGACAGTTCCACTTAATCTTCTGTCACACTTTAAAACCACTTTTTCAGCTGCTTTAGAAGTGTCCCAGTTTCCCTTTCTTCCTCCCCCTTTCCACCTGTGTCCTCAGCTTACTTCATTTGCTTCGAACTGAGTGCAAAGCACAAAAGGAGCTTGCATTCAACTAAGAAGGGAGGAGAGGGGGGCAGAATAATTTCCTTCCCAGTAGGCTCAGCAAAAGCAAACTGTTGCAGTCTCTCCTAGCTTGTGGGCTCTTCCTCATTAGTACTTTTTGCCATCTTGACTACACTCTAATGTTGCTTGGTTACATATGTCTGGATTTTTGTCTATGAAATGTTGGAGGGCATGCAGATGTGTTGCTATGAATTATTTATGTTGTAATCCAAAGTATTTCAGTCATGGCCCTGATAGAGATGAAAACTGCTAGAAATTGTTTTAGAGCAACACAGTCAACTGCACTTTTGGATTCTCCAGAAAGGATTCACTGTAGATACTCTCTTGGTGAGGGCCAGCACATCAAAATTTGCCATTAGACCATTGGCAACATTATATGTTGTGTGTGTGTGTGTGTGTGTGTGTGTGACTTCAGTACACAGAGCAATATCAGTTCTTGTGTGTGAACATTAAACTAGAAAACTAGGCTGAAATTAAATGAAATTGGACAGAAACAAATGCAAAATTCTACATTTAATGCACAAAAACCAAATGCACAGGTATAGGATGGGAGATACTTGGATCAGCAGTACTACATGTTAAAAAGACCTTGAAATCATTGTTGAACATGAGGCAGCAGAGTCATGCTGCAGCAAAGAAGAAAAATCCTATCTTAGCCTGCATTAATACAGAAATAGTTTCCAAGTCAAGGGAAGTAATAGTCCCCCTGTATTCTTCACTGGTAATGCCTCATCTGGAATACTGAGTTCAGTTCTGGACACTTTGTTTTAAGAAGGATATAGACAAGCTGGAACAAGTTCAGAAAAGGGCAGTAGTTATAAGAAGTATGGAGAGCAAAACAGATGAGGAGAGGTTGAAGAGCTGAACATGTTCAACTTGGTGGAGAGAAGATTGAGGGGTAACTGGATTGCACTCTTTAAATACCTCAAGGGCTATCCCAAAGAGGAGGGTGCAGGCTTAGGATCATAGAATCATAGAATTGTAGGGTTGGAAGAGACAACGAGGGCCATCCAGTCCAACCCCCTGCCACGCAGGAAACCACGATCAAAGCATCCCTGACAGATGGCCATCCAGCCTCTGTTTAAAGACCTCCAAGGAAGGAGACCCCACCACGCTCCAAGGGAGTGTGTTCCACTGCCGAACAGCTCTTACTGTCAAAAAGTTCCTCCTAATGTTGAGGTGGAATCTCTGTTCCTGGAGCTTGCACCCATTGCTCCGTGATCCAGTCTCTGGAGCAGCATAAAACAAGCCTGCTCCATCCTCAATGTGACAACCCTTCAAATACTTAAACGGGGCTATCATATCGCCTCTTAACCATCTTTTTTCCAGGCTAAACATACCCAGCTCCCTAAGTCTCTCCTCATAAGACATGGTTTCCAGACCTTTCACCATTTTAGTCACCCTTCTCTGGACATGCTCCAATTTGTCAATATCCTTTTTGAATTGTGGTGCCCAGAACTGGACACAGTATTCTAGGTGAGGTCTGACCAAGGCAGAATAGAGCGGCACTATTACTTCCCTTGATCTAGACACTATACTTCTATTGATGCAGCCCAAAATAGCATTGGCCTTTTTAGCTGCCACATCACACTGTTGACTCATGCTCAACTTGTGGTCTACTAGGACTCCTAGATCCCTTTTGCACGTAGTCTTGTTCAGTCAGGTCTCTCCCATCCTATATCTATACATTTCATTTTTCCACCCTAAGTGCAGTACCTTACATTCCTCCATATTGAATTTCATTTTGTTAGCTTTGGCCCAGCTCTCCAGTCTATCCAGGTCATTTTGAATTTTGATCCTGTCCTCTAGGGTATTAGCTACTCCTCCTAATTTAGTGTCATCTGCAAATTTGATAAGTATGCCGCTAATTCCCTCATCCAAGTCATTGATAAAGATGTTGAATAGCACTGGGCCCAGGACAGAACCTTGTGACACCCCACTGGTCACATCTTTCCAAGACGAAGAGGAGCTACTGCTGAGCACCCTTTGGGTTCGGCCAGTCAACCAATTACAAATCCATTTAACAGTTAACTTGTCTAGCCCACATTTCACAAGCTTGTTTGCAAGAGTGTCATGGGGAACCTTGTCAAAGGCCTTACTAAAATCAAGGTATGTTATATCCACAGCATTCCCTTCATCTATCAAGCTGGTAATTTTATCAAAAAAAGAGATCAGATTAGTCTGGCATGACTTGTTTCTCTGAAACCCATGTTGACTTTTTGTTATTATGGCATTGCCTTCTAAATGTTCACAGACTCTCCGTCTAATGATTTGCTCTAGAATCTTCCCCAGTATTGATGTCAGACTAACTGGACGATAATTGTTGGGATCCTCTTTTTTCCCCTTTTTGAAGATGGGGACAATGTTTGCCCTCCTCCAGTCTTCTGGGACTTCTCTTGTTCTCCAAGAGTTCTCAAAGATTATTTCCAATGGCTCTGCAATTACATTTGCCAGCTCTTTTAATACCCTTGAATGTAGTTCATCTGGTCCTGGAGATTTAAATTCATTTAGATTAAGAAGGTATTCCTGTACTACCTCTTTGCTTATTCTGTGCCAGATTTCCCCTATTGTGTCCTCTGTTCCATTATCCTCAGCTTGATCACCCTTTTTCTTTTCTGAAAACACTGAGGCAAAGAAAGTGTTGAGTAATTCTGCCTTTTCTCTGTCCCCTGTTAGCATTTTGCCATCTTCTCCATGTAGTGGCCCTACCATTTCCTTCTTCCTCCTTTTGCTGTGGACATACCCAAAAAAACACACCCTTTTTATTGTTCTTAACCTCTCTAGCAAGCCTGAGCTCATTCTGCGCTTGAGCTTTTCTGACTTTACTCCTACATGTGTTTGCTATCTGTTTGAATTCTTCTTTGGTGATTTCCCCCTTTTTCCATTTCCTATACATGTTCCATTTAAAACTTAGCTCCTTTGAAAGTTCTTTAGTCATCCATCCTGGTTTCTTGAGACCTCTTCACTGGTATATATATTCCTGACATATAATGCTATTCCTCCTCCTTTCCTGTTTGGCCTGTTTCTCTTATAAAGGTTATACCCCTCTATTCCTACATTCCAATCATGCGACTCATCCCACCAGGTATCAGTAATGCCTATTATATCATATTTGTTTTGTAGTGCTAGGAGTTCAAGTTCATCTTGCTTATTTCCCATGCTCTGTGCATTAGTGTAGAGACATCTAAGACCATGTGTTCCCTTTACTTGCTGCCTGTGCAAGTTTTTTTGCCTCCCATTGTTGGGTCCTTGTGCTGTTTGCCTTGTTCCCTCTATGACAGTTTGACTATTTTCTCCAGCCCTTTTGCCTTCCAGAATACTATCTCCCTTCCCCATATGACTCAGTTTAAAGCCCTCCTGATCAAATTCTTGAGACTGTAGGCAAAAATGTTTGGACCTGATGACTCATAGGGCCCCTTCCAACTCTGTGACTCTATGATTCAAGCATGTATCTATTCATCCTCAGCCTTGTTGCCACTTCTTATCAGAAGGGGGGTTATTTTAAAGAATGCAGCTGTTCCTGGCATGGGAAAGAGATTTTGCAGTGCCATCATAGAGAGCAATAACAAGTCAGCACCATGGACAGCCAGCTAAATAGTCAAACTTGCATAACCAATTCTGTCCCCACTCCCCAGTGAAAACTTGACCCTAGAGAAGGAAGGTACATTTAGGAATGAATACAGATGAGTTCTTTCAAGAGCAACCCTGCTATCCTTAAAAAAAATGTTGTTGTTGTGTGCCTTCAAGTTATTTCTACTTTATGGCAATTCTAAGGTTGAAGATATTACAGGGTTTTCTTGGCAAGATTTCTTCAGAGGTTTGCCGTTGCCTTTCTCTTCAGCTGAGACAGTGTGACTTGCCCAAAGTCACCCAGTGGATTTCCATGACCAAGTGGGGATTCAAACTCTGGCCTCTCAGCATCCTACTCAAACTACTACACTAGCCAACAACAGTAACAATAACATTACCTATTCCCTTTCCCTCTAGAACCAATTTTTTAGACCCTAGATACATCCTTTCAGAGAGTTTATGAGGATTTGTACACAGCAAGCAGTCATGCTAAGAAGTTTTCTCAGCTAAGGCATTTGTTTGTGGAAAAGAGTCACAAGGCAATGAAGTCACCCCCTTTGCTTTGTTGCTTCTTGAAAACATCCTGGGACAAAACAGGCCTTCTTTTTTATGTTTGCATATTGCCAAACCTACACCTAGTACTTTATTCTTAATAACAGTAATAAAAATAGCTTTTGTTCCCTCTAAGGGAAAAAATGTTACTGATAAACCTAAATCATCATCAAATATAACAATAACTTGACTGATTGCCCTAATGGTTGGTCTGTGTTTCTTACAACAGAAACTCTGTGTAACTGTAGTAGGGCAGTCGGATAGGTCCCTTTCCTTGGTTGCTTCTTGAAACTGTACTGGGAAATAATCTGAGACAAACCTTGCCTTCTGTTTTATGTTTGCTTATTACCAGACCTAGTACATTATTCTTAATAATAGTAATAAAAATAACCTTTGTTTTCTTGCGTGAAAAGGAAACCTATTCATTAATTTATATCATTAGTTGACTGTTCTCATGCTTCTTCTGTGCTTCTTTATAACAGAAACCCCATGTAACTTTGGATGGAATTGCTCCTGGGTTACATCTACTAATGCTGCAGGAAAGCCAGACTGGTTACTGTCTTCAGTTGTCACTCTGATGTCTCAAGAAGATCAACAGATTATGGAGAACAGCTCATCCAACAGAGATCTAGAAGGTTCATCTGCGCATAACAGATAGATCTGTTGTTAATTGTCCGGCCTTCCTGGACAACTGTTTTTTTTTTTCCTTAATTGGATTTGCTGTGTTATCTAGCGCAACCTATTAACAATGTTGTGGATTGAAATATAAATTGTTTTTCCCCCATATTTATTAGTCATTGGCGTAGCCATATTGCATATTTTCCAAATGAGAACTCTCCATTCATTGCCTGGCATCATGTGCAAAAAGTTGTTTATATATTAAAATAATTATAAGGAATACAAAAGACATATTGTGAGTTTCATATAGGGCCTCAGTTGCAGCAAATTGTCTCTTCCTTTCTTTATTGGAGTTTGCCATATTTCCTTCCACGGAAAGGGGGAGGGATCTAAAAGAGGCAGAAATTAAAGAACAATTAATGTGTTACCAGCAGCAGTATGGAAAACACTTTTTTTGCCGCTTCTTACCCACTACTCCAATAACCATATCCAGTTAGCCACATGGCCTTGTTCAAGGACAGTTTCTTATGACCCAGTTATTACCCTTCCTCCCACTAAAGGCAATGATGAGAAAGAGTCATGTTGTTGCCTTCATCTGTGTTCATGGATGCAAAATGTTGGCTTAGTTCAGTGCCAGCCATTACTTGTGCTCACCACTGGGAAGTTGAGGGCAGAGAAAAGTGCTCAGTCACAGCATGTCATCCTTAGAACAGCCAAAAGAGATCAGGGCTCTTGGGGTATTTTGGTCTATCCCAAGACTCTGCACAACACAAAGAACTGTTGCCCTGTCCTCATCTGTGCAGATGGCATCTCCTTTGGTTGTTGTGCTGAGCTTTAAAGCAAGATGGTTGCCACAATACTCAGCATGACAGGATAAACCACCCTTCAGTCCAAATATTTTTTAAAAAGTGTGTTGGTTGACTTCCCTTAGGGGTTGTCCAAATGGTGAAAAAACTCCTTACGAAATGTGAGGAGAATCCTACCTGCCCTAATGGCATCCCATGTGATTTCACCCTATTGGAAGGAAGGATGGGGAAAGGCCAAAAAAAAAAAAAAAACATAATTAGAAAAGCCTTCACGGCTTTTCTCATCTTTAAAAAAACAACGAAGCGGGGTGCATTCCTGCTTGTTAGGACAAGCAAATTGATCTGCTTTGCTTGCCCAAACGAGAGAAAGCATGCCCCTGATTGGCCAGACAAGTGCAGGGGATGGGGCTTGCAAGCAAGACAATCAGCCCACAGCCACCATCCCCCCTCCTGAGCAATTGGGGAGGGGGATGTTGGGAGTGTGGCTGTCATTCCCACCCCCTGCCGCCATTGCCGCCACCGCTGTGGGTGGAGAAGGGAGAAGGGCTCTCTCCTCCTCTTCTTCCTCCTCTGGTTCCTTCCCCCCGATCCCGCCACCACCCGGTTTCTCTGCCACCCACCTGTGGGGCCGAAGAAGGGGGAAGAGGGCAAAATAGCCCTCTTCCCCCTCCTCAGCTTCTCTGCTGGTCCCCCCCCACCTGTCCATGGTACCGAGGAAGGGAGAATAGGGCAAAAGAGCCCTCTTCATCTTTTCTTGTCTTCTCCAGCATCCCCCCACCTGCTCGCTCCCACAGGGCCAAGGAAAGGGGGAAAGGGCTGTCTCGCCCTCTTCTCTCTTCTTCAATTGTCATCTGGGATGCAAACCTTATGGGGGCTGCTGGGGATAAAACCACCATTAAGACAAGTCACTGATGCTGCAACTTGCTTTTTCTGCGGGACACAACAGGTTTTGGTAGCTTGTATAGACACTCTATCTTTGCTTTCTCATCTTCCTCCTTTTGCCCTTTGTATTATTATCCCTTATTTTTATTAAAACAGTTACTCTCTCATTGCCCTTTAGCTCTATGATTTCTTCTTTCTTTTCTCAGACCTCTAGCTTTCTGCCATTCTTCCTTTCCTCTGTTTTATCCTATTCTCAATTGTGTGTTGTTGTTGTTTCCTTTGTAGGGGACATTCTCCTCCTGAACACTAGCAGGCTCACAGGGAGGTGCAAGTTCAGCCTCCACAGTCCCATCCTGCCTTGGAGCTCTAGTTCCTGTCTGTTGGAGCTGGCAGTATATTCAAAGGGTACCACTCTCAGAGGATTCTCTGCTGAAATGCGATATGTGGACACTAATCAAAGTGTAGCCATCCATCTGCAAGAAGGACATGAACAGGATGCCTGGTAAGGCTTGGGCTAGCAATTGAATAGACTTCTATAGCTTTTCTTTAAAAATCCTAAGAATAAGAACACGTCCTGAAATGCAATGTATAATTGATTTGAAAAAATCAGATTAATAATATCGTGAGTTCTCTGGCTGGAAATCTGATTCCTGTTGATTTGGATTTAGGGGCATCCAAAATGACTAGATTCTCTCAAATCCAGCTCAAATATGACAGCTTGTCAACAGTTTTAGGACTGTATCAAATGAGGCAAAAACTGCATCAGAAGAAAGCTACAAGAACAAAAACGGGTGACATTACCAGATGTTGTCATCTTTCAGCCGTTCCAGGGCGTAGCGCAGGGTTAGCCCATTAATAAAAAAGGGACGCTTCATTCATGCCCTCGGAATGTCTAAAGAATGTGGGTGTCAATGTCACCCTTTCTGTTCTTGTAGCGTTCTTCTGATGCGGTTGGAGGTGCAAGTTTTGTTCCACGTTCTCCCGCATCTGATAAAGTTCTCAGATCTAACATTTGCTGTTTTCAATGGAGGCCAGGAGTGTGTTTGCACAGCTAAATCTGGTGCACTAGCTGCACCTGTTCCTTGAGATGCCAGATCTGGTTATGGTGACACATGCCTTGATTATATCCCAGTTGGATTAACGTACCACACTCTGCATGGAGCTGGCTTTGGAAACTTCAATGGATTCAAAATTCTGCCAGTTTGGTGACTAGGGCAGGTTATAGGGAACATATAACCCGTTATTGAAACAATTCCACTGGTTGTCGATTTGCTTCCAGGTAGAATTGAAGTGCTGGTTATGGTCTTTAAAGCCCTACACAGCTTGGGTCCAGACTATTTAAAAGACTGTGGCCTGTTTACACTGGCTAGTATGCCAGCTGCATTGTCACAGAGCAATCTAGAATGTTTATAGAGTCAGCTCTCCATATCCACAGATTCTGCATCAATAGATTCCACCATCCACGGCTTGAAAATATTTCCACCCTCCCAAATAATTCCAAAAAGCAAATCTTGATTTTGCCATTTTATATAAGGGACACCATTTTACTATGCCATTGTATATAATAGGACTTGAGCATCCACAGTTTTTGGTATCCATGGGGGGTCCTAGAACCAAATCCCAGCAAGATACCAAGGGCCAACTATATAACTCTGAGAATAGTGCCTCACCATGTCTGCCATTTGGAGCAAGATTTTCACAAATATCACAGCTATATCTTCTTAGAAAAAAATGGTGAAAAAGTGTAGATGGTTTGGTTTTGGTACAATATGGGTGGGAATGATCATGTGAATCGTGGTTACAGAAGATACTCGTTTAGATGTTAAGCTTGTGTTGTCTTGTTTCCACATCAGCTAGTGATATTTTATAAGGTCACATGAACATCCATACATATTTACATAAAATTTCCCTTAACTCATTTTATATTCAGTTTTGCATAATACAGTAGGATTTCTGTATACACTGGGGATTGGTTCAGGGGGCCTGCATGGATACCAAAAACCGTGGATAATAACAAATGCCATTGAAAATAACAGGACTTCTGGTTTAAACTGCAATAGAGTTGCCTTGGAGGATCTAGAAAATGGCTAGAGAGGACACTTTTTCTAGAAAGACTCTATGGTAGGTATGCTGTTTTCTGTCCCATGGATAATTGAATCAGTGGATAATGAATCACTGGATACGGGAGTCATACTATATATGTATTTTTCAAGCATTTTCAAGCATAATATTCATATTGCTGTGCATTATTTTCACTAATATGAACATTTTGCGTGTATGTGTAAGTCATGTGTTTTCACCAGTATACGCATTTTTGCATGTAGGTATCTTCAGAAAATTAGTGACTGTCAAACTATAACTGTGTTGTAGCTCATGTATTGGTTCAGGAAGTGCAATTTAGGAAAGTTTGCATTAAAATATGAACCAAACATATTTCTCCTTCAACTCTAAGTGTGGCCTAGGTGCTGATGTACTACAGTACTCTTAATACTCCCAGCTACTTAACTTTTAACTCAGTTTGAACTTTGTTTACTGAGCCAAACTCTTTTCCTTCACATGTACATCATGCAGAGCCCTGTTTCACTCTACATAGCAGCTTTAATGTCTATATTTAAACATGGAGCAATATTGGCCAATTTAACAAGATATGTCCTCCTGACATAAAATCAATAGTAAAGGCAATGTCATGCTGAGTTTATCTGAATTACTGCTGTAACAATCCATTTTCTAGTGTGTATACAAAGGACTTTGTTCAGGGTTCCGTTAAGGAAATTAAATTGACTCTAAAAAGTTCCTGTTTGGGCCAGCCATAGAAAGAATCTTATTTATGACACTGACTGAAGCTGCTGTGTTTAAATCCTTCAATTACCATTTGTCAAAATCCAACTGCAATGGTGAATACCTGACCAGAGCTCCATGATAGTGATAGGGGTTCACACATTTACTTTTGGAAAAGTAAAGCTTTTCTCCGGTCTTTCACATTCCGGCTGCTGTGCTAGAAAGATCATGTTGTAGAGAAAAATGCATTAGTAGGAGCTAAGGCTGACAAAATGTAGTGCTGTGCTTGTGCATCAGACATAATGTATTCATGATTAAATCTGAAAGACTGCTAGGATGCTGTGCTGTAATTTATTATAGTTGCAGTGTAGAATCAACTCAGTGCTACAGGTTTCTGGCTGCTCTGACATACTATCGCACAAGGGAATCAGCCATGAATCAGAGCTGGTGGGCTGGACAATATGCGTAAGCAAAAAAGGTGCTCATCTTTCAGCACTGGAACATCTGGTATATATACATAATGGCTATAGATCTGTATATATTTTTAAACTTTGATTAAAGCAGTAGTACAAAGAAAGACAGTGAGATAATATAAAAGCTGATGTGATGTTACAGTTTATTTCTGTGCCTCCTTTCAGCCAAAAGGTCTCCAGGGAGGTCAGGGAGGTATAAAAATAAGCTATTTAAATGGGGTAAAATAAAATACAACAAATTCAAGGTAACAATATTGCATTACATTTTTTAAAAAAAAATATGTACATACCTCTACCTTAAGTCCAACCACATTCGTAGTCCTTCCCCAAAACAACTCCCAATAAGCAAAAATGCTAAAAGGGAGCCAGAGTGACAGGTCCCTAGGCATTTTATAAGACAAGGTTGCCCACTGTCACCACTTTTGTTTATTCTTGTACTTGAAGTGTTGAATAGAGAGATAAGATGAAAAAATTCAGGGTATAAGTGCTAACAAATAAGAATATAAGATAAAGGCATTTCTGGATGACTTGGTGATAACATTAGAAAGCCCTTTGGAGTCTATAAAACAATTGATGGGGAAATTAAAACAATTTAGTGATTTGGCAGGCTTTAGGGTAAATAAACAAAAGACTGATATTGACTAAAATATGGAACTGGAAGATCAAAAGGAATTAATGGATAAAACTGGTTTTAAGATTGAGAAGAAGGTAAAATAATAGGTATTACTATATACTATACAATCCTCCCTGCAAACTCCGGTCCTCTGGGAGGAATCGGCTTCAGCCACAAAAATCTAGGCTGTCTGCAACCTCCCAGAGGGCCTTTTCGGTAATCGTCCCCAAATTATGGAATGGGCTGCCAAACGAGATCCGTCAGATGATGAGCTTAAGTAGCTTTAAAAAAACACTCAAGACAGATCTCTTTCGGCAGGCCTTTCCTGATTAGATCCCGGCCTCAGGAGCTGCGTCTCCTGGCTTCTTTTAGTCCTTTACTCTGACTCGCTGGCTGTTGATTTTTGTGTTTGTTTATTTATGTGATTTTAAATTTAGGTGGATTTTAATCTGATACTAGTTTAATATCTTTTATAGGGGAGGGTGGGGTGGGTGGGGCTTAGAGATTTTAGTCTGTATTGTTGTATTTGCAGAACAAGTGGTGGATCAATATAGCAGGAAAGACACAACGCTGTGCAGATCTGGGTGATCTTAGAGGATTTTATGAAGCTCTTACAGCAGTGTTTGGACCTACTTATCAGGTCCAAAGCTCCTTATACAGTACAGATGGCCAAACATTAATTACTGATAAAGTCTCCATCCTGAATCGATGGGCTGAACATTTTCCAAGTCTCTTTAGCACCAACCGAGTAGTCCAAGGCTCAGGTATCCAACATATGATACAAAAACTGATGAAAAATGAATTGGACATCACTCCCACTTTGGAGGAGACCCGTAAGGCCATACAGCAGATGAAAAACGGCAAGGCAGCTGGGATTCATGGAATCCTACCTGAAGTTTGGAAACATGGAGGCCATGCACTCCACGATAAATTCCACGAACTCCTTGTGAATTGCTGGGAAAAAGGGGAACTGCCATCAGATCTCCTAGATGCAGTCATCCTGCTATTGGAGAAGAACTTCTCCCTGAAAGCCAATGTGGCTTCAGAGCCAATAGGAGTACTACAGATATGGTATTTGCCCTTCGACAACTGCAAGAAAAATGTAGGGAGCAGAACAAGGGTCTGTATGTAACATTTGTCGACCTCACCAAAGCCTTCGACACTGTGGATAGAAAAGGTCTGTGGCAGATCCTGGAAAGACTAGGATGTCCCCCCAAATTCCTTAAAATGATCATCTTGCTACACGAGGGACAGCATGGTCAAGTCAGATATGGCGATGCTCTTTCAGAGCCCTTTCTAATAACTAATGGAGTGAAGCAAGGTTGTGTTCTTGCACCAACTTTATTTACAATCTTCTTCAGCATGATGCTCCAAAGGGCTACGACAGAGGTTGAAGAAGACAACGGCATCTATATACGTTATCGTACTGATGGTAGTTTGTTTAACTTAAGCCGTCTGAGGGCTCACACTAAGACTCTAAACTATCTAGTCCATGAGCTGCTCTTCACTGATGCTGCTGCCCTTGTTGCCCACATAGAAGCAGCTCTGCAGCGCCTAACATCCTGCTTCGCAACAGCTGCAGAGCTGTTTGGGCTGGAAGTCAACCTGAAGAAAACAGAAGTTCTTTACCAGCCTGCACCACAGGACGAACACCACCATCCCCACATTGCCATCGGCAAATCTGTGCTCAAGTCCGTTCAGCAGTTCACCTACCTGGGAAGCATCATCTCCTCAGATGCCAAGATTGACAAAGAGATCAATCACAGATTAGCGAAGGCATATAGTGCATTTGGAAGACTTCACAAAAAAGTCTGGAGTAATAAGCACCTGAGGCGAAGCACAAAAATCAGTGTGTATAGAGCCATTGTACTGTCTATTCTCCTTTATGGATCTGAAACATGGGTCACCTATTGCCACCACCTACGACGCCTCGAATGCTTTCATCAGCGCTATATACACACAATCCTAAATATACACTTGACTGACTATGTGACGAATGTTGCTGTTCTTGAGCAAGCAGGGATCACCAGCATTGAGGCCATGATATTGAGAACACAGCTGCACTGGGCAGGGCACATTTCTAGGATGGAGGACCATTGCCTCCCAAAAATACTACTCTACGGTGAACTCACCACTGGTCAGCGTAAGAAGGGTGCTCCAAAAAAATGATACAAAGACTCCCTGAAACAACATCTCAGGCTCGGCCAAATTGATCACCAACAGTGGTCCGCCCTGGCCTCACATCGGGAGGCATGGAGACGCACTATCCACAATGCTGCAGCCTTATTTGAGAACTCACGACGAACAAGTCTTGAAGAGAAACGACAACGCAGAAAGAATCACAACCCAGAAACATCACCCAAGGAGACCTTCTGCTGTGCTTTCTGCAACCGGACATGTTTATCTCGGATTGGCCTTTTCAGTCATCAGCACGCTGGCAGAAAGCCGCCCCGATTGTTTTAACAGAGGGGCGGGGTATAAATAAATTTTATTATTATTATTATTAAAGCGCAGGATGAGTCCTTCCTGAATCTTGGTTTGCAAAGAAAAGCCAGAGAGGGGGTTGTATTTTAACAGTTGTAAGCTGGCCCAATTGTTTTTAACAGAGGGGTGGGGTAAAAATAATAATAATAATAATAATTATTATTATTATTATTATTATAACATGAATTGTATGTTATTTCTGTCAGGATTATGGGACATGCAATCTGATACATTTATACTGTAAATAGCAAAAGTTTAACTTGTAATAGCCTGCAGGGGCCAGTGGTGAGATGATAGCTACAGCTGGGCTGTGTATCACGATTAAAGGCCTGAGAAAGTAACCTTGAAGTGAAAGTTATCTCTTTGAGAGAATATGCTGTAATCTATAAGAGAACAAAAGTCCCTGTAAACTGTGTACTGTTATTCAATTATGCAGTGTAACTGTGTTTCAGTTCTGTCCTGGGGCTTTGCAGTGCCAGAGCTGTTTTCTACAGAGAGGAGTCTCTGTAATACTGTAAATACTTCAATATGCTGTAGTAAAGAGAAGTAGATTTAGACACACATCTCTGTCTGTGTGCTTATTTTCTTTGCCTGGAGGGTGAAAACTGCTAAAAACTTTTTGCTGCCTGGACCTCTTGATATGCTCAGAGACTACCAGTGCGCTAATGTGTCAATTTCAAAATAGTTACATCAAGACATGGAATGAAATTAAGAAAGATATGTCTAACAATTTGTCATTGTTGGGGTGAATTTCAGTGATAAAAATGAATGTTTTTCCTAGAATGCTGTTTTTATTTCAGACAATTCTGGTTTTGACAACAGGTGCACCATTTAAGCAACAGCAGAGAAACATATCCAAGTTCATATGGCAAGGGAGGAAAAAACAAGTCAAATTGAAAGTTTTTTCAAGATGCAAAACAAAGAGGAGGATTAGGTTTACTGAATTTGAAATTGTATTTTGGTGCCTGTTGTTTGCTTTGGTTGAAAGAATGGATGGTGCCAAGAAACAAAAGATTACTAAAGTTGGAAGGACATGACCTAAAATTTGATTGGCATGGATATTTATGGTACAATAAAGTCAAGGTGGATGTGGATTTTAATCACCCTTTTGTGAGACATGCCTTATTGAGAATATGGAATAGATACAGGTTGTGTTTAAAAATATCTTTATGGGTCTCAGCACAGGAAGCTTTTTATAGAAGAGAAACAACAGGCAATGAAAGATGGTTAAGACATCAAGATATGTTGGAACTGTCAAGGGGAATACAGTTGTCCCTCCTGTCATGATCCCATAATGCTGCCTCAAGGTTGATTGCAACTCCCATCGTTCTGTCAGAGAACTACAATTACCTTTATGTGTCAATAGCATTGTCTTGCCAGCATAGTATCAGCTAAGAAAAGGGTTAATGGAAGGGAGGGTCTAAAACACCACCTCCACAGAAGCTAATGAGATGACATCATCAATGATACCACCTAACCTGAAATGGCCAATCACAGCTCTAGACCTGGGAACTCTAACTAAGATATAACTGCTTTTGTGTGAATCCATTTGGTAGAACAACTGAGACCATGTGTCTTTGAAGGAGGGCATAAGTATGGCTGGTAGAGTAAAGCCATCCCCATCTGGCTTGGCTCCCAGTTTGCCTGGGTACCATCTGAAGGCAACGAACTGCAAGGTAGGAATTAGAGCCTTTTAGTTGCATTAGGGAATTTCTTTTAACTTCTCTACTTTGGTTGGATGTAGTTAAATTAGTAACTGAACGTAACTTTGAATAATTGAATGCTTTGATTTGAATACTCTATGATTCCCATAACTTTAAGCCTGCCTGAGGTATGGGAGAATCCTGCCTCATGTGGGATTGCATGACTTGAACTCACTTGAATAAAGTAAACTTATTAATCTTCCTATCATTGATGCCTACATGTGCCTATCTCTTGATCATGCTACTTTGCTTTTTTCTCTGGGGGGTAAGAGGAAGGAGTTAGTTGATTCTATAGTGGCAAGGAGTTCCACTAGTTATCAGAGACCCTGCACAGCTTCCCACTGCACTGTGTGTGAGAAAGGGGGGGAGGTTCTAAGGTGAAAGGATCCTCAGTCTGAACTCACTGGATGGTGGCAGTAATGTTGTTTTGGGGGGCTGCAGGGGGCATCCTGGAGTGAGGCTTCTCAGGGTTACCTCTACAGGGAAGCTAACCTGGGGTCCAGGGGAATGGATTTGGTATCCACACATTTAAGTATTCATGGCTTGAAAATATTCTTTAAAAAATAATAATCCAAAAAGCAAACCTTGATGTTGCCGTCTTATATAAGGGACACCATTTTTCTATGGACCTGCTTACAGAGGGATATAGTTTTCAATGATTTTCATATTTACAGTTAAATTAAAGATTAAAGACTAATACATAGTAGAAACCAGAACTATTTCTTTTGGGCAAACAATTGGAAAAGCACTATGGGAGAATACTTCAATATATGATCATGGCAACAGGACTTTTACATGCCCAGATATGGAAGAACTTAGAAATTCCGATGATGGAAAAATGGTTGCTAAAACTAAATGAGTTAGCAAAAATGGATAAACTATCTAGTTTAACTAGAGAAAGCTCAATAGAGACTTTTTTCTGAAGACTGGAAATCTGTTTTAAAAAAATTAGGAAAGAAGAAAATGTAATAATTATAGGTTTTGAGAATTAGTAAGAAGTAGCTGTTAGAAGAAGTGTGTATATACATATGTGGTGGGAATGTGTACAGTGCAGAGATTTTGGCAGGAAATAAATTATGAAATAAATGGAATATTAGGGAAAACTTTGGAATTAAATAAAGAAAAATGTATGAATCTAAGTGTAAAGAATTTGGTATTGGATAGAGATTAGGTGTATTTGCTGAAACAAATGTTGAGGGCAGTTCATGTGGTTATAGCCTTTGGATGGAAAGATTAACAAAAATGGAAGGTGGATAGATGGCAATATTATATTTTAGAATATATAATGTTTGATTTTATATTAGAAAGAAGAATGGGGTGTGTGGGACAATTGAAAGGAGGAGATTGACTAAGGAAATGGAATAAACTAATAGAAATAATTAAAGAAGAGGAGGGGTACAAAATTATAAAAGAAACAATTAATATGATTCTCCAAATCAAAGGAAAGGGATTTTGATTAAATAATAACTTGCTACTCAGTGGGGTGGGAGTGGGAGGGAAAGAAGGGTTATAATAGAAGGAATATCAAAATATGGGTTATTGGGATAATAGTTATATGTTAGTAGTAACAGTTTTGTATTAATCTTTGGGAATATCGTGTGTGTGTGTGTGTGTGTGTGTGTAAAATAATGTTTGCTAACTATTCCAAAAAATCAATAAAGTTTTATTTAGATGTGTGTGCACACATAGTGATCACACCATGGCTCTATTTTAACTTCCATAGCTTCATCCTGTGGAATTCTGGGGTTTATAGTTTGATGAGGTACTAGAGAAGCTATCTGAGTGAAAATTCAAAATACCTCTCTCTAAACTACAAATCCCAAAGTTCTGTAGGATGATCTCGCTTCTGAAAAGCTTGCCCTGTTAATGCAGTGCTCACAGGGGCATCAGGTCACCCTGGAATCCTCACCCAGAAGTCAACTGTAATGAGCTTTTGTTGTTTTATTGATTTTTAACTTCTTTTAATAGATTTAAATGGTTTTAATTCTACAGATTGCTTAATTGTATTTTAATAATAAATCTGTAGATATTTTATTGATGTTTTCATACACATTTTGATTTGTATTTGTTTTAATCTTTGTAAGTTCCACTGAATAACAGTATTGGGAGGAAAGCAGGCTATACATGAATTACTAATAAGATGTCTATTTTCAGTAATACTTGCTTTGTTTGGTTTTCTGTTTTCTTGGATCATTACAGTGTGCCCTTCCCATCCATGGAGGTTCAGTTCTGCCCCCCCCCATGGATGAGAAAAAGATGCATGCACAATCCCCATTATAGTCAATGGGCGGCAACATGTGCGTGGCCGCATGCATGCACCACCATTGACTATAATGGGGTGGGGCGATCCGCAATGCTCCAGTCCACTGATGGCTAGCCCACTGATAGGGCAGACCCACTGTATTATGGCAATTGAAATAAAATAGTTAAAACAGTTACCTCTGGAGGATCTCATGTAGGTCTGGGTGATGATTGCTTACAATCAATATTTTTGTTAACTCTTTACCAAAATTTGCAAATGTCTAAATATTCAGAGCTTGTGATTTTAAAAGTCTGAATCTGAAAGAAACCAAAACAGACATATTCATCCACTGAGACCTTTGAATGCTACACAACCCAAAAAAAAAAAAAATGGGGGGGGGGTAAAAAATTTGAAAAGGCAGTTATTTGAATGTGTACAATCTGCCTACACGATTTTTACCCAACCCCTAAACTCCGTATGACCCCCCCCCTTGCCCAGCTGGTGAGCCGAGCGGAGGTTTTAAATCTCCCGCCACTTTTTTAAAATTTATTTAAAAGGGTGCCTGTAGAATTTGGCATAAGATCCAAAATCAGTTTTATGTAAAACTACCGAATTGGCTTTCCCCTCATGAGGCTTTCTTTGGGAGGTGGGAAAATTCAAGGATCTGGCTAAGATACACTGATCTAACTGATTATGAAGCATGGAAAAAAGGAGAAGGAATAAATCTATACACACGGGAAGATCTGGAAAGAAGAGGGGTGGAGGTGAATTGGTTCAAATATCTGCATATTAAGAATTGATTTCAAGAGGATAAAAAAATATGACTTTGAAATGTCAGAAACTGATCTAGACAAAATAATATGGGGAAAGGTGAATAAAAAAATATCTAAATTTTACAAATTACTATTAAAAAGAGAACTGGAAAGAGAGTTGGTGACAGATGCTATGACTAAATGGGCCCAAGATCTATATGAGATGATAACTATAGATGATTGGGAGAGATCATGGAAAGAGACAAACACGTTTACAGCATGTCTAGCCTTGAAGGAAAACCACTTAAAGATCATCAATAGATGGTATCTAACCCCAGCGAGAATAAGTAAAATGTACAAAACAAATAATAACAAATGTTGGTGTTGCAAAAAAGACATCGGAACGATATATCATATGTGGTGGGGGTGTCCAGAAATTCAAAAGTTTGGGTTAAAGATCCACAAGACAATTCAAAAAATATATAGTACATACTTTGTTATGAACCCTAAGCTTTATCTGTTAAATATGACTTCTGACCTCGAAAAAAGATTTAAACAACAACATTGGAGAACATTACTTTATGCAATCACAGCTGCAAGGCTATTGATAGCTGCTAACTGGGGGGGAAAAAGAAACTCCGTTACTAGATAACTGGTTACTTAAACTCAAAGAGATGCTAGAGAATGATAAATTAACATATATTTTAAATAAAACAAATACGAAAAACTTGGAAAAAGAATGGCTTCCGATACAAGAATATTGGAAAAGAAGATGGAATATTAAGACATAATATTAGACTGGATAACAAAGGCAGTGTACCAAGAAAGAACAGTAAAAGATGTATGATGGAACACAACTGGTAAAGGCTGGCTTGAAACAGAGAAGCAAAAGCTTCAATAATAGCTTTAATATTTCTGGATTTTGAGGAAATGGGGTGGGGGAAGTGTGTATTGTAACAATAAATAACAAAGGAGAATATAAATGGTGGAAAATGAAAGAAAATAGGAAAAATATTAGAAATAATAGAATAAATGGAGGAGATGAAGAGGAACAAAGGATAAGCAACTCAGACAGGTGGTGGGTCGAAGGAAGTTAAAGGAAGATAGAAAGGGGAAGGATGAAAAAGTTGAGTATGTGGGAAGGTTAGAGAAAGTGGAGAAGGCTGATTAGAAGGGAGGGTAAGGAAGGAAGGAAAGAAAGAAAGAAAGAAAGAAAGAAAGAAAGAAAGAAAGAAGTAGTGGAAGAAGGAGGTGAAAGATGGGAGAAAGTGGAACTAGTTGGAAAGTGAGGTTTAAATGGAATTAAGTATGAATGATACAAATTAACTAAATATTGTAAGATGTGCAAATAATTAAACTGTTACTATTAATAACAATTGCTATTATGGTTATTGCTAATTCAATTGTATTGTTATATTATTTTTTTATGGTGACAGTGTAAAGGAAGATTTTGATGTAATAAAAATATATTTAAAAAAAAATAAAAATAAAAAGGTGCCTGTTATGCAGACAGTCAGTTTTTTGTATTTACAATATTAAATAAAAATGAATAAATGTTAGAAATCTCCATTTCATGCCCTTACCAGACTCTCGCATAGCCGGGAATCCAACATGGTGGCTGCTTCCAATTCCCCTCTTTGCTAGCCCCACCCCCTGTGCTCAGCCAGCCAATCAGATTACACTGCCTGTTCATATGTGTGTGAATGGGGTGTACAGATGATCAACAATATGAACGGCTGTACGAATTTTAGGTCAAGATCCGCTAATCCTCCCGAACGTTGAATCCACATACCGTAGTTTACGGGGGATTCGCTAGCCCCCCTTCCGAAAGACACTTATGCATCCAAATGGCCATGTGTACACATGATCAATCTTTCGTACACCATATGTATTTTTTTAATCGTGTAGATGGGGCCTTTATTTGATTCCCAGTGAATTTGGCCATGATAATGCTGAATTAGTATTGGCAACTCTTTCACAATTGGGGAGTATTTCATTTCAGTTCAATCTTTAAAAAAAGTTACTTACATTTGTAAAACAATTTATTTCGCATGATGTAAAAAACATAAACTTTTTTTTTAAATGGCAAAACTGATAAATTTCCCCATCCCTACTTTCATGTGCCTACTGAGACCTCACAGTATATTGTGGTGGCTTTGAAAGTGTGCAGATTTTAATCCAGAAAATCCTAGGTTCACATCTTACCATAAGACCACCATTTGTGACACATTGCCCCTTATCTGGTGCAATAGAGATAACAGAACTGAGTGGAGATAATAATACTGGCCAATACTGTTGTAAAGTAATAACCAAGATACAATGTGTGAAACATTGCTTATGTTACAAATACAATCTGTGCGAAACAAGACATATGGGTATTTGATATAGGCATTCGAAAATGCTTATATAGCTGTCAAATGTTAATCATGACAATTTGTTTCCCTTTTTTTGCAGGGTGAAATGGAAAGTGCTGATAGGTTCAATTGGGCAAATGGAAAGGCCTTTTGAGATCACGTTGCTGTATTCAGGCTGTAGAGACAAGAGTGCTGGGCTTTTGGCATTGGGCTCATTGCAACTCAGGAACTGTTTTCATGGTATGTCTGAATGTACCCATTCTGTTCAGAAAGTCAGGAGAGTTTTGATTGCTTGTGTCTGTGTGTGTGATTTTTTTTGCAAAAATTACACTTTCTTAATAAGACTCCCAAAATAGGGGAGGGGACTAGCAGCAGTTGACCTGTTTTTTGATGGGGTATCTCTTCAAAGATGGGGAAACTTGAGAATATTTTTTACCTCTGTTCATCAAAATAAACAAATTGTCATATTGCTAAAGTGTTGTTGCTAAAAAATTAATTCTACTCAGTATTTTCATAAGTTGCATTTACAGTACAACACTGTAATTATTAGAATTCACATTTATGGCTGTTGCATCATTGCAATGACCAGAAGTGCCCCCCCAAACCTATCTTTGAAGCCAGGCAGCCCTCCAACAGAAGGATTTCATTGATGCTGGAGAACAGGACACTAAGAGACCAGCCCTCTCCTGGGAGTGAAGTATGATGAGACAAGCAAGGATAGTCCTATCTTAGCTGCTTGAGGCATCATGCATTGCTGCTAGGAAAGGGCTGGATCTGTAATCACCCAGTGCTCCCCTCTCTAGCACTTTGCAAATCCATCTGTTGTCAGGGATGGCTGGCATCAAAGCTAGATTTTTGGGGGGTAGCATTGGGAGATGTAGCTATGATGACAGAGCTCTGTCATCATACATCTCCGAATGCAGAATCTCAGCCTATCTTGTAAACATAGGATGGGACAATGGGGCTGTTCTTCAATAGAACCTGTTGTGTCAGTGGCAGAAGCATTATTTCCCCTGTAACACACACATGTTCCACACCTTCCAAACCATCCAGAGCAGGGTTTCTGACAGAATGGAGAGCTACAGGGAGGAAAGGAAGGACATTTTCAGAATGTCATAAATATATTTCTGACTTTATTAGGTTTTTGAAAAATATTTGTTATTACACATCTCAAACCCCTTTCCGAGTTTTCTGTTTGTTCATTTGCTTGCTTGTTTTCTTGCTTAAAAAAACAGCAATAATATAAAACAGATTTATTCTTCTTGTGGCTTAGATGCTTTAAATGTTTGTGCTAGGGAAAATATTTAGTGAAAAATATATAAAACAAAAAGGGAACTTGAGTGATTTAAGACAAACAATGATTTATCAATGGGCCTGTGAAATGGAGTATAATGTGAATACAAAGAAATATGGTGACAGCATGAAGGAAGAACTGAAAAAGCAGATAATAAATTTTCCTTATTGATAACCCAGCTGCCACCTTCCAGGGAATCTAATCCTGGAAGGCATCACTAAATCCACCACCTGCAAAGGTCACCTGCTTGTTTTTCAGGAACTGAACTTGTCAGGCTTACCGTACTTACATATCTCCTTAATAGTAAATAAGCTAATGTCTCTTTGAAAGAATGTCTTCCTTTTCTGCACATGAATTTTAATGGCTACGTGACAGCCTTTAAACAATGGAAATGAATGGTATGCAACTTTGTTAACACTGCCTTTTTTGTTAGCCCTTGAATAAGGCCTTTACCCTTTCCTAGCCCTTTCCTAGCAGCAATGATCCAGCCTCTTAGGGGCTTATCGCATGAGGGAAGGGAATCAGCAATGCAACCCAATAATAGGCTGGCTACCTTGCCTTACTGCATGGCATCAGCATGTTTCAGCTGTTCTACTATTCCGGGCCCATGGGAGATGGTGGTAAACGTGAGTCTTTTTGCCAACTGGAAAAATCCATTAGCAAAAAGACCCACCTTTACCACAGTCATCCACGGGACTGGAACGGGTGAACAGCTGAAACATGCCAACGTTGTGTGGTAAGACAAAGTGGGACATGCTGTTCTCAGGCTTCACTTCCACTTCCTTTCCCTTGTGCAATAAGCCCTTTAGACAGGAGCATTAAGTTGAGTGGCTGAAGAACCATTTTTCTATCAAGGGCAATTGACCCATAAAAAAAGGAGGTCTTACACACACATACATATTATTTAAGTTGTTCTATTATATGTTTTTAGTTGAATTTGGGATACTAGAAAAATATCTATCATGTAGGAAGATTTGGGCACTTCTTTGGTGGCTTTTCTTTGAGAAGGTCATCAGGATAAGAAAGGACTAGATGCTCTTCTTGTTGGCCCTTCCCAAGTATGTGTTAGGGATGGAAAGAATGTTCACCATTTATTTGTTTCTTGGCAAAAAAAAAAAATATGGATTTCCTGACATTTGAGAAACCCAGTTGGGAAGAAAAGTACAGTGGTGAGAATTTTGCAGTTTTTACCAGTATTTGCACAACCTGACGTGTTTCAGGAAATTATCCTGTGCAGAAATATTTCGGGGGGGGGGGTATGCATGAGAATTGTGGGACTTTATGCCTAACCCACCCACCCCACTGTTTCCAAGCAGCCATATGAGTTTTGTTTGCAAGATTGATGTTTTCTACATAAAAAACAAGTAATCTTGCTCAACAAAACAAAAAGTCTTCCACAAGAAAAGATATTTTAGGCAGCAAAATCTCACACAACAAAAATATTGTGCATGAGTCAACAATATTGCACAAAAACCGTACAGACAAAAACCGAGTGCAAAACCCATCAATCTTGCACACACACAAAAATAGGCACATGACTTTGTTGTGCAAGACTGCTGTTTTCTGTGCAATACTTTTGTTGTGCAACATGTTTGTTGTGCAACATATTTTTTCTTTAAGATTGCTGGGGTTTTTCCATAGAAAACAGCAATCTTGTAAAAAACACACACACACACACACATACCTAGCAGGAAATAATATTTCCTTTTCATTTTTGCACAAACCCCCACAATTCTCATGCAAAAAACCCCTCACCTATTTCTATGCAGAATAATTTCTCAAACTCTTCAGGATGTGTAAATATGAGAATTACACAGAAATATTTGTTTTCTTTGTTGCAATGGGGAGAAAACTATGGAAATTATTATCCTCTCTTGCGCTTTCAATAAATTATTTACAGTCCTTTTCAAATTTGCTATAGAACCAAAGGATGATAAAATAAAAAATGTATTTATTTTCACTGCACATGAACCAGATGTGCCTGGCACTATTGTAAATAGATTTATTGCCAGAGTTTCAATAGATAGGGGAGCAGTAAGCCCCAGCAATTTTATGCCCTGAATTCAGGACTTCTCCTTTCTATGGGTTTATTTCATCAGCCGTGCAACCATATTTTCCCCTGTATATGTAAATTTAGAACTCTGCCTCTTTCATGCATTTTTCCTAGGCGGCCTTGCTGAAAGGTGGGGTGTCACTATTATAAACAAAATAAGTATAATTTGTCTATTCTTTCTGCTTTCAAAACTCATTTGTGGGTATATTTCTTTCACTGTTTCCTGTTCACTGTATAAACAGCAGGGAATGAAGTTCAAAATAGGCCTATCACAACCATGATGTAGGCATTAGTCTATAATTTTCTTTCTTTTTTCTCTCTCTTTTTTTTTTAAGACAAAGAAGGACTACGCCTTTCCAAATATGGTAAGGGTTCAATTGTCCCCTGCCCACACAAGGTTTGTGTCAGCCAGCTCCAAGTCTGTGATTTCAGCACTGATTGTTCTGCCAGAGAAGATTATGAATCTTTCTGTGGTAAGTGTGGATCTTTCTCCCTCACATTACCTTTCAGTGGATTGTTATCTGTCAGCTTGCTTATGTGAGGATTTCAGTCCTACTCCCTTCTGCCTTACAGGTTCCCACAAAGGTAGCAAAGGAAAATAGCTCTAGTAAAGCCTCCTCAAACCTGGTGCCCCCCATGTGTGTTGATTTTCAAATGCCATTGTCCACATGGTCACATTGGCTGGAGATGATGGACAAAACACCTCTAGAGGGCATCAGTTTGAGAGAGGCTGTTACAACAGAGGTAAAAATAAAAAAAGGCCCAACTCTGTCCCCTCAGAGCTTGTACCTGAAGTCTTTAGGATCTGTAGCTGAAGCTCACTTTCTTCCATGCAAAGTTTTTGTATGAAGTACCTGAGCCCTGCTCCTCACAAAGGAGATATGATATGGCTTCCCTCTTGATAGAGTTACAAACTTGGTAGATGAAGGGAATGCTGTGGATGTAGTATATCTTGATTTCCTCTTAATCCTGGAGAGAAGTGACTAGTGGGATGCCACAGGGTTCTGTCCTGGGACCAGTGCTATTTAACATCGTTATCAATGACTTGGATGATAAAATAAAAGGCATTCTTATCCCATTTGCAGATGACACCAAATTAGCAGGGGTAGCCCCAGAGGACAGGGATCAGAATTCAAAATTACCTTTATAGATTAGAAAGCTGGACCAAAACTAACAAAATGAATTTCAACAGGGAGAAATGTAGGATACTACGGACTTTTTTGGACAAAGGAAAAATAACGCTAGCAGCCTCGCCAGGTTGCGAGGCTGCAGCGCTAGAGGGCATCAGTTTCGCATGACGCCTCTTCGGTCAACTGACGGTCAAATCTCCCAGCGGTACTGCAACAGTATCGCTGGGAGAGGCGTCATACGAAACTGGCACTCTCTAGCGCTGCAGTCTCGCAACCTGGCAAGGCTGCTAGCGTTATTTTTCCTTTGTCCGAAAAAGTCCTACACTTGAACAGTAAAAATGAAATGCACAGATATAGGATGGGTGACACCTGGTTTGATGGCAGTACATGCGAAAGGGATCTAGGAGTCTTAGTGAACCACAAGCTGAACATGAGTCAGCAGTGTGATGCAGCAGCTAAAAAAGCCAATGCGATTCTAGGCTGCATTAATAGGAATATAAAAGATTCCACCTAAATATTAGGAAGAACTTCCTGACAGAGCTGTTTGCAAGTGGAATGTATTGCCTTGGAGTGTGGTAGAGTCTTCTTCTTTGGAGATTTTTAAACAGAGGCTAGAGGGCTATCTGTCGAGAATGCTTTGATTGTGTATTCCTGCATGGCAGAGAGTTGGACTAGATGGCCCTTGCAGTCTCTTCCAACTCTATGATTCTATGACTCCTTCAGGATCCTGAGGACTGGATATCATCTCCTTGGTAGACATTTTTGTTTTTTAAAAAATGTATTTATTGTAATCTGCCTTGGGGAGCTTTGTCAAATACAAAATTGTAGGATATAAATATATTACCTCCCCAATGTTTTTATCAAAATAAAGTTGGGCATAATGATTAATGTGAAGTATCATGGCACTGTACATAGAAGAAGTTATAATAAGCCTTGGTCAAATGCCATGCCTACTTTTGTTTGCTAACAAAACATAACAAGAGAAAACCTAGTTCAGTGTAGCACACTCATCCTGTTTTCTTTCTTAATAAGATTTATATCTCCCTAGCAGACACTTTACCTGAGGGTGCACATTGTTCTTTTGAGGAGGGTCTCTGTTCTTGGACATTGGGCAGTGATGTGAATTTTTCCTGGTCTATTGGTGGATTTTCAAAGATGAAAGAAGATCTGCTTAGAGAATCTGCCTTACACACCACTGGAGGTATGTTTCATATTTGGCATCTTCCTGTTTAACCAGAACCTGAGCCAACATGGTTTAATGGTTTGAGTGTTGGACTAGGATTCCAAAAGACTGGGGTTCAAATCCCCACATGGCCATGGAAACCACTGGGTAGTCTTAGGCAAGTCAGTCAGCTCCTGAAGCATGAGAGGAAATCAATTAAAAAAAAAACCCTCTGAACAAATCTTGCCAAGAAAACCGCATGATAGGTTGCCTTAAGTCAGAAATGACTTGATGACACACAACAAAAACAAAAGCCACCTATGATGTTCCAAAGAAGCAGCAATAAAGGAAATGTGATTAACTGATACTTCTCCTGTGTTTATGGGTAGGGTTGCCATAAGTCCTGGAAAACTGGGAAAATCCTAGATTAATGGGACAGAAAGTTGTCCCGTCTGGTTGGGCTGCTTCAAGCAGCAGATCCTGGATTCCGACTCCAGGCTTTCTGCCTGCAGGCTCTCTGCTCTGGATCATGTGGGGAGTGAGTGCAGAAAGCAGGAAAGTGCAGTCTAGGCTAGGCGGGAGAGTGCAGTGTGCAAAAGGTGGGAGTTGGAGTGTGCAGACCAGGCAGCAGCAGAGAGAGAGCGAAGGAAAATCATGAGAAAGGAAAGAAGGTTAGCAATTTACGTGTGTGTGTGTGTGTGTGTGTGTGTGTGTGTGTGGTGAGTCTGGTCTCCAAGTCACTGCCTGTGTAGAAGCTCTCAGGGGGTGCACCTTTTGGTCATTGCCGGGAGGCAGGATGATGGGTCCTTTTCCCCACTTACGTGATCAGCAGTTGCAGCTGTGCGCTCCTTTGCCCCAACCCCCCAATCCCACCTGGCCGCCTCCTTGACCTGCAGGGCTTCACCTTCCTATCAAAGCTCACGGACTTGCTGGACGAAGGCAGCTGGGTGGCTCTCTTACGGCCTATCCACATTGGCGGTGGTGGTGGCAGGAAGGCTTCCAGAAGGGGAGGGAGGAGAGAGCCATCCTCCTCCTCCCCGGTCAAAATGTGGGTACTTTTGTCCCAGTTTTGTGGCATAGAATTATGGCAACCCTATTTATGAGCCATGCCCTTTGCAAGGAAATGTACTTATCCCCCATATTGGAGGAGTACACATCTAACCATCAGAGACAGGCATATCTTTCCCCTGTGCAAAAAGTCTTAAATGTTTGAAAACTGGCTAAGAAATAAATTAAATAAAGTAAAATATTTTAGTTGGATCTTAATGGGGTATGATAATGAATCAGTGCTAGTAATGTATTATCAAACAATGTGTCAGCATTCTCCAAAGGATGTCATTCAATAAGGCATGTAACATCTAAATATGTAATGTATCTAAAGCTATAGGGAGCATAGATAATGGGAGCTCCAATGTATCATCTGGCTGCTTGTCTAAAATGTTGTGGAAACTTTCCTGAACTGCTTCAGGCCTTGTGAATATCTGCAGTAGCTTCTAATATGTCACACAGAGATTCAAGTCAGATACGCATTTGACCCATGCAATGCACTGAAGATTTTCATTCATGCATGGCTACATGGATTACAGATCAAAGATAGTCCAGAACCTGCAAATGAAGACATTCTAGAACCTCACATGGTACAGTAATGATATTGCAGAACCTCATATTGCAGAATAAGGATATTTTGGAACATGCAAAGTGAGGGCATTCCAGAACCTCACATTGAAGAATGAGGATATGCCAGAACCTGCTGGTTCCATCAGCAGATTATGGTAAATCCTGAGTCTAATTTGCTGAGAATTCCACCAGAGCACAACCCTGACTGACCTTCTTTTCAGTTAAAACTTTGGTTAAAATTCTTTTCCAGGTCACTATCTGTATCTTCATGTAGATAGCAACCACACAAGTGGTATTGCCAAGGTGTATAGTCCTAATCTCCCAGCCAGACTTGCCAGTGGAGTTTACCAGGTATGTTGTTCCTTGTCTTCAATTCATGGGGGCGTTTAGTATTGTGAAACTCATTTTCCTGTCTTTTTACATGCATTTTCCTGTCTTTTTACATGGTATTTTGCATGCATTTCATGTTCAGTTGAAACACCACAGATTGTACTACTTACATTTCATGACTATTTTTACCCACTTTTACAATTTTTCTCTTGTGCTCAAATATCTTGTCTATTGAGGATAATATTTCACGCATCTGATCTTGTATTTACTGATTATGCATTTGCCATAATAAATCTATTAGTCTATTAATAAATCTGTTATTCTTTAAGATGCCAAAAGCCTCTTTTAGTTTTTGTTGCTCCCTAATAACACAGCACCCTCTTTGGTAATTTAATAATCTTGGTGAAGTGTGGTATACTATATTGTGTTTTTTGCTTTTGCTGTAAATTCTGCAGCTTAGCCTGTTGGTAAGAAGTGAAAGCATCCAGCCACGTGAATGAACTTATCTTAAATGGACCTAACCCTGCAACAGTTCAAAGGGTTATTTATCAGCTGCAACCTGGCATTAAGTTTCCTTCCTCTGGATAGAGCTTTCTATATCATCCATGATGGAAGTTATGCTTGCTCTCATGCTGGACAATTAAACCAATTCCTGCCCTGAATAATAAAAATAAAATAAACTTCTTCAAGGGGAGTTCATGCTTGGCCATAACTGTGTGAGGGGAAGCAATGGTTCTTAACACTGGTTCTTAGCAAAGATTCACATGAGTATGGGATAAGAAGACAGGAATCTTGTGGCATCCTTAAAACTGACCACTTTATATGGGATGTGATAGTACGGTGATGGGTATCTACTCCAGAGAGGAGTGTGGTGATGGTCTTTGGACTGGTGCCAGTTTGTGAGTCATTGATTGCTGGTCTGCAATGGGTTTGCATGAAAGAAAAAACTGTTCTAGCCAATGGACACAAAAATGGCACATTATGAGGGGGAAATTGCCAGAGTCCCCCACATCAGAAAGCCTGAGAAGCACTGGTTTGGTCCACTCCAACTAGCACCATTTTCTCCATGTGGTCACAGCCAGTCTGGGTGATTTTAATATGTGTAAATGCTTGATTTTAACATCACAAAATTCAGACCCTTATTACACATGCTAAAATTGCTCAGGCAGAGCCCTCCTTGGCTGTACTGTATCCACACGGGGGAAATTGTATGTGGATCAAGAGAACCACACAGCTCTCTGTAGCAGCTCCTAGGCACATACATGGAATTACATTTTTACTGTACAAATGACTGGCATGAAGTAATGTGATCTTCTCAGTTTATACATTAAATAAATTAAAACAGATTAGATTAAATAAATTAAATTAAATTAATTGAAGTCATAATCATCCACTGAGGCTGAATCGTAAGAGATTCAGGACAGACAGAAGGAAGTACTCTTTGACATAGCTGCATTGTTAGATTGTGGGATTAACTTCCACAAGATAATAGTCATGGCTGCCAACTTGGATAGCTCTTAAATGGGATTAGAAAAATTCATAGAAATTAGGGCCATCCTCCACTGAGTTTAGGGCCACCAGCATGCCCTCCAGCATTTCTCAAATGAAAACCAGAACACATGTGGCTAAGAAGCATCAAAGTGTGGTCAAGATGGCAAAAGTTATTAATGAGGAGAAACAGAAAAGCTAGGAGAGACTGCAGCAATTTGCTTTAGCCTGAGCCCACTGGGAAAGGCAAGGCTCCACACACTCTTGTCCTCACTCTTCTAATGAGTAAACTGAGTGCAAACTACTTTGGCACTTTGAACTCAGTTTGCAGGGACTGAAATAAGCTGAGAACAAAGGAGGAAAGTGAGAGGAGGAGAGAGAAAGTGGAACATTTTAAAAGCAGCTGGAAAAAATGGGACAACAGAGGATTAATCTTTTCCAAATCAGAACTTTTGGAAGGTATGCATTAGCCACAATGGGGGTATATTTCTCCTGTATACAGTTTCTCTCTCTCTCTCTCTCTGGCTTTAATTAAAATCTCTCTGGCTTTTCTTCGCAAACAAAGATTCAGGAAGGACTCATCCCGCGCTTTCTGCAAGCGCACTGATGACTAAAAAGGCCAATCCGAAATAAACAAGTCCGGTTGCAGAAAGCACAGCAGGTCTCCTTGGGCGATGTTTCCAGGTTGTGATTCTTTCTGCGTTGTCGTTTCTCTTCAAGACTTGTTCGGCATGAGTTCTCAAATAAGGTTGCAGCATTGTGGATAGTGTGTCTCCATGCCTCCCGATATGAGGCCAGGGCAGACCATACAGTATACTTCTTTAAATCAGTAGCTAGATAATGGAAGAGAATGGTCGCTGTAATTGCACACATATCCTGATGGGAGGCTTTGTATAGACAGCTCTTTGGTCACTATATGAACAGAATGCTGGACTAGCTAGACCTTTGCTCTGAACGAGCATATTCTTATTACTTCTTATCTATATTCTTATTACTTCCTTGGTACAGCTATGGCCGTAGAACCACCCTGTATAAAAGAATGTTCAATACATATCAACCAAGCCTATAATCTTGAAATGTAATAGGTACATCAAGAAGGACTCTCATGGAAACTCTAATGGAGAATTCCTCCCTAATTTTTCACTGTGCCATTATCCTTCTCTTTAGGTGCAGTTCTCAGCATACGTTTTTGGCAATTACAATGGTACTATCTCAGTCATTGTCCAAGAAGAGGCAGATGAAAGCAGTGTCACACTTTTGGTGTGGGAAAGAACAGGGAGCTGGAGTGATCACTGGTTTCTTATAACACTGGAAATGCCAAGCCTTCAGAACAGGTAAGGACTGACCATTGTTAACATAACATCACAAAGTGTGCACCATCATTGAGCATGATACTTTCCAGGGTCATGACAAAAAATAGGGTCCTGGACTAAGGTGCTTTCTAAGATTTGACACCCAAGATTACATAGAAGGGATGGAGGAGAAGGGAAATGAAGACCAAGAGGAGGAGGAGATGTTCAGTCACACATATTGGCAAAGACTTGTGATGAAGCCTTCCCCTAATAAAAATGGTGTGTGTTGAGGAAATGTGAAAGCATAGATTGAGGCTGCACTGCGCTGGGAAGAAGTTCAGAGCACAAGGAACAATAAAGAAGGGCTGAGTTGTCAGCAAGGGCCTAATTTAGGGATGGAGGGAAATGTAACTACATGCAGCCCCAAGGTTGTCATTGTGGCCCTCAACAGACTACATCCATGTTTGTTTGTTTTTTTAAATCGCCCAAAATTCTCCCACACCCTCTAGAGGGTATAAAGTACAATTTTTACATGTCACTCCCATCTCCAGCCTGCCCTTTTATTTTCCAAAAGCTGAAGCGGCTTACATGGAACAAAAACATGATGAAATTGCTCCCTCCCATACCCCCTAGAGCAGGGGTGGGAAAAGTGCAGCCCAAAGAACCTCTTAAGTGTGCTCCTGAAGCCCCCCCAGTCCCCCAAAGCCCTCAGACATCCCCCCAAATTAAAAGAATTTGGGCCAATCGTCAAGTGACTTTTTTGTCCATAACCCAGCCAAAAGCCCCTCAAACTACCCTCAAATGAGGGGTTTGCTTCCCCACCCTCCCCAACCCCTGAAGCCAACAATCAGTCAAAACAGTGACTGGTAGTGACTTCCAGTGTGCCCAAATATGCTGGTGCAGCCAGTTGGGCCGATGCGGAAGGAACAATGGCTCCTGCCCTCTCCATAGTTGTCCACTCCTGCCCTAAATGGTACAGGGAACATTTTGAGTAAAATGGTGGACAGTGGTTGCAGCCAACTAAGGTCTAGTGAGGAGTGTGTATGGTCTCTGGACCATGGCCTAAATCCAGTTGGTAGACCCAGCAAGAGTAGACTCATTCAACTCATGTGGCACTCATGTAACTATTGACTTACTGTAGTTCCTAGCATTCCTCACCATTGGATTCTCTAGCTAGGGCTGCTGGGGGTTGCAGTCTAACCATGTCTTGGAGAGCTGCATGATACCCATCCCTGATTTAAATAGAAGAGGAGATAGTTTGGTAAGTGTAGGTGAAAGAGCTAGAGGAATATATCTAGAGAGGCTAGTCAACGTCTCCTGAGCGAGGTTCACATACTAGCTTAGAGGTTCATAAAAGCCCTCTTCAGGTACAAGGTGAGCTTTTAAAGCTCTTCGATTCTTCTCCATCCAGATCAGAATAGGAGTTGGAGAGAAATCACTGAATTATTGTAGCAGAAAGCTGTCAACATTGCCCACAAATTGGCTGTTGTTTACTTTACAAGATGGCAAGGACATAGTAAACAGAGAACAATGTTTTTATTGGCTGTTTTACAGGTACAACTGCAAACACTTTTGACATTTGGTGATCTGTTGTGTGACCTTTTAGTTGGCTTATGTACAACACAGGGTCTAAATGCCCTAAAGGCACCAGATCTTGTCTGATTTTGGAAGCTAAGCAAGGCCAGTCCTGGTTAGTACTTGGATGGGAGACCACCAGTGAATACCGGGTGTTGTAGGCTATATTTCAGAGGAAGGAATTGGCAAAATGATCTCTGAGTATTCCTTGCCTATGAAAACCCTATGAAATTCATGGGGTTGCCATAAGTCAACAGGCAACTTGAAAGCACACGCGCACACATGTATGACACACATTAATATGGCATTTTAGCATTTTTCTTTTGGCCAGTGTAGAAGCAGCAGCAGCAGCAGCAGTAGTAGTAGTAGTAGTAGTAGTAGTTATCTTTATTTCTATCTCATTGTTTCCCTGATTTGGGTCTCAAAGTGGCATACAATAAAAAGACATTGTTAAAATCAGCAAAATACAAAAATTAAAACAGAATTAAACAACAAAAAGGTTTAAAATAGCTAAAATTTTAAAAACACACACATATACACACACACAACACACACATATACCCCAGAACAACCATTGGCAGAGATCGGCAAAGGCTACCATCACTTTTTCTAGTAACTGTGGAAATTTACTTTCTTGGAGTGCTGCAACAATCAAAACTGATTAATCTTTTGAGAATGTTGTAAGACATTTGTTTCTGATTTAGCATTAAACAAAATATGCTAAATCAATGAGGGGATCCATTTAATGATTTCTTAATGTACCGTATGTATTTTTATGTTATGTCAGGAGTAGGCAACCTGATGCTGTCCAGATGTTTTGGACTACAACTGCCTAGAGCACCAGCTCTTTGTAGACCATAGCATCACATTGGCTACTTTTGTATTATGGCTTCACCCTGTTTTCACACTACAAAAGGTTTGGTGAAAAAAATGGGGTTCACCTTCTCCTGAACAGTCCACAAGACAAAAACCTTTCCTGTTTTGTCTGTCGTTTTGTGTTCTTTTTCTCTGCTGCTCCTCCAGTATCATTTTTGAAGTATCATCTTCCTCTCTTCATTAGCCTAACCTATTGGTGATCACATATGATGATAATGATGATGATGTATTAGCACCATATAGGCAAAAAGGTGTGGCTACATGGAGTCAAATAAAGACCGAGTGTTGTCCTCAGCCTGATGCCAAGGAGGAATGGAGGAGATAAGGAAGCAGACAGGCAGGCATCCTCATTGCCTTGGCAACTAGAGTCAAACTCTGTCTCTTTTGCTCTCATGCTGCTGCACTAATTGACCACTTATTCATGCCACTGGGAACAAATCCTCTCAGGGTCCTCACTATCTATGTGGAAAGAGAATACACTTTCCCATTGCCAATGAGAACACTTTACCTCTACCCCTGGATTCCCAGCTCTACTATTTTGTCCCCTTTCAAGACCACTCCCTCCACACATCAACTGGAAAGCAGGTTGCTCTTTGCAAGGGTTGGAAACATTTGCCAGTACTCTTGTTTGGGCTCAGCTCCATTTTGTAGTTCAGTTTCAGTATTTCTGATATTATGAATCAGAGCCAGCATGGCATAGTGATTTGAGTGCTAGACTAGAACTCTGGGAGACCAGGCTTCGAATCCCTTCTCAGACATGGAAACCCACTGGATGACTTTGGCTAAGTCACACTCTCTCAGTCTCAGAGGAAGGCAGTGGCAAAACCCCTCTGAACAAATCTTGCCAAGAAAACCATACGATAGTGTCGCCTTAGGGTCTCCATAAGTCCAACTGGACTCTAAGGCACACCATAACAGCAAACACTGTATTATGAATACACTAAGCTGTATGGAGCTGACATGAAGAAGATTCAAACTCCTAGTCCAAAATCATATTGGACAATCACAGAATGTAAAGTTCTGACAGTATTCCTATGCTGGGTGTCTAGGGGAGTGCAGGGTGTGTCTTTTTCCAAAGTTGCACAATGGCAGTTAGATCATGTGCAGCAGCATCCAGTGTGTCACATAGAGATGCAGGTCAGGTATGCCATTGACCCAGGCAGTCCACTGCAGATCTTTGTTCATGCATGGCTGGCACATCAAAGGGGAGGACATTCCAGAACCAGCAGAGTGAGGACATTTCGGTGTTATGCTAGCATAAGTCATTAAAAGTCATCTCCTTTCCCCACAATACTTTTCAAAGTCTGCTGGCTATTGAGGCATGTGATTAAAAATGTGTCATAAAATATCTCACATAAAAATGTTCAGTCATGTTAAGAGGTACTCCTTGAGCACCACTCTTGTTTCTAGCTGATGTTCTGGCCTGCCAGATTTTATTCACAGATAGGTTCTTCTTCATTTGAAATCTTAGCATGTTGGCCTTGTGCAGCATTTGTCTGATTAGTATATTTTTATGTCTCCCAAATATATTTATAACAAGACTGTTTTCTCATTGATAGCATATTAAGCAGCATTTGATCTTCCTGTCAATATACCGTACAATTCCCTCATAAATCACAGGGGGATTTCAGCTCTGCTAGCAGGGGCTGTCCTGCTATGTCATTTTTTAAAATATTCTCAAAGAATATTATAAATCTAAGGACCTGTGTTTACTCTGGATACTAAATCAGCAACTGTTCTGCTTTACTCATTAGGATGGTAACATTTTTAGCCATACTTTTAGCAAGAGTGTGCAGAAAAATGCCTCCATTCCAAGCATTATTGATTTCCCTGTCCTTCTAGATAAGCAAGCTAACGTATGTTAATACATCTACTGCTACTACTATGGTTGGTACTGAGCTGTTTTTAATAGAAATGTTATTTTTTTTTACTACAATTCCAACGCCACCAGCCAATATGGCCACTGACCCATGTTGGCTGGGGAATTCTGGGAGATGTGGTTCCCCCCACCAAAAAAAAATTCCCAAGCTTTACTGTATGCTAGTTATGATTGCTTACATCAAGTGTGTACACATACTAAGTCAGATGGAAGGATGAACCCTTCTGATGAGCTGATAACTGTTGGTTTTTATAATATGACATGAAAATTCAGGATGTGTGACTTCATATATATATTCAAGTCCTTTGTCTGAAAACATAATTTACTGCTTTCTTCTTGTGTGTAGAACTTGTGAAATCCCATAACATATGAAACCTGTTAATTATATTGAACTGATGATCTGTAGCTTTCATTTGTGAGTGGCTCATATAAACTTTGGGTCATTTAAATTCAGGTGTGCTAGTTTAATATTTTAAAAATATATTTAATATATTATATGTTAACATAATCTATTAATATAATACAAATATATTAATTTAATAAATTATATTAATACATTTTAATATATTCTCTTTAATATACAGTATTATCTTTTTATCTGTCTCTCTCCCACTTCAAAAATATCTGTGAGTACTGAGGACATGGACAAGCTACTTGGTAGAGTGAGGAAGATGACCTGCCCTCTTGATCCTTGCCCTTCATGGCTGGCCATCCGGGGGGCGGTGCCTTGATGATGTTCCTTAAGGACATCACCAATGCATCCCTCAAGGAAGGGTGTGTTCCATCCTGTTTAAAGGAAGCGGCAGTTAGGCCGCTCCTGAAAAACCTTCCCTGGATCCCCTGAACATGAACAACTATAGGCCGGTTTGTATGTTACCATTCTTGAGCAAAGTGATCGAGAGGGCAGTTGCGCTTCAACTCCAAGTGGTCTTGGATGAAACTGATTATCTAGACCCATTTCAAACTGGCTTCAGGACGGGATTTGGAGTTGAGACTGCCATGGTTGTCTTGACCAATGATCTGCGTCTAAGCATCGACAGGGGTAATGTGTCCCTGTTGGTGATTCTAGACCTCTCAGCGGCTTTCGATATGATAGATCATAGCATCCTCCTGGATCGCCTGAGTGGGTTAGGAATCGGAGGCACTGTGCTCCAGTGGTTCCGGTCCTTCCTCTCGGGCAGGTCCCAGAGGGTGCTGCTCAGGGACAGCTGCTCCAGCAGAAAGGAGCTTACTTGTGGCATTCCGCAAGGCACGTTCCTGTCCCCGATGTTGTTTAACATCTATATGAAGCCACTGGACGAAATTATTTGGAGTTATGGGGCTGGGTGTTATCAGTACGCTGCTGACACCCAGATCTATTTCTCCTTGTCCCGATTGTCGGCCTTGAATTCTGATGGCGTCTCTCCTCTTAATGACTGTCTTAAAGCAGTAATGGGCTGGATGAGGAAAAACAGATTGAGATTAAATCCGGACAAAACAGAGGTGCTCACGGTAGCGGCCCCAAAACCAGGAGTTGGGTTGCAACCTCCAGTCCTGGACGGGGTCATGCTCTCCGTTAAGGACCGTGTTCGCAGTCTAGGGGTGCTCCTTGATTCATCGCTTCAAATGACTAGTCAGGTGAATGCGACGGTCAGGAGCGCCTGTTATCAGCTTCGGCTGATACATCAGCTGCACCCTCTCCTGGAAGTAAGGGATCTCGAGACTGTGGTGCACGCGCTGGTAACCTCTCGTCTAGATTTCTGCAATGCACTCTACATGGGGCTACACTCGTGCTTGGTTCGGAAACTTCAGTTGGTACAAAATATGGCAGCCAGAGTGGTCTCAGGAACATCTTGGAGAGACCATATAACTCCAGTATTGAAATCTCTCCACTGGCTGTCTATCAGTTTCTGGGCCCAGTATAAGGTGTTGGTTATTACCTTTAAAGCCTTAAATGGCTTGGGTCCAATTTATCTTCAGAACCGCCTCCTCCCATACAATCCTCCCCGCGCACTCCGGTCCTCTGGGAGGAATTTGCTTCAGCCACAAAAATCTAGGCTGTCTGCAATCTCCCAGAGGGCCTTTTTTGTAATCGCCCCCAATTTATGGAATGGCCTGCTGAATGATATCCATCAGATGACAAGCTTAAGTAGCTTTTAAAAAGCACTAAAGACAGATCTCTTTCAGTAGGCCTTTCCTGATTAGATCCCAGCCTCAGTTGCTGCGTCTCCTGACCTTTTTTAATCTTGTGTATATTTGTTTTTAATGTGATTTTAGTTAGATGGTTTTAATTTTATATTGTTTAATGTCTTTTTATGGGGGAGGGTGGGGGTAGGTGGTGCTTTTAGTCGTTATTACAATGTTTTAATTGTTGGAAGCCACCCCGATTGTTTTTAGCAGAGGGGTGGGGTATAAATAAATAAATATTATTATTATTATTATTATTATTATTCCTTGTTGAAAAGCTTTCACCTGCAGCTGGTGGCAACCTGGGGCTGGAATTCACAAGCTGACATTGCTGTGGACAATATTACATTTGGCCTAGATTGCTTCTCTAATGGTGAGTTACTTTTTATTAAAGAAGTTTTAATAGGCAGCCAGAATTATAAATGAATATGAGGAATGTGTGCTATGCTCCCAGCATGCAAAAGACAGTGACTAGTTGTGTCTGCATACTGCTTAATTTTGCAGAGCTTAGAAAAGTAACTTTTTTGACTACAAAGTGCTGAATCAGCCAAGGGATTGTAGTCCAAAATGTAGCTTTTCTAAACTCTGTACTTTTGTAATCTTTATGGAACAACTTCCCAAACAGTTGCTGTTGTATTACACAGTGAGCATGAAAGTTATTATTTCCCTGAATCCAAATGACTTCTCTTGTAAAGAACAATTCATGTTAATAGCTTTCAGTCAAGACTATAGGAGAGTTTTCCCCCAGCCACCTCATCCAAAGCTATCAGAAATGTTTTGTGAAATGTGGTTGTACAGGAGTTTGCGCATTTCCCCTGTCCCTCTCATTTTTAAAAGGTCTGTCACCAGCATCTAAGACCAGTCCAAGGCCAGAACTGCATGGATGTGGCCATATTACAGATGGCCATCCTAGCACTGGTTGAATGTCCGTGAGAGAAGAATAAGAGACTCTTTTCTGGTCCAAAGCCAATAGAACATATTATCCGACTCTGTGAGAACACTTTGACATATGCTCCAGCACTTCACAAGTGAAAAGGAGGACCATTTGTACAACCCAGTGGCCATTTTAGAGCCCCTCCACATGAGAAAAAAATATCTGACAATCCCAAGTTTTGTATCTGTACAAACAGATTTTGTTTTGGAGACCCACAATAAATTTTCTTCATCCTGAAGTATTTCCTGGGAATTCCCAGCACTATCAAGGACTTTTCATTCCTCCTTCTCAGGTCAATTTAAATTAACCCAGTATTTTCTGAAATGAAATGTATCTTACCTTGACAGACTATACTGTTTGGTATCCGCTGGGAGTTGGTTTCAGGACCTGCTATAGATACCAAAATCTGTGGGTGCTCAAGTCCCATTATATACAATGGCATAGTAAAATGGTGTCCCTTATATAAAATGGTAAAATCAAGGTTTTCTTCGTGGAATCTTTTGTTTAATAATTTCAAGCCATGGATGGTAGAATCCGTGGATGCCAAATCTGTGGATACAGAGGGCCACCTAGTTAATACTTCACTAGTTTAATATTGCTAAAGCACTTTAGCACTTTGGTTATAAGTCATGAATAATAATAAAGAAAGCTCTGTAGAAATTGTTGAAAAATCAATTTGTAAAATGTTGCATGAGTCTAGATGTGATATGTGATATGTGGGAGTAGGAGGAGGAGGAACCCAAGGATGGGGAAAGGAGGGAAGCCCAGGATATTTCAAAGAAAGAGTTTGAAAGCAAACCAATGAATATGCAGGTAAAATTAAAATAAAAAGAACTGGAACATCTCAATACAGTGGGCCCTCCCAATCCACAGGTTCCCAGTCCATGGTTTCAATCTCCTGCGGATCGTTGCATCCCATACCTAAAATGGCAGCAACATGCCCGCAGATGTGCTCAGGACCAGTTTAAGGGATTTGGGGGCCCCTACAATGCTTTATTTTGGGGGACACATATGTTTATCTCAGGTCAATGTAACCTAACTTAACCTAAGCTATTCACAGTACAGTATATTTAGATTATTACTAATAATGTTTTTGCAGGAAGAGGGTTACTACGGGGGGCCCCACAATTATGGGGCCCCTTGTGGATGCTGACTCTGCTGGTGCCTAAAACCGGGCCTGGATGTGCTGACGCGTCTGCATGCACATCACCACCATTTAATAATATGGGGTGTAACCATCCACTGTTTTGCCGTCTGTGGCAGGTCCCAGAACTGAACTCCTGCAGATCTAGAGGGCGCACTGTACTTCTAGAGGCTTTTTTTTTGTTTGTTTCTGGAAAATCTCTTACTTGGGAGAATCTGGAAGGTATATCCAAAAAGAAACTTTTCCAGGCTCTGAACAAAACAAGTACTTGGAGCTGTGGTTTGGATTTTTAAAATTCAAGTGAAGCAGAGGGAGGTGGAATAGATGTGTTTTGAAATACAAACTGTGGCTTCAAGTGGCATTTCTGGTGAAAGAGTGGATTGAATTACTTGGGAACAGAACTGGATGATTGCAAGCTTGCATTTAAAAATGGGACTGACAGGTAATAAGACGGGGACTATGTTACATTATTATATAGCATAGCATTCCCTACTCAGTTCCTCAACATTATACTGTAGCATGGTATCTTTCAGTACCTTTTTCAAGTTTATTAATTTCTGGTTAATAAACTTGTTTCTGAATTCTGATTCACTTTCTGATTAGCTTCCTGTTTTTACAAGGCCTTTCCTGGGCCTAAAATGGCCTAGGGAAAATCAAAAACATGGTGAAATTGCCACCCATACCCTTTAGAGAACATTTGGGGGCAAACAGCTGGGGAAAACATGGGAAACATAAATCAAGGGGAGCTATAGAAATGGCCCCGAGGGGCCAGATGCAGCCGGTGGCTTGCATTTTATCTCCCTCTGTGCAGAAAGGAAGCCAAGTGAGCACAGTGTGGGACACATTCCAAGATCCCATTTCCCCCTGTGTAGCTTCTGAAATTGGAGATATTGGGTATCCTGAGGTTGTTATGGTGGCCCAGGAACCAGTGCCATCCCCTCCAGGCTGGACCCTGCCTCCCCAAAATGGAATTAAAAATAGCCGGAAGCCCACTTCTGGTTTTGTATCCACTTTTGGCCCTAAAAGGACATGAGGGCCTGTCTCATGTTTTAAAAGAGAATCACTGTTCCAGGGAGGGAGCTTCCAGGAGCAACATTCCTCCTTTTTATGCCTTATTTTTCTTCCCAGGGAGGGTCAATTATCTAAAAAAATGTCTGGGACCTCAGGCTGCATTTTGGCCACCCCTAGTGTCCAGCTAAGTCTCCACATATATTGCAATACTCAAGTCATAGCTATTGCTTGAGTTCCTGTAAGCTGGCATTGTTTTCCCTCTGAGTACAGGCCATTTCATTCATCATCTCATCCTTTTAATTCAATTAGATCCTGGAGAAGCCCAGCAGCTCTGCTTTGCTTTCAGTAATAAAATTACATCTCTCTTTGCTAGGAGAGGTTTCGGATGTCATTGACAGAGCCAATTAATAGGCAGGCAAAGAGGTTATGCTGGAACTGCTTGGCAAAGGGAGGGGAGGAAGAGGAAGAAAGGAAGCACAACAGGAAGGAAAGCATAATTTACTACTGGCTGAGATGGAAATGCTAGTTTTCTCATGTTCTGGCTATTCAGTTCACCACCCTTCTCTTCAAAATTTGATTTGGGTATAGTTGTGTGCATGTGTGTTTTGAAAAGGATGAGCGTAGAGATCCACAGTCATGGCAGGGTCTGAAATTTCTCCCAGTTTGTTGGGCAGAGGATGAAACTTCAGTGCCACAGCACCATGCAACTAGTTTGTGAAAATACACTCTGACCAGCTGTTCTTGACTGATAATGTACTTTTTCTTCTGCTGAGAGGTTCCCATTCTCTCTTTTCTGTGTCCAGAACCTGCAAACTGAGAAATACAATGGCTGCTCTTGCTTTTCCTTGGCACCATGTTCTTCCATTCTACCTGTCTCTTTACATATTGGTTACCTTATTGTTGTCTTATTTTCCAAGCTCTGCCTTCATCCCCCAGCACTGATAATGATGCTTCTTCCTGAAGGGATTTTGTTTGAGAGGCAAACTGCTGCTTCAGTCATCTACTAGAGTACCTAGTGCTATTGTAAGCATTTGGCAGGCACCAATTATACTGTCTGATTATGGCACATGCTGTTGAGACCCCTAGGGTTTATCACTTCATTAAGGAGATTATCAGACGGGATCCCAAAAAGCATCCCCATCTCACCATATTATATCCTACCCCCTCCCATCTCCATCCCGGCACAATAACACCCTGTTTGAGACCTACCTTAATTGCGCTACTGCCCCCTCCCCTCAGCAGCCGGGAGTGAATGGAGCTTGAGCAGAGCCCCATTCACTTCCTGGTTTGAGTTCCCGGCCATTCTCGCGACAGATCAAGCACACAGGAAACTCAAAAATAAAAAGGAAAATAAAGATGCAAAAGTGACAGCAAACACAAAAACACAGTTTAAAAAAATCCAAGTAACCCAGGGAAGTGGGGGGAGGCTGTCAATTACCTCTTCATCCTGATTGTACCCGGAAGTGTCCAGCAGGGACCTCCCACTGTAGCTGGCATCGTGCCAGCATAGGGGAGCTCCTTATTGCTCAGCCATCGTTCCATGATCTAGTCACAGCTTAATCTGTGAATAGGAAGAAATGAGGGCAAAACAGGGCAAGTATGGGACAAGGATGATGTTGTCTGATAACTGAGCCCTTTGGCAATCTCCTGGCGATCTCCTGGTGATTTCCTGGCATTCCTGGAACATCATATTAAGGGTGTCTGATTATTTCCTAAGTCACCTTGGTAATCTTCTCTGGTAGCAGAGAATGGCAGCAGACCATTCAAGTAGATGAGGCTTAGCTCTCTCTAACTGCATCCAAACTGATTTCAATTTAATTATTATTATTATTATTATTATTCACACCCCGTCCCTCTGTTAAAACAATTGGGGCAGCTTACAAAAATGAAAATACAAATACAGATTAAAATCCCTAAACACCACCCACCCCCATCCTCCCCCATAAAAAGATATTAAACCAATATAAATTAAAAACAACTAATCTAAAATCACATTAACAAAAATAATAAATAGCCAGCAGACTAAAAGAGGCCAGGAGCTCCTGAGGCCAGGATCTAATTAGGAAAGGCCTGCCGAAAGAGATCCGTCTTTAGTGCTTTTTAAAAGCCACTCAGGCTCGTCATCTGAAGGATCTCGTTCGGCAGGCCATTCCATAATTTGGGGGCGATTACCGAAAAGGCCCTCTGGTATATCTCTAGCGTTTAGCCTGATGCAGAGCACGTAAAAGTTATGTTTTTGGACTGCATCTCCCAGAGTCCCCCTTTGGAATAGTTCTAGGCTTCAGCTGAGCGCACAGTGCGTTAACCTCACATTTTGGATTACAGCTCCAACGATCCCCAAGACCATGTGACTAAGGGGATTCTGGGTACTATAGACCCCTAAAGTAACTTATAGAGCTAACATAGGACTTTTTCAGACAAGTCTTACTGCACAAGAAGATTCCGGAAGAGGTACGACACTTTCGCGCGGCAGGGGGTCCTTTTCGGACACCATCGTCCCTCTTGCAGCATCGTCCGTGACAGTTCCATAACTCATCTACAGCAACCATGCCATATTTTACTCACAGAAGTTGTCCGTGAGTAAAATATGGCGTGGTTGCTGTAGATGGGACACGAAACTGTCACAGATGATGCTGCGAGAGGGACGACGGCATCCGAAAAGGACCCCCTGCCGCGCGAAAGCATCGTACCTCTCCCAGAGTCTTCATCTTCTTGTGCAGTAAGACTTGTCTGAAAAAGTCCATGGTGTAGTGGTTTGAGAATTGGACTAAGACTCTGGAGACCAGGGTTTGAATCCCTGCCCAGCCATGGAAACCCAGTGGGTGACTTTGGACAAATCACACTCTCTCAGCCTCAGAGGGAGGCAAAGCCAAACCCCCCCCCCAAACAAATCTAGCTAAGAAACCCCTGTAATAGATTTGCCTTATGGTCACTATAAGTCAGAAATGACTTGAGGTTACACAACACACACAAAGTAATTGTGGCTTCGAGAAGCTTTGCCCTGTTGCAAAATATCAGTACAGTTGTCCCTTCATATTCGCTGGGTTTGTTTCCAGGACCCCCCCCCCATTGATACCAAAATCCGTGAATACTCAAGTCCCGTTATATTCAATGGCATAACAAAATGGTGTCCCTTATATAAGATGGCAAAATCAAGGTTTATTTTTTGGATTATTATTTGTAAAGAATATTTTCAAGACGTGAATACTTAAATGCGTGGATATCAAATCTGTGGATACGGAGGGACAACTATAATTTATACACAGGTGAAGCAGCAGTCATGCATAGAATCAAAGAATCTTAGAGCTGGAAAAGACTGTGAGGGCCATCCAGTCCAACCCCGCCATGCAGTAATAAACAATCAAAGCATTCCCAACAGATGGCCAGCCAGCCTCTGTTTAAAAACCTCCGAAGGAGACTCCACCAAACTATGAGGCAGTGTATTCCACTGCTGAACAGCTCTTATTGTCAGGAAATTCTTCCTAATGTTTAGGTGGAATCTCTTTCCCTGTAGTTTGAACCCATTGCTCCATGTCCTAGTCTCTGGAGCAGCAGAAAACAAGCTTGCTCCATCCTCAGTATGGCATCCCTTCAAATATTTAAACATGGCTAACATGCCCCCTCTTAACCTTCTCTTCTCCAGGCTAAACATACCCAGCTCCTTAAGCCACTCCTCATAGGGCATGGCTTCCAGAACTCCCACTATTTTGGTTGCCCTCCTCTGGACATGTTCCAGCTTGTTAACATCCTTCTTCAATTACTGTGCCCAGAACTGGGCATAGGCCTAATATGTTGTGGCTTCAGTGGTAGGCTCAACAAGTCTCTACAGCAATGATGTGGCAGTATATCACCCACAGTGGGAGGCAGCACTACAAATTAAAGAGCTTGAATGGTGGACGCTTTGGACTTTTTCAGACCACCACCCTCTTAACATTCTTTTGCCGGCATAAATTGTGTTGTTTTGATGCTGGCAAATTAACCCTCCCGGCAGACTTACCTTGAGCAGTGTCAATGAGGCTTCCCTGGAAGTAATGGAGCACAAATGGAGCTCCATTTATTTCCAGGGTTGAAATCTCACCGATTCTCATGAGATGACACTAGCACACACACTCCTACCCAACCATTCTCTGAAGATGCCAGCCACAGATGCAGGCAAAATGTCAGAAGTAAACTCTTCCAGAACACAGCCTCACAGCCCAGAAAAAAACCAAGGAAAATCTATGGATGCTGGCTGTGAAAGCCTTCGACTTCACAAAAAACAAAATAAAGACACAAAAAGTACAGCAATGTACAAAAACACACTTTTCAAGTCTCAAGTACATGGGGGGGGGGTGTCATAAAAAGAGCATCCCCTACCTGGCTGTTGTGACCTCAACCGGAAGTGTTCACCCATTGACCCTGCATTCACATGAGTACAATGGCGTGAGGACTCAAACGCCAGCAATGCCAGCAACAAATCACCACAGGAGATCGATTGATGGCTCGGGCTGTCAATGAAAAGAAATGGGTTTTTCACAATATCTGGTATATCATTTGGCGTCCTTATGACACTGTATTTGCCTGGTCTGATAGAGTCCTTTTTCTTTGGAGCCAAGAAAAAACATACTCCAGGGGATCCAAAGCTGCAGACAGAATCTAAGGAACAGAGAGAAGTAGGGTGACAAAACTGCTACTCTCAAACCTTGTTCAGGTGCATTTACCACACTCTTGAACACAGGAGCAGAAGAATGACTAGCCTCACTCCCCTCAGCCATATCTCTCCCCCCGCCACACACATACAAGAAAAATGACATGGCTGAAGGGGAGAGGTTGGTGTTCACATGAAGGCTCCCCAAGTAAGCAGGATCCCTGATTTTCTATGACTCATGCAGAGAGCTCCACATTAAAAGGAACTTCACCTCTTCAAATGTTTCAGTTTCCACATGAGAAGAGGGATGATAGAGGGGGAGGGTCTAAGCATTCCCCTGCTCCCATGTGCAAGAAAGTGCAATGGGTAACGGCTGAACAGGGTTTTAGGGCTTGTCTACACAGGCAATATACCCCATCTTGCCCCTGTGTTAGAGCCCTGCGGTCTTGACAGTGCTGTTCTTCCCACGGACAGTCTTTACCATCCCAGAGCAGTGACAGGGCTCAGATGGAGTAGGGCCCCTTATTGTCTGTGTGTTTTTAAATACCTGGTTTAATCTGTTGCCTCCAGGAGAGAACAGATTGGGCCCCACATGTTCGCAGGAGCCTGTCCCAGCAGACAGGCCAGTCGCTGCAGCTACCAGTCTCTCTTGCTCTTTCTGAAGCAGGAAGGAGTCCTACAGCATGTGACCAAAGCTGATCACATGCAAGGGACCTTGGTTACATATTGTGGGCCAGCTTCCTAGCTTCCAGGAGAGCCAGGCAGATGGTAGCGGTGGCAGCTGCAGCGACGAGCTGGCGTTCCTGTCTGGACTCCAGCCTGTTTCATAGAGGTAATGGGAGGAATGGGCCTAATCTGCAGCCACGATACGCTGGCAGGAGGCCTGCATATCCTGGCTCATGTAGATGAGCCCTGTGTCACACAGCTTTTTTTCTCTCTTGCTCTTTCTTCATCCTAACAGTTTTAGCTTGACTCCAGAGTCCTCATTCTGTAATCCTCATAGTTTTCATCCTTACTGAAATAGGGAAGATAATTGTTTATTATTTTTTGCAAATGGATGAAATTGGGTGGATGGGTAGGTGAGAGAGATATCCCTGCATAGATCATGCCCTATAAGAAATGTTCCTTAATATTCATTAATTGGTCACTCCTAGGTCAAAGGCAAAACACAAGGTTGAGAGCAATTAGTGTCTCAGTCAAGTCCTCTGCTTTTATGAGACAGAATGAGTGTGTGAGAACTGTGTTGGTAGCCCTCTAATTCTTGTTCAGCCTAGTGCTCAAAATATGGGCTCTGTTTTAAGTGTTTACTGTCTAGGACCTCTTTTATGTACTGTAATTCAGACTTCTGCAATCCAGTGTCCTACAAATGTTTTGGACTACAAATTCCAGCAGCACTAGCCAGCATGGCCAGTGGAGGGAAAGTTAGGTATTATGATGGAGCCATAATGGAGTCATTCCTAAACATTTTCTATCTAATTCCCTCTTCTAAATATTTGTCAGAACCTGCTTCTTATCCTTTCCTTCCAATAACACTTTTTCTAATACTTTCTCACCAAATAATAACTTTCATTTCAATGGAGTGTTCACCAGATTGGACCTTGATTTCTGGTCTGCCTCCCAGTGTTTAAGCCATAAAGACCTCCCACCTGCAGAACAGATCTTTATTACAGTCATAGACCAGCACAAGAAGGTAGGATACATTCATTTAAAAACGTAGAAAATAAAATATACCTATATTTTCCTTGGGTTTTTTCCAGACAGTGAGGCTGTGTTCTGGAAGAGTTTATTTCTGATGTTTCATCTGCATCTGTCTCTGGCATTGATGCCAGCCACAGATGCAGGTGAAACATCAGAAATAAACTCTTCCAGAACACAGCCTCACTGTCTGGAAAAAAAAAAAAACAGGGAAAATCTATGGATGTTGGCCATGAAAGTCTTCGACTTCACATAAAATATACATATGTTTAGAATAAAAGATGGATATAGAAAAACATTTTTAAAAATAGTATATGGAATACCCATCCATCAAATTACAAAGCAATATTCATTGAGTCTACTCTGTGGCACCAGTCATCATCCAATGAATTTTAAGTGCTGCTGCACAAAATCTAGCAACATTATATGTTATATAAGCATTAATGTCTGGAAGCAGCAGGAAAGTATAAATTTGTCCTGTGCATCCTGGATATTTATACAATAAAGACGAAATAAGGATAGTATTGATATCTCTAGAATACAAATATTGGAGTAACACATGCTCTGTTGTTTCTATATGACCAGACTCACAGGGACTTTGTCTCTCTGAATAAGAGATCTTCCTAAATTGACCTTCAAGGACAGCTGAGGAGATGGCATGGCATTGTGCCAAAATAAAGGCCCTCCTATGTTTACATACCTAAAGTAGTTGCTAATATTGATCTGACTGCAAACACTGTTGCATCATAATCCATATTAGCCATGAACTGAAGAACCTTATCTAACCTATGCAGTACCTTCTGCAAAGTCTGAACACTTATATCCTTTGAGTCCATAATCTCCTGGACCCATAGCATGGCAGCCCTAGCAAACATTGATGATACAACAGGAGCCCTAATTACTAAAGCTGAAGCCTTATGAGCTTTCCTAAGCACAGCATCTATTCTTTTTTCATCAATATCTCTAAATGCTGTATCCTCTTCCCCGGGGAGAACCAAGTTCGAAACCAGAGCTGATATGGGACCATCAACAAATGGCACAGATAATTGATCCATCATCTCTTTCTCATACCTTTTATTATTAAGAAGAAGGTCCAACTCTGAATTAATTAAGTTTTTGAACAATCCTGGCATTGGGATTGGATTGTCTTGTGTTGGAAGTTGCTGCAAAACTGCCAGCAGCCCGCCAGCTTTCTGCTGACTCTCTTGACCTGGATTACTACTTGTGTCCAAACCCAAAATAGAAACTGCCTTTTAAAGCAATCCTTTAAAAGTTTCTACTTCAAACAACATATAAAGGTATCCACATTAATTGAATAGCAGACTTTTTAAAAAGGAGAGGGGGGGTCAATGGGCACAATGAATTAGAATTGGTTGGTGCAAGGGATTAAGCCACTGGTTGTGGATTGCTCCTTCGGCCTTCTAGAATGATCATTCATGGTGGGTATCAGCCTCTCAATCTACTTACCAAAGTCAGTTTCCTTGGGTTCAAAATTCTCTGACAAGTTTCCTTTTGTTACATGTGCCATAGCAAGGACCCTTCTACTAATATACGTAGTGTGTCATGAAGCCATTGTCTTCGTTCAAGCCTTTGCTAATGGGTTGGGATTTGTGAGTGTAATTCAATTCTTCTGCTTCTCTTTCTAGTTTTCCTTTGGAATTTCCTTGTTCAAGGACGGTGACTTGTAATTCCCTTACTGTATGTCCAGAAAGATTGAAATATTCTGCAACTGGTTTGGGGGTATTGCCATTTCTAACATGAGATTTGTGCCCATTTTTCCTCTTGCATAAAGAAGACTGTCATGTTTGTCCAATGTAGAGGGAGCATTGCTGGCATAAGATGGTATATATCACATTGGTGTAAGAGGAAATAAATGCAGCTCGTTTTGTTTTGTTATAACAAAACGAATATACACATATAACAAAAGGAATCTTCTCAGAAAATTTTGGACACAGGGAAACTGATTTTTGGTAAGCAGATTATCTGCTTTCACACATCAGCACTAACTGACTAGTGTAAAGATCTGAAAGGCCTGTTATCATCTTGGCCAGTTCTTTGAAAATTTAGAGCAAGGGACATGATTTACATCTTTCTGGATCCTGTTGCATTCTGTCCCTCTCCCACAACTGTATAAATATGCTTTATACCTGAGGCTTTACTATCACTGTACTGCATCTGAAGGAGTGAGGTTATATCCACTAAAGCTTATTGCAAAATAAAAACCAGTTAGTCTTAAAGATGTTATCACATTCCTTCTCTCTCGCCCCCCTCCTTTTAATGCTGCAAGAGACACACGGCTACGTCTTTGAAAACTACTATAGGTTGAGTATCCCTTATCTGGAAATTGGGGATCCCAAATCCAAAATTGTCCACATGGGTGGCTAAGGAATTGACACCTGTGCTTTCTGATGGTTCATTGTACACAGACTTTGTTTCGTGAACAAAACTATTTAAAATATTGTGCATAAAATTACCTTCTGGATTAGTTAATAGAAAAATTGTGATGTTTATAGTAATTTTATGTGTTATGTTAACTAAGTATTGATTGGATAATATAATGTATGATTATAAAATTAATAAAAATATATTTTTTTAAAAAATTACCTTCTGGCTATGTGTATAAGACGTATATGAAACATAAATGAATTCCATGTTTAGATTTGGGTCCCATCTCCAAGTTATCTTATTATATATATGCAAATATTTTTAAAAATCCAAAATCCAAAACAATTCTGGTCCCAAGCATTTTGGATAAGAGATACTCAACCTGTATTGTTCTTTTATTAAAAAATCTCAGAATTCCAATAAATTCTTCATGGATTTGGGAAACACAATCCTCAATGGGGGCCAAGAATGTGTGAGCAAATGAGAGATGTTGCCTATAAGGATTTTAGGCTATTTAGGAAAAGGAAGAAGAGCTGTTTGAAGAGAAAGAGCTGCCTGAGGACAGCTGGTTGTTTTGCTCCTATGCAAAAGACTGAAGGACAAATACAGACGGAGGCAGTGTTCTTGCTGAGTCCTCCACATCCTGTGAAAGTGACTGAGTTTATTGTGTATCTCTGGATGTCAGCAGCTGAGCCAGAAGGAGTTCATGACCTGTAGCTTCCTAAGAAATTCAATTGATGGCCAAGAAGACTAAGAACCTCTTTGTGCTCAGTGTAAAGTAACTTTATTTGGGTTTTCTTTTTCATCCAGTTAGTTTATTTTACTTTTACAGTCAGTTTTTGTCATAGTTGGTGGCCAGATAGCCCAATAGGAAAAGCTGGCTTTCCCCAGCTACCAACTGAATACACAGTATGTGGGAAATATTTAGCACAGGGATGGGGGATATGTGCCCCTTCAGATGTTGCTGGACTGCTACTCCCATAATCACTCACGATTGAATGTACAGGTTAGGGCTGATGGGTTCTGCATTCCAACACCACCTGAAGGAACCTATGAGTTCATACAAGGAACTCCTGCTTGTTTATTTTTTTTAATAGGGTTGGATACACATCAAATGCATATCCAATCTCTCTTTAGTCTGTACTAGCCTCTTGTATGCCTGCACTCCAGGGATGACTGTAGAGCTACTTGTTGCCAGGATTTCACACAGCCCCTTCATCTACTTCATAATGGTACTAGTAAGCATGGGAAGAGGTCTCATCTGCTGAACTGTTGTTTCACCCTTCTTTACCCTAGGATAATTCCTACCCCTAAAGAGGTTATTTCTTCCTCGCTAAAACAATTGCTTATTTTTTACTCTGCCAAGATTGCCTGTAAGGGGGAAACAAGGTTATTATCTCTAAGTGTTTTCGTGCTCAGGATAATTGCACAGCTAGAACTGAACTGGTTCATCTGGCAGGAAACAGCTGCTGTGTAGGTATAAGACAGTGTTAAAAGGTCACGCTCCCCCCTCCCCACCCCATGTTGCTACAGACTGAAAATCAAGCAAAATTGAATTAAAACAAAAATGTAATGGGAAATGCTGGGGTGCCCATTATGACTCTGGTATCAGTAGGTTGGATCCAGAGTTACAGCTGAATGGAACTTGGTCATGGTACATTTCAGCTTTCTGCAAATTTGCCCTCCCGCACCACAGCTCCCTGTGTCCTCCACTTCTGTATATTTGTTTTGTGGGGTTGTTCTTTTCACAAAAGGCAAATGTGTGTGTTTATTGCATTGTATTGCATTATTTTTGCATTTTGCATTGTTTTAATTCAATAAATGTTTTATATTGTATTACAGTTGGTCCTCTATATCCATGGATTTGGTATGCATGGATTCCACTATACACAGCTTGAAATTATTTTTTAAAAATTCCAAATAGCAAAATGGCTGTTTGCCATTTTATATAAGGGACACCATTTTCTGTGCCATTGTATGTATATATGTAATGGGACTTGAGCATCCACAGATTTTGCTATCCAGAGATCCTGGAACCAACCCTCAGTGGATACCAAGGGCCCACTGTCATTTTCCTTTGGGGTAGAAATGTTAATTTATTTTGTTTTTGCATATGATAACATCCCTCTTGGACTTGATTTTAGGATGTTTTGCATATTTTTCTATTGTTTTTCACACTTCAGGACCTGTTTAGTACCAAATGTAATAAATACTTTTGCAGAACTCCTCTTTTTAAACCTAGTGTTTCTGCGCACCCAGTAAACCTTCACAATATTTTTGCCAACAAAGTTCCACAATGGATGGGAGGGGGTGAGTGCTGTGCAGTGATGAAATATCTCTCATGATGGTTGACAGATTTTACAACATGGTGTCTTGATCTGTCAAGTCACCCTTTCTAGTCAAGTATAAGAACATATGTGGATATTCTTTCCATTCCTAGTTTTCTCCAAATAACGAAATACTGCTTGCAAAGTAGTAAGAATACTGCTAGAGCTGTCTTTTTTGTTTTAATTATGGGGTTGCCAGGTCAGGAGCATCTCATCCCCTGAGATTTCAGGGCCAAAATATGAGACATAGGGATGGCCCCTGTTGATGTCACAAGGGTGGGCCCTGTTGATGTCATTAAACATGAGACATGAAAATCATATTTTCCAGGCTCTGCGCTGAACAGGGCCACGAAGGAACCACACTTTTCCCCCTCTCTGTTTTTAACAAATTTTGAAAACACTACTTTAAAGAACATCTGGGAGATTAGTCCAACCAAAATAAAGTTTTCTGAGCTCTGCTTTGAACAGAAAAACAGTAGCTATAGGACCCAGGTATATCCAAGGACATGCTGTCTTCCTGAGATTCTGGGCCGAGCCCCGAGATCTCAAATCCCCATTTGGTTGTGAGTGATACACTTCCCTCTCTCTTTTTAAAACATCTCTTTGATGCTGACGGTCAGGAAATCCTCTGGAACTGTGTGGACATGGTGTGAAGAACTGCAGGAAGAAAGCAGATTGATTAAAACTACAACCTCCCTCCTCTGGCTGGCATAAGTCTTTCTTAGATTGAAAGCCTCTCCATGAACAGAAGAAGTCCTTCCATTTGTGGAAAGGACATTTTCTGTCCAAGCCAAGGTTTGTCATCAGTACTGTTCTGCTCAAAAGTGGCATGTTTTAGCAGTTTTTAAAAAAACCCAAACACTTAGCTGATTAAAACATTCATTAAATTCCAGAGTATAAATGCGGCCAACAGTATGATAAGCCAAGCACCTTTTGAAATTAAAAAAAAAAAAAACCTTAATGAGACTGTGGAATGCTCAGAACCAAGGCAGACCTTTCTACAAAGTTTGTTCAATTTAGTAGTGGGTACAAGATGGTTTCCTCTGCTTCCCAATCAATAGCAATTTGGAATTTTCAAGGATTTAAAGGAGAGGTTCTGCAGGATATCTCAGTGAGTGGACAGGCTCTTTTGGGAGGCTACTGTACATAGAGTTGACACATTGATTCTGAAACAGGACTCCTGTAACTCTAATCCTTAACAGATCTTGGAGCAGGACTTTCAGAGTGTATGTCAAGGGAAAAAAAATTGGGCACTCTTCTGCACCACCACCACCCTCCACCTACGAGGCCATAGCTGTGTTGGGAGGAGATAATTGCAGCTGAAAGCTGGGGTTTGGAAAGTGAAGGAGGACAGGTGCCTTCATTCTGCTTGATGGAGCTTTATGGTGCCTTGTCATGCTTGCTGGAGCCTCATCCCTGATTCAGTCTTGCAAACCAAATGGTATATACCATTTTTGTATACCATGGCACATCTGAGTTCCCATTGGTACAAAAAAAGTAGCAATGAGTGTGCATGATAACCTTTTCCCTGTTTGTTTCATGTTTTTTCTTTCGTCTTCCATATATGGTTTCTCTTGGTTTTAGTCAAAAGGAGGTGGCTGATTCTTCTCCTGACTTTTTTTCTTTTTATTTCACTGATATTCAAATTCTGACAGGAAGAAGACAAAGCCACCCTGATGAAAATCAGCATTATCTATTGGACACGGATGTACTGGATGAGCGTCTTTTTAATCCATTAGATGAACCCCTGGCTTTAGGTGACTATTTTATCCAATATGTATCCAGCCATAATATTAGTTTACCACTAGTTAACAACTAAATTCTCTCAGCCTGTTAACATTAATATGTTCATAATGCTAAACTTGATATAATTACTACAGGAAGAACCAATGGTAGATCTTGGCCTTTTAGATAAAGCAGCTGTTACAAGCCCCTCAGAAACTGCATAGAATCTCCTGGAGTGGGGGATGCTAGGTTGACTAGAGCATCTTCTTTATTTGCAGCCTTTCCCCTATATTCTGTAAAGAAAGGTGAAAGAGCCCTAAACAACAGCAGAGTTTGGTACATGAGCAGAATGCAGAGGAAAACATAGGACCAGTTGTCCTTTGTTAGACAGAGGCAGTCTTCCAGGGCATTCTGCCTACAGTGCCTGGTTCTGAGTCTGGCATTTGGGCCCTGTTGCTCTGCACCACCAGCACTGCTGTGTGCAAAGGGATCAGAGTGAGGGCAGGAAATCAGAGGCAACAATGATATTGTTCTGTTAGTCTGAGTGTAGAAGGCAGAATCAAATGAAGAAAGTTATACAAGATCCCGTATGACAATCCATTGCCCCCTTCTAGTCACTATGGAGATTATCACACATGGTGGAATGTGCCAAAAAATTGCATCCCCAACCATGTCAGAAGATCTCTAGAAGCAGAGAAAGTGCGACTTTACCAGACACAGCATCCTTCAGCCATTCCTGGGGTGTAGCACTGTTGCGGACGAGGCTTCCCTTTTGTGTTGATGTGGACAAGCCACCAATACAAAGGGACACCTCACTGACACCCACGCTACACCTCCGGAACACTGGAGGACACTGTTGCCTGGTAGGGTCACCCCCTTCCTATTCTTCTAGCAATCTTCTGATGTGGTTTTTGCTGCGTCTGATAATCTCCTATGTCATCAGTGACACACAGACAGCCCCATTCTGCAGAGTGAAAGTTTTCATCAGTAGCTTGACTGTCAAGTAAATATCAGACTCAAGATACTGACAAGAGGGACCAACAGGACAAAGCAAAGCAATAGGTTTGACTGGGAAACCAGAGTATAAGGAAAAGTGAACTGGAGCTGGAATTGAGGGCAAACGCAATCCAAAACTAGACAAGGTATTCAGGACTGCACTTCTCTAAGAGATGAGGCCGTTTGATCAGTCAGAAAACTATCCTGCACTCTGGAGTCTGCAGAGAAGTTGGAAAGAATGTAAAAGAAACTTCTGTGCAAGTCACATTAAAAGGAATGGGCATTGTGCCATATTGCAGTAGTATTATTCATTTCAAAGGTACTAGCATGGGAGATACTCATGATGGAAAGCAGATACTTTCTGCTTTCAAAGAAATAATGCAGCATTGAAACATTCCCATGCCAGGGTGTCTTTGTGAACAAAACATGTTTCCCTTAACATAATGCAGGCTCAGGATACATTCCCTATTGTTGTTAGGTTTTAGATAGGATGAAAAAAAATCAGAAATAAGTGGAGAAGATGGTGTTAGGCCTATGGCAGTTTACTAGTCATGAAGAATCCAGTCCTGTCCAATCTCAGAAGCTAAGTAGACCTGACCAAAAGTAGGCCTCTGAACAGAAACAGAGAGATTGTCCCTGTTTCTATGTGGCCATATTCCAATCAGAAAAAAGCCCAAAAAACAAATACCTAGATGAGTGGAACCCCCCCTCTGACTTTTCTTCGCAAACGAAGATTCAGGAAGGACTCATCCCACGCTTTCTGCAAGCGCGCTGATGACTAAAAAGGCCAATCCGCGATAAACAAATCCGGTTGCAGAAAGCACAGCAGAAGGTCTCCTTGGGTGATGTTTCCGGGTTGTGATTCTTTCTGCGTTGTTGCTTCTCTTCAAGACTTGTTTGGCGTGAGTTCTCAAATAAGACTGCAGCATTGTGAATAGTGCGTCTCCATGCCTCCCAATGTGAGGTCAGGGCGGACCATTGTTGGTGATCAATTTGGCCGAGCCTGAGATGTTGTTTCAGGGAGTCCTTGTATCACTTTTTTGGAGTGCCCCTCTTACGCCAACTCAACACATAAACACATCTCTAAAAGTTATGTTATCTTAATATTATTTTTTTTAATCCAGTAAGAGGGGAGATAATAGAAAGAGGAAACAGGCTGCAACTTGTAGTTCTAGAAAAGAGAGATTAATTAAGAGATTTTTCTGTATATGATCTGATTTTTCAACCTTTAAGGATTTCCTGAGGGTTGGTACCCACAGTCTAGTAGCAATAGCAATCATAGAATCATAGAATTGTAGAGTTGGAAGAGAGTATGAGGGCCATCCAGTCCAACCCCCTGCCATGCAGGAAATCATGATCAAAGCATCCCCAACAGATGGCTATCCAGCCTCTGTTTAAAGACCTCCAAGGAAGGAGACCCCACCATGCTCCGAGGAACTGTGTTCCACTGCCAAACAGCTCTTATGGTCAAAAAGTTCCTCCTAATGTTGAGGTGGAATCTCTTTTCCTGGAGCTTGCATCCATTGCTCCGTGTTCCAGTCTCTGGAGCAGCAGAAAATAAGCCTGCTCCATCCTCAACGTGACACCCCTTCAAATACTTAAACAGGGCTATCATATCGCCTCTTAACCGTCTTTTTTCCAGGCTAAACATACCCAGCTCCCTATTCTCTCCTCATAAAGCATGGTTTCCAGACCTTTCGCCATTTTACTCACCCTTCTCTGGACACGCTCCAATTTGTCAATATCCTTTTTGAATTGTGGTGCCCAGAACTGAACACAGTATTCCAGGTGCATTAATTTAATTAATTAATTAAAAGACCATTGCATTAATTTCCTATGGAAGCCAAGTGATGCTCAAAATTCTACAACAGAAACTTTTACCATATATGGAGCAAGAAATGCCAGATGTCCAAGCTGGGCTCAGGAAAGGAAGAGGCACTAAGGATTATATAGTTGACATAGGCCCCATCTATACCGGGGGGGGGGGGACTAGTGCCTCACACTAATAACAAGTTGCAGCAGCTGCAACTTGTCTTAATGGAGTTTTTGCCTCCAGCAGCCCCCATAAGCTTCACATTCAAGATGACAGCCACCTTCCTCCCTTCCCTGATCCCCACGGCAGCGGTGGCAGCATGGGAGGGGGGACCAGGGAAGGGGGAGAGGATGAGAGCCTCCTTCCTCCCTTCCTCAATCCCCATGGCAGTGGCATGGGGGGGAATCAGGGAAGGGGGAAAGGATGACAGGCACCCTTCTCCCTTCCCTGATCCCCATGGTAGTGGTATGGGGGGAATCGGGGAGGGGGGAGAGGATGAGAGCCTCCCTTCTCCCTTCCCTGATCCCTTTGGCAGCAGCTGTGGCACAGGGGGGCAACCGGGAAATGGGAAGAGGATGAGAGCCTCCCTCCTCCCTTCCGCAATTCCTGATTTCTTGCTAAGGTAAAAAAATAGCATCTGCAGGCACTTGCCCTGTTAGCAAGCCCCACCCCTGCACTTTTCCAACCAATCAGGGTCACATTTCCTGTACTGTCGGGCAGCAATTCCTATTGAATCACTATCCTAACAAGGGGGAATGTGCACCCCCCTCACTGTTTTTCAAAAACTCTGGGAAAAGCTGCGAAGGCTTTTCCCTCAGAGTTTTGTCATTTTGGGCCCCCTTCCTTCTGAATATGGTGTAACAACATGGATTCCCATTAAGACAGGTAGGCTTCTCAAGTTCAATGAGGAGTATTTTCACCATTTAGATGACCCCATAGGTTGGATAATGGAGCACACCAAAGAATTTCCAAAGAAAATCAGCCTGTGCTTTATAGATCATAACAGCCTTTGATGTCATAAATCATGAAAAACTATGGATCAGTCTTACAGAAATGGGTTTGCCACAACATTGGATTGTCCTGTACTCGGGACAAGAGGATACTATTAGTACAAAATACAGAGAAAGGGAATTGTTTCCAATTGGCAAGGGGGTCAGGCAAGGCTGTATTTTATCACCCTATCTGTTTAACTTATATGATGAACATATCATATGTAAAGCAAGATTAGACTCAGAAGAAGGAGGCATGAAAATTGGAGGAAGGAACATCAACAGTTTAAGATATACAGACGATACCCTATTACTAGCAGAAAATAGCAGAGACTTGGAACGATTACTGAAGAAAGTCAAGGAAGAGAGTGCAAAGGCAGGTTTACTTTATGAGCATTGACAGGAAATTATCACACTACACTACGGCATTATTATTTCACTTTAACTGCTCTAGCTGCCTCCTGTGGAATCCTGAGATTTGCATTTTCGGGAGGGGCATTTAGAAATATCAGCTAGAGAGCTCTTAGGCCTCATTAAACTACAAACCCCAGAATTCCACAGGAGGCAGCCATAGCAGTTAAAGTGGAATAATAGCACTATAAACGTGTAGTGTGATAAAGTCCAAAGAAAACAAAAATCACGAGCACAGATTATTTACATTACTTTAAAGTACATGATGAAGACATTGAAATAGTTCACGATTTTCCATACCTTGCTTCAATCATTAATCAGAATGGAGACTGCAGTGAAGAAATCAGAACACTAGGACTTGGAAGGGCAGCTATGAAGGAACGAGACAAGATCCTGAAACGTACAGATAGATAATTGAGTACTAAAATTAGGATTGTTCATGCCATCTTATTTCCCATTTTTATGTATGGTTGTGAAAGCTGGACAGTGAGGAAAGCTGATAGGAATAAAATCAACTCATTTGAAATGTGGTGCTGTAGAAGAGTTCTTTGGATACTGTGGACTGCTAAAAAGAGAAATAAATGGGTCCTGGAGCAACTCAAACTGGAGCTCTCCCTAGAAGCCAAGATGACTAAACTGAGACTGGCCATATCACAAGAAGACATGACTGACTAGAAAAGACAATTATGCTTGATAAGGTAGAAGGCAGTAGAAAAAGAGGAAGATCACATTCCAGTTGGAGAAACTCAATCAAGGAAACCAGCGACCTGAATCTGCAATATCTGAGCAGGGCTGATAATGATAGGGTGACTTGGAGGTCCCTCATTCATGGTGTTGCCATAAGTTAAAGTAGACTTGATAACTATTAACAACAACAAATTGGACAGATGATAGAAAACTTTTTTTAAAAAAGTAGTCATAGGTTTGGGCATAAATGTTTTTTATTATTATTTTATTCTTAGCTCTTAAGAGAATAACTCCTTTATCCTCCCTACGAGGATGCCTATAGACCAGAACTTTGGATCTGCAGCCAGAGGCTGATGTTGCAGGTCTTCTGAACATTAAAAATAATACCTATCCTTCATTAGACTGCAATTAGCTTCCAGCCCAGTTCTTTACTTGCCAAGATACCCTGTATCTACCTGTACTTCAAAGAGGCTGCTATACAAATATCTGCATAGCATAGACTTCAAAAACTCAGCAGGTAACCAATGCTGTTGATGCAAACAATGTTATTACTGTTAACGTTTTTTCTATGCAAGGTAGTTTTGCATCAGGGTTGTCAGTATATGAATGACCTTTCTGTAGCCAGTTAGAAACTGGAAGAGATAGCTTGTTGTAAGGATAAGCTACAGTGGTCAGATTGCATTAATATAGCACAAGTGGGGGACATTAAAGGTAGCTGGCAGATCAGTCACAATTCTGGATATTTTTCTGGTCATAGGGGAAGCGCCTGTTATTCAGTGGTGGTTTTCATCCTGTGGGGCCAGTGGCCCTCGAGGGCCAACTCAAGCTCAATGTGATAACGCCTATCACGACACCAATGTTTCAGTGACTGTGGAAAAAGAGGGACTGCTACGTGGGGTGCAAGTATGGAAAGTACCAGAATCAAATCAGTACAGGTGAGTATTGTCATTGTGTGGTGATGGTATTACAACTGCTCATTGTTAACCTTCATATAGTAGTTTTGTTTGATTGATTGATTTATATCCTGCCTTTCTCCTTGTACAGGATACAAGGCAGCTTACAAATATTTAAAAGCGTATTTATACAAAAAATTAAAAAATAAAGAACAGTTCAATTAAAAACACAAAGTTAAAACAGTGTAAAATGCAATTAAAAGATTGTAAGAAAGATAAAAGCAAAATCCCATTAAATGCCCTTTTCTGCTACATAAATTATAAGCAAAGGCCTGCCTAAATAGCACAGAAAACATGATCCAGAGTGTAACCTACAACATGTGTAGCACCAGATACTTCTTGGGACAGATTTGTGGTCTTCATAGTGTATCTATAGTCCTGAGCCATTCCCAAAATATCAGTCTTAGCATGGATGTTGAAGTCCCCTAGAACAACAAACTGGGGGAACTCCAGTACCACCATCAAGACCAACTCTGCCAGTCCAGGAAGGGAGATTGTTGCGCAGTTGATGGTCAGGATGCCAACAGAATCCCTATTCTGTCCCTGCCACTCATCTTCAAAAAATACACTAAGTTTTGAAAACAGGGGAAGGACCACCAACCTCCAGATGTTGGTGGACTCCATCTTCCATCAATCCCAGACAGCATAGCCTGTGGCCTTGGGACTTGTAGTCCAGTTGCATCTCAGGTGCCACAACCCCCCCCATCTCTGTTTTAAGGGTTAAAACATTTTGAATACATTTTCTTGATAATCTTTACATTAACCTATGGTGACAAACATTTGGATCTTAAGATATTGTTGGACTGCAACTATCTGCATTCCTCATTATTGGCTGTGCTGACTAGGGCTGTTGGTAGCTGCAGTCCAACAACATCTGGAAGGCCACAATGTTCCCACCATTGCACTCACCCTATAAGATAGCCCAAGTCCAGAGCTTGGGGGGGGGGGAATCCTTTTTAGACTACAACCCTGAGAATTCCCAGCCAGCATTGCTATGTTATCTGGTGAATCTAGGAGTTGTAATCCAAAAAATGACTTTCCCAAACTCTGCTGTTACCTGTATGTCAAAGATTAGTGGGAGGAGGTGTATTGAGCATACCTGGGTGAAGTCACTTCAAAGTCTTTGTTGGAATTACAAGATCACTGGTGGGGCCACAAAGACATTCTAGCTGTAGCCGTTTTGATGTTGTGCTGTGTAGACTTTCTACCTAATTGCTTATGTTCTTTATCCAGGATTTCAGCATACGGAGCAGCTGGAGGCAAAGGAGCCAAGAACCACAACAAGCGCTCCCATGGGGTCTTTATTTCAGCCAGCTTCCACCTGGAGAAAGATGAGCTCCTCTACATATTGGTGGGGCAACAAGGAGAAGATGCTTGTCCAGGGGTGAGAGATAGACCCTGTCCACCCTGAGTACTATCATTCCAGATAACCTGACAGACAATAGCAGTGGGTGGTTAGCATGCGTCCAGGAATCAGCTTTCTTAATGATGACAAGACCAAAACATGGTGGGAGATGAAGTATCTCTAAGAAGAGGCATTCACTCACATTATTTCTGCTTGCTGAATTGAAACCGTTAGCCGCGTCAGAGTAGCAATAAACAGTGTAAGGAACATAACTGTTTCCGGTGGGATTGCAGGTGTCAAAGGTGCTGACCTTCCATCTCAACAGGTTTTTTGAAAATGTCAGAACTACAGACCTTAATTGTTTTTAAATTACTATACCCGTTATGGAATCCTGTGGGTTGATATTTTTTTAGTGAAATGCAGTGTATTCTCTCTCTCTTTTTCTCTCTCTCACACACACCTTACCTGTGCTTGTTTCAGCTTGTCAGTTGATTTCAACTGGTACATCTCGCAAGATTTTTTTTCCCCTGTAGGCATAATTAACCCAGCTACTGGGTTTTCACCTCCATAATATTTATTACAAGTGGTTTGTTGATGTCCTGCTCTGCATTCTCCAGTCATAACTTGATAGTGAGACATTATGCCTGATCCACTTTTGGGGAATGAACAGGTATGGGTATCCACTCCTCAAGAGGGGATCTCCATGTTGAGGGTGGAGGCTTCTAGGCAAAGTCACAGCTGAGAAGGGGATGGTTTTATGCCAACTTCATTTCCAGATGGCCACCGGGACCCACATAGTGGTTCCATATTATCCATCATGTTTGCTGACAGATGGAATCCATTACCCCATGCTCCCAACAATACCTGCAGTTGTAATCAGTAAAAGTGGCTGTTTTTATTCCCTCAGAGTTGTTGCATGTTTATTGTATTTTCATGTCCATCTTTTTTTAACCTTGATCTCCCTCGCCCCATCTCCTAGAGCCAAAAAACATTAGCAGAATCAGGTGGTAGAAGTCTTCCTGGACAGTAAGACTTTCCAGATTAAACTTCTGTTTTTCCATACTCCCCCATCTAAATGAATGTGTGAAAGCTGCTATTCAAAGGAAAGGATTCAGCCTACCTTTCTACCAGTTTTTTCACCTCTTTTTCTGTGTTCAGAGAAAACTACTACTGCTACTACTACTCTTCCTCTTCCTCCACTTCTCTTCTCTCCTTTTTGGAAAAGAATATACTACCTTCCTGAAGTGGCATAGTCCAGGAACAGCTTTACTGTGTGATTGTGCTGAATGTATACATATCTATGGGATATTGAAAGGACAATATGCCAGTACAGAAATTGCAAAAAAGAGGAATAGCCACAGCATGTCTGTTTTAAAATATTGATTCTGGAATTCAAAATGGACTTGTCAGCTTGGTTCTCCCTTTCATTTTCTTTAATGAGCTACCACATACTGTTCTTCAAGTAAACCATGTTGCCCTGTAGTTTAGATTTAATTGCACATTCTAAGAAGGAAATGTAGGTCTTTTTTGTTATTTCCATGCTAGCATTGAAAGGTTGCTGTCAAGATGAAATCCCCATTTTTTTCAACGGAAGATTTTCTCCCTGCTCATTTGCCTTAATGGAGCAATCATACTCCAGTGAAGAGCTGGGATCAGACTGCTAGTCTTCACATAAAACATGTTTCTTCCCAGATTGGAATTTTCTCAGTTTCAGCCTTCAGTAATTTTTTGTGTGTCAATTCAACATGTTTGGTTCTGAACAAAGACAGAGTAAAAATAACAGCTGTCTACAAATAACATAGAGTGTACTGATCAAATCCAGATTCTGTAAGACTCAACAGAGGCCTTTTCAATGCACTAAGGAACATTTGGATATTCTCTACAAAGAGACATTAAAAAGAATAAAACCAGCGAGACCAGCTGGGGCTCACATGCTCAACTAAACCTAAATTTAAGAAACAATTTGTAATAATGATGTGCTTTTCCCAGTTGTGGTACTGATTGTAGATATAGATATCTTTACTACACTATTATAGCAATTTGATACCACTTTAACCACCATGGCTCCATCCTATGCAGTCATGGGATGTGGTGTTTGATGAGGTACTTAGAATTCTTTGCTGGAGAGCTCAACTTAGAATTCTCTGCTAGAGAGCCCCCCTTCCTTTCCAGAGTATTTTTGTTTCTGCCAGTAGCATGGTATTTTTTGAAAAATCAATACTTTCTAGTTTTCCAGTCTTCGGCCACTTGAAAAAAGCCCCCAAGGAGCTTGTGAGAACAACATCACTGTACTGGGAACGGGTCCCAGTTCTGCACATGCCGTCATTCTGGCATCCTTGCTCCATCCTCCCTCCATGCTGACGCGATGAAAAAGGTGTCGCTTTTCATTAGTGGGAGTTTCTGCTAATGAAAAGAGGCACCTTTTTCATGGCATCAACACAGAGGGAGGATGGAGTAAGCACGTGAGGAAGAGGATGTTCTGCAATACTGGGACCCGTTTCCGGTACAGTGACGTCGTTTCTTGCGGGCTCCTTTGGGGCTTTTTCAAGCACCTGATAATTTTCTTCTTTTCATTCCCTTTGCCACTGTTTTGCATGTTTTAAGTGGGATTTGCAGTACTCTGTCTATGTGTAATGTACACACACACACACACACTCATACCAGCAGAAGAGAGAAAAGACAGTCCATCTCTACTGTTTTGTAAAACTGTTGTGGTAGAGAGATCATCAGGGTTCCCTGTTTAGTTTAAGATAGTGGAAGACTCTTTTGTTTGGGGGAATGGTAAATGATCTCATTCAGCACAGTGCATTTGTTTTAAAAAAACTGTGTGGATGTGGAAATGGGAAGAAACAGTCTAACATGACACTACATGTAGCTGATGAATTTGCACTAGTTTTCTGCTGGATGAGCCCTTTATGTAGATGCATAAAGTACTGTTGCCTCACAACTTCACTTGTAGGTTTATTTAAAAAAATGAGCCATTTTATTTAGTAGACTAGTTGTTCTTTTAATTATAAAGTTTGAAAAGGAAAATAATAGAATCATAGATTATCACACTACACTGTTATAGCGTTATTATTCCACTTTAACTGCCATGGCTGCCTCCTATGGAATCCTGGGATTTCCAGTTTAGGGAGGGGCATTTGGAACTCTCAGCCAGAGAGCTCTTTAGCCTCACTAAACTACAAATTCCAGAATTCCAGAGGAAGCAGCCATAGCAGTTAAAGTGGTATGATAATGTAGTGTGATAAAATGGAATCTTAAGAATCAAAAGACACCACAAGGACCATCTAGTCCAACCCCTTGCCATGCGGGATACACAACTAAAGCACTTCCCAAAGTTGCCCATCCAACTTCTGTTTAAAAATCTCCAAAGAAGGAGAGTCTATCTCCCTCTGGGCAGTCTAGGCCACTGTTAAACAGCTCTTACAATCCTAATGTTTAAGTGGAATCTCTTTTCTTGTAATTTGAATCCATTGGTTCATATTCTAGTCTGTGATGTTATCTGATAATGATATCTATAATGGTATCTGTAAACACACAGGGGTAGATGGAGGGCATATGGGAGGGAACGGTTCCCTGTGAATTTTATAGGGAACCTCTGAAGCATTTTATGCCCTCCCCCCACCCGCTTGGCGAAACAAAGTCCTCCTCCTTCCCTTGCCTGCCAGGCTCTATGGTACAGGAAGGCACTCTTGCAGCTTCCTGTATCATAGAGAGTTATCACAATTTCTGCCACGTTTCAGTGGGAACTGCAGCAATGGGAATCTGGTGAACACTGCAGATTTTTGGCTTTGAAAATACTTTACCATTTATTCTTCTGTTTTTAATGTCCTTTTTTATAACATGAGAAATACAAGCAACAGAAGCAGGTAGTATTCAGAACATATAAGGAAACTTGGATCATCCATAACAATAATGAATTTGCAATGTGTATTTTAATATGTTTGTGTCTGATACCTTTGGAAAAGTTGGGGGTTTCCTACAGATTTGGAAATATAGGGAAATGTCTTCATCTCAAAGCCAACACCCTGTTAGGCGCAGCATAATGTAATAGTTCCACATGCAGACCTATGCTACATTTCTCCTCTCCATCCTCTCCATTTCTCCTGGACTTGCTGTTTAGCTGCTGCAAACCCTCTTCCCCCTAATCCATCCCATGGCTAGTGGAGAGTGGAAGTGATTGGGAAAGCCTCTGGCTATATCCCTATAGTCAGGCACAGAATGATTACGGCATCCACTGAGATCCACTGGGGTCCTTGGGAAGTCTAAGGGCGCCATCTATATGAGCCCCCAAAAACGTACTATCCCTCAGTAATAGCAAGTCACAGCAGCTGCAACTTGTCTTAATGGTGGTTTTGCCCACAGAAACCCCCATAGGTTTTGCATGCAAGATGGCAGCCACGAGTGATTTATTCACATTAGTACTTAGCCAGCTGCTGACCTTTAAAAAAAAAAACAATGTCAAAGGTGCGCTACAGCCATAGACCAATTTTTCAATTTAACAAGGCAACAAAACAAACTAGAAACACCCTATTTTATAGCCTTAGTGATTGCTCACTAAAGCGGGGGGGGGGAATGGCAGCTCCGGCACTTGTCCTGTTAGCAAGCCCTGCCCCCACACTTGTCCAGCCAATCAGGTTCACACTTCCTGTTCTACCAGACAGCGATTCATATTGAATCGCTGTCCTAACGGGGGGGGGGGGGAATACGCATTCCCCACACTGTTTTTGAAAAACTTCAGGAAAAGCTGCAACGATTCAGTGGTTTTGGGGGGCCCTCCTTCCAAATACAGCATAACGCTGCAGGATCCCATTAAAACACACCATCTTCTCCTCGAATTCCACAAGGAGTATTTTCACTGTTTAGACAACCCCGTAGCAAATGATGTAATCATTCTGTGTCTGGCTCTGGGGACACAACCAGATGCTTCTCCAACTCCACCACTCTCCACCAGCAACAGAATGGCTGAGGAGGCTGCAGTGGCTGAACAGTGTGAGTCAGGGAGAGGGGCTTTGGTCATTGTGGAGAGTGGAAGACAATATCAGTCCCTGCAAGGACAAAAAAAAAGCCACACACAGGCTTAAGGCAGACTTATGCTTGTGTATGTCACTAACAGAATGCCAGCCCAAGACTCCTATGCTTTATTATGGTTTCCTTTAAAAATTAACATTTAAAATAAATTATTCCTACCTCCTTTTCTTCCCTCTTTCCAGGTCAACTCTCAGACGACACAGATCTGCCTGGGTGAATCGTCAGAAATCGAAGACGAATACAAGAAAGAAAAGGGACTAACTGAATGGGCTGGAGGAGGGGGTGGAGGTGGAGGAGCCACTTATGTCTTTAGGGTAAGCTTTCATTGATTTTTCCAGCCTCTTCATGTCAAGCCTCCCATTAATACAAGTCTCCCTTATCTAGAAATCTGAAATCCGAAATATTCCAAAATCCAATATTGACCACATGGGTGGCTGCAATAGTGACACCTTTGCTTTCTGATGGTTCAATATATACAATGTACACAAACTTTTTTTCATGCACAAATTTATTAAACATATTGTATATAAAAGTACCTTCAGACTATGTGTATAAGGTGTATATGAAACCTAAATTAATTTTGTGTTTAGACTTGGGTCCCATCTAGAAGATACCTTGTTATGTATATGCAAGTATTCCAAAATCCAGTGGGGGTAAAAATTCAGAATATTTCTGGTTTCAAGCATTTTGGATCAGGGATGCTCAACCTGTTGTAGCTGTGTAAGGGACAATTGGAAACTGAAGCACCCATGGGGAGGCTGTTTTAAAGACAGCCTAGAAAAAGTAATTTACTTTTTGGACTATAACTCCCAGAATTCTCAGCCAGATTGGCTGTTCTGTGTGGGGATTCCAAGGTGTTACCCAAAATGCTCCTTGGAAAATTCCAAGAAAATATCGAGTTTCTAATATGTTGGGGAAATTAGCAGCAACTCCACTTTTAGCTATGCAAAGAGGGGGTAACCAGGGAATCTTGCAACCTGTGTCTGCTGGTAATAATCTGGATGGAATATATACACATTTAAAATTAAGTATGTTTTTTATTAAAGAGTTCAAAAATAACATCAAACACAGACACATTCACCCAGAAAAAGCATTCACTCAAGGCTATAGGAAAAAGCAGTAGGAAAACTTGGGATAGAGGGTAGCAAAGGGATTTTGTTGGGGTGATACAGATCTATCCTGTAGTCAATCTGGCAGAGTGGATGGAGGAAACTGGGTGGCCACACAGAGGGACATAGGGTCCCCTAGAAATGGAATCTGTGCACAAATGAGGCATGTTTGGGGAGTGATATTTATACCTCCAAATACACCTGAGGGGATTGGTTGCTTCATGGGCTGAAACAATGAATTCCATGAGCCTTCATGGATTGCACAATGAGTTTCCTGGTCTTAACAAAAGGTGTAGAACATGCTAAATGTGTTTCTTAATGTCCAGTGATTGGATTTTAACAGCTTTGAGCAACTTCTTTAAGGTTGGGAGTTCAGGAGAGGAAATTTCACAATCAGCAAATAAAAAAAGGGGGTTTTGCCCATCCATTATCTCCCCTTTCTTGGGCCCTTCAGTCTCAGGCCTTCCTGGGGTAAGACAGGGCACTCAAATGTCCTTTTGAGACCATCCTGTCTTTTACCCTTGTAAAAGGCCACATTAATGAACCAAACTTTACCAGTTTCTGAGGCCTGTAAACATGGGGTGCAGGCCAATGCTAACATTCCAGAAGTGGGGTGCCTTGGAAGTGGGGTTCAAGCTTGTGCTTAACAGGGGGTTGTAGCCTTAAAAGTATTTTTTTCCCAATTCTGGTTTTTAAAAGCCCTGAAACAACTCAGGTTGTAGCAGTAGTGTTTATAATTAGGTTACAAAACACAAACCTAGGGGTTGTCTAAATGGCAAAAATACTCCTCACAACATGCGGGGAGAATATGGACTGTGTTAATGGCATCCCGCATCATTTCACTGTGCTTCCCCCAAAGATCCTAGATCATAGTTAAGATCATAGTTTGGTGAATATGTTGAGAATTCTGGGTTGCATATTTCTAGTACCTCTCATGCAGCTACAGTTCCCTGGTTTCCTTAGGTAGAAGTACTTTAGACCAGTTTAAGTTGAGGATGTAGGCATAACTGTAATCTTCTCTGAACCAAAGTTGTGCCATATGCACTTCAACTGTCTTTTCTGCACTGCACACATCTAGGGGTGTTTCTGGATGAGGCATATGTCATACCATCACCTTCCTTGTTGATGGAATTTTATGGGGAGGGGGTGGAGACTAGACATCTTGTTGTTTTCTTGTAACCCTCTTTATTTTTATGCTGCTGCTTCTAGCTTTTCTTTTTTTTTCACAAAAAGATGTGTTAAGGAAGAGAAGAGAAAATAGCAGCAGAAGGTATTTTAAAATGTTTCTGGGCAAGGCTTTTGTCATGCTGACTCCCTGCATCATTCACAGAATTTTACCAGAGTTGGATACAATGATGCCTTCCGCTTGTCATACTCAAGTGTTTTGGCATCTTTTCTTCTACCTTTATTTTCTTTCCACAAAATAATCTGTCAATGATGAAAAGATGGAATAGCTGCACATTAACTATTAATTTGTAACACTAGGAGCTATCTACCGGAGAGCACCTTAGTAGGAACTGGTTCCAAAGTAATTCTGTTGCATTAAGAATTGTTCAGTTACTATTTATGTGCCTGTATAATTTCCTTATTTAAAAACACACACAAATCACAAATATCATATGCCATCAGGACTGCACTTTTCTACACAATTTTTAAAACCTTTGTTTTGGTGCAAACACACACATACTAGCATTGAGCTAATGATCCTAAGATTTCCTAAGGGGAGGTGGTGAATCACAGTCCATGATGTAGCTATGTCACAAAGAAAATGAAAAATGCTAACCAATGAGATTTAATAGTATCTTGCTAGAACAGAGGTGGTGGGTCTGTTTCCTTCCAGATGTCTATTGGTTTTTCTTACTTGCATATAGAATCTTAGAGTTGGAAGAGATCACAAGGGCCATCTAGTCCAACCCCCTGCCATGCAGGAATACACAATCAAAGCACTCCGGACAGATGGCCATCCAGCCTCTGTTTAAAAACCTCAAAAGAAGGAGACTCCACCACACTACAAGGCAGTGTATTCCACTGCCGAACAGCTCTTACCATCAGGAAATTCTTCTTAATGTTTAGGTGGGATCTCTTTTCCTATAGTTTGAGTCCATTGCTCCATGTCCTAGTCTCTGGAGCAGCAGAAAACAAACTTGCTCCTTCTTCAATATGACATACTTTCAAATATTTAAACATGGCTATTATGTCACCTCTTAACCTTGTCTTCTCTTTTATATACAGTATTTTGTTTGTTTTAGATCCTTCCTTTCAATATTGGACCCAAGGTAACTCAATATTATTCATCCTACATACGATCAACTCAGTCAGCATGGCCAGTGGCCAGGGATGATGGGAATTACAGTCCAGCATGTGCTGGGCCACTAGCTTCCCACCCCTGCAATCGATTCCATACTCCATGGGATTATTGCTGTCAATGTCGGATTTGTATAGAAGGTTTCTCAGGACTTCTGTACAGCCTAATAGTAGGAGGAGAGCATTTCCCAGTCATCCATATAGAACTGCAGTCTAGTTTTGAATTTGCAGTGATTTCTGAATGCATTGTGTTTATGTTTGTGTGTTTTCTCAAGCAGAAGAAGGGTGAAGCTTTTGAACCATTGCTCATTGCCGCAGGAGGTGGAGGGAAGGCTTACATGAAATACCAGGACAGCTCCCTTGACGACATGTTCTTGGAACAGTATGTGAATAGCACAGCAGTACCTGGAGTCAGTGGGAGAACTGGGGCAGCAGGTGAGGTTCTGTAGGTAACAATATGCATTATGCTTAGCAGCTGCACAAACAAAACCTGCAGATTTTCAGAACAAATCTCTCTGAGATCATGTATATTTTGGATACCTGTCAATATGAGAGGGAGGTAGTTAAAAACTTAAATTTAAAGAGCTAGAGTCAGTTCAATCCATGAGATCTTTCGGCACAGAAAGAAGAATGTTGCCCAAAAGTTAGGAAACTGGATCAGATGTAAACAGTAATGAGATCATCATTGTAAAAGGGAGAAAGTAATAGAAAAATGCATCGATAATGGGATTTAATCCAACATTACCAACACAGTTTAGTGACAAGAAGAAAAAGCTAGACAGACAGTCTGTCTTGATAAAGAAGACCATCTCAGAAATCTCACTCCAAACACAATTTTGGAAAAAATGAACTACAGTAGATTTTGCCTCCTACATCATGTCCCTGGAGGTTATAGAAATTCTGTAATGATGTTCCATCACTACTTTTTTTTTTAATGCTTACGCAATTTTTTAAAAACCTGTTTTTAAGAGGTGTTTTTTATTTTTTGTTGTGCACCACTTTGAGGATACTTGAGGGCTGAAAGGTGATAAATGAATACTTATAATAAATTATAAATATTATTTTGCTCAGAAAGAGTGGTGATTATTTTGTTTGCAAAGTATGCATAATTCCCTTGATGTTTTTCTGCCTATGAGAGCCCTCAAAATGATGTGCAGCCTATATGTGAAAAACATGAAGCTCCTCCCCCTGGTGACTCATTACTTTTGTATTCAATTTATACAGGTGGAGGTGGAGGCTGGAAGGATGTTACCCAATTTCCTTGGGCTGGGAAATCACTTTTGGAGGGTGGAGAAGGTGGTGAGGCCTGCCGGCAAGCATTAACAAAACTTCAGTGGGCCACCTCAGGTGGTTTTGGTGGTGGAGGAGGAGCCTGCACATCTGGAGGTGGAGGTGGAGGCTATAAAGGTATATTTTCATAACAGATAATATACATACATAACATATACATACATTAACATAACATATACCATATACATACGTATATATACATACACACACATATACATATATATTACATAACATATACCATTATTACATTTCATTCAAAGCTTATTGTACTAACCTATTGCAGTAGGTCAGGTTCATACATAACCAGTGGAGGAAAGAAAATGATAACATTATATCAAGAAGATGTGATTCAGAAGAATATTCATATCTACAAAAATTATTCTCATCATGCTGCTATCCCCAAAACAGTGCATACTTCCAGTATCTTTTCTGTTTCTAATAAACAAGCTAATAGGATGCATTGGGTAGTGCACCATCATCTAAGAAAGTAAAAACTGTGAGTACTGCAATGAATAGGACTTATACTGGTTCCCTTTGCTATGGAAACAGGGGCTGTGAGATTAGAAGACCAAATATACTGTAGCCTTATATTGAGAGCAGGTGAATTACAGTACTACATCTGTTTCCAGCTGACTGTAGAAGAGCAGTGCCTTGGCACTAGTAAAGGACCCAGTGGAAAAGACTAGTAATGTGTTCTCTCTCTGAAATCCATCTGTTTCAAATGGTGAAAACACAGTGGCAACCAATGTAGCTAATTTATCAGCGCTGTATACGCACAATCCTAAATATACACTGGACTGACTATGTGACAAATGTTGCTGTCCTTGAGCAAGCAGGGATCACCAGCATTCAGGCCATGATACTGAAAACCCAGCTGCGCTGGGCAGGGCACGTTGCTAGGATGGAGGACCATCGCCGCCCAAAAATAGTACTCTACGGTGAACTCACCATGGGTCAGCCTAAGAGGGGTGCTCCAAAAAAGCGATACAAGGACTCCCTGAAACAACATCTCAGGCTCGGCCAAATTAATCACCAACAATGGTCCACCCTGGCCTCACATCGGGAGGCATGGAGACGCACTATCCACAATGCTGCAGCCTTATTTGAGAACTCACACTGAACAAGTCTTGAAGAGAAACGACAACGCTGAAAGAATCACAACCCGGAAACATCACCCAAGGAGACCTTCTGCTGTGCTTTCTGCAACCGGACTTGTTTATCTCGGATTGGCCTTTTTAGTCATCAGTGCGCTTGCAGAAAGCACGGGATGAGTCCTTCCTGAATCTTCGTTTGCAAAGAAAAGCCAGAGAGATTTTAATTAATTAGCTACATTGGTTGCCACTGTGTTTTCAGTCCCAATTTAAAATGATACATTTAAAGCCTCAAATGGCTTTGGGACCAGATTATAGTTGTCCCTTCATATTCGCCTGGGTTTGGTTCCAGGACCCCCCATGGATACCAAAATCCGTGAATATTCAAGTCCCATTATATGCAATGGCATAGCAAAATGGTGTCCCTTATATAAGATGGCAAAATCAAGGTTTGCTTTTTGGATTATTATTTTTAAAGAATATTTTCAAGCCGTGAATACTGAAATCCGTGGATGCCAAATCAGTGGATATGGAGGGACAACTGTATTTGAAAGACTTCACCTATACAAACCTGTTCAGGCTTCAAGAATGGCCACAGAAGCCTGGTTCACATGCCCACCTATATGATCTATAAGGTTGACAGGCAAGAGAGGAGGCCTTTTCTATGGACTTTTTCAAACGGGGAAAAAAACTGGCGAGGTCAGGAGGAGGACAGCACTGTCCTGCTTACAGCGCTCCATTTCAGATGACTCCGTCCTCCTCCTGAACTTCTCCCGTGGTTCCTCTGTGCTGAAAGCACAAGAAACGCTCCACTTTTTATTGACAGGGGTTCTCTGTTAATAAAAGTGGTGCGTTTCTCACACCTGCAGCATGGGGGAAGTTTGAGGGAAGGTCAGGAGGAGGACAGTGATGGTGTCCAAAATGGAGCGCTGTAAGTGGGACAGCGCCGTCCTCCTCCCGACCTTGGGGAGGAGTTCCCATTTGAAAAAGCCCTATGCCAGCCTCATCATTATGGAATATCCTAAACCTGGCTGTTCTTAAATGATCCTTAAAGACCTGTTTGTTCTAGGCTATTTATTTATTTTGTTTGTATTCATTCATTCATATGCCACCCTTCCTCATAATAGCTCAAGGAAGCTAACAATCTACCAAAAAAAAAAAAAAAAAAGGCCAGGAACTACAAAGATCTAAAGATCTACTCATGTGGACTTCCAAATGTTGCTGGACTGTCACTCCTATCAGTGCTAGCCAGCATAGCCAATGGTGAAAAATGCTTAGAGTTGCAGACTAACAACACCTGGAGGGCCACAAAATTTCTGTCTAGATTGAAAACAGAAAAATATGACTTAGTAAATTCCAATAAACGCAATAAGAACAAGACACAGTAAAAGACAAATCAAATACATGCTTATTCTTTGAAATCTTGTACAAATAGGTGTATTTTAAACTGACACTCAAAAGACAAGAGTATGGGGAGATGACTGCATCTGTGATAGAAGAGACTTCTATAACTAGATTGCCACACTACTCTGGGACATCTCAAGCAGAAACTCCCTGGCTAATCCTAAATGCCATATTGATCAGTTGTGTCAGAGGTGGTCCTTTATGTATGTAGAATAGGACCATCTCTGTGATTTTTAAATGTTTTGTGTTGTAGTTATTAACTCTATTTTATATTTTTATTGTTTCAACTTCTTATTCTGTAAACCAGCTTGGGAGAGGCTCCATCTTGTACAGTATAATAGAAAAAAATTAAAATAAATAAAACGTAGGTAAGTGGTAGGTGGCCCGTGGGCCACATGCAGCCCTCAAGGCTAATTGCACCAAAATGACCAAAAGTTATCTCTAGGGCATTTCTACATGTTTAGAACCCCCCAGACGCCCTAGGAGTCAAAATGAAATTTACTGATTTTTTTCAGAAACTTCCTCCCCCCCCCCTCAAAATGTGTCAAAATGACTTCTAGGAGCCAAGGAAGAACCCAACCATCTTCCATGACCCTAAGGGGTGTTTGAGGGCAAAACAGTGATTTTTTTTAATTTTTGATTTTTTTGCAGAAGCAGGTACAGCCCTCCAAGGTTTCCTGGAGGGTTAATGCATCTCCCTAGTCTTCCATAGTTGCCCATTCTTGAAATAATAACTAAAACTGTTCAGAGAAATCGACAATATAGACAATCCACTAGCATGTCATAGTTCTCCTTGGGAACAATTGAAACTGTGATCCATTCTTCTTCACCTAGGTGGTCATGCCTCTGAAACTGATGACATCACAGCCGACGGGCAGTACGGTGTTTCCTTTGTCAATCCAGTTGGGGAGGTCTTCTTGACTCCACTGGCAGGTGATAGTCCCACTCTCCCATCACCTTTGTGCATGAACCTTATGGGGGGGGGGGAGGTTGACTCATTTGCACAAACACAAGGGCAGTTGGGGATGTTAAGCGTGCTAGTTCAACACCCACAAGTTATGTGAGAAGTCCTGCAATCTCTACCATCAGTTGGAACAATCAGAACAAAAGACTTGTGGCGAATTGCTACATAAAACTGTATTCCTTGGCTTAATATGTTGCCACTTCTTACATCAAGGCCATCAAGGAACTTCCTGTGTCAGCTCCATCTAGTCTGGTGCATACCCTTGATGACAGCAGGTATCATCAGGCAGATATCCTATACAGTTTACACAATAAACATATTTGCCAGAGAGATAGCCTTGCTAGTCTGTTGAAGCAAAGGCCAGCAATAGTACTGTGGCATCTCAAAGACTCACAGGTTTCTTATAGTGTATGTTTTCATGGATTCAAGTCCACATCATCTCATGCATCTAATGAAGCAGATTTCAGTCAATAAAAGCTTATGGTATACTAAATGTGATAGTCTTTAAAGTTCCTGGGTCATAAATTTCTGAAATTTTGAATCTTGGGAGATTATCAGACTCCATTAATATGGCATTCCAGGAACACCAGGAGATCGCCAAAGGGCCAATTTTTCAGATGACGTCCTCATCCCATACCCCTTTCGTTTCGCCCTCTTTTTTTTATTATTGATGGCTTAAGCCCTCAATAGATCTACCATTCCATTTCTGTCACAGAATCACAGGTATCTGAGACTGTGCCCCATTCTGCTGGCGCAATGCCAGCTGCAGAGGGAGCTCCCTGCCAAACACTTCCAAGTGCGATCAGGACATCCAGATAAGTGACACCCTTTTTTCCCCCCTCCCCAGGTTACTTGGAATTTTTTTACTTAATTTTTTTTTGCTTGCTGTCATTTGAAAAGCTTTCTTTTACTTTTTAAAAAATTTCCTGCACACTCATTCTCTTGCAAAAACAGCCTGGGATTTCAAATAAGGAAGTGAATGGGGCTCAGCAAGAGCTCCATTCACTTCCTGGGTGGCTGGATGGGAGGGGAGCCATTTCTGTCTCACTAGAAAAGTAGGTCTGGGGGGAAAAGTTTTTTTGAACTGCTACAAGAATGGGAGTGGAGTGGGAAATAGCTGGCGAGACAGGGACGCTATGCATGGTCCCCATCTGATAATCTCCTAAGTGGGTTTGTATGAGCTACAGGCAATGTACAATTGTAATAATGATTTTTATGTAATGTGATGTTATGATGTTATACAGTCTATGTATTGTCCTTATGTATGTGTTGTCCTTTTCTGATTTTCTATAGCCCCCTGAAGAAAACATTAACAGCACCCATAGGTTGAAACAAGTTGGGCTTTTTAGCTAATACCATTTGGAGGCATCGTGAATTGTGTCTCTTGTTCCTCTTGTGAATTTCATTGGCTGCTCCCCAGTGTTTCCTTTTTTGTTTTTGTGTGTGTGTGTGTTTGGTAACCTTAAAGTGTCAAAAGACTCTTCCTTGGTGGTGGTGGTTTTAGCAGTAAGAACAGGACATATAATTTGCTTTGATATTGGAAGTGTTTAAAAATCAGGATTCCAATGTTCCCTGTTAAACAATCCACACTGTACCTCACTCCTGGAAAGTATAGCCAAATAGCAGAGTACATTCACACGCAGCCGTATTTAGTGTAATAATCTTAGCATGCATGTAAAAACTAGTTTAGAGATAACCAAGACACCCTTAACCTATCCCAAGTTACTTGTTTAGCAAAATTAAACACTCAAAACTCATGAAAGTAGTTTAAAAGTACAAAAACTAATTTTACTCACAGTTTCAGAGCTTTGCAAGGCAGATACTTCAATACATCTTCAAAGTAGACTAAAACAACTAAAAATGTCTAAAAACTACATTGTTAAAAAGTATATGCAGGACTCCCTGAGAGGGAGATCCTCTCAGTATCAAAAACATGGCGATGTGTGTGGAGAGAGAGCACCCTTGTGGCTAGCTTCTAGAGAAAGGAGGAAACGTGGACACACCCCTTTTCCCTAGAAGCCCAATAGCAAAACATTAGGAAGTTACATCAACACATCCTATCTGGCTTCTCAGTTAACCCTTCAGTAACAAAACATTTCCACTTATTGGATTGCAAACTATATATTCCAATACCTGACACCCAAGTGCTGCCAAGCAAGGCTGCTTTCCAGTAGCCACTGCAACATGTGTAGTGTATCATGTGAAGTGACCCCAATGGCTATATGTATACTCAGTTCTTCAAAATCCCTTCCACTGCTGTTAACATACTGATGGTCTCAATAGGAGGAAAGGGAGTGCTAAGAGGATATCAGAGCAGAAATGTTCATCATTCAGTCATTCACCATTCAGTCATTTCCCTCCTTCCTTTTCCTTTGATGAGTGTTATCTCTTCTTCATACGTATATTTCAACTACGTATGGAGTTTTTATATTGTAAACCTCCCCGATTGCGTTGCAGAGGGGCGGGATAGAAATAAAATTTTATTATTATTATTATTATTATTATTATTATTATTATTATTACTGCACCTTTACGTGTGAGATCTGACTATAAACACCAGTTTCTATACATTTCTTTCTCATGCAGTTATGGAGAGCCATGGAGAAGTGGTCATTGAAGTCTATGTGAACTGCAACCATTGCCAGTCAGGTATCTGCAAGCAGGGTCCTAACACCCACCTGCCCATCTGTATTTGTGCACTTGGGGCTGTCTTGGCCAGTGACAATGTGTCATGCACAGGTAAATTGTGGAACATTCTCACAAAATAAAATGTTTCATTTCTTGTTTTTTTCCAAGCTTTACCAGTAACCACTTAAAAAATGGAAGTATTTACACTCCAAAATTAAATCCATTTAATGATCATTATCTTCTCCCATGGTAGCCTTTACAACTGGGAACCTTTAAGATGAATGTCTTGGTTTTGTTTCACCTGTTTTGTTTTGACATTCTGATGTTGTTTGTGTTGTCACACATCTAATTTTTGTTGTTATTATTATTATAATAATACAGTGGCTCCCCTGCATCCACTGATTCGCCATTTGCTGATTCAATTATCCGTGGATGGCGACAACATGGAGGGGGTGGATGGAGGAGGGAGGGGAAAATTAGTAGATCTGCCTCCCTTCTCCCTTCGCCCCTGGGATCACCCCCCAGAATCACTCCCATTGTGGGAATGGCGATGGGGGCATTCATTATTATCCATGGATTTCATTATCCGCTGGGGGGGGCTGGAACCAATCCCCCACAGATACAGGGGTCCTACTGTATACTGCTCAGGCTTTGGAGAGATGTAATATAAACTAAAAGGATATTTATGTATACTCTAGTTTAAAGTAGGGATGGAATGCATATTCAACAATTTCTCAATTAGGGTTGAAATTTGAAGTTCCCGGCCCCTTGGGAACATTTGTAGAAATAAATAGCACCTGGAAAGTTCCAGAACTTTTTCTTTTTGTTCTCAGCAAAACAAAAACTGTGCACTTTATGAACTGCACAGCTTTCAAAGGGGGGAAAAAAGCTTACCAGTACATAGTTTTTTGCCATATGTGCACTTGGGAAAAATGAAAAAAAAACTACACAGATTAAAATGTTGTCTATGTGTGGGGGTGTGCTGTTTGTCCATTATGTGGACAATGCACATTTCTTACACTCTGAGAACTGTAGTTTGCATTCCCATTTTAAAGTTATGCAATATTTAAAGCGGTACAACATTCCGGTTTGTGCTTCTTTCTCTGTCTTTTTGAAAACTGTAGTTTTATAAATTTTCCTTGGGGTTTTTTTCGGGCTGTGAGGCCGTGTTCTGGAATAGTTTCACGGCCTCACAGCCCAGAAAAAATCTATAGAAAATCTATGGATGGTGGCCATGAAAGCCTTCAACGTCTGTAGTTTTAGAAACTGGATGTGATTCCGTTTGTGCTTTTTTTCTATCTGACTTTTAAGAGAAAAGGTTTTAAAGTTGATCGACATTCCATTTTGTGCTTCTTCTTTTTTTTGTCCATCTTTTGGGAACACTGCGTATCCCCAGAATGAAGCTGTGTATCATTCTGTTTTGTGGTTTTTCCTCCCTGTCTTTTAGGAGGAAAAAAAGCTTTTAAAGTTGAACAATATTTAAAATTATATGACATTGGAAGTTGTGCAACATTTGAAGTTGTGCAACATACTGTTTTGTGCTTTTTTTCTCCATTTTGAGGGGAAAGCTCTATAGCTTTCATGGGAAAGTTGTGAAGCTTTTCTTGACATCTCTTGGGAATAGGAAAATCTAGAATTGTCATCTCCAGTTTTAAGGGAATAGGAGTTAGGAATCTCTGATCACTCTCACCAGCCTACAATTCCCAGGAATCTAAAGTGTTCATTGAGGTTGTATTTGGGCTCTTCCAGATTGGTCTAATGAAGTGTGAGGACTTATAATATAGCTCCTTGCATTTTATCAGGTTTTGCCAGTTGTCACTGCTGTATCCAGTTGCTCCATTCTTTTTTGGAGCTGTTTGTAGTCTTCTCTTTTAAAGTCTGAACTATGGCTCTTGCAAAGGGTTTGTTTGTTTGTTTGTACAGACGTTGGTTTGCTGAGGTAGTCCTATGATTTGAAAGGCAATTTTTAAAAAATGTTTTTACAGTCATAGAGTTATAGTGTAAAAGCTCTATTTCACTGATGTACTTTAACACTAAAAGAAAGAAAGGGAGGGAGGGAAGTAGGGAGACGAAAAGAGAAGAGAACATGTTGACATGATATATCTCAAAATGTAAAACCCTAGTAAGGGTAAGAAAAAAATGTTGTAACTTGTGCTGGGGATTGCCAGAAAATAGTCTGGGAAAACAGAAATATTGTTTGGTTATTTTAAAACAAAAACCAAGAACTGATAACTTTTGCCCAATCTGGAGAAACCCTTTGCTAGCACATTTCTACAACCAAAAGACTTTACTAAAGAGATTTACTTATAGCTTGTTATATTTGATTGGGTATTACCTGTGATGCTCCTCAGCACCACCACATGACTGGCTGTTCAGATTTTTGAATTTTATTTTATTCCAAGTGGTTATCCACATGCCTAGAAATCTGGAAACTCATCCAACAACACTTTGGGAGCCCAATGTGAGATACCAAGCCCCATATTCTACCCTACCATTTGTTTTCCAAAAACTCCTCAATTATTTTTATTTTTTAAATTGCATTGCATCTTAGAGGCACATCATTTCAAAAAAGATCTCTGGTTTCTGCTTCATGATTGAAGAACTGATGGTAGCGTTCCTTTTATCTACCTATTATTTTTCATAGTTATGTTTATTTCACAGTGGTTGAAAACTATTCATTACTCTGAAACACAAAGCCATAATTCCTTCATGCCATTACTAGCCAGAGCAGCTAAATGTAGCCACCCTATTCAAAGGAGGCATGGCTCTGGGTAGTGAATCTGAAAACAAACACCAGGGAAAAATTATCTCTGTCTTGTTCTGCTTATGAATTTTGCAGGATTTTGTGGTTGGCCATTTTGGGAACAAAGTGCTAGACTAGATACAGTCATGTTCTGGTCAAGTTTAGGATGTACTGTTTATCAGAAACACTGCATAGGGGCTGTGTGCATATGCTGATATATATGTATTTATTTTTATGTTCTGAACAGTCCTCCGTGGAACCATCTTAGAGGGACACTTGCCTCTTCCTCTTCTCCTGGCTGTGATTGCTGTTGTAGTGGTGCTTGGAATGGCTCTCACATGTGGCAGCCTATCATTTGGTAAGAAGTATTCATCGTATTTTACACAACTGCTGTTCTCATCTGTTCACGTTTCTGGTGCTCTTATTTCTTGTCCAAGCTGTCAAGGGAATAATATTGGATCCAAAAGTAAAGCTACAAAGCATTTGAAAGACAGTGGATTGGATCCAGACTTGTGTTCAGCAGAGTTCCACTGGAGGAAGGGAGTGGTATGACCACTTTTGCTGATCCTTCCTTCCCTCTGCCCCCCCTAAAAAACCTGTTACCGTGGTTGGGTGAATCCTCCAAACTAGGGGTATAAATTTTCACTGGTCTTATTTTCACATAGGGGAAATGGGGGGGGGAATGCAAAACTGGGTACCCACTGGGTAAGATTATGAGCCATTTATTTATTTATTGCATTTTGGAACTTTTACCTGAAAATGTTGTTGGCATAAAAAAAAAAACATTGCCCAAGATCCTGCACTGGGAGATGTCTGTGTATTATGCAGCTACAGTATATTTATATAACTATGGACTTTATCAGACTATCATTTTAAAGTGATCTTTTGCTGGCATAAAAATATCCATTTTTATTCTGCAAAATAATGCTCCCTCCAATCCTGGCAAAGGCAGCTCCGGCAATGAAAAAGGAAGTGAATGGAACTTCGTTCACTTCCTCCTTTGAAATCTCGCAACATATAGTGAGACTTTATCATGTGGGATATTTTTAAAACCACAAAAAACCCCACAAAAAATTTAAAAGCCAAAAAACAAACTAAAAAAAAAAACTTACAAGTAACCCAGGGAGGGTCATAAAAAGTGCATCGCTTACCTAGATGTCGTGATCACACCCAGAAGTGTTCATGCTGGACCAGTCACTGACAGAGTAAGTACAGGTGGGGGGGAAAGGATGCAAGGTTTCACATGCCGGCTGTGCCAGCAAAAAATTGGCAGGGGAAATCAATTGATGGCTTAAGCCATCAATTAGAAAGTATGGGTTTTGGCAGGGACATAACTACGAAAGGGCAACTTTGTCTAATATGTGTGCCCTTTTGAGGTTATGGGGCATTGTTATGACTCCATATTTGATCCATCTGATAAAGCCCTTAGTCTCAAGATGCTGTCTCCCAAATCCACTTTGTAAGCAGTGCAGCCTGCCAACATGGCCATTTCTGAGAGAGCTGAGGGGATTAGTGGTGATGCATCCAGGTTTTTCCTGTAGGAAGACACACTAGAAGAATGTACCGTATCTGCAGGGACCTCCTGAGGACCCTTAGGCATTCATTGCAGATGCCTGTCACAGTGCATCCAGCTACAGGAAAATAGCTGGCCACATCCCTGCTGATCCCCTCAGGTTGGGGGCTGTGCTGCTTACAAGGTGGACTGAAGGGGATTTTGTTCATTACATGGCCAGAATAGAAATCCAACCTCTATAACAACCCAAAAAGTGAATTATAATAATCTCCATCTGACGGGCCATCATAATTCACAAACAGGATGCCAGCCATTGTATTTTATGTTAAACAAAAAAGTAGTTTGCACAAGATACAATGGGTTTGTATTTGGAGAAATTATCATCATCATCATCATCATCATGTTTATTTATATAGCATTATCTATGAACATGGCACTTTACATTAAAACAAGTGAAAACCAAAACAAAACATTGGGTTCCGCCAAAGGTGTACAGTCTAAAATAAGGCTATACATAAGCACACAGAAAGGAAAGAATAATAAACAGAAAACTATAAAATACAATTGCAAAACAAATTATCCAGATAGCAACAAGATAGTATGAAACCACAAGAAAATATAAAAATAAAACAAACTGACCAATGCATGTGATCAACATATACAAGATTACAAAACAGCATCAAACTAAAATTCCAAAAGCTTTGGAAAACAGAAAAGTTTTCAATTGAGATTTAAAAGCATTGAGAGAAGTAGCACTCTGCAAATGTTCAGGGAGGGAATTCCAAGAATATGAGGCAGCAAGTGAGAAAAGACGAAGCCAAGCCAGGGAATAAGAAACAAAAAATTGTATAGAATAAACCAATACACAAATGAAATGTTCACACAAAGTCCAGAAATGTTTTTAAAAAAATACAAAATGTTCAAAAAATCTGAAGGCATGTCAAAATACCCTTGCTCTTCAAGGATGAAAAAAATCTGTGGATATTCTTTCTCTATCTACTCCAAACTAATATGGGAGGTGACACATGAAAGGAAACATTCCTGAACATTGCCACCTAGTCTCCTTGGCACCTTCAGGGCACCTTCACTGGATCCAGGTTTCCTCTGGGGAAAAATGGAGCTTCTCTGCAGAAGGGCATCTCTGAATCAAGCCACTGCAATTATAAGAAAATAATATAGAATAATCAAAAGAACAAAGAGCAATTTAATGTCATAGGCCTAATCCACACTACACAAATAATCCAGTTTGAAACTAGGTTATTTGCCATGGCTCCTTCTTATGGAATCCTGAGACTTGTACTTTTACAAGGTCTTTAGCCTTCTCTGCCAAAGAGTGCTGGTGCCTCCCCAAACTACAAATCTCAGGATTCCATAGGAAGGAGCCATGGCAAATAATGCAATTTCAAACTGGAGTATTTGTGCAGTGTGGATGCAGCCATAGAACTGCAGCACTGTCGCAAGGTTTAAAAAAATTAACAATAATCCTGACTGCATACTGCGTCCAGAAAAAAATATTGAGCCAGAGAATGTAAGCAAAGGCTCACTTTCTAAACACATGGTTCAAAAATGAGAGGAGAATGGAGAGAGCAGGTTAATTGAACACATCTCAGATATGCTGAGCCATATACAATTTGTTAGTGTGAAGATGTGTGAACTCTTAGTATTATTTCTTGAGTACTGACTGAGTGCAACAATTCCAGTGAACTGGGTTGACACGTTGTTTCTGTCTGTAGCAGAAAAGTCACTCAAAAAGATGTAGGGAGGGTAGTCAAAGCTTTGCATGTTTTAGCAGCCTGTCTATAGTAGAAAGAATCAAGACCGTTGTGACAGAAGATGCAATCTGGAGTACAATAGCTAAGGCAGGCAAAAAAATAAAGTCCTCCCTCCACATTCGCGGACTCCACACTCGCGTTTCCACATATTCGCAGTTTGCCGGGAGGGGAGGCCAGGGAAAGTTGCGACGGGGCCTCTGAGCCCCTTGCTGATTTCAGGAGGGAGGTGAGGGGAAGCGACGACGGGGCCTCCAGGGACCCCGTGGTTGCTTGGGGAGGGCAGTGGGAGGCAAGGGGAGTGACGACGGGGTCTCCAGAGGCCCTGTGGTCAACTGGGGAGGGCGGCAGGAGGGCTGTATTATATGTGGAATTTTCACATTCGCGGGGGTCTGTGGAACCTAACCCCCATGAATGTGAAGGGACAACTGTACATCGTAAAAGGTTAGAGCCAGGATTTGGGGGTTGTTTAGATGGTGAAAAAACTCCTCATAGAATTCGAGTAGAATGCCTTTTGTCCTAATGAGATCCTGTATAATTTTGCCATTTTGGGAAGGAGAGGGCCAAAAATTCCAAATACTCTGTGGGGAAAGCCTTTGCTGCTTTTCCCAACTTTTTAAAAATACTACAATGGAAATGTGCATTCCTGCTCATTGGGACAACCAATTTGCTTTGCTGCGCTTTCCCAATAAGAGCAGAAGTGGAAAGCTGATTGGTCAGATATGTGCAGGGGGCAGAGCTTGCTGGCAAGGCAAGTGCCCAGAACCACCATGTTGGATTTTCAGCATAGCAATCATGCTCTGAGGTGATGACACACACTCTCTCTCTCTTTTCTCTCTCTCTCTCTCTCTCTCTCTCTCTCTCTCTTTTTTTTTTTTTTTTGGTCCTGTTTATTTAAGTGGATGATCGCTCTTCTGCACCTTGAGTTTGTTTAAAAAACTGGTGGTAGCAACTTGTGACAATAAAAACACAAGTAGCAACAGCAATAACGTTGACATTTATATACCACTTATCAGTGCCAAAGCACTCCCTAAGTATTTACATTGTTTTTAGCTAATTGCCCCCAGCAAGCTGGGTACTCATTTTACCACCCTACAAAAGGATGGAAGACTGAGTCGACCTTGGAGCCCCCTGGGATCAAACTCACAACCTTGTGGCTTGCAGTACTAGCATTTAACCACTGCGCCACCAGGGCTCCCTTTTCACTCACACCTGCCATCTTGATTCACAGGCAGGCCCATTTGAACATCAAATGCTTATGGCTTTGCATGCCTGTGATCTTGAAAAAAATGCAGAGACAAATTAAAGCTGCTGCGAATTGGTACTACTGCACATCAATCCACATTTTATTGCCTCATATAGACCAGCCTTGGTCTTTAAGGTATCCTCCAGAACCACAGCTTCCTCCCCCAAACCATTGGGTCCCCCCAACCCTATATGTAGCTTTTTCAGCCAGCTCTTAAAGCTGCTATGGAGAGGGCAGTCCACTTCTTGCCTGCCTAGTTACACATACCAAGATCCAATCCAGTGTTTTGGGCATCCTCAATTATGTACTTCACCCCCACAAAGGGGTCATACATTCCAGAAAGCATCAGGGCTGTTACAGCAGCAGAAAGGAAAATACTTTTAAGCTTGGCTGAGTTGTGTGGTTTTATATATTTGCATTTATTTATTTTTTTTGTGTACCTCAGGTGTTTTCTGTAAAGTCTCTCACACCCTTACAAAACCATAGCTTGCTTAAAAATTTGCAAGAAAACCTCAGAAATATTTCAGGAATGAAAGTTCCTCCTCCTCACACCAGGTAACAATGCCTGCTCTCTACCTGGGTCACTTTCTGAAATAAATTACCTGAGTCAGTCTGTAGTGCCTTGACGTATCAGATGAGCCAGCCTTACAGACCTATAATTCTGCTAAACTATCACAATAAAACTAGTGAAACTAACCTTTAAAAAACAGGATTTTAATAGTGAAAATAATGTTGAGGTGGAATGATGGGTTCATCCAGAAGGGGGAAAGAGTCTCTAGAACTATCAAGAGTTCTCAGGGTTTTTTGTTTTGATTTTACATGCATATTCCCAGGTTTGCACCCAAACTTTTTCTTGAAATATTCCAGGATCTTCTTCGTGGTCTCTGTGAATCCACACAGTGGGTTTCTCCTGCACCTGCACAGAGCACTCGGAACCTTCTGGAATCACTAGGCAGAATAGTTTTTGAACATTTTGGTGGTAGCTCTGCCCATCCTAACAGTCCCTTTAAAGGCGCTCCCACCTAAATCCCCTCAGTTCCTATCGTCCACTGCGCGAGCAGCATATACGAACCATTAATTGCTAGAGCTCTTTCACTTTCCACTTACCTCACGTTTGACTCAGACTGTTCTCTTGGCTTTGATTTTGGATTCCCCCTTTGGTTCTTGTTCTGATTTCTGGCTACTTTTGACTGTTTTTTTGGCTTTGTCTCTCGCCTCATCCCTGACCTCGGCTTCGGACTCTGATTCAGCTTGATCTCGGACTGGTTTGACTCCTCTTTCATCTTTCTCCCTTGTTGATAATCCGCTGCCTTCAAATGGTGCTCCGTTTGCCAGGCAAAGCTCCCTGCTTCAGATGGGCATTTCAAAATGCCTCATTTGTCTCGGAAAGGCCCATAAAGTGGATGCCTGCGTGCATTGCTGTAATTTCACTCCGGAGGCTCGTAAACAGCATTCGTCGAGGCTTAAATCTTTCCTCTATGAAAAAATGCTGTTTCTATCCTCCTCCTCAACCTCGGTGGCTCCGGCTCCATCACCTCCTAAAAGGGGTCGGTCCCCTTCAATTAGCCCATCCGCCAAGAAGCAGCATCTGCATTCAAGCCCGTCACACCACAAATCTGTGGCATCAGACCCTGAAGCAGTCTACCGGTTCCACAAGCATGTTACCACCTCGAGCTCAAGGAAAGATCATGGTGTTTCAAAACCATCGGCCTCGAGTCAGGACCATAATTCTTCGACTCAGGACCGTGACTCCTCGAAGCTGTCAGGGTCCAGCCTAGACAGGGATTCATCTGCATCCTCCAAGGACAGACCTAAGAAAAAGAAGAAAGTCAAACATTCCTCCCCTAAGCAAAAGGAGTGCCCAGTATCCACTGCGGTAGCATCTTTGGCGTGAGAACTGGAAGAGCAACAGCAAACCGGTGCCACTGCCATGGCCGTATCAGATTAGGCATTACCATTGATACCGGCAGTCTCCTCCGACCTCGAGGAAATTCCTATGGGTCACATACAGGTACAGCAGGTGATTCCAACTCCCTCTTTGGAAATCGTGCACATGGAAGAGGGTGAGATCTCAGAGGAAGAGATGACATCTGTTCCAGTTAGAGCTCAGTCCCCAGTACTGATATTGTCTAGGGATGAGCTATTGGGTACTGAGGCTGTTATGGTCGACATGGAATCAACATCACAGGATGCTCAACGGAAGACACAGACCCCTTTGCCGACTCCGTCACACCAGGTCCTGGACATCGAGCATTCTTACGGGGCTTACGACGTGGCTCGATTGGCCTTTGAGCTGCCTTTTCCATCTTCTCCACCCAGAGCCCATGGTCTGACCTTCGCACAACGGCCCCAATTCCGTTTCAAGGAGACATCAGCCTGTGGGAGCTACTACTCTCCCCAGCGCCTCTCCTTCCATGAGTTAAACCGTGCCCGCCAGGAGGTGGCCCTTCCAGTCAAGCCTGTGCTACGGGATGCAGGTAGTCAAGTCTCACCCGCGAGACAAGATCCTTGACCGCTGCCTCTGCTTCCACCTGCACTGCCGACGTGATTGTCTTCTTTACACCATGGACAGCATAGTTCCTCACCTAGGGGCCATAGTTTCTTACCTTCCTCTTCTTTGTCTGCCTTGTCGGATTCATCAATGTCATACGTATCAAGGGCAGCTTCTCCACCACCAGACTTACTTGACGATGATTCCTCATCCCCGACCAATGACGTTTGGGCATTTTCTGAACAAATGGTTCGCATGGCCCACACTTTGGACTTGAAGCTTACTGAGAGGGAGTCTGATCCCATGGACCCAATATATCATCAGATCAAGTCAAAGGCTCCGCCTACCATGGATATTCCTGTACTCCCCTCATTGCTAAAGCTCACCCAAGGCTCATGGGAGAACTCATCATCCATCCCATCGACATCGAAACAGATCAACCACCTATACCGAGTGTCTGGAGATGACATCGAGTGGTTAAGGGAGCACCCTCGCTCAAACTCGGTAGTTGTAAAAGCATCTCAGCAGCGAGGTCAGCACCGAACCCAGGCCAGCCCAGTGGACCTCGAAGAACAGAAACTGGATATTATTGGCAAAAAGATCTTTTCCGCAGCGGGGTTAAGTTTCCAGATCGTGAACTACTCAGCTTGCATGGGCACTTACCAGCAGGTGCTATGGCAGTGCCTAGATCCTCTGATTCAAGACCTTCCCGAGGAAAGGTGTCGTATGGCTGAGGCTATTCAGCATGAGGCCCAACTGCTGGCAGGACAGCAAATGACTTCCTCTAGACATGTGGCCAACTGTGTGGTTAAGATGGTTGCTGGATCTGTTGCTCTTCATCGCTACGTCTGGCTCCGCTCCTCTGGTCTTGCCCCGCAGGCTGCTTCCACCATCGAAGATAATGGCCTTCGACCACTCCAGTCTGTTCAACAGTTCAACCAATGAAAAATTGGAGTTCACTGAAAAAATGAGGACCACCATGCAGAAGTACGGTATGCCGTCAACCTCATCTTCTACATACCATTCAAAGGGTCGGTCTGGGTGGCAACCCTCCTATTCTCAATCATTTCAGAGGGGATATGCCCAACAGACACCGTGTTGATCTCGATACCAGCAGCCTTCCCCTGCACTTCTTCAGTGAGGAGCCAGGCCTCTGCCACTCGTTACCATCCCCCAACGAAACAGAGGGCTAAGTACCAAGGCAGAAGGAGATTCTGATCTGCCTTTAAATTAAACATACTCATTTTTCTTCCTAGACCCATCTCTTTGGAAGCCGTCTGTCTGTATTCCAGGACACCTGGTTCAAGGTAACATCGGACCGCAGGGTGCTCCGCATCATCCAGGAGAGCTACTGGGCCAAATTCGATACCCTACCACCAACAGGCCGTGTCCAGACAACACTGACCTTCCCTCCCCTTCTTGAAGAGGTGCAAACATTGCTTCAGAAAGGCACTGTAGAGCCAGTGAACCCAGACCGTCAACACCTGTTTCTTTTTGAGGTACTTCCTGGTCACCAAGAGGGGAGGTGGACTATGACCGATCCTTGATCTTCGGGGAGTGAACGAATTCATCTCTCTGAAGAAGTTCAGGATGGTCAGCCTGGGTACGATTCTGCCTCTGCTACAGCGGGACAACTGGTTTGCTTCCATCGATCTCAAGGACGCATACTTTCACATCGGGATCCACCCATCCCACAGATGCTTCCTAGCCTTCCAGATCAGGGATGCTGCCTTCCAGTTCCGTGTCCTACCTTTCAGTCTCTCCACGGCTATGAGGGTGTTTACGAAATGCATGGCCACCATGGCAACCTACCTGCAGCAACAGGGGGTTGTCGTTTTTCCCTACATCGACGACTGGGTCCTAGCAGCAGAGTCCAGACAGCAGCTTCTCCTCAATATCAGCCTGACGCTGGATGTCCTGGATGCCCTTGGCCTGGTTGTCAACTTCAAGAAGTCCTATCTCAAGCCCACTCGCTCTCTCCAGTTCATCAGGGTGCGCTTGGACTTGATGGCCGCCAGCACCTTCTTCTGGGGCACATGTTGGCCATGACTTCTGTTACCCAATTCATAAGGCTCTGGCTTCGTCCGCTCCAGTCATGGTTCCTGCGAGTCTTCGACCCTCTTCGGGATTGTCCTTGAAAGCTTCTGACCATGCTGCGGGCAGTTCAACATACTTTGGACTGGTGTTTGGACCCGGAAAAAGTCATGGTGGGCATGCCATTCGAGCCCCCACAGCTGCAAGTTTCCTTGACCACAGATGCATCCATGCTTGGGTGGGGAGTTCACCTTGATGCGTATGCGGTCTGGGGGACGTGGACTGCTGGAGAACAGGAGCTCCATATCAACATCCTCAAGCTCCTTGCGGCTCAGAAGGCACTCTGAGCCTTCGAGGAGCTGGTGAGAGGTAAGACAGTATTGATCGTGATGGACAAAACATCGGTGATGTATTACCTGAACAAACAAGGTGGTACAAGGTCCCCGTCTCTTCTCTCTCACCATAGAGATCTGGGACTGGTGCATCCAAAAGGATGTTCTCCTCCACACCATCCATCTTCCAGGGGAGGAGGACACTCTTGCCGATGGATTGAGCTGTTCAAATTCATCCGTCCACGACGATGCTCCATCGCTCAGTCGTCTGCCAGCCATTCCAACACTGGGGCACTCTGTTGATTGACCTTTTCGTGACCCCAACCAACAAACAGTGTCGTCTCTTCTGTGCCAAGTTCAGGGTTTGAGGATCTAGAGGAGATGCGTTCCTGTTCCGATGGACCAGACCGCTCCTGTACCTGTTTCCACTGTTTCCGCTGCTGCTGTGAGTGGTGGCCAAGTTACGTCGGGACCGATCAGATGCAATCCTCCTCACACCATGGTGGCCTTGGCAGCTATGGTTTGCTCCTCTTCTTCGGTTGGCTCGTCAACGGTACCTGCACCTCCCGTACCGTCCGGACTTACTGACCATCCAAAACGGCAAGGTCAAACACCCAGACCTTGAGACACTTCACATGACGGCCTGAAGGAAATGGCCTTGAATCTGCCCTCGAGTTCAAGACGGGCTACAAGCCCTCCGCTTCCAGCTGATATACAGGCCATTCTTGAAACTTCTCTATGACCCTCCCATGCCTACAAGTGGAAGCACTTCGAATCCTTCTTGTCAGACCGTGGTCTTACTGTTGACTCATCTTCTGTCACAACAGTTCTCCAGTTCCTGTTGTACCTATCCAGTTCGGGAATTGCTGTCTCATCTGTAAGATGCTACCTGGCCACCATCTCCATCGAGTTTCAGGCACAGGATCAACCATCGCCTTTCAAAGACCCGGTGGTCAAGAAGTTTCTCAAGGGCTACAATAATCTTCATCCACCGGTGGTCGAGCCCACCCCAGCTTGGAGCCTTGAACTCGTTCTTTCTCAGCTTACCAGGTGGCCATTTGAGCCCATGGCTACTTCAGATCTGAGACTCCTCTCATAGAAGACTGCCTTCCTGTTTGCCATCACATCTGCCCGTCGAGCTGGAGAACTCTGTGCCTTCAGATCTGATGCCCTGTACCTGGTGTTTCACAAACACAAGGTGGTCCTAAAACTGGACATGTCTTTTCTTCCAAAGGTGGTTTCGAGCTTCTATATGAACAAATCCATCAGTCTTCCTGCTCTGATGCAGGATCCTAAGGATGACTTTGAATGGACTCTCCACTCCCTGGAAGTTCGGAGAGCCCTCGCTTCCTCCATACAACGGACAGCTTGGTTGCGGCAGTCTCCAAGACTGTTTGTATCTTACGCTGATTCCAAATTGGGCGCCCCAGTTTCTCCACAGCGCTTGTACATGTGGGTGGTTTAGACTATCTCCCTCTGTTACGAACTGACCCAGAAGCCCTTGCCTTCTTGGGTTCGAGGACACTCCACCAGAACTGTCTCCACCTCTGCTGCCTTCCTCTCTTGGGTGCCTCTAGAAGCTGTTTGTTGGGCAGCTACGTGGCTACGTGGTCAACACCACTTACTTTTATTTCACATTATAGATTGGACACTCGGTCCCGTAATGAAGCAGCTTTTGGAAGGGCAGTGTTACTGTTCTCCATTCAGTGAATGTGTCTCTCTGGTGTTTGTGTAATGCTTACAGAATGTGCCTATGCAGCTTATTGCCTTTGAGTTTTTATAATGATTAAATTCATTGTTATGGTTAGAGGACTTAGAGGACACTTGTCACCCTTTGTCCTCATCTAATCCTTTAGCATGACTCCCTCCTCCTACAGGTGAAGCTTGCTAATCTACCCACTGTGTGGATTCACAAAGACCACGAAGAAGATGGACAGGTTGCTCACCTGTAACCATAGATCTTCAAGTCGTCTTCTGTGAATTCACACAGACCTGCCCATCCTCCCCTCCATGTCCTGCTATAGTACGTATATTCCGGCGTATAAGACGACCGGGCATATAAGACCACCCCCCCCCCAATTTTTAAGTTAAAATATAGAGTTTGGGATATATTCGCCGTATAAGATGACTCCCCTCTTCCAACGCACCATCATATTTGATTTCAATATGGATGCGGAGTTTATAGAGTGATTCATAAAATCTGGAGTGTTGCCACTGGAGTAATAGTATCAGGAGTACAATGTGATTGGAGTTTAAAAGTGGAATCCTAATGAAATGACAGGAAAAACACTTGAATAATAATGTAACAGTGGAATGTTAGCATTTGGTGAAAATGGCTTTGTGAAGAATAATATCATAAATGGAATAATTACGCCTGGTCCACAGTGACTACTGAACTCCAGGATCCAGAAAATAATGGCAATAGAAAGTGAAAAAGCAGTGATAAATGTAGAGGAAGGCAAAATTAAACAACAGAATCTATAGCAAAATCTTATGTCTGTCAAACAGTGTCATTTACTCTGGTTCTTCAATTCAGAGTTCAGTTGCAGGGGAATATTAGCTGCATCCTAAATGAAATTATAGCCATTATGGAACTTAGACATCTAGTCTTACAGTTCCCAAATATTCTGTTTTCCTACTGCACAAGAAGAATAAAAGAAAAGGTTCCTTAATCTGGATTTTCAGTTCCCAGGTTGTCTTATCATATTATGGTAAAAATCAAGCAATGGTAATACAATGAATAAAAAATGGCACCCCTTCCTCTTCCCTGTAATAATCGATCTTCCCAGACAACTTCTCTAGAAAGTTAAGGTATGAGAGTGGAGAATTGCCACCTGCTATCTGCCCTGCCATCAAACCTTCATAGCCTTCTTGTTGTGTGGCTTCAAGTTGTTTCCAGCTTATGGTGACCCTAAGCTGAATCTATAATGGGGTTTTCTTAGCAAGATTTGTTAAGAGGGGGGGTTGCCTTTGTCTTCTCCTGAGGCTGAGAGTGTGTGACTAGGATATGGTCTAGTGGGTTTCCATGGATAAGCGGAGATTTGAACCTTGGTCTCCACAGTCGTAGTCCAACACTCAACCTACTAAACCATGCTGGCTCCACCCATAGCCTTCCAAAGTAAAAGTATGATGTACAGTGAGCCTGCAGTATTGGAGGGATAGCCATTCACTGACTGGAGCTTCCGCAAATTGCCACACCCCATATTATTCAATGGCAGCACAGGCACATCAGGACACGGCTGCATGCACGCACTACCACTGATTAATATGGGGCCATCTGCAGGGTGGGGCAGGGGCTGGAACTGAACCCCACAGATGAGACGGGCCCACTGTATATTTTCGCTACTGTGGGAAAAAGAGCATGCAGCTCTGTGAAGAAATGGCTGAAATAATCAATAAAAATACAAAAAAATGAAAAAGATTAGGAAATATAATAAGATAAAATAATATAAAAGTATCCTTTTCCAGTGATTTCATTCTGCCTTATCAAAACCAGTTGGGAGAGGGGGTGAATCGTTGATCGTGAGTAAAAATCTTCCAAATGTGACGGTCAACTGACGGTCAAATCTCCCAGTGGTACTGCAACAGTACCGCTGGGAAGAGGCGTCATGCGAAACTGACACCCTCTAGCGCTGCAGCCTCGCAACCTGGCGAGGCTGCTAGCGTTATTTTTCCTTTGTCCGAAAAAGTCCTTAGGCAGGAGTACCTTTAAAGGGACTGTTTTAGGATGGGCGGAGCTACCGCCAAAATGTTGCAAAAACTATTCTGCCTAGCAATTCCAGAAGGTTCCAAGTGCTCTGCGCAGGCGCAGGAGAAACACACTGTGTGAATTCATAGAAGACCACTCGAAGATCTATGGTTACAAGTGAGCAACCTGCCCTTTCCTTCAGTCCTTCTTCCATTGCGTTCTTCCTAATCCCACACCCACTGATTACGTGTCACATCTAGACCCATGCAACATTTCAGAAACTGATTTTCAGCAATTTCCACTGAGTCTTCTTTATTATTATTCAGGAGCTACTGTCAAAGGGCTAAAGTGCTTCAGCAATATTACTTTAGTAAAGTTAAGCATTAGGATCTTTTGTTTTGGTGCAAACATTCCTATTTCTCTCACTTGATCTCTGTTGAATCTGTGTCGTGGAAACAATAGCTGTGTTTTACTTGTAGTTGCAGTCTTAGTTAATTCTGGAATAATACAAACAGATAGCCAAGTACAGATACAGTATTTATTTATTTATTTATTTATTTATTTACAACAACAACAACAACAACAACAACCCAGTTTTCCCCCCAAGGCTGAGACCTAAAGCGGCTCATGCTTTTAAAAGAAACACACAGGAAAGTACTGGGTTAATTTGAACCCAGTAGGAATGAAAAGTCCTTGGTAATGCTGGGAGTTTTCAGGAAATACTTCAGGAGGAAGAAACATTATGTGAATCTCCAAAATAAAATTGGCTTGTACAGGAACAGAAACTGGGATTTTCAGATACATTTTTCTTGTCTAGAGGAGATATTTGAGATTGTCACTATGGCCTTTGTTCTTTATTGCCTAATTTCTCCTCTGTTCTTTCCAGATGTTGGTTGTACCCCTCCTTTATTTCTGTAATCTTTCTTTTCAGTTTATCATCGTAAGAAGCAGCAGTTGGAAGGGGCCAGAGCCCGACTGCAAAGCCCAGAATATAATCTGAGCAAAATCCGGACTTCTACCATCATGACAGATTATAACCCCAACTATAGCTTTGCAGGGAAGGCAGCCACACTCAGTGAACTTAAGGAGATCCCACGGAAGAATATCTCCCTGCTTCGGTAAGGCAGTGATTTAGGCTGATTTAGGAGGTGAAAACATACCTCTGGAGCAGCAGAGAATGTCAACCTTATCTTGATTCTTGTGACTCTGATGTCACTGTGCTAACTCAAAGGCCTCAAGTTCTACACTTACTATATACACTTGATTAGAAACAAGCTATTATGTAGTTGGGGAGCCAACATGGTGTAATGGTTTGAGCATTAAACTATGACTCTGGAGAACATGATTTAAATACCTGCTCAGACATGGAAACCCACTACGTGACCTTGAGCAAGTCACACACTCTCAGCCTCAGAGGAAGGCAAAGGCAAACCCCCTCTGAACAAATCTGGCCAAGAAAGCCCCATGATAGGTTTGCCTTAGGGTCACTGTAAATTGAAAACAACTTGAAGGCACACAACAACAACAACAAGAACAACAATTATTGCATTGGGCTCAGTTACGCCTTAAACTAAGACCATTCATTTTAGTATGAATGCATCTTTTCATGGCACATAATATTTAGGGATATCTCTGAAGAATTCAGATTTGATATCCTTTTTCTGGGTGTTATCTGAAGGAGAATGTTTAGGACACACAAGGTACATAGGAATAAAACTGTCTAGGCCTAGCATGGAAAATATAGCAATGTAAGCTCTTGGCAAGCCTCACTAGGAATAAAAAGGTATTTGCCTGGCATGAAAAAGATAGCAAAGTAAGATACATATAAGATTTCCTAGGGAGATAATTCTATAAACAGGATGCCTCCATGAAAAGGCCCTCTCTCAGGTTGCCATTCTCTCGCTTCTGATAATAGGAAGACCTGGAGATAGTCCCGGGATGAATATCTCAGCACATAAGCAAATAGGAATAGAGGCAGGTAGTCCTTCAAGTATGTTCCTTTAGACAGATGGCTAGCGGGCGATTTTGAACACAGAGAGGAACTAGAATTTATATTAAACTATTGGCAGTTGATCTAAGTTCTTGCCCAAATCTTCAGACAAGCCTCTTTACTCGATCTTTTGCCAGCATATATTGGGTTGTTTTTATGTTGGTAAAAGAACACCCCCTACCAGACCTTACCTTCAGTCCTGGTAAAAGGTAGCCCCAGCATTGACAAAGAGTGAAGAGAGCTCTGTTCACTTCCGTGCTTGTAATCTTGGTGAATCTCACAAGAAGATGCAAGCGTAGAAAATTTTTAAAATAAAGAAAAAGAAACACACGAAACATTCACACAAGCACAAAAACACACTAAAATATTACAAGTAAACTGGGCAGGTTAAAAATAAAAACGCAGAGGTGTTGACAACAATGACATAATTATTTTGTCTCTTGGCTATGCACGAAGGTGCAAGATTCACTTATGTCAAGTAAAGAGATGGTAACGTTTTGTATTAATTGATTGCTCCTTGAAAATGCTTTTGTTTGTACATCTGCATACCCTCCAACTGACCTGATTTGGCAAGACCATTCCAACTTAATCCTCTGTCACCCCACTTTTTCAGCTCTTTCAAAAATACCCCAGTTCCCCCTTTGTCCTTGGCTTACTTCAGTTGCAGCAAACTGAGTTCAAGTTGCAAAAAACTGTTTGCACTCAACTCAGCAAGGGAGAGAGGAGAGGTAAGGTTTCTTTCCTGGTAGGCTGAGGCAAAGCAAAGTGCTACAGCCTCTCCTAGATTGTGTGTTCTTCCTTGTTGATATCTTGTACTATTTTGACCACACCCTGATGTTGCTTGGCTACATGTGTCTTGATTTTCATCTGTGATATGTTAGAGGGTATCTCTCTCTCTCTCTCTCTCTCTCTCTCTCTCTCTCTCTCTCTCTGTGTGTGTGTGTGTGTGTGTGTGTGCAGGAAATATGTCATAAGTTTTTTTAGGTAATGCCCATCAGCTTTTAAAGTCTGTTAGGCAAATACCTTCAGCCAAGGCTGATGGTCATTACCTAAAATAACTTATGACAAATTTCCTACATGCATAGAGAGAGGGGGGGGGGGAGTGAAAGAAGTTCTGAAAACAAAGAGCTTGGGAATTGAAACGTTGGAGAGAGAAGTCTTGAGTGTTGCATTGGGCTCCAAGTTTGTTTTTCAGGACATTGTTGCTAGAAAAATCTTGTCTGGATGCTTGTTTGTTTCCCAGTGTAATATTTGTAATTAAGCAGTCCAACATACCTCACAAAGGAGGTGTCTTGGATCTTTCTAGGTCTTATCGATACAAGTGGGGGGGGGGAATACGAACAGGTCTGAAAAAGCAGGCATTTGCAACAATGCAACTTGTCTTCATGGTTAACAGATACCCACTAAACTCTGCATGACTCCTCTAGCCAAGATGGTGGCTGCGAGTGATTTACTCGCGATTTTAAATCTGCCACCTCCAAAAAAATTTTTAAAATAGTTTCCCATGATGCGCACAAGCGATAGTTTGTATTTACAAGAAAGAAAGAAAGAAAGAAAGAAAGAAAGAAAGAAAGAAAGAAAGAAAGAAAAGATCATCATGTTATCAACTTACTGGACCCTTACTTAGCCAAAAATTCAACATGGTGGCCGCAGGTGCTTTCCCTGTTTGCTAGCCCCACCCCCGTGCTCATCCAGCCAATCAGATTACACTGCCTGTTTGTATCTGTGTGGATGCCAGTGTTCAAACGATTGCACATTTGTATGGAGTCCTGGTGATGCAGTGGTTAAATGGCAGTACTGCAAGCCACAAGGTTATGAGTTTGATCCCAGAGGGCTTCAAGGTTAACTCAGCCTTCCATCCTTCTGTAGGTTGGTCAACTGAATACCCAGCTTGTTGGTGGCAATTACCTTTTTAAAAAAAACCATTGTAAACTGCTTAGGGAGTGCTTTGGCACTGATAAGCAGTATATAAATATCAATGCTATTGCTATGTCATATAGAACTTTTTTAAAAATCCGGACGAAGCCCCGCACATAGACTTTGTGGTGGATTTGGCTGCCCCCTTCTGAATGACATGTATTTATGTGCATGTCCATATGTACGGGTTGCCGTACGTTTGCATCCCGTTCGTATTATTTTGAATGTATAGACAAGATCGTAGTTTGGGGAATACAGTAGCCTTGTAGGATGATGCCTTGGAGACCTAGCCTCTGCACAAGCTCATGCAAGACTTCTGTCTCCCCCTTGCTTCAGGGCACTTGGACATGGAGCATTTGGTGAAGTTTACAAAGGAACAGTGGTAGGAATCACAGCAGATCATAGCCCATTACAAGTGGCTATCAAGGTTAGTGTCTACATCAGTTTGACATGTTCTTTCTTACATACATTCTTTCTGATCTTACAAAACAACAGTCAAAGTCCCAGGCTAAAGAATAATAACAGCAGGAGCACTTAAAAAGACAGAACAAGAAGAAGAACAAACAACAGTAAGAATAATAGAAAGGCGACTTAAGGCTTGTCTAGATGGGCAAAATACCCCATCTTGCCCCTGTCTCAGAGTTCTGCAGTCCATACGATGCAGGGCATTTGCCTCATTCTGCCCCCAGGCAGTCCCTGGTAGCCCCAGGGCAGATATGGGGCTGAGACAGGGGGAAGGCTGGGTAGAGCCCAATACAATGTTTTTAAAAATAATACCCATTTTACTCCGTTTCCGCTGGCAAAAAAAAGTTTCAGGTCCCATGTGTCCACAGGCAAGCCCTCTCTGCTGTAGTGGTCTCCCTGGCTCTCCCGGAAGGCAGGAAGGAGTCCCACAGCATGTGACCAAGGCTTGTCCCACGCAGGGGGCCTCAGTCACATGTTGCAGGCCCCCTTCCTGTCTTCTGAGTCAGTGAGGAAAATTGTGGCGGCTGCATCGATGAGCCAGCGAGCATGCCCATCAGGACTTCCTCCCATTCCGTGCAGGGAATGGAGGAACAATGGGCCAGATCCGTGGCCAGGATACGCCAGAAGAGAGCCAATGTATCCTGGCTTGTGTAGATGAGCCCAAAGTAAGGTTGAGGAAACTTACATTGGGGGTAGAGGATTCTAGAGAGACCTTTACTTCAGAGTTTCGAAAGTTACTTTTTAAAATTAATTCACCGTGCAACACATTTTAGCATGCACAAATCCTGCTGAAAGTTCTTAATTTTGTGAAGAGAACAGTTCAGACGAGTGTTAAGCTACTTATTGTATTATTCATTATCTTTAAGGACAAGTTCAGAGAATTGCATAAAACGGCAAAAAAATTTGCTCAGAAAAAAAACTATAATGCCACTTGAAAGTAAGTTTCAAAATAGTTAGGATCTGTTACTCATAATCTCCACCCTCATTTTTATGTCATTCCCACTTGTCATTCAAAGGTTACTTCACCACATCATTTTTGTCTTAAAAATAGTACACCGCTAGTAACTGCATTATGTGTAACTCTTACTTCCAAGCTCTGCTTTCCTCTGGCCATATGACATATGGAGTGTCTTTTACCACCAAATATAATGAGGATTACTGCCAAATCCTAGGGTCTGGCAGGAAATTACCAGTGGTAGCTGGTGCCTCCAGTGTGAGTGGCATGGTCAATGTACTCTGGGTTTTAGTCCAAACTTTAAAGGAGCTATCCAAAGTGCTGAACCTATGGGGAAGGGGGGATAAGTCTCTTTACCTTGACTAGTTCCTTTAAAGTTGAGACTGAATTCAGATTCGCTCTCCCTACTGATCTGAGAGACACCAACTACCACTGGCAAGGACACTCTGCATGTCTGTGGACACCGAGAGGCCTTTTTCCCTCAGAGAAGGAGATTTGCAGGGGAAGGGTTTGCCCAAAGGATGCTGGGCTTCCTCCCACTGACAGCATATCTACTTGTGAATGAAATGAGAAACTAGTAAGAGAAGGGAAGTGGGGAAGTCCACCTGAGCTTTGTGAGTATTCACAAGGGAGGTCAGACAGTCCTTGAGCTATAGAACAAACTAGCAAAAGAAATTTTCTTTTTTCTTTACTTGTCTTTCTTTTTTCTAGTTCTGATAATATAGAGACAGATTGCAGATTGCCTTTGTGTGGGTGAACATAAATGTTCTCTGAAAACCCACTTGAATATATATATATATATATATTCCACCCCTGCCTGCTTTCTCTCTTTTGCTCCCTCTTTGCAATCATTCCCACTCAGAAACTCTACAGAACAATCTCCTGGAATACAGCCCTCTTTGGGATGGGAAGAGAGGTTGTTGCAGATAATGAGGCTCTATTTAATGCCTTTAGTATCACATGCATACAAATAACCTCAAGGTTATATGATTGTGTTGTTTTAAGGGTTTGTTTTTATAGCAGATAGGTACTGTATTTTGTTGTATTTGAGTTTCCTTAGCTGCCTGGGGGCCATTTTCAGGCTTCATTTTTCAATAAAGCGCAGGGGGAAAGCACCTCCAAAGAGATGTTCTAATAAAAGATTTCAGCTGCTCCACTTTCTTGTTAATTCATGCCAGTAATTCTGAATTCTTTTGTAATAGATTCAGTTTTTTCTTCTTCCTCCTAACAGACATTGCCTGAAATATGTTCTGAGCAGGATGAGATGGATTTCCTAATGGAAGCACTGATAATCAGGTGTGTTTTAAACTTTTTTTCATTAGGAGAATGATATGGTTAAAAACCCATGACTAGACTGTCTCATCTCTCCCTGTTAGCAGCTTTCATTGGTTGAAAGTGTCATTGCAGTGTTAAGCTGCACATATGAAACTAGTGTGAAGTTTGAAGGTCACCAGTCTGCTTTGCCTGGCTTTATTGTCTTACCAAGCTCAGCAACCAGAGCAAGGGGAGGGGCAATGGCTTGGACTCCACCTCCCAGAATTCCCCAACCAACATGCCAAGAAATTTCGCCAGGTAGAGCAATTCTGGAAGTTAAGTCCAAAAAAGTCTAGTTTCCTCCCGCTTCAACCTTGCCATTGAACACAGCAGTGTTCCTCATGGAGATTAGAGAGTACACAGAGGGGAATTCGATTTTCTAACAATATGAAATCTGATCCTGTGTCCCAAATGAGCCCAATTGAGGATTGTAGTGAGTTCTCTTGACCGATAGTCCCAAAACTATGCTCTTGGACAACTTGCAGCTTTCCCCTTTTGTCTACATAAATGAGACTCTTGAAAATTTTCTTGCAGATTTTGCACATCCAAATACCAAGTAACTGTGAGAGAGTACATGATTTATGACTAGGCTGATCAACACTAATTGCTCTCTGTCTCTCTCTGAATGTTTGAAATAAAAACATTCCTGGAGACATTAGTGAGAGGTTGCTTCCTCCTACCTTCCAGCTCAGACAAGCTGCTGGGACCAAAGAGATGACAACTGTCTGCTCCCCCCCATAAGCTGATGGAGCTTTGAGTGACAATTCTAGGCAAAAGAGGGCTCACTTGTACATGGTGGTGGTGTTTATTTTTTTTTAAATCTGCCCTGCAAATACTTTCAAATATGTTTGCATTAATAGCTACTCCCACTCACAAAGGAACCATGAGTTCACATCCAAGACAGCTTGGCTGTTATGGACATTTTGCTCTCAGAAGTGTTTGTCTTCTAAGCACCATAAAAATATAGGTTGTGTGAAAAAAACATAATTAATTGAAAATAATTTTGACTTGAGTAAACAGCAATAAAATGGAAGTGGTATATAGTTTATTCCTCTAAGACAGATGGTGCCAACCTTTTTCATTGGTGACCACAAACATCCTTGTCAAAAGCAAGGTTGGGACAGTCAGTCGTTCCCTGCCTCAAAATCTCATCCTTTCCATCTTTTTAACTTTTTTCTCTTCTTCTCTTCTACTCAATTTCTTGCTGTCTTCCAGTCTGTCAGTATCTATCTGGCCATGCCTCATCTCACTGTCTTCTTCACTCTCTTATCCACCTTTGAATTCTTGTGTGGCTGTCACATAGAGGATGAAGTAAATGTGTTCTCTGTTGCTCTAGAGAGTAGCACCCAAACTAATTCCGGAAAGGGGATTTTGAGTACGGCTAGATGGTATGAACTACAAAACAATAGGACAAGCTGCCTTGAGAGATGGTAGACTCTTCTCTGTTACAAACTTTTAAGCAGAGTTTGGATGGTCACCTATCAAGTATACTACAGTAGTAGATTTCCTGCATCCACATGTTGGACTAGATCAGAAATGGGTGATCTGTGAGCCACATGAAGCCCCCAAGACCCCCAGGGATCTTTTTTTTTTAATGTTTTTGCTTCAAAATGTCCCAAAATAACCTCTAGGGGATGTAAAGGTAATTTCTACCATGTTTGGAGGCTACCTGGGCCCTCCAAGGATTAAAAAAAGTTGATAAATTTTTCAAAAAGAAAATTTGCCCCCAAATGCCCCAGAATGCAGGATAGGGTATGTTGAGGGCATTCATACCATCTTGGGGTGAGGGGTGTCCTGAGCGAATTTATGCCCAGGAGAGGCCTTTTATGAAAGAGGAAGTGAACAGGAAGTGACCTCTCATTTCATATTGTTCAAAAAAGGGCTCTCCTAGATCTAAAATGGCCCAGAGACACCCCCTAAAAAAAACAAACATGGTAAGAATACCCCCATGTCCCCTAGAGAACATTTGAGGACATTTGTGGGTGCAATGGGGGGTGCAGCCCTCCAAGGCCTCCTGGTCCTGGAGGGCTAATGTGGCCCCATAGCCTAGTGCGCTTGCCCATCCCTAGTCTCTGAGATGCCTTGTAGTTCTGTGATTTTAACCATTTTCTTTGCAGTACTTGCAAAGCAATAGGTGTACTAGCTGCTGAAACATCAGGCTTTCTCAAGGTAAAAATCTTTGCAGCTTGGCTGCTGGAAAAAATGTCCAGTTGGCCCTCCATGTCCACAGGTTCTGCATCCACAGATTCAACCACCCATGGCTGGAAAGTATTCAGGAGGAAAAAAATCCCCAAAAGCAAACCTTGCTGTTCGCCATTTTATATAAGGGATGCCATTTTACCAAGCCATTGTATATAATGGAATTTGAACATCTATGGCATTTTGTATCCATGGTGGGTCTGGAACCAAACCCCAGCAGATACCAAGGGCCCACTGTAATATACTCCATTGCATAAGTGGTTCCTTAGGGAAAGATAGCTAAATCTTATTGATCAAATTAGTATCTCTATGTATACTGAGGCTGTAAATACACTTGCATCACCTTAGAGGCTAACACATTAATTGTAGCATGCTCTATTGTGGAGAAGGGTCTATCAGATCTGCCCACATAAAAGCTTATTGCGTAAGAACTTGTTAGAATTTAAATGCTATATGATTGCTTCCTGCTTTTGTTGTGATTAACTAAAGGGATGGTCCCTTGGGAAGTTCAAATAATGTCATGAGCTCCATGTTCAGTGACATTCGGTATCTGGATTTTTCTTCTGTGTTTAAAAAATTATTTAGCTTAGGGATCAGCAACCAGCAACCCATAGGTTAAATTCTGCCCTTGAGTCCTCCGCTTCACCTCCCAGTTGCCAAGTCCAAAAGCAAGAGGGGTCTACTAAGAATGTTAGTGGCCATGACCTTAGGACTCATCAGCAGTCTGCTGAGAGAGTGGTTATGAGGGCCTAACACACTGAAACCATCCGCTTAAATTAATGGTTGACTAGGGACTTTGGGCTCATTCACTGGAGCAACTCTCAGATCTAAAATCTCTAGATGTGGGTCATATTGCAAGATGATGTGACTTGATTAAGCAGTTGAAGTCACAGATCTTGGCCAGTATTTAACACTGATTCTGATTTTGCCTTCGTTGCTGTGCCATGGTATGATGTATGACCTGCAGCAAGTTCAATCACCAGAATATTGTACAGTGCATTGGAGTAAGCCTCCAGACCTTGCCTCGCTTCATTCTGTTGGAGCTTATGACTGGTGGAGATATGAAGAGCTTCCTTCGGCAGAATCGGCCTCGGGTGGTGAGTCAACCCTTGTGTCCACCTGCTTCCCTTGCTCTCATGTCTGCTAACTTGTTGTCAAGGGGTTTATTATTCTGCTGACTATTTTCACGTTGTGAAGGAGTATGAATAAAGTAGTTATTCCTTTTGTTAAAAAGTGAAGAGAGGATTATAACAAAAAAGAGAGATTTTGGGCTCATCTACACAGGCCAGAATATGCCAGCTCCCCGCCAGCCTATTTTGCCCATGGATCTAGCCTGTTCCTCCCCTGTCACCAGCATGAAATGGCAGGAAATCCAGACTGCCAAGCTGGCCCATCGCTGCAGCCACCAGCACCTGCATCCCACTCTTCAAGCCAGGAAGCCAGCCCACAGCACATGAGCAAAGCCCTCTGCATGTGGCCAGCCTAGTCACATGCTGTGGGCCTGCTTCCTGGCTGCAGAAGAGCAATGGCAGATGGCAGCTGTGGCAATGGGTTGGCATGCTAGAATGGGCTCCTGCAGTCACATGGGGTCTGAGCCATTTTTTTGCTGGCTGCTGCGGATTTTATCAGGTGTTTTGTTTTTTTGTTTTTTGTTTGTTTGTTTTTTTACAATGGTGTGATGTGCCTTAACTCGTCTTCCCCCCATCTTTGCCCGGGGGTTGTGAGGACTGCCTGGGGGCAAAGGCCCTGTGTCATCTGGACTGCAGGGCTCCAAGACAAGATATAGCCCATCTAGACATGCCCAGAGAGAGAATAGATGCTTGAGAACCAGAAGACTAGACCCATGTCTTGTTGGGCAACTGGTATATAGGCTGGAACCCTATTGTGGTATTACATTGGTACAACTCCTGTTTATGCTGGCAGATATTTTATTTATTTATTGGATTTATATCCCACCTTTCTCCCAAGATGGGATTCAAGGTGGATATACTCTTTACACATTTGTTTAAGGAGGAATGCCTTACCCTTCTTACAGAAGTGGTTCTCTATTCATCCACAGCAAAATAAGCCAACTAACGCCAGTTCAGCTTGTGGACACAGCTCTGCCCCCCTCCATGTGGCTGGAATGGCCATTGGAATGGCCACCAGGTGCATCCATCATTCCTGTAATTGCACATGATGCTCCTCCTGGAGTTGAACAGGATCTCAGCCAGTGTATAAATTCTCAGTTTAAACTATAAGCAATAAATTAAATAAAATAATAAGCAACCACCAATTATACATGCCTTTCCATTCATGGAAGATTTCCTTGAATTCAAGCCACAACCTTTTGACTTTAAAACATGCAGCATGATTCACAAAGTTGATAACACACCAGTCTGAAATCTCTCCAGTGCTATTTGCAGTGGTTATGGCACTAATGTTAGCAAGATAACAGCAAGGGGAGGCAAGAGCAGAGTTCTGCTTGACTGTGGCCATTGTGGAGTGAAGAAAATCAAATGCAGGTTAGCGTGAAGAAGAAAACCAAAGGGGGGGATTGTCATGCTCCAGTGGGTTGCTTAATTCAACAGTGGTGTTTTTCCTGCTGTGCTAAGCCCAGAATTTAAATAAGAATGGCTTCATGTGGTACTATTTCTCCATGTCTTTCCCCCAGCCACAAAATATCACTTTCATCTAGGGGGCATGTCTCAATGTTGTGTTTGGTATTGGTGGTATTTGGTGAGTATGGGTGTCTCCCTTCTCTCCCAACCTCCTCTCCTTCTCCTTCCCTCTATTCCCCCTTTTGGCATCATTTCCATTGGTTCAACAGGAAAAAACAAGATCTGTGGAACAATGACTTTGGCATCATACCCAGAACAGTAAAACCTCTATCCTTCAAATTCTTGAAGCAATAAAATTCACATATATCTACTTGTTAGCCCAGTTGGAACAGAAAAGATGACAAGAAGTTATCTTCTGTCACCATGGCATGGCAGTAGTTTGGGGACTTATTGCCACCACCCCCCCATTTTTAAAGCTTCTCAAAAAAACACAAATGGGGGGGAGGACAGAATTGGGTTGAGCCATGGCTGGCAGTGGGGAAAGATGGAAAGGATAGGGGAAGGTGGGGGACAATTCCCCCCAAAGAATGGTGTGTGGTATGGATTATGGATAACAGGACAACACAGAAATAATAAATTATATTTTTATTTATTTATTTTCTTATTTATTTATTGCCCACCTCTCCCCGTGGATCAAGGTGGAGAACAACAACAGATTAACATACAATGTATAACATCTGTTAAAAATACACAGCATCAGTTAAAATTCATAACATCAATTTGAAAGAACAAATAAGACAAATGCATATTAAAACAATCAATCCATATTTAAAATCATAGTTTTAAAATTCACAATTTAAAAATCATATGGATAGTCGTACTGGAAGACTTTTTAAAGCAGTTTTAAATCCAGACAGTGTATTCAGCTGCCAAATCTTTTCTAGCAGGTCATTCCAGAGTCTAGGGGTAGCTGAAGAAAAGGTCCTCTGGGTGACAGTTGCCAACCTAGTCCTGGCTGACTGGAGTAAATGTCCCCCAGAGGACCTGAGTGCATTGGGTGGATTATATGGGAGGGGGCAATCCCATAGGTAACCTGGACCCAAACCATGTAGGGCTTTAAATGTAACAACCAGCACTTTGTACCGTGGCCAGAAACTAATCAGCAGCCAGTGGAGAGATTTTAATATTGGTGTGATATGATCACTCTTGGATGTGCCAGTGAGCAAAATGGCTGCCATGTTTTGAACCAACTGAAGTTTCCAAACTTGGTACAGAGGTAGCGCATTGCAAAAGTCCAGCCTTGAGGTTACCTGTGTGTGCACTAACATCTTTAGGTCCTCTAGCTTTAGGAAGGGGCTCAGTAAGCACCTCTGTCTTACCTGGCTTCAGCTTCAGTTTGTTTTTCCTCATCCAGCCCTTTACCTCCTCCAGGCATTCATTGAGAGGAGACACACTATTATTAGCTGAGGCTGTTTTTGAAGGCATAGAGAAATATTTTGGGGTGTCATCAGCACACTTATAGCACCCTGCCCCATGCCTCCAGATGATCTCTCTCAGCAGTTTCATATAGTTGTTGAATAGCATTGGGAATAGAATGGCCGTTTTTTGTTTTTTGTTTTGAGGCGCAGCTGTCCCCAAGCACCACCATCTGAAACCTGCCTGAGAGATAGAACCAGAACCGCTGAAACACAGTGCCTCCAATTCCCAAATCCCTCTGAGGTTCCAGAAGGATACCATGGTCAATGGTATCAAATGCCCCTAAGAGGTCCAAAAGCACCAGCAGGGATGCACTTCCCCATCAGTGCTCAGGCAAATGTAAGGCGAGCAAAGCAGTCAGCTCCATATCTTTCTCTAAAGCCAGTTTGAAATGGGTCTAGGTAATTTGGAGAAAGGAGGAGAAAGGCCTGAAAACAGACTCCTTCAATCTGGAAAGAAAACGTAAAATAAAATGGCAGCTGTCTTGCCAAAATAATGTGGATAGCACCAAAAAAGGCACTCATCTGGTTTCCCACAAAGATTTTTAAGTTACAAGTTATCAGGATGCTCCAGTTTACCAACAGAGGTTTGAATTGGAATAAAGTGTTAACAAATGAAAGTGTGATCTAGCTCATGTTTCAGTCCTTCTCCTATCCCTCAAAATTTAGATTGCCATGTCAGCTTGCCTTCTGATCTATTGGTGCTGCTCCTGAATGCCAGATCAGTTGGTAACAAAACAATTACTATCCATGACTTGAGAGTTGTCTAGATGAGAAGACATAATGTGGATTGCTGCACATTAATGTAAATTCGCAGCAGCATTAATTTCTCTCCACAGTCCTTTAGTATACAAAGCTATGTATGTTTGAAGTACACATGCATCCATGCCTGCAAATCAAGATGGTGGCCGAGAATGAATTACTCGCATTATTATTCTCCACAAGTTGTTGCTGTTGCACAGTAGTTTTTTTAACTGTAAATGAAAGTTAAATGCAAATGCAAGCTTCCACTTGAAAAAGCTGTTTGGTTGCCTCAGCACAGCAAAACAAAACAAAAAAGTGCACAAATGCTAGTGCAAAACTCCAGAATGGTGCTTCTTGCCACTTCATTGCCGGCAAACCTGCCCCCTGCGCACTTCCAACCAATCAGCTTTCCACTTCTGCCCTTGCTGAGAATGTTCTGCACTGTGAATCAGATGTCCAAATGAGCAGGAATGCACATTTCCACAGATTATTTTTAAAACCTAGGGAAAGCTGTGAAGGCTTTTCCCCCTCAGTTTTTGCCCCCCCCCCCAATCTTGGTTGGATCTCATTGGAACAAAAGGTATTCTTTGTGAATTCTATTAGGATTATTTTCACCATCTAGACAACCCCTAGGTTCTGGATGAAGGGGTCGTCCTGGTGTGTATCACAAAGACCTGGGTGAATAAGAGTTGATCTATCCCAGCTTTGCCCACCTGGATACTCAACGCAGCACCAACCTAGGTTGGAGGGCCAGGGAGTGCAGGGATGAGTTGCCATCATCCATAAGAATTCCATCTTCTTCACAAGGAAATCCATCCCCCCAGACAACAGTTTTGAGGGTTCGTACATTGTGTTGGGCCAGAGAGACAGAACAGGGGTGCTGCTGGTGTACTGTCCGACCTATTGCCCAGCAGTCTCCTTGCCTGAGCTGGCTGAGGTGGTCTTAGACCATGAGATCTTTGATATAAGATGGGATGATGCTGGTGATGATGATGCTAGGTTTATCTGGGACCCAAATGTTTGTGTTATCAGCAACAGGTTTTTTGTTTGTTTTGTGAATTACCACTATTAATAATGTAGTTGTCGCTGCCAATAGCATCTGCATTTAATTATCATGACGTGACTTTCTCACAGGACAAAGAGGAGGAGGAGGAGATCTGGTGTAGAAAAGGCCCTACCTAGATCTGAGAAACCTCACAGGGCCAGGCCAGTGGCAGCAATTCACCCTCAGCCTCCTCCTCTTCTCTGTCCTTTCCAGCCAACACTGCCAGCCCATTACTCCTCAGCCCTTACTAAGTTGTAAGGTTTGTTTTCCTTCTATTCTCCTCTATGTTAATGTCCTTTGTTTTCTTCTTATTATTGGCACCTCATGCAGAATCAGCCATCTACTTTGATGATGCAGGACCTTCTCAACATAGCAAGGGACATTGCTTGTGGCTGCAAGTATCTTGAGGAAAATCATTTCATCCATAGGTAAGAAAGGCACCTCCATATAACATTTTCTTTGGGGGATTTTTTTTTTACACACACAGAATCATAGATTAATTATCCTACATGGTTTATATCTCCAAAGAGATATTTGAGTTGTTCCATCTGAAAGAGAAACTTGTTTCAGATTTGATTTTGATTTTAATGCAACTATGGGAGCTGTTGGCTCATGTTCTTATGTTAAACTCATACCATCTTTCAGAAATAATCACAAATTTCTAAAAAAAAAAACCCTGTAAGGATGATTGTCACAGAAGCCAATGCCAGGCAAACTTCATTTTGCATAGTTCCAGCTGACTCAGATCAGGACAGCCAATTTGTTCAAATGGCTAGTTGGTTACCCAAAGTACATTGCTAGCAATGAAGATTATTCCATGCTAATGAGAAATACCTGCAAGAGATTTCTTACTCTGTTTAGTGCATTTAAGTAGCTAATGTTACCTCTGACTCATTTCCCTATAATAGCAAAGAAACTTGTGTTAAATTTTGTCACACAGGAGAAAAATCATGCCTCCAGAAGTCTCTGGGAGGTACAATTCTCCATTTTACATCTATACTGGCGGGAGAGGGGCTCATATGTTTGGTGTCTGAAATAGTGTCTGAAATGTGGCCTGTAGAAGTCCAAAATGTGAAAAAATGAATGGGTGTAGCTCCCATAATTCAGCTGATGAGGAAAAACTCTGCTGGACACCTAGGAGAAAACTCAAAAATCTTAGATCATATGTTTTTATATACACATATAGGGCTACTTTATACTGCCAAACCATTACTAGCACATAGTAGATAATCTCTCTCTCTCTCTCTCTCTCTCTCTCTCTCTCTCTCTCTCTCTCTCTCTCTCTCTCTGGCTTTTCTTCGCAAACGAAAATTCAGGAAGGACTCATCCCGCGCTTTCTGCAAGTGCACTGATGACTAAAAAGGCCAATCCGAGATAAACAAGTCCGGTTGCAGAAAGCACAGCGGAAAGTTTCCTTGGGTGATGTTTCCAGGCTGTGATTCTTTAGATAATACAAACCAAGTAAACTAATGGTCTGACAACATAGCCTCTTCCACCTGTCCCAATTTGGCAGGTACCGTTCTGATTAATCCTCTGCCATTCCACTTTTTCAGCTGCTTTTAGAATTTCCCAGTTTCTCTCACTTCCTCCCACTTTCTCCCTTTTCCTCAGCTTACTTCAGTTGCTGCAAACTGGGTTCAAAGTGCAAAAGTAGTTTGCACTCCATTAACTCAGCTGGGGCAAGAAGAGAGGATGGGGCAGAATCAGACTCAGATAAAAGCTAACTATTGCAGTGTCTCCCAGCTTCTCTGTTCTTCCCCATTAATAACTTTTGCCATCTTGACCATACTCTGATGTTGCTTGGCTGCCCATGTCCTAGTTTTCATCTGTGAAATGTTGGAGGTCATGTGACAGTATAAAGCAGCACTATAAACATCTGACCTGAGGAGACTGGTTTTGAGATCTCTAAATTTCTGTCTGAAGTTCTCCTTGTCCACTAGATGGTAGCGTCGCACCATAAGACTAAGTAAATTTTCTCTTATTATTCGTAACATGGCTGAGGTATGAAAATGTCAGGGTTTTTTTTTTTCATTCTAAAAGTCCTATCAGAATTCTGCCCAAGTTCAGAATCATGTTATAATATTAAACTTTTCCAGAACATATTTTAATATAGTATTTCCCTAATGTGTCCATATTTAAAGATTTTTTTTCCCCAGTTACATGTTTGGTCATTTGCCTTTTGAGGTGTATAGTTGGAAACAGAGATAAGAAAAATCTATTGCTCACAGTTTCTTTTCAAGAATGGGAAACCAAAAGAAACCAATACAAATTTGTAGGCTCTAGATCACAAACTGGGGGCGGGGTGTTAAAAAATCTTGATTTATGCAAAAAAAAATCCCTTATTCACACCTATAGGTGCCTATCAGCATCTTTAACAAGGTATCCTCTTGAATGAAGTAAAGGAAGCTATCACTGTGTAATAAAACAATATAAGTAGCACTTGTGTATTTAAAAATGTGTAATGTGGCCCATAAATTGTTTAAAAATGCAGCATTGGGTAATATCTAAAACATTATAAGAGTGGCCACTTCTGCCCCAATTTCTTGAACATTTTACTTGTCAGTAAGCAAGGGCATCTTGTAGCACCTTTGAGACCTTAGTTGTCCTTATCAAAGGTATTACCCAACTCTGTTTTGTTTTTACTCCAGTGGATGTCAGCTTAAAAGAGCAGCAACTCATTACTAGTAACTGCAGTTATAGTGCTGTCACAAAATTGCAGGGACTGAGTGGGCCATTGCTGGTTTATTATGGGGTGGGAATGAAGACATGAGATGGCCACCTAAAGTTCTATCATCCCCTGGCCTTATGATGAAGTGAAGCGGTTTCAGAAAGGGTGCCATTTGGCTGCTACCAGCCTCTGTTTCAGCATATTTTTAAAAAGCAAACAGCAGTCAAGGGTGGTAGGTTTCTTTTTAAAAGGTTTAATTTAAATGGGAAAGAATCTAGAGCTTGGCCCTGTGTAAATCATCCACTGGGAAGGAGCAACCCTTTGGCTGACTCAAAAGAAAGAACAGACTTTTCATTTTTTTTCACCCAGAAGCTCACAGAGAGTTAAAAACTGCTATTCAGAAACTCCAACTTTCCTGCTAAAGCAAGGAATGCCAGAAGCATTGAACTGCAACACTATCTCATGTCAGAAGCCCTTACCTATCATCACCATCATTGGCACTTTGGATTGTTATACAGTATAGTTTAATGTGTTGTTAAGAGTATACAAACTTTGAAATCGATTTTATTATACACCACCCTGAGATCTTTAGTTATAGAACATAATATAAAATTAATGAATTAGAAAATAAATACATACATTAAAATAAAGACCTCCCTAGGTATCCCCTGACTGAGAAGTACCCCTCAAAGCCAGGTTTTCAGGGCCTAGCCAGCTCTGTGGAAGGCAATGCTGTCTACTTTATGCAGCTGGCAGTAGTTTCTACCAGAGAGGGGAGCAGTGACAGGATTGGTGATGGGTAAGAAGGGGCAGTGGTGATGGTGAAGGTAGCACTTCTCCAGCTTCACATGGCAGGAGAGCTGGGCTACCGCTGTCCAAACCTGTGTTGTTAAGCCATACCTAAAAGGACATTTTTTTGTCAGAACGCTGCCCACAAGCTCACATTTCCTGTCTACAGCTTTGTACAGCTGTTCTCTGTTAGATTTCCAAATTTGTAGAGTCTGTACTTAGGACAAAATAAGTGAAAGCTTATTTTGCTCTATAAGCCCCACTCTCTAGCTCCCATCATTTGTTCTCCTCTGGTAGCCTTCTTAAAACAGTCACTGTTGGGACAATTATAAATGCCCCCTGCCAAAATCCACACAGTGACTCAGTTATGAGTGAAAGTACAGGCCCACCCTGTATCCATGGGGGATACATTCCAAGACCTCCCATGGATGCCTGAAACTGCCAAAATAGGGAACTCTATTGCTTTCAATGAGTTGAACACCGGAATTGACCACAGAATCACACTGCAGGACCTAGAAATGCCTAGAGAGAACATAAATTTTCGGGTGTGGATAAGTCTGTGTGGATACCAAATCTGTGGATACAGGGGTTGACCTGTAATAATAAAGGTGTACATGGATCATCTCTTTTCTTTGGAGAGACTTCCTGGCTGTTTATTTGAAGGATCATAGTTCCCTTTCTGAGCTCTAAGATCATCTGGAGAGGCCTTTCTTTCTGTCCCACCACCTTTTCAGGCTCCTTTGGTGGGAATAAGGGAGAGGGCCTTCTCAGTGGCTGCTCCCAGACTTTGGAACTCCCACCCTAGAGAGGCCAGGGTGGCCCCATCCTTGCTTTCCTTCCATTGGCAGGTCAAAACATTTCTGTCCTGTCAAGCTTTACAAACTGACTAGCATTGGGTTTTTAATGCTGTGTGGTGCTGTTTTTAAGGTTTGCATATAGTCTTTTAATGCATTTTAATATTTTTAATGTTTAATGTTTTAACTTTATAAATGGTTTAATTGTTTTTCAATCTTATATTTATATTTTTATTGCTGCTGTTATATGTTTTTATTTGTATTTTTTAAAATATGTTGTTAGCCACCTTGAGTCCCATTATTGGGGGGAAGGCAGGATATAAATGAATAAAATAATAATCAAAAGAATTTAAAAAATATAGGGTGTAATCCTGTTGTTTAGTCTCAACGAGTAGACTTATTCCATCAGTTGTTAAATGGTGAGTCAATGCACAGGTTAGGGGTGGACAACTGTGTGGGAGCCAGGGGGTAATTTCCCCCACCAGCACGGGCCACACTTTCCTCACCTCTGATCTAGGTAAATCCAATTGATTCAGTGCCTCTCCTCTAGTAGGGATTAACAATAGGATGTATGCTATGTTATCATTTAATAAAATGTAGTCACTAAAATGAGGTTTCCATTTTTATTTTGCCTCCCTATGACAGCTGTGTAACTCAAGAATCCAGACCCAATTCAGAATTCTCATTTTGACCCATAGAGGCTTATATGAAGTATATCTGATCTTTCTATATGAAAGTGGTAAAGTTTAGAGGCCTTTGAAGGGAAAGTTTTCTGCCTGTCTGATCTTTCTATATGAAAGTGTTAAAGTTTAGAGGCCTTTGAAGGGAAAGTTTTCTGCCTGTCTGATCTCCAACCATAGGCACATTTCTCTCTCTCTGGCTTTTCTTCGCAAACGAAGATTCAGGAAGGACTCATCCCGCGCCTTCTGCAAGCGCGCTGATGACTAAAAAGGCCAATCCGAGATAAACAAGTCCGGTTGCAAAAAGCGCAGCAGAAGGTCTCCTTGGGTGATGTTTTTGGGTTGTGATTCTTTCTGCGTTGTCGTTTCTCTTCAAGACTTGTTCGTCGTGAGTTCTCAAATAAGGCTGCAGCATTGTGGATAGTGCGTCTCCATGCCTCCCGATGTGAGGCCAGGGCGGACCACTGTTGGTGATCAATTTGGCCAAGCCTTGAGGACATAAAACAAGGCCTTCTCAGTGGCTGCTCCCAGGCCGTGGAACTCCCTCCCATGGGAAACTGGGTTAGTCCCCTCAGTGTGCTGCTTCTGCCAGCAGGCAAAGACCTTTTTTATTTAGTTGGGATTTTGGACATTAGCTGGTTCTCTTTACATGCACCCACGATATCATGGGAACTACTTCCCTGCAGCATTCTGCAAGATGCCATATAGCTTGCAGGATGCCTGAGGATACACGCATCACAAAATAGCATGGGTCACCTTGCAGGGAGGGGTGTGTTCAGAATCAGGGGCTCTCTGGACTCATGTGGCATTCTAAAATAAACATCTATTGTGCTCTAGGCAATATTTTATATTTGGTGATGTTATGGCACAGAATCCACTACTGATAAATGCTATTTGAATGAGAAAATGTAAACAGCTAATTAGCATTCAGAAGGGCCTGTCCTTTCAGAACTAATAGATGGCTGATTTAATACTTGGAGGATTTCTATAGGTACATGTTGAAGATTCTCACTTGAGAGTCAAAATTATTAGTCTCTATCTTGTGTTTGTGTGTTCTTTTTAAAGGGATATAGCTGCAAGAAATTGTCTTCTGACCTGCACTGGGCCTGAGCGAGTAGCTAAAATTGGTGACTTTGGAATGGCCCGAGATATCTACAGGTAAACTATAATAGTAGGGTGGGAGTGGAATGGAAAATCTTAATTAAAATCTTTCCTGTCCATTTATGGAATTTTATGTGTGGCTAGAAAGACTGAATAAGAAGTACAACCACATGCAGGCTTTGTTTTGATGCTTGGTGGTCTTTTGATGGTTGGGTCTTCTCCCCTCCCCTGTTCCTCAATATATTTTGACTGCCTCAATACATTTTTATTGCCCATGATGTTTTTATATTTTGATGTTTTACAACCTGGAATTGGAATGGATTTAATTGGCGCATTGTTACCACTTGATGTACACAAGATACTAAACACTGTGAAGGTGCCAAATAATTTTATTGCGGAGCAGAAAATATGTGAACAGAAACAATTATATTGGAAGCTGCTTAATGCAGTGTAGATGTGTAAATTGCTATTGCTTAAAAACAATTTGTAAGCCGCTCTGATAGCCTTGTGGCTGAAGAGCGGGGTATAAATAAATAAAAATAAATAAATAATAAATAACAAACTGGCACTTGTTGGTTGCATAAATATTCACACACACCCTTTTGCTGTGACACAACTAAATGAGCTCTGGTGCAACCTACTGCCCCCAGAAGTCACAGTAGTAGTCCATGTGTGTGCAATTTCAGTGCAACGTGATCCCAGATTAAAGACACTTGTTTCTTAAAGGTCCAGAGTTTTGCTGAAGAACGTATCTAAACAGACAGCACCATGAAGACCAAAGAGGTGTCAAAACAAGTCTGGAATAAAGTTGTGCAAAGGCACCCATCAGGCTTAGGTTACGTTTTTAAAAAAATCCCAAATGATTAACTTCTCCCGGAGCACTGTTAAATCCATTATTACAACATGGAAAGAATATGATACAATAGCCATGTTTAAATATTTGAAAGGGCATCATATTGAAGTGGGAGCAAGCTTGTTTTCTGCTGCTCCAGAGACTAGGACATGGAGCAATGGACTCAACCTAGAGGAAAGGAGATTCCACCTAAAGTTTAGGAAGAACTTCCTGATAGTAAGATCTCCTTGACAGTGGAATGCACTGCCTCAAAATGTGGTGGAGTCTCCTTTTTTGGAGGTTTTTAAATAGATGTCGGATGGCCATCTGTTGGGAGTGCTTTGATTGCGTATTCCTGCAGGGCAGGGGGCTGGACTGGATGTCCCTCGTGGTCTTTTCCAACTCTATGATTCTATGCACTAAAACTCAATGACTGGGTAAGGAGGGAATTAGTCACAGAAGCAAATAAAAGATCTCCAGCTGAAATGGAAAAAAACTGTCCATGGGATAGTTATCACCTGGACTCTCCACAAAACTGGGCTTTATGGAAGAACAGCGAGAAGAAGCCATTGATGAAACAAGCCCATATGCAAAAAGGCATGTGAGTGGCAGTAGGTTCTCTGGTCTGGTGAGATCAAAATGGAACTTTCCAGCCATGCTGCAAAGCATGATGTGTGGTGCAAAGCAACCAGCACTAATTGCCCTGAGGATACTATCCCCACAGTGAAACATAATGATGACAGCATCATGTTGTGGGGTTGCTTTTCCTTTGCAGGGATTAGAAAAGAGGTCAGGATTGAAGGCAGGATGGATAGAACCACATACAGGGCAATTCTAGGGGAGAACTTGTTTCAATCTGGAAGGGACTTGGGACTGGATTCACCTTCCAGCAGGACAGCAACCTTAAACACATAACCAAGTAACATGCCAGTAAACCTGGAGAGGTTTAAAATCAGAACCTGAATGTCTTAGAATGGGCCCGGGAAAAGCCTGGACCTCGATCCAATTGGGCATCTGTGGCAAGAAGTGAAAGCTCCTGTTCACCAGGGGTCCCCATCCGACCTGACAGAACTGGAGCATTTTTGCCAAGAAGAATGGGCCAAAATGCATGATCTAGATGCCCAAGCTCATAGAAACACACTCAAGAAGACTCACACCTGTAACTACTACCAAAGAGGTTTCTACCAAATAATGACTTGGGCTGCATTTACACGGCAGGTTTTATTATGATAAATTGCGCTTTAGCGCTGTTCCGCATCAGTGGTGGGTAGTTTACACCGTCTATGGAGGAAACAGCTGTATTTTGTTGTACTTTGGTTTTTCTCGCTTTGAGATTCACATAGCCAAATGTGGTGGGGGCGTGGCCAAGCACTGGAGAGGAGACAAAGGAATGCCATAGTAACGTCTGCCCTGGCCCCAACTCCGTGTGCTTAACAGCTTAGAGGCAAAGAATGTCATTTCCCCCCCAGCTCCCTGCCCACAAATCAAACTCCAAATGGAAGGTTTTTTCTCCTTGCTTAACAGCTGATTGACAAAGGGGCCAGTTACAGGACAGAATAAAGTGAGCGAAATTCCGGATTTCCCTCCTTTCGGAACAGGGGTAAAAAGTTCTTAAGATTTATGGCTAATTTGGATGAGTTTCAGCAGACAAAGGTGGGGGGGGTGGCCAGGAAGCTCTATCATCATTAAAGCCAGCAGAAGACGGAGAGGAGGGTACCTTCAACTGCATATAAATCAACAAAAAAGGAGGGAGACCATGGAGGAAATGAATAATTAAGTGGGAAGGAAAGCAGCCACACACACACACACACACACACACACACACACACACACAAGCAGCTGGCTAGGATTCCTTTGCTCTGCATTGCTTTTCCCATGCTAAAAGCAAGCTGGTTGGCTGGATGTTTAAAGCAAGCAATAGACACAAAGGATTTTAAGATTTCCTGAGTCTCCCTCCTGGCTCCACATCTAGCCAGCCCACCCCTCCATCATAAGAACTAATCACAGTGCAGCTCTGCTGCAACTATATCGGGAAGATTGCTGGTAATTCACACGGACTTGCCATTCACACTAGCAATAATGCGCTAAGTCACGCTACTTTTCAAATAAACTGGCAAAAGTAGCGACATCCCTTGTCACACTACATTTGGGTATTTTGACTTCCCCCCTTCTGAATGAGGCGATACTGTGGCTCGATCCGTGGGAACAATGAGCAATCTTAGAGGTATATTTAGGGGAATATTTGCCTGTGTAATGGGTGTGAATATTTATCCAACCAACAATTGCCAGTTTGTTTTTCATTTACTTAACGTTTGTACCCCGTAAAAATATTTTACACTTCTGCAGTGTTGAGTATCAAGTGGTAATAATTCCAACTGAATCCATTTCAATCCATTTTAGTTTCATTTCCACAAAAAAAAGGTTGAAAAGTCAAAGGGGTGAATAATTCAACAAGGTCTTATGTCTGTACTATGAAGGAAATTTCTATTCCTGCTTCTATGGACACAGACATGAATCCAATTGTGTTAATTGTATTTCTGGTTAAAAAAAAAATCCAGAATGCAACCTTTACTTTCTTACAAAGCATAATTTTATGGCCTTAATTCTCTTTTTCTGTTTGCCTTAATAGGGCAAGCTACTACCGCAAAGGGGGACGAGCCATGCTTCCAGTCAAGTGGATGCCTCCAGAGGCATTCCTGGAAGGCATCTTCACCTCCAAGACTGACACCTGGTAAGTGCCTTTAGCAGCAAAAGCCTGTGCATAATTGCTCAGAAGTAATTCCACAGAGTTGAGTGAGACACACCCCCATATATAAGGTAGGGGTGGGCAACTGTGGTTGGTGTGTAGGTCAGTTTTCTGCCACTAGCATGCTGTGAGGGGATGCACAAACTGCCAGAAATCCTGCCCCCTGACAGTCTACTTCTGCTTTTGAAAAACAGGTATATATATATTAATATTAAGCAGCACAGGGTGGGGGCCACAATCTATTGAAAAAGTCAGTCATTGCTTTCAAAGGCTTCCAGGAGTGGCAACTCATACACACACCCTTTTGCCATAGAAAGGACTGCCTGTGGATTTCAGAAATGCTGAGGGCCACAAAGCAGAGCACACAGTCACAGGGATGAACTTTTTCCTCTCTTGGATTAAGGATTGTAGCCTGTTCTGTAAACTACAAAGCTTCCTATTCAGTTTTTAAATTTGCACTAAAGCATTTTTGTTTGTTTGTTTGTTTGTTTGTTTTAAAGCACTCTTTGTGTCAAATAATTTAATCATTTAGTAAATTCAGTATTTAAAAACTTATTACATGGAAATAAACATACACTGGACTGACTGTGACGAATGTTGCTGTCCTTGAGCAAGCAGGGATCACCAGCATTGAGGCCATGATACTGAGAACACAGCTGCGCTGGGCAGGGCATGTTTCTAGGATGGAGGACCATCGCCTCCCAAAAATAGTACTCTACGGTGAACTTGCCACGGGTCAGCGTAAGAGGGGCGCTCCAAAAAAGCAATACAAGGACTCCCTGAAACAACATCTCAGTCTTGGCCAAACTGATCACCAACATTGATCTGCCCTGGCCTCACATCGGGAGGCATGGAAACGCACAATCCACAATGCTGCAGCCTTATTTGAGAACTCACACCAAACAAGTCTTGAAGAGAAATGACAATGCAGAAAGAATCACAACCCAGACACATCACCCAAGGAGACCTTCTGCTGTGCTTTCTAAAACCAGACTTGTCTACCTCGGATTGGCCTTTTTAGTCATCAGTGCACTTGCAGAAAGCGCGGGACAAGTCCTTCCTGAATCTTCGTTTGTGAAGAAAAGCCAGAGAGAGAGACATGGAAATAAGGTGGCACTGACTAGAAATATAATAATGAACATGCATTTAAGTGAAGAAATGCTGCGATGGGGGCCAGCTTGCCTGAACTGCAGAGAGGAAGAAGGCTGAAGCAACATACACCTGTAAAAAATGTGCCACTCTTCTGGGTGATTTTTTCCCAAAAAAAAGTATTTTTTTTGCGTTTATAGAAAAACAAAACTATACAGGAAAAATACAGGAGAAATATTGATTTGATAATAGTGACATGTAGCAGTTCCTTAAAAAAAACAAATACAACTAGTAACAATTTCAGAATAAACACTAAAGCATGAATCTTATTGATTAGCCCCTGCTGGAACAGATACATTGATTCAATTGTTGAATGGTGAATCAACACACAGGTAAATCACACTGATTCAGTTAGTCTACTCTAGGTGAGATTAACCATAGGATTCAGGCCTTTGTGGGCAAGCACTCCAGTTACAGAGCTTGGCTCCCCAGAGTGAAAAGAGTATACAGTTGTCTCTTCATATTCCCTGGGGTTTGGTTCCAGGACCCCCATGCGTACCAAATCCATGAATACTCAAGTCCCATTGTATGCAATGGCATAGCAAAATGGTGTCCCTTATATAAAATGGCAAAATCAAGGTTTGCTTTTTGGATTATTATTTTTAAGAATATTGTCAAGCCATGAATACTTAAATACGTGGATATCAAATCCGTGGATATGGAGGGACAACTGTATATGGCTGCTGGTAAGAATCATTGTTGTAATAGTTATGTTTTGCTTTCTCTGTTGCCCTTGGTTCTTTTCACTTTTGTAGACAGCTACAGTACAATGGTAAGCTATATGCCTTGCATGTAAAATTTCCCAGGTTTAGTCTTTGGTATCTCCAGCTAGACTCCTCTCTGGAACCTGCCAACCGATGCAGACACTACATCAAGCTAGATCATCCTGTGGCAATCTTTTCTAACCTGGTGCCTTTCAGGTGTGTTCTACTGCAACTCCCACCATTGTGGACTGTTGGCCATGCTGGTTGGGGCTGATGGGAATTGCAATTCAAAAAATCAGAAAGGCAGCAGATTGGGAAAACTTGGTCTATGGTTTGACTTGAAATAGGGCAGCTTCTGATGCATTTTAAAGCTGATCCACTGAATTTCAAAACAATGCCAGCCTTATTTGGAAGTGCTAGGTTGTTGCTGAGGAAACCGTATTTAACCAGCTGCTTCTCCATGAACCCTGGCTTGGAATTTCAGATGAGTGCTTCAACAGCACTCTGAAATCGACGCACTTAAGAAAAGCTATGCCTAAATCAGACCAAAGGCGTGTATACCAACATTGTTTCCACAGTGGCCAACCAAATACCTTTGGGAAACCCATGAGCAGGAAAAAGTACTTTCTTTTACTTTTCCTGAATCTCTCCCCATTCAGATTTGATGACCTAGAACTGTGAAAGGGAAAAAACAGCTTTCCCCCTATACACTGTCTGCACACCATGCATAATTTTATGTACTTTTGTCATGTTCCCACTCACCAGTTTCTGAAGCTAAAAATGTCAGGAAATGACATGGATGTGACCACAAGATGGAGCTGTAAGCTTAGCAATGAAAGTAGTTAAGCTCCAGTGGCAGGTGTGTGTGTGTGAGTTAGCACTTGTGAGTATGCACACTTGAGATGCCTGATGTAACAGGCATTGTTTAACAGCCTATAAAAAGGAGATGGGAATTATCTCGTGTAGGTTTGTTGTGGATGGTGGTTGGCAAAGCAGTTTGTTGGTTTAAGAGAGATTGTCCTATACTCTGTATATATATTGTAAATATACTGCAGACAAAGATTAAAGCCCTCAAGTTGAGTGAAGGCTGGCCTTGTTGCTGTCTTTATTTGGCAAGCCAGAGCTCAAGGCAGTGTGCTGGGGTGAAGGAATTTTTCCTTCTCAGCCTGAAGTCTTTTTTGCAGAAGTCTCTCCAGAAACCTTCTCCTTGGCGTCCTGTTGATGTGGAACAACTCTGCAGGTGGTCATGGTGGACACAGCACGTCTTTCTATGCCCCAACAAAAAAGCCCCTCCCCAATCCATAATTTCTTCATAGGAAAGTTGTTCCAGCCCCTTGATTAAATGGTCTGCCCCTTTCTACACTGGTGTGAGGACTGAGGAATTTAGGTATTAACCAACCTGTGTCTTTCCTTTAAAATAGTGCCCCCACCCTCATTTATGTTTATCTGGGTTCCCCTAACAATGAAGGAGAAAAAGAAAGAGTGAGGAAGCAATCAAGAGAGATTTAGGAAAGTAAATATCAGACCAACCAATAAATGTTGGCTACAAAAGCAAAGGAGTGGGCAGTATGCTCGTATGTGCTATATAAAGCTATTGAGGTGTCAAACAAAGACTAATGAGTTGCATTCATTGTTTCTCTGCTAGGTCCTTTGGAGTGCTGCTATGGGAGATCTTCTCCTTGGGCTACATGCCTTATCCTTGCAAAACCAACCAGGAAGTATTGGAATTTGTCACCAACGGTGGACGAATGGATCCCCCAAAGAACTGCCCAGGGCCTGTGTGAGTACAGCTTCATTCTTTTTAAAAAAAAGGGTGGAAGACCAGGAAGTATTTATAGTAGCAACAGGTCCCATCAATGAGAAAGCATTGTGTTGACTTGAGATAGTATGTGACTGTGTACACTGAGAAATCTGGTGATTGTTAAATGTTGAATTTACCACCTACACAGTATGAACCCTTTCCCAGTCCCCCCCCCAATCTCCATTTACTGGGGAGCAGCCTCTGTGATTGATGGGGGTCTGTTCCCCTGTTGATTGGAAAGCAGCTGCCAGTCCACCTTCTTCTATGAGTGATCTCTGGTGCAACAGTAAAAGCAGGACCCCTGTTGCAATCCCCCCTTGCACCGGAGACTGCTCACATGAGGGAGGGTGGGACCGTCAGCTGCTTCACGATCGACAGGGGAAGAAACCTCCATCAATTGCAACAGTTGCTCCCCAGTAAGTGGAGATTGAAGGACTTTCACGGTCCCTACATAAAACAGGAACTATGTAGGGATCATGAATATGAAACAGTCACAAGTGTGTAACACTAGGCTTCACATTCATAACTGTCTGATAGGAGTTCAGCCATCATCGTCATTATCATCATCATCATTTCTTACCTGCCTCTCCCTGTGGACGGAGGCAGACAACAACAGATTAAACACATAATACAGTTTTAAACGCATATAAAATCATTTAAAATAATATAAAACTGATACATATTAAAAGCACTCTATACAAACTTTAAAATTCATAATTCAAAAACATCTGGATAAGCCTGCTGGCAGAAACTGGTTTTTAGTGCTGTTTGAAATTTGTACAATGTATCCAGCTGTTGAATCTCTTCCGGCAGTCTAGGGGCGGCTGAAGAAAATGTCCTCTGAGTAACAGTTGCAAGCCTAGTTCTGGCTAACTGAAGTAAGTGTCCACCAGAGGACCTAAGTGTACGGGCGGATTATACAGGAGGTGATGATTTTGTAGGTAACCTGGACCCAAACCACATAGGGCTTTAAATGTAACAACCAACACTTTGTACTTTGCCCAGAAACTGATTGGCAGCCACTGAAGTGATTTTAATATTGGTGTAATATAATCACTCCTGGATGTACTAATAACCAACCTGGGTGCCATGTTTTGAACTAACTGACATTTCTGAACTTGGTACAAAGGTGATACAATGTACAGGGCATTGCAGCAGTCCAGCCTTGAGATTACCAGCACATCTTGAGATCCTCCAGCTGTAGGAAGGAGCATGGTTGGCATAACAGCCAAAGCTGATAGTAAGCATTCCTGGCCATCACATATATCTGGACTGTCCTTTGGAGCTACGGATCCAGAAGCACTCCCAGGCTGCAAATGCTTTCTTTCAGAAGGAGTGAAACCTCATCCAGTACTGGTTGACACAGCTCCAACCCATGGTTAGGACCCTTGACAGTAAGCACCTCTGTCATGACTGGGTTGGAATATCTCATTACTTTCCTGGAGCCCTTTTGAGCACTATGAGTCCATTTTAACTTCTATGGCTGCATCCTGTGGACTTCTGAGCTATATAGTTTGGTGAGGCACTAGAGCATTCTAACTGAGAAACCTAAATACCTCTCCTTAAACTGCAAATTCCAGGATTCCATGGGATGTTGCCAACGCACTGAAAATAGAATCATAGTGCAATAATTGTGTAGTGTGAAATGGCTGGTTAAAGCTCAAAAACTGAAGCTCAAAACTCAACTGCTCAGAAGGAATTATGTAATTAGGAGATTTTCCAATTCTCATCTTTCTGACGCTGAGAGGTTTTTTAATTTTTTTTCTGCAAGTTATCGGATTATGACACAGTGTTGGCAGCACAGCCCTGAGTACCGACCCAATTTCTCCACCATTCTGGAAAGAATAAAATACTGCACACAGGTAAGGGACATTCTTATCAAATATAGCAGTCTTTCACAGTGGTGGGCATGCAAAAAAAAAAAAATCTATGCAGGAATCCTCGTGTCCATCATGACGGTCCACTGAACTGTAGCAGTGAGTTATGTCCTCCTTCCTTTTCAAGGCCCTTGTGCCCAAGGAGCTCCTTCAGAAAAGTCAGTGACCTTTCCACCAACACTCAGTCACACAAATGACTGTAGCCCAAAGGAAAAATCAGCTCCCTTCATCAACCAGAAAAATGAAGGCTAGCTAACAAGCTAACAGATTGGGCCAAAGTCTGTCTTCCACAGCCTGAGCCACAGAGAGAGGGGAAAGAGAGATAAGAGAGAGGAGTATCCCTTGCCTAAGAAAACCCTATGAAATTCGTAGGGTTGCCATAAGTCAACAGGCAACATGAAAGCACATGTACACACAATCAGTACAAAAAGGCCAGAGCATGCTGGCGCTCATGTCTTGCCGTAGCACCTTTGCTGTCTTATTTTCTTAGACAAAGGGCAACTAAGGTCAACATGGTTACAGATGCTCATTTTTTACTTTTAAAATACAATGGGCTGAATCCAGTGAGTCCCAAGTAGAGAAGTGCAGTTAAAGGAGTGGAACTTATAAAAGTGTTTTTTTCTTTTCTGAAATAAAATTGTGCTTATGCCCAAGTCAGTGTGTTTCGTAGCAGAAGGAAACTTTGTATTATATACTGTATGTACTGTATGTTAGTGGCTGGATTTAAGTGAGTTAAAAATGTAAAATGACTCCAGCTCAGAACAATTCTTTTTTCCCTTTTTTAAAAAAAGCAGGGTTGGCAAGCATGTTTTTTGATGCTATTTTTGCTCTCACATATTAGGAATGTAGAAGCAGTTGTAAAACCTGCAGTAGCAGTAGGAAGAGAAGAATTGTTAATTGTGTACTTTGCAATTCAGTTATACGCATGGCCTTCTAAAGGGGATGCCCCATGAAACCATTAAGTCCAAAGTATGGAATTATCTATCTGGAGTACTGCAGCCAAGGAGAGCATTAATCACATACACATGCACCACTGTCACATCTCCAATCCTCACCAGTCTTCCAGAGCATCTTTTTTTAGTTTAAAAGGGGCCGTGCAGCTACAAATAACCTCTAGCTCAGTTCTGTATACCTGTGAGGCCCAGTCTGATAGGATTTGGGAAGTCTAGCGAATTTGCTTCTTTTTCAGGACCCTGATGTGATCAATACAGAGCTGCCCATTGAATGCAGCCCAACACCAGATGATGAAGGAAGCACTGTATTGCATCCAAATAGTTCCACTGGCATGGTTCCTTTGCTGGGGAACCCTACTTGTACACCTCAGATGAACCCCAGAACACTGGAAGACCATAATTCAGGGAACCAATATGGGCAATGTCCACAAGAGCTGCTCGTGGAGAACATTGGTAACTGGATAGGCAAAGGACCAAGCCTGCCTGGCTTCCGTGATTCCAGCAACGAGGCTTGGGCTCAGTCAACCCTAAACCAGAAACTGGATTCCACAAGTCAGCCAACACAGAAGTTGAAGAACAAAACAAAAAACCTCTGGAATCCAACATATGGGTTTGGGGTCCTGGAGAACATTTGCCAGCCCAGTCCCAGCTCCAAACTCAATCCAACACAGGAACGAGAAGATTCCGGGTTTGATGGGAACTGCAGTTCATCTCCTAGTTCTCGGGCATCACCTTCATCTCCAAGCCAGCGCCATTCTCCTCATATTGATATTGGTGGGATTGAACTGGTGAAGCTACAGAATTTCCCCTGTGGCAATGTGAATTATGCTTATGATGATTTGTGCTATGAAACGAGTCAGCCTTCACCTTTGGCAGCAGAGTCAGCCACAGTTTTTAGGAGTGCAAGTCTGCATAGAGATGTCAAGCTTTTCTCTAAGCCAGAGAAGACCTCAAGAGAGAGAGACTCTGGCCTCTCCTTGTCTGATGATCTGAGTGTCACACCTGTGTAACAGGGAATACTCTTCCAAAGAGTCAGGCCTTCGCTCTGGGAGTGAATATGTATGCAAAAGTTTTGTTGTTATTGTTGTCTCCTTCCTTCCTCCCTCCCTCCGTCCCTTCCTTCCTTCCAACTCTTCCTCCCACCCTCCATGTTCTAGAAACAAATGGATTAATGTTAATCTTGTTCTGGCTGCCAGCACTATGAATGCCCAATGAAGTATTTCAAAATTATAAAAGTAGCTCCAACCTATTAAGCCATTGCTAGCAGTTACAGGACATAATGAGGTCCTTGCTAATGGTCCATGGAGGCAGTCACACTCAATCACCTCCAGTGAAAAATTATCCCTAACACAAAATTGAGTATGTTAGAAATGGCAAAACCATGAGTTACCGCTATAGACCAATGGTCTGTAAAATATTGTACTTTTCAGCTGATTCATCGCTGAGACTGATTTACAGGGTAAGAAACAAAATCAACTGGATTTGCATTGGAGACAATGGCTGAAAGCTATGAGTAACAACAAGGAATAACCAGTGTATTCACAATGGAAAAGAGCCAAAGTTTGAGGGAGGCACAGAAAATATTTGTGTTCTTCAGTAAGAGCATTAAAAACTTAGGAAACTAAACTTTATTTTAAGGAGCAAATAGAATTTATACCATTTTTTTTTTCCATTATGGAATGCTGCTTTGCACCACAGACTAGTTCATTTCTCAAAACCTGACCCTGGAGGTTTCAGGAATTACCCTTTTTTTGCATAGAGTGAACTGGGCTTTTTCTTTTAATAGACTTTACTTACAAGCAACTATGTTTTTAAAAAGCAGTAATATTTTTTTGTAAACTGAAGATTCAGGATGCAACTTTTATATATATTTAAAATTGAAAGGTCTTCTAAGGTGAAATGTGACAAAGACCATTACTTGAAGCAAGGCCATCAAGAAACATTTTGTTTTTTTAGATGCCCTCTGGCTTAATAAGGCTGGTATTGTTCTTGTTTGGTAATAAGATATCTGCTAATCATGTCTAGTAGATATCTACTTACTATTAGCATGATAAGCTGTGGATGGATGAAAGGATACCAGGAAACCATGATAATCTACTTCAGAACATAAACAGAGCTCTTTAAAACAGAATCTTTATAGAAAACCACATTATTTCACAAGTAATTGCAGGGTTACTTTCCCCTGCTTTTAAAAAAATCACTATTAGGCATCCCTCATGGATCCTTAATTGCAGGGAAGTATCACAGAGGCTTAGAGCCAGCAGTAGCTTGGGAATGTCTTGTGTGTTCATATGTCTCACTTACCTTGAAGGTAAGCAAGGGGTCTTGTAACATCTTAAGACTAAATGAAAGAAGTTGTAGCATAAGTATACGAAAGCTTATGCTACAACTTCTTTCTCTCAGTCTCTAAGGTGCTAGAAGAGCTCCTTCCTTACTGATATTCTAGACTAACACGTCTGTGTCTTTGAATTCAATATGTAGGTAGGTAGTGCTTTGCCAAATGCAGGATGTCCTTCATATGGACAGATGTTTCAGAGGTGTGTAGGATGCTCTGGCTTCTATAATTTGCAACAAAAGTCACAGTGTCCACCTCACTGAAGAACACTAGCTTGAGTCTTTCAGGAAAAAGACCCAACGTAGGTTCATCATGTGCCTTTTGCATACACTTGGTCATGCAAGGCCCAAGAAGATATGCTTTGGGTGTTCATGCTCAATTTCTGTTGTCCCTGAAGGATAAGGCTGATGGTGGAAAAGTAGAGAAGCAGAGAGCAGTGGGAAGGGGGGAAATCCTCTTTAAGTCACACCAGCAAAAAAAAATTAAACATGAGTTCGTAACTGCCAGTTTTCTCGGCAGATGTAAACCTGTTTCAGCTTTCAAATGTTTGTGTGACACACCAGCAGGTCCTATAGAACAATCAGAATGGGGGAGACCTGGCTGAATGAGACTACATGCAAAAGGGATCTAGGAGTCCTAGTAGACCACAAGTTGAACATGAGTCAACAGTGTGATGCGGCAGCTAAAAAGGCCAATGTGATTTTGGGCTGCATCAATAGAAGTATAGTGTCTAGATCAAGGGAAGTAATAGTGCCGCTCTATTCTGCCTTGGTCAGGCCTCACCTAGAATACTGTGTCCAGTTCTGGGCACCACAGTTCAAAAAGGATATTGACAAATTGGAGCGTGTCTAGAGGAGGGCGACTAAAATGGTGAAAGGTCTGGAAACCATGCCTTATGAGGAAAGATGTAGGGAGATGGGTACATTTAGCCTGGAAAAAAGACGGTTGAGGGGCGATATGATAGCCCTGTTTAAGTATTTGAAGGGGTGTCACACTGAGGATTGTTTTCTGCTGCTCCAGAAACTAGAACACAGAACAATGGATGCAAGCTCCAGGAAAAGAGATTCCATCTCAACATTAGGAGGAATTTTCTGACAGTAAGAGCTGTTCGGCAGTGGAACACACTCCCTCGGAGTGTGGTGGGGTCTCCTTCCTTGGAGGTCTTTAAAAAGAGGCTGGATGGCCATCTGTCAGGGACGCTTTGATCGTGATTTCCTGCATGGCAGGGGGTTGGACTGGATGGCCCTTGTGGTCTCTTCCAACTCTACAATTCTATGATTCTATAAGTCACCACCCTCACTGTTGCTTGTATTAAAAGCATAAAAAGAAGGGAGGAGTCTTGTGTTACCTTCAAGAGTAACTCATTTACCTCAGCTTTCATGCATCTGAAGAAAAGGGCTATAGCCCCAAAAGGCTTATGCTAAAATAACTCGCTTGGTCTTAAACGTGCCACAAGACACCTTCCTTTTTTATATTGAAATAGACTAACATGGCTGCCTCTGAAAATAAACACTCAGTATAAAGGCTATACATCCGTAAAAAGGAAGTTGCAGTGAGAAACAAAAAAGGACACACCATTATTACGAAATGAAACCAGGGAATCATGAAAGACTTTGCAAGTGTTTGCTGCAATATAGTGCTTTTCTCCTCAGCTTAGACTGTTCTGTTCTCTAACCAGAAAGAGATGCATTTAATAATAGATTTCCAATTCATACAATCAACACATGGAAGAAGGTATTTCATAGCCCTAGGAGAGCCCTATTATCACCTCACCTATTAACCTCCTTATCAGAATGGACTCTTGGACTCCTTGATCTTCTGCCTCACATGCTCTATGTGAATGACATTCCCATTGACCCAGACACTAGACCATTTTGGTTACAATCTTAAGCACATTTATGACACAATTCTTTGTTCTCTGGAAAAGTATCCTATTGTAACACCTTCGCCCCAGCAGATCTGCAAGCAAAGCACATCTGCCCTCACACAATCCTTCCCACTGTAGACATGGAAACCACCACCTTTGCCATGTAAACATGGTGTAAACAGCAAGAAGAGTGTGTGTGTGTGATGGGTGTATTTAGAGTAGTAGTTTTAAATGGGCCAATTTCCAAGCTTTCCTGTTGCAGCAACATATACTTTTAATGATGGTGGGCGGACACCAGACCTTGGGACCAATGGAAGAGACAGCTGCGGGGGGGGGGGTGTCAGGGAAAACATGGAAAATACCACTCCCACTCTTGTGTTCTGCTGGTGTGAGCTAACCAGACCTTTGGATTTCTGGTTTCTCCACCTTAGGATGCTCCTGCTGTCCCTATAGGATTGCCCTCTTTTTTAAAAGAAGCTTTGTTGTATCTATTTTGAACGACCTGTTCTACAACTACAAAAGGGGAAATCTTTGCTTTGTGTCCAACTTGTTTTCTCATGGGTGGTTCTCAGTCACTGCATCCAATTCAGATCATTTAAGATTCTGACTGCCTTATAGTTTGGCATCAAGTACAAATATGCATACATGTTATGTATTTGTGTACCATTGTCACTGCAGATGTAAAGATCTTAGATCACTGCACTGACATGCTCATAGAGCATTGGATCAGGTCCAAATAGATCAAAATAATAAATAGGGATGCAGTCACATGTTGGTTCAGGGTGGAGGTGAGATGGTATTGACACTGCTCAAGCAGTGGGCACTCCTGAAGCTCAGCTTTACAACCTTGCCTTGTGATGCTGAATTATTAAGAATAATTTTTCAACATACTGTACTTTCTTTTAATACCATTGTTTTGGATAGATATGGCCCTAGCTGGTAAATCCCTATGTTTTCATGTAATCGCTATGTAATTTAAGCTGATAGCTTTTGTAAAACATATTTTTAGATAACAAATGTATACAGTACTACAATAATATGGAGTTTGAATTGTTGGGCTTCCCCCAGTGCATTTCCTTCTCCACAGCATCCCTGCAGGCCATTTTCCTTTCTTCTAATATTCCCTCTCTCTTTCTTATGTCCTATGTCATTCTCTAAAAATTGACTTTATATGGACACCACTGAATCCATCATCCTCTTTGATCTATCTTGTAGTTTTAAAAAAACTATCCCTTCAGTTTGGCTGTGAACAACCCATTTTCTCTTTCACCTTTTCTGCAGTAGCACAGAGAAACCAGACACCTTGATAAAGCTAAGAGAGATCTCAGCATCTTCACATTTTTGTACTTATATGAATTGCTTTCATGCTTTGATTACCTCTAAGAATGGCAACAGTGCTTGCCATCTTGCCCTTTGGGATCACTGTTAAGTGCATGAATAATAAGCCTGCTTCTATGCAATTTCTGTTCAGACAAGATGTATACTTCTATATTTACAACGCTGAAATAAAGACATCCTTACACAGCTGTCCAGTCTTTTGTGTTGACAACTCTCTCTGGGGACATAAGGTAAGAAGGGTACTATCTCTGTTCCATTTAAAAAATAAATGGCATCAGCTAATCCAGTTCTTATTTTTGGAGAATGTGTAATGCATTCTATGTATTTCTCACACTAGAACATTAGGTTTGGACTTGATACTGCCTGTTTGATCTTAAGCTGAAAATGTCAGGAGTTAGAAACTGAACTCCATTATAAAATGGCCAAACAAACTGTAGTCATGCTGAGTCAAAATGGCTGACTCCATGAACTGCCTAGTCTACTTTAGCTACAGAAGGAGGGTTCTTATTGGTGTGTAAGACCATGTGATTGAGTAAGTCAGTGCCCTGTAACTGGGTATATGAGTTCAGAACAGAGCTCACTTCTCTTCTTCTTGTGAATGCTGATGCCTGGTGAAGCAGTTTGTCCTTCAATTGTAAATATTTGTACATATTGCAACTGCTTGACTTTGAAGATAAAAGTGCCTCCTGCTTATTTGGACATCACACACTCTGTGTGTGAGCATTCTTGGGAACGGGTTGCTACTGAGTCTACTGAGACAGGGTTTTTTTTGTTTTTTTGGGGTTTTTTTGTTTTTTTTTTTTTTTTTTTTTTTTTTTTTTGCTTCTGCTGGGGATTGTGTGTCCTATCATTCCCTGACAGGAAATACTTTTTTTTAAAAGCTGAAAGTGGTCTGGAAGAGGCATTAGTTCCTTTTGCATATGCAAACCTTCCCCATTCTACAGCCTTCCAGCTTTGTTGGAAGACAGTTCCCAGAAGCCCCCACCCATGATTCTTGAAGTTGTGGTCCAAAGTAGCTTATGGGTGCTAGGCTATTTCTCCTGTACTACTATCATCTCTGGTAAACAACTGTACATATGCATATGAACTGTGCCCACTATAAAGCCAGTAATTCCATCTTAAAACAATCTTCAACTTTCTGGAATAAAAAGACTTCCCTCCCAGGAGATCATTGCCTGGCTTTAAATACAATTGATTATGAACAATGGTATCAATTCTCCTGCAATGTCTGGAGAAATGTAATTTTGCTTCTGTAGGATACACAGAACTAACTGAAGCAGAATAAATCCTCTAAGGAGCTACATCAGTACAGTATATTATTTTTCAACATACCTCTTAGCATTATCTAAAGGAAATTGATTTTTTTTTGTCTGTGATCTCTTTTAGAATGTTCAAATACTGACTTAATGATTTATCATGTAAAGGAGGGCCCCCCTCAGACTTACTTGGGGGAGTTACTGCAGGCTGTGGCAGTGGTGTGGGAGTCTGGAGGCCACCATCCCCCCACCACTTGCTCAAATCCTCCCCAGGTTCCCTTGTGCCGATCACATGTCTGGAGAGACGTATCCAACCAGTGGCAGGGGGGTTCATCCCAGGTGACAGCCTGAGAAACACATAGTTTTCCCTCAGGTCCACTTGGGTAGGAACATCACACTCTGCAAGACATTATTTCAACTGTCTTCTCACCCTCCCTCCCTGCATTTCTGGCTTATATCCACTGGAGATGGTTCTTACTGTAACAATTGCTTTCAGGCTTGTTAATGCATGAATGATGATCTGTAATTCTATTCACTGTTATTTTGTCACAACTTTGGGGGTGGTGTGGCATTGGGCTAGATCCAGTTGTGGGAGAAGTTGGGCCTTCTAACCCATCATTCCATGGACTATCCCATTAATGGACTTTGTGAGCAGAGGTGTACAGGTAACGCCCGCTTCAGGGTGGAGCTGTCTCATCCTCAGATGGCACAGGACCATGCAGTGCATGTGCCCCCCCACTCCCCAAGTGGCTTCTCAGTTGCCATCTGTGCTGGCGACTCCTGCTTCGGGTTAGGAGTCTAAGTATGTGACGAATGCTCCAAGTCATTCAGCTATGGAACTCTGGGTCTGTGCCTCATGTCATGCCAACCTATACTGCTGTGACCATTAATGTCATGGCCATTTCCTGCCAGACTCCTGTTGCATGGTGTGTGTGAGTTCCTGGCACCAGTCTCTTGCCACTAGTCCTGCAATGATTGCTTTGTCCTTCTACCATGAGGCATTCACAAAGTGCTAACAGATTTTTGCTGACAATAATTCCAGCAATCTTATCCACCAGCAATGACAATTATTTGCACTCTTTTTAATCCAGATGTGTTGGTGACCACTTACTTTGCCAATATAGCATGAAGCCTTGCCACAAAACAGCTTAGTTGTTTGGTGACAAAGGAAGGTATAGCCTATGTGGAGTGCATAATGTTCACATTTTAAATGCTTATTAAAATGCAAAGAATATCCATGAGGTGGGGGTTGGAAAATTACCAGGGCCACAATGTGTGGAAGGAAAAATTTAACCCATTTCTTTCCTTGCTGCAAGTGTGAGGAAACGTTATCCTTTGAAGCTGACATTTGAATTGGAGGAAATCCCTGACTGGTGCCAGGGATTATATATAGGGATGCTGTGATCCCTATATAATTAATCAATCCACACAAGTATCCATGCAGATACTATTTGTATTACTATTATTTTTTAATGTGCATGAATTTAACGTTTTGTCTAGTTAGGATCTCATCTGTGAACCACTAAGGAAAGCAAAGGAAGGAAAGATTATATGTCAAAGGCACAAGGATCTCTGACGTAAAAACTGAATTGACATCTGTTTTCAGTGAAACCTTTATTCAACTGGAACTAGTACTAAACTTCTCAACCTATACAGTTAGGATGCCAGAAACAGTATGTTGTTTGCAATGTAGTGTTCAGAGCAACATCCTCTACAAATGAGACAAGTTTTTTCATCTGGTTTGTAGTAACAAAAATAGAGTTGTAGCCAAAGTCCACTAAAACATCTGAAACATGATTCCCCATCACTGAAGGGTAATTCATGGAATTAAACAGAAGGCCAGGCCTTTCATATTTTTCTCACTGATGATAAAGGGTGCACCCACTATTTCTGGACTAAAATTCCACAATTTTATGTCTTCTAGGGTAGGAGTAGGCAGCCTGGCTCCCTTCCATCTGTGTCAACTTGCCCAGGGATTGTGAGAGTTTTAGTTCAAAATATGTGCAGGATGTTAGGTTGTTTCACCCTGCTTTAGAGCAGAGATGAGGAATGAGGCTCTGCAACTGTTGGTGGATGCATCTCCCATCAGTACATACTAAATGGTAATGGACTATAGGAATTGCAGAGGGCCACATAGTCTCCATTCCTGCTTCACAGGGTTACAAACCCCTCCATCATAGCTATGTAAGGTTCTTTGTAGTTTTAGTTGTATTGCCCTTTAGGCTTGAATCATATTGGTTAGTCCCAACTAAAGTAAACCAACTGAAACAACAGCTGATGGGACAGTCCACACATACAGTAGTTAAAGTCCTGGCTCAAGCAGTCTCATTCAATTGTATGTTGCAGCCTCCTAAAGTCTGGCACGAGGAAATGACATTTCTTACCATTTGAGCATCAAAACAGGGGGAAGTTACAGCCCCCTGCCCAGTGTCAGCCAACCCTTCTGTAGCCCATGCAAAAGCAGCAACACAGATAGTTGTTGCTGCTACTGCTGAAAATAGTTTTGTGACAAACTCTGCTACAACTGACACCAAATAGGTGGCACAGTTCAGGATGCCCAATTCTGATACAAGATACAACTTAAGGAGCTGGGTATGTTTAACTTGAAGAAGAGAAGACTTGAGAGGTGACATGATAAGCCACCTTTAAAAAATCTGAAGATGTCATGTAGAAGATGGAGTAAGATTGTTTTCTGCTGCTCAAGAGACTAGAACATGAACTAGTGGATTCAAATTACAAAAAAAAGTGATTTTACCTTCTTTACTGTAGCTTTTAAAAAAGCACTAAAGACGGATCTCTTTCGCCAGGCCTTTCCTGATTAGATCCCGGCCTCAGGAGCTCAGTCTCCTGGCTTTTTAAAATTATGTATATATTTGTTTTTAATGTGTTTTTAGTTAGAAGGTTTTGATTTTATAGTGTTTAATGTCTTTTTATGGGGGAGAGTGGGGGGTGTTTTTAGTCATTATTATAATGTTTTAATTGTTGGAAGCCGCCCCAATTGTTTTTAGCAGAGGGGCGGGGTATAAATAAATTTTATTATTATCATTTATTATTAAGTACCGTTTGACAGTGGAATAGAGTAACTTGGAGGGTGGTGGACTCTCCTTTTTTGGAGATCTTTAAACAGAACTTGGCTAGGCATCTTTCATGAGTGCTATAATTGTATAATTTAGGGGTAATTTAGGGGTTGGACTAGATGGCGTTTGCAGACCCTTCCTACTCTAAGGAGATTATCACACAAGGCTAGAAAAGTGGAATTAAAGCAGGATAGTAGTGTCTATGGCCAAACCTTATCACACAATGTGACTGTACTCTAGCTGGCATATATTCAAACTGTTACTGTGGCATCTCTTTTAATTGACAGGAAAAGCCCATCAATAGCTCTAAATGTTGCTATTGTTCCACTGTTGGCCCTGGTGCAATAGGTCCCTTTAATTCAATTCTGGCATTACAGCAGTCAGCGCCATGAGGTGGGCCTGATTCGCTTCCTTTCTTCCCCTCCCAGTTGTTATTCCAAAGCAGACTAACTCAATGCCTGTTGGTTGTGCTTGTTTTTAATGGTTTTTGCCACAGTTACACAAACACAGCAAAGATTAAAAAATTAAAAAATGACAGGGATGGAGTTAGCATGCTTTGGAATAACAACTGGGAGGGGCAGAGAGAAAGAAAGGAGGAGAATCAAGCCCTTTCATGGCTTTCTAGATTTTCAGACAACACTGTTAGAGTGTTACTATTCCACTTTATTTGCTATGGCTGCCTCCTGTTGAATCCTGGGATTAGCAGTTTAGGGAGGGGCATTTACAACTCTCAGCCAGAGAGCTCTTAGGCCTCACTAAACTACAAACCCCAGAATTCCACAGGAGGAAGCCAGAGCAGTTAAAGTGGAATAGTAACGCTATAACAGTGTAGTCTGAAAATCTCCTTTGACTGTTGTAATGCTACAACTTCAGTGAAGAGGCTTATCACACTAGGGGATTTTTTAAAGCAATGCAGTCGTGCAAAAGAAGAGGGATGTGATAAGAAACATTTTCAAAGTGGTATGTTCCTGTTTCCTTTCATAACACAATTGTCCCAAGGCACGAGCCTCGTTTGATAATCTCCTAAGATTCTATGATAGCAATGATCTAATGAGATCTAATGAGTGGTATGGGAATCATATGGCACTCCAGAAGTTGAACTATAACTCCCATCAATCCTACCAAGCATAACCAATGGTGACAAATGCCAGAAGTTTCAGTTCATCAACACCTGGAGGGCTACACAATTTCTACCCATGGTTTAATGAGTGGGTGTGAGGTGAGGAAATGTTTTAATACCCAAATTTAAACATTGAAAAAACAAAGATGCATACTAACAGCTGTGGCCACTAGTGTATTTAGTATGATAGGGATCCTGAGGCACTGCAAAGTTGGAATAGGCAATAGGCTGGATCATGCAAAACTACTCAGATCACCAAAGCATAGTCAGCACGGACATATGGCCACAGAGCCATGGAGATCATCATAATGGCTGCTCTCTCCTTTTAACGGAATACAGGCAACTTTGCCATACAGACCATTAAGAACTTTAGGTGTTCATATACTAAGTTAAAGATCATAGTTATTAATAGTGCAAATATTTCATTATGCATCACATGATTAATGAAACTTTATGGCTAGGATGCTAAACACAATGGGTTTTTTTGTTAATGTGACTTTAAACCTTGCTACCTACCTCACAGAAAAAAAGGATGAAAGTTACAGTATTTTGTTTCACATAAACTTTCACAACCGTTTTGTTACTGCTAAAATAACTGGTTGCTGTAAAAATGCCACATTCAACTGATACATTAAGTGGATCTTAATACTTTGCCCAAACAAAGTACCTAGCACCTTCTTTTTCAAGTCTCTAATTTATCTCTCTATATAAAGATAACTATTCCTTTTTAATCTGCTGATGTACTCCCATAGAAATGGCAGGTCTGGAACCAGTTAGAGGTAAAGCAATCTGTCCACCTAGCAATAAAACTAGGGTTTTGATTCCTCAGATATGAAACATTTCAGTGTCAACTACATGCATCAGTACTGCCTTCACTTACTCAACTGAGCCAGTAAGATGTGATCCCTCAGATGTTCAGACATTCAGGTGCAATGCCAGCTGGCAAGGAGACGTCATTTCTGGGCCAGCACAAACTTCTCTAAAATTGTTCTAAGCCACATTCAAAACATACTGGTGCTTTCTCTCTGGAATGTGTAGCGTTTCTTGTGCAACACAATTAAAAATCTGACGAGTTATAACAAGAGTTGCAGATTAAAATAAAGAGGTGCTAATGCAAAATCAGATGCACACCTAATTCTCCCATTTCCAGCCTTCTTCATGGTGTGACAGCCAACGGTATAGAACTACCCAGGTTGCTATACAGCAAAGGGGATGAACATTTACTCAAACCAACTCTGAGCTCAGAATAAAGCCAAGGTCACACCTTTTGCATGAATTTGTTTAGATTGCAATCCTGTTTTGTGGGCAAGACTACAGACTAGATTTGCATGAAACATTTTGAGCAGGGATTGCTTGTGCAACTGGCAAGCTGCATAATGTATTTTGGAAAGGACTGGAGCAGAAAAACTATCCATGGGAGGAAAATGGGAGAGAAACAGATGGGGGCATATGTGTGAAGAAAGACTGGGAAGGACAGACGGGGTATGAAGAAGACAAGAGAGCAAATGCCCTTTAATTGGCTACTAGAAGCCCAAAGTGCCTTTTGGTTTCTGAAGCTTCAGCAGCATTTTGTGTATGTTTTCAAACTCTTCAGCATTACTGCATTAACCAGACTATTATGGTTATTGTTTTTAAATGAAAGCTTGAAGGCTATACATTTCTATACAATGTTTCAAGGGAATGTCTGGAATGTGAATATCCCTATGCATGGTATGAGCACTAGGAAGGAAGCCTGCCTATTAATTTTGAAGATAATTCCTCCAGAGGAGAACTATAGTCTTTTCCATTCCCACATGCTGCAAGCAACACTTATTCCAAGTTGCTAAAAGACAATCCAGAATGATTTGGTTCATGAGTGAACTAATGACTTGGTCCTGATCCAATGTCTAAATATTCAAGATTCATTCTGTTGTTCTGTAAATCTTAATTCATCTGGTTGCATTCCAGATTACTGTAGGCTGGCTCTGCATTTCCATCTCTTTCTGCAGCAGCTTCCTAGATCCTGATGTCCACAAAGTATGGCAAGTTTTTAAAGGCTTTACCTCTAACAGAGGGATTGATTATGAAAAGAAATTAAAACTTAGGGAGCAGTCCCTTCATGAACTTGAATAAATCCTTCTCATCTCTCTAAGATACTTGCTAAGATATCAATCAAATTGTCCAGTCCAAATAAGTATCCATCCTCCCGGTTTCCTTCTTCCCATGCAATCCTGTGATCCAGGGTCTGCCCATCTGGGAGAAGGGTAGTCTTTCCAAAATCAATGAGCCATATGTTGGCATGCCCACTATCATCATGCACAAATAGCAGTGAACTTCCAATTACCTGTAAAGAGAAGGGGAGAGAAATGCCTGTTTGATGTGTAAGAAGTTGCTGCTTCTGTTGCCAAGTCTACCCACCATAAACTTAGCTGCCAACACACCAGTGGTTTATAGTCACAGAAGCATGTGTTAGTGACTTCTCTTTGTAACAAAAGTCCTACAACAGATCCACAGGTTTTCTGCATAAGAACCACTGCACTTGCTTGCCAAGTCCCTGGATCAGGCTTGACTTCTGGGATTGTAGGATTTAATACTATTCAAATGCAGCAGGCAAGTGCAGCTTATGCATGCCAAACAACACTCCCTCGGAGCGTGGTGGGGTCTCCTTCCTTGGAGGTCTTTAAACAGAGGCTGGATTGCCATCTGTCGGGGATGCTTTGATCAAGATCTCCTGCGTGGCAGGGGGGTTGGACTGGATGGCCCTCGTGGTCTCTTCCAACTCTACAATTCTATGATTCTATGTGTAATGTAAGTCTCATTTTGCACAGGATGCAGGAGACTATTTACTTGCCTTTGCACTCCATCCAGAAACCTCCAACCACCAAGCTGTTGTTAACCCCAGGAGGGACCCCTGTTCCTGTCGCACACTGGTAGGGAGAAAAGGGAGGGGACACACAATTTAGACCATGAATATCTGACTGCTTTGAGCTCCTGGAGGAAGGAAAAGGCAGGTGCACTCCACTTGAGAGTGCACACTCATTTCTCTGCCCACCCAAACCAAGATGCTTCTCCATAATCTGGACCACCTCCCCCATCCCCCCAAGTACACAACAGCAGCAGGAACCCCTCCTGAGGCTTGACACTTGCCAGGCAGTGGAAGGACACACACAGCTTCAAGCTACAGGCACATGTAGGACCTTGGCTGTAGTCTACATAGCAGGTTTCTACTACAGTCACTATGGTCAATTTCAGCTTCAAGATTGGAAAAATTGAACATGCAAACTGATACCAAGTTGAGGGAGACTTTTATGAAGTGCTTGGATAAGAGGGAATTTGCTTCAGAGAACAAAACTGAGATCAGCTGAATTTACAGTTACTTATGGGCAACTTGCATAGCTATCATTTTTGTCATGCCTATTGTCATTGCTTCCTTTCAATGGAAGTGGTAGCAATTTATGAAGCTGCTCAATTCTTGGCTGCACTGGAGTCAAGATCTGTCACCCATACTCACCTCATGTCGTTTAAAGAAGTCAGAAGACTCAAGGACACCACGAATTTCATACAGACGTCTCAAATATTTTTTCTGTTTTAAAAAAAGGAGAGGGGTGAGTCACTTAAAATTTTATGGTCATATAGATGGGTGGGCAGCTAAAGAAAGAAAAGATAGATGGACTTTTATATAGTGGAAACAAAACAAGAAATTGTGGATAATCTGGCAGGAACATCAACACAAAGTGAAAATTCTCTAGAACAGCAAGTTGCCAGATTATGGCCTGCTAATATTTCAACTACTCTTCATCTCTTGCAAAACTATACAATAATTCCTTAGAGTACTACACCTGGTCACTAGTGAAAACAAATTGCAATTTACTCTCAAAAGGAGTTGGGGAGAGGGATAAAATGTCAGATCCATGATTAAAGATGTACAAATGCTTATAAATTTTTTTGATGAAAAAAAATGTCTCAAGACACTGAGACACGCACCAAGAAAATCACACTGTGGAATCTTTACACTTTGAGAGTTTTTTTTTCTGGAGAATGTGAGCTAAAATACTTTTTCATGCAGAAAACATGATTTCTGCACCAATAGCAATAGCACAGGAAACAATGTATTTTCTGCAAAAACAATTCCTCTGTAAGAAGAAAAAAGTATTTTTTCACAAACTATTTTTTCTTTTTTAAAAAAAGTTCCATGGTGCAAATAGTTGTTGCAGACTCTTCAGAAACCCTCATTTTGTCACAAAGAGGAGAGAAAATTGTTCAAATGATTTGTTTTTGCATGCATGAACAAAGTTAGTGAAGATTTACATCCCAACACATGATTTAGTCTAAACACTGGTGTATTGTCTGTAAGAAAGACAGAACTCTATTTCTGTAGGTACAGTCAATGACCTCTAGGTAAAGCCTGCAAAAACACAAGAGCTTTTAAAAAACAAGAGCTTTTGTGCTTTGTATGAAGGGTCTGATATGAAGGGAACTGATGCATCAAAGCCACAGGCAAAGTGATATTTTATATTCATTTACATTAAAATCCATAGGGAGAGTCGGGTAAGAAATCAATCAATCAATCATCATCATCATCATCATCATTATGCCTAAGCAACTTTATAGCCTAAATGGCCTCTGAAGTGACATACAGTAATTAAAACATAGAACAAATATAAAATAGAAAGCATAAATGAAAAGGACTAATCTGAGGAAGGGGGCAAATAATCACATGTTAAAGGTCCATCAAAACAATGCACCCTTCAACAGATGTCATAAAAGTTGACAGCAAAGAGTCCAGACAGGCCTCCTCAGGCAGGCAGGGAGATCTAGAACTAGGATACCACAACTAAGAAGAGCCAGCCTGTGTACCCACCAGCTAGACTTAAGATGGTGAGGGAATACAGAGCACACCCTCTTCCGATGACCTCGAAAGGTCGGCAGAATTAGAAGACACAATTCCTTTGAGCCCTCAACATTTAGGTCTTTAAAAGGTAATAGCCAGCACTTTGAATTGGGCTGAGAAACAAACTGGCACAAATACAGGTTGAATAATACTGAAGTAACATGTTCCCCCTATACCCCAAATATACACCAGCAGCAGCATTGTGCACCTGCCACAGTTTCTGAACACACTGACACACCAGCGGAGGTTATGCAAAAGCATTCCTGGCTGTAGCTGCAAACTGACCATCCAAGAACAAAGCCAGGTCCAGAAGCCCAACCAAACTGTGAGCCTGGTTCTTCACAAATGAAGCGCTACCCGTTTGCAGGCTGAACATCCATTCTCAGATCCGCTTTCCTACTGATCATAGGCACCTCTGTCTTGTCTGGATTAAGTCTCAGCTTGCTAGCCCACATTCAGCCCATCACAGCCCCTGGATGCAGGATCAGGGTTTTCACTGCCTCCCTGGAATCAGATGGAAAGGACAGATAGAGTTGTGTGTCATCAGCATACAGCTGACACTGTACTCCAATTCTCTGGCCAACCTCTCCTAGTGATTTCAGGTGGATGTTCAACAACATGGAGGATGAGATGGAACCCTCTTAATTATACAGGCTTAATAGTAAAAAACAAAACAAAGCAAAAAAACAAGTAGGAGTCCTCCATCACCACCTCCTGAACCTACACTTTGTATCAGACTGAAACCAACACAAAAAAGTACCTCATAATCCCAATTCTGTTGGGTGATCAAGAAAGATGCTACAGTTGATAATACTGAAAACCACAGAGAGATCCAGCAGAATTAACCAAGGCCCACTCCTCATTTAGTTCCTGATAAAGGTCATCTACCAAGGTAAAAAAAAAAAGGCAGTTTCATCCAAAAGCAAGTCAGATGCCATAGTGAAATGGGTCTAAATTACATAGGTAATCTGAAAAATCTTAGAAAACCTGGGGGTTGAGCCACATCCACAAATTCAGACACTTTACACACAAGACAGGAATTAACCTAATATATCCAGGGCTTTCCCCCCCTCTACCACTACCATGCCATTTCAAAAAAAGTAGTGGCAGCACAGGTTTCTGTTAAAAAAAAAAAGCACCAACAGTCTTCTCCATCCACATGTCTATTTCCCCTCTGGTAGCTTTAATTAAGCAGCTCGAGCAAGGTTCAAGAATGCAAGTGGAGGGCCTCAAATATCAATGTCTGGCTTACCAATATAGCTGTATCTCCTTTAATGAATTCCATAAAAACTTGGAAAACTTGCTCCCGTGTCTTGGTTGTCTTGAAGTTGGTATTACAAGTCCCATCAGCCTTCTGCAAATTATAAAGAGAAGGAAGAGGAAACAAGTCAGCTATTATGGAGACAGGGGGGGGGGAGACAAAAAAGGCAGAAGCCAAGCCCAGAGAAAGGGAAGCCTGGAAAAGTGAACTTGAAACAGTTGATTCAAGATCCATTTCAAGCTGGATGCCTTTTATTTAAATTCAAACAAACTCTACTCCCATCCAGACAACTACAGTACCCACTGCTGCATGTGTCTGTGTATGTTCCTTCAAGTCCCCTGTTGACTTATGGTGACCCATGAATCTCGTAGGGTTTTCTTAGGCAAGGAATACTCAGGACAAATCCACACTACACAAATAATCTGGTTTGTAACTGGATGATGATGATGATCATCATCATCATCCTGCCTTTCTCCCACTATAGAGGCTCAAGGTGGCTAACAATGAGTATTTGCCATAGCTCCTTCCTATGGAATCCTGGGGTTTGTGGTTTGGTGAGGCACCCTCACACTTTGGCAGAGAAGGCCAACAACCTTGTAAAACTACAAATTCCAGGATTCTATAAGAAGGAGCCATACCAAATAAACCATTTTCAAACTGGATTTGGCCTGTCAGAGGTAGTTTTGCTCATTCCTTCCTCTGAGATATAGTCTACAGCACCTGGTATTTGTTGGCAGTCTCCTGTCAAAGTACTAACCAGGGCTGACCCTGCTTAGCTTCCAAGATCAGGCAGGATCGGGTCCATTTAGGGTATTTAGGCATTTGTTGTTGTTGTTGTTGTTGTATGCCTTGGAGTGACTTTAAGGCAAACCTATCACTGGGTTTTCTTGGCAAGCTTTGTTCAGAAGGTGTTTGCCACTGCCCTCCTCTGAGGCTGAGAGAGTGTGACTTGCCCAAAGTTACACAGTGGGTTTCCATGGCTGAGTGGGGATTTGAACACTGGTCTCCAGAGTCATAGTCCAGTCGTCAAACCACTACTATTGACAATAATGTTCATCTATGTGATATTGTGCCTAAAGACACCAGGCTCTCCTCTGTGTGTTATCAGGGCAATACATTGTGGGTTGATGCAGGAGAGGGTCTTCCCTGCTGTGGCTCCCTGGCTATGGAACTGCTGAGAGCGCTCAATGGTTTCACACAAACTCTGACATGTACATGATTTTAAATTATTTTAAACTATTTTAACTGGTTTTATTCTGTTTTTAACTTGTCGAATTAATAACTTTTTAGCCTTTTAAAATTGTTTTTATTAGTTATACTGCTTTAAACTTATTAGAATAGTTTTATTGTACACCAACCTAGATCTTTATTATTTATTTTAATAATAAAAAAAAATTAAGTAACTCCTCAACCTGATACCTCCAAGATACAACTTCCATCTTCCTCAACCAGCATGAAGAAAGCAATAGGGAGGTTTGGGATAAAATGTCAAATGAGGGTGGGGAGACCAGGCTTCAAATCCCCAATGAGCCACAAAGCTTGCTATGTGACCCAGGGCTAACCTTACAGGATTATTTTGCAGACAAAAAGTTGGGAAGAGAGAGGAGATCAGGTAATATAATTGATGAATTAAATAAATATATCTCTGTGATATATTCTGAGAAGTAATATGCTTTGGGCCAGATCCAGATCTGGTAAATCTTAGAACAAAACCATTGAAATCTATGGGACTTAAACTCACCATGATTAAATAAAGTCCCATTATTATAGCTGGTCTGTTCTTAAGTATGATTAAGTTTGGCTCCAAGACTGTAAACGAGGTGGGTGGGAAGGAATACAATGAATGAATGCCAGCACTTGCAGAAAGAGTACTATGTTTTGAAATCAGTGCTTTTACCAATTAAGGAATTCAAAGTACTGTAAGGCCTCCTAAAACTGAATTAAATTCAGTCTGGGGTTTGTAGTACCATGCCCAGTCAAATCTGGTCTTGTGTGTATCTCAATTACACAATGATCTTTCAGCTGAATTCATAACTGCATGGCAAGCTTATGCCCAATGCTTATTTTTGTAGATTTTCATCCAGTGTTTCTGCTCCAAAAGTGTGGGCCAGGTTCAAGCACAAGTGTATACAGGCTGACAAGACATGAGAATGTTATGCAACCACAATGTACATCGTAGGCAGAGAAATCTCAGAAAACCCTAAAGTTATGTACTCCTGCATGCCTGTGAACACAGAGAAAGGATCCTTTCAGGCTGCTGCCAGATGGCACATTAGCTGTGTGTTCTGTGACACTGCTTAACAATTACAAAATCTGACAGTATCATCTACATTTTTCTACTAACACCAATGCCTGACACAAGATCTATAGTTATAGGAAGATGGCAAATACTCCCCTTCATAAAGGTTGTTTTATTTACATGCTACCCCCACCCAAAAGCTTTCAGAATTTATTGTTTTATTTTATTTATATCCCATCTTTCACCCAATATGGGATCCAAGGTGGAAATATGTTAGATTTGCTAACACCTTTTAGAACATTCAGGAAATGCAGGAACACAATGTAAAAGGCCACACGCCCACGTTTCATGACCAACAAAGTAACTTCTCCCTTCAAGCAAAGGCCAACCACTGGAGGGATTTCCCCTAATCATTGTGAAGAGGGACAAAAGATCCCATGCTTGTCCTCTGGATCAACTGACAGAAAGCACTTTCAGACAAGACTTGTGTCAGTAAGGGTGACCCATAAAGGAAGAACAGTGTCTGGATCAAGGTCCAGTTTGAAAGTTCAGTTCTTAACTGCAGGTGTGGGGAGTAATGATGGGGTAAAGAAGTTATGGACAGTACAGAGGGTGCCATCTGCCCCTTGTAGTTCTCCAACGGAATAGCCACACAATGCTTTCTAATTTAAAAGCACTAGGAGTCCTGCATCTCCAAGCACTCTGGGGTACTAAGAAATGTCACCAACAGAGCATTTCAAGTATATGTGTCATCCTCCTCACCTTTCCACAAAACATACCAGAGCATACTGGTAAGTGAAGACTGACTTAGAGGTATCTGGACTGTTACCAGTCAGTGAAGGCAACACATCATATAGCTTTCAGCTGATCTACTAACAGAGAGGGCAAGTTGGTAGAAAAAGCTTAACACGTTTTGTCTGCTATTGTGTGTGTATGTGTCTTCAAGTCACCTGTTGACTTACGGCAAACTCATGAATTTCACAGGGTTTTCTTAGGCAAGGAATACTCAGAGGTGGCTTTGTCAGTTCCTTCTTCTGAAATACAGCCCTACAGCATCTGAAATACACTGGTGGTCTCCCATCCAAATACTAACCACAGCTGACAGTAGCTTCCAAAATCAGATAGGATCTGACGCCTTAAGGGTATTTAGGCCGCTGTCGACTGTTAAGTGAGCTCAAATCTGTTTATTTTGCTCTTGGACAGTGAGAATGGTTAATATCTGACCTTGTTGGCATGATGCTAATTGTTACACCATTATGTTAATAACTCATAGTAACACAGGACTGACAGACAAAATGGCACAAATAATTTGACAGACACTATAGCCTGCAAGCAACACATTTCTTGCTAGCTCCTTCAAAAATACACTTAAAGTTGCCTTCTCCAACCTGCACGCAAATTACATCATCCAGTTAATGGTCAAAGACTGTAGAATTTGTACCCAAAAAGCACCAAGCTGGGGAATGATATCCTAAAAAACATGCATTAGTTACAGCCCGTTTCCATTACTGTAATGTGCTCTATGAAGGGCTACCTTTGAAGTGTGTTTGGAAACTTCACTGTTCCAGAATGGTAACAGGGGCTGGTTACAGAGAGACCACAACTCCCTTGTTACCAGTCGGCTTTTGAGCACAATTCAATGTGATTGTTACCACCTATAAAACCCTAAATGACTCAGGTCCAGGATATCTGAAGGACTCTGTTCACCCATATAAGCCTGGATGGCTCTCTCAAAGAGGCCTTTCTTTCAGCCCTGCCACACTCACAGGCACACGGGGTGGGAACATGAGAAGGCCTTCTCAGTGACTCTGGAAGTTTCTTTCTAAAGGCTAGAATCGCCTCCTCCATGCTGTTTTTCCACCAGCAGGCCAAGACTTTTTTTATTTTGGCAGGCTTCCAGGCACTGACTGTTTTAAAGAATGGGCTTTAAAATTAGATACTGTTCTGTTTTTTAACTGCTTTTTAAATATTGTTTTAAATTTGTATTTAATGTTATTAATGGTTTAATTATATTTTAATGATAAACTTTTCTATGTTATATACTGTAGAGCAAGGTATCTAACCACCTGTGCAATTAGCTTTTGCCACAGATCTTTGGCATCTCTTTTCTTCTTACCACCACCACTACCATCCTCACACCTGGCAAAATGCATACTGTTCACTCACCCTTCAAACATCATGATCTATTTAGAGAGAAGGCATAAAATTCAACAAATGGTTTATATACACCATATTGCTTCCATCTCAGAAGCCTACAGTCCAGATAATGCAGGATATTTGCCCCATTCTGCCCCTAGGCAGGGCTCACAACCCCCAGGACAGATACACGGCTGAGACGGGGGAAGGCAGGATAGGGACTGATAGGGACCTTTTTTAAAAAATACCTGCTTAACTCCATTATAGGTGGCAAACAACAGATCAGGCCCTGTGTGTCAGCGCAGGAGCCCATCCTGGCAAGTTGGCCCATGGCTCCAGCTGCCGGTCAGCTGTGCTCTCTCAGCTCCAGGAAGGAGTCCCGCAGCATGTGACCAAGCAGGGGGTCTTGGTCACATGTTGCAGCCAGCTTCCTCGATGTCAGGAGAGCATGGAAGAAGGCAGTGACTGCAGCAATGGGATTGGCATGCTCATCAGGACTTCCTCCCATTTTGTACAGGTAACAGGAAAAACAGGCCTGATCCACCACCAGGATACACTGGTGGGAAACCAGAGTATTCTGGCTCATGCAGATGAGCCCCAAGTCATGTCAAAATGCCTCTAAAATGTCCTTAAAACAACTTTTAAAAGCAACTGGAATACACTGTTGCACCAACAGACACTGCCACCCACTTGCTATATTATTTTTGAAACACAACTCTTTTTCCCCAAACCTCCAGCTAGGAGCTGAAATTTCAGACTGGAACTTGATCCAGAATCTGTTCTTCCTTCATGGTTGCCATTACAGAATTCAGTAAGGACTAATGAAAAAATGTAAGTCAGTAGTTGCCTCTGGCAATCTGCCAATCATGTTCAGGCATTAACCTGTGCATTTTTTTTCATTTATACTATTTATTTATTTATTTATTTATTTGATTTAGCACGTTTCTAGGATGGAGGACCATCGCCTCCCAAAAATAGTACTCGCCATGGGTCAGCGTAACAGGGGCACTCCAAAAAAGCGATACGAGGACTCCCTGAAACAACGTCTCAGGCTCAGCCAAATTGATCTCCAACAATGGTCCACCACAGCCTCACATTGAGCGGCTTGGAGACGCACTACCCACAATGCTGCAGCCTTATCTGAGAGCTCATGCCAAACAAGTCTTGAAGAGAAATGACAATGCAGAAAGAATCACAACCCGGAATCATCACCCAAGGAGACCTTCTGCTGTGCTTTCTGCAACCGGACATGTTTATCTCGGATTGGCCTTTTTAGTCATCAGCGCACTTGCAGAAAGCGCGGGATGAGTCCTTCCTGAATCTTCGTTTGCGAAGAAAAGCCAGAGAAAGATTGATTTATGTGCTGCAAATGAATGAGTGGCACACAGGTAGGTTAGCAAAACATTTTGTGTGAAATATATTGGCAAAGACTGGCTGAATTAATTTATTGATAGGGCGACACTTATCTGACATAATAAAGAAAAATGTAGAGTTTCATACTGAAAACAACAAATCAAACACAGATGATCAATGCACTGTCCGATTATAAAAGTACTAAAACAGTTATTTTTTTATTTATGTTTTTATTTTATTGCATTTCATTTGTATGCCACCTTTCTCCCAAAATGAGACCCAAGGTGGCTTCCAAAAAATAGCAGATTAAAAATACAATACTGTATATACAATTAAAATGTATAAAATCAGTTTAAAACATATAAAATCTAAAACATACCAGATAAAACAAGCCCTGCTGCTTATACATCAAAAGCCTGCTTGAAAAGAAAAGCCTTTGCCTGCCGGCGAAAAGAAATCAGGGAGCTAGACAGCCTAGCCTCCCATGGAAGGGTGTCCCAGAGGATGGGAGCAGCCACTGAGAAGGCTCTCTCTCAAGGCAAGCTTGTAATGGAGGTGGGACTGGGAGAAAGCCTCTTCCTGATGACCTTAGGGCTCTGGCAGGACCGTATAAGAAGATCCAAGCCAAGTTAAACATAAATTGTATACAATTTAAAAAACATACTCTGATATTCTACACTGGCTACTTAGTTACATATCTGTAACTACATAATGACTCTTGGCCCCATCCCCCCTAAACAGCCAGAAGCTGGTTTGGGTGAAGGAGGTCTGTTCAGATCCCTATCAGGGTGCAAGGAGGAGGACATTTCCAACCCCCAGCTACTAGCAAGTCAGGCGGTGACAAGAACTTGCAACAGAGGTCCTGCTTCTGATTGTCGCAGCCTCATGTCCTGGTGGGAGGGGGTTGGAAATGTCAGTCAGCAACTGAACAGACTTCCTCTGCCTGATCTAGCTGCTGGCTATTAAGGTAGGTTTGAGGGAGCATTTATTTTGTCTTATAGTAAGACTATGTAGTCTTACTGAATATGGAGCAGTTACGGATCTGTAAAACTAGGTTACAAATCTAACTGCAATACTGAATGGCAGCCATAGAAATTAAACTCTTACAAAAGCATATGCAAGTCAAAATGTACAGCCTAAACTAAAAAATTAAAAGATATACTATTCCTTGCAAAGACTTTCAAATACTAGACTAGGGTAGGAATTGTGCAGTTTTCCAAATATTGCTCAACTGCAACTCCCAGCATATCTCCCAGAGATTTATACTAGCTAGGGCTGCTGGGTATTGCAACCCAACATCTGGATGGCCCCACAATTCCCACCCCTATATTAGACTCTATGACAGTGAAACCACTGCATAGGTAACAATTTAACACAGGAAACTGGTATCATGTTGCCTTAAGCCATTTCAACATCCACTAGCACTGGAGAAATTCATACTGTATTCAGTTTCCAATGCCTACCCATCAAGCCTATCTGATAAGCAAAAAGTCAAAAACTGAGACAAAATCAAGTAGGTGAAGGAGGTTAGGTTTATCCTTCATGTCAAAAATCTACCGTAGCCCTACATTTTGAGTATGATTATGAAGGAACAGTCAATTACTATCTGTACTAGTGATGTGTTCACAGGTTATGAAAAGAACAAACAGTGGGTGGATTACATCACGAAATAATTGATTTCTCTAAGACTTAAAAAAGTCAGATTGGACTGTCTCCAATGTGGAGAACAATTTCATTAGATCAGAGTTAAAACATGTCAGTATTTGCAGGCTCTAACTTATGCTGTTCCTGATTACTCAACAGTATACAGCAGACAAAGAAATAGCTACCATATGGAAATCCAAAGGAGTGACAGTTTGTGTCAATAAATCTTTTAGTTCCAGATACAGACAACTACTTGGGCTATGAAGAATTTCCATTCAATCACTCCAGTTTCTGTTTGCTTCACTCTTATCTTTGTTCATTCTTGGGTTTTTTTTATTACAGTCATCCCTTCATTTTCGCAGGGGTTGGGGCACAAGACCCCCATGAAAGTGAAATAACCACGAATAAAAATAAGCTTCCCAGGCCACAACCACCCCCACCGTCACTCGCCCCATCAATGCTAGCCCCTGCTGACATGCACCCCGTCGCCACCACCATGCCGCTCAGGCCGAGAGCGGCTTGGCTGAGGGGATGGCGACCTCCTCCCTCCCAGCCAAGGTGCACAGGGAGCCTGCAGGCTCGGGCTGAGAGCAGTTTGGATGGGGGGGGGGCGACCTGCCTCCTCCCATCCAAGCCATGCAGGGAGCCTTCAAGCTCGGGCTGAGAGCAGCTTGGATGGGTAGGTGACCTGTCTCCCCCCAGCCAAGCCACCTGGTGAGCCTGGAAACTCCAGCCGCTGCTGCTCCCCTCACGGCACCCCCATCGCTGCCGCCCCCATCCAGAAACCACGAATGGGCAAAACCGTGAAAGACAAAGACGCAAATAGGAAGGGAAAACTGTATGTCTACTACATGGGTGTCTTAGTGCTTTAAAAGTATTTTCTTCTACTATGGAAACATGCTGGGATGTTGTAACTGGGGTTGTTATCACACAAGGCTGGTTAATGGCAATTACAGCAGGATAATAGCATTTTTGGTTGGTATTTATCACACGACAACATTGTGCCTCTCCTGTTACTGCTTTGCATTTCAACCATTGAAAGAGCACACCTTTTCGTTGACAGAAAAACCCATCAATGGTTCCAAATATCACTGCTTTTTCACTAATGCCTCTTGTGCGATAGGTCCCTTCCACTGCAGTTCCCGTATTCTGGCAGTAATGTAGTGTGCGTGGGCATAATTCTCCTCCTCTCCCCTTCCCTCCTCCTCACTATTCCCAAGAAGATTGAGGCTGCTTTTACTTAATTTTCCTTTCCTTTTCTATTTCTTTTCTTTTAATTTTATTGTTTGGTCATAATTGCACAATTGTGGCAAAAACAAAAATAATCGAAAGGCACACATTACTGGGTAGGGCATACATGGAGAGGAAGGCAGGTGGTGAAGAAGAGCGAGCGTAGGACCATGGATTGCCAAAGTAGCATAACAGTGCAGTTGCAGAGAAGTCTGATAGTGATTGTTTTCAAACTGGTATGTTTCCATTGGTTTTAACAACAAGATTGCTGCAAACAACAGACTGATGTGATAAAGTCCCAACAAAGACTAGGGAAGGATTGGAAGATGTCCTACCTTAATCCCCTCAATCCTGAAGCCCAAATTAGCACTGGAGCTGATGGTCTCCCTCCACTGCATGTACCGTGGTTTGGTCACTGCATGCTGTGTGTTCTCCTCAGCAGTGGGTGCCAGAGGGTCCACATCAATCATCTTCTTATACATGTCCTTACGCAGCTTCGGTTTCTCTCGTGCTTTTGTCAATTCCTCCTCCAAGTATGTCCTGCAAAAATAACCTGACACTGAGCACTTAGATATTTGAAATTACAACAAGAGTGGGCTTGTTTTACAGGAAACTATAAAGGAATTGCCCTCTTCCAGATAGTACCCTCACCACTAGATATGCTGATAAGGGTTAATGGGAGAACATTTGGAAAGCTGCACGATCTGAACCCCTGATTTAGGATTTTTGTTTTGCTTCACGTTTACACTGATGATTCAAGCATACCTGTAAGCCCCAAGTGGTGAACTAGGATCCCTAGCTCCAATCTCCTGAACCATTGAGAGGCTGGATGTAACAGTTTAATTCTGATGGAGTATTACTACAAACTAGCACTATCCTTTCCAGTCAGCCAACCACCAATAAAAAGCAGAATAGTTCTGTGAACCCCATAATCCCAGTTGTGGGCCTATTATCAAGTGTAGGGATAGATCAACTGGTACTTAGCCAAAATTAAGGAAAGGCCTTGATTCTTCAGTGATCGCTACAGAAGTGATGACACAGAATAAATCTAACTAGAATATGTCCCCACTTCCATGGATGACTCTGAATCAGAAGCCTTGACTTTTGAAAATGGTTTTACCCAAGGGAAGAAAATGGTCTTCCTAGTGCAGCTATGGACCACAACAAGTACACTAGTAACTTCATCACAAATTGTACGCCAGACTGAAAAAAGATTCTAGAGATAAGGTGCTATGGCTACTATGCAAACATTATGTTCTAGCACCACAGTGATGGAATTTTAATATGCACGTTTTCTGAAACACTAAATAACGGTTGAACTGGCACTAAGTAACCATCACAGAGAAGGCATTTTGTACAGAGCTAAAAACTAAGATGTCCAAGTTTTCCAATGAACAGGGAATCAATTTAAAGTCTGATCTCAGTCATTTTTCCCCACATTAAGGTGGAATGATAAAGAATGCCTCTGTGGCTTCCAATAAGGTCTAGCAAGGAAGCAGTTAAATTTTTTTACTCCAGGAGACATTCAGAAATATAAACTGTAGAGCAAAGCTTGGAAATTTTACTTGTTTGGACTACATCTCCCAGAATTCTCCAGCCAGCACAGCCAATGGCAACACTGGCTGAGGGATTCTGGGAACTGTAGTCTGAAAAAAGTAATTTCTCCAAATTCTGATCTTGAAATTTTGGCTGTTAATCAAACTAGTCTAACTCTGCAAATTATGGACTCAACCACTGCTCAGGATTCTGAGTTAGATATGAGTGAGACCAAAGTAAGCCAGTTTCTGAAATGATGTTCTTCTATCAACTGTGGATGACAACAAAGAAGAGACAACAAAAGTAAGCAGGAGAACTGGACACACAGGATGACACTGAGTATTGCATCATTGGATTTCTACCAGAGAGCAACACAGAAAGTCAAACCATCGAGCCTGACTGACAGACAGCAGCCTTCTGGAGTTTCAGGCAGGCTTCTTTCCTAGCCCTGCCTGGAGATCTCTGATACTTTTGTGTGGTCTCTGACCCTGCCTAGCTTCTGATATCACATGAGATTAGTGGGAGTGTTCAGTCACTCCCACAGTCCCCCAGCCAGCATGGCTTTCCCTCCCGTTACTACAGTCCTCCCAAGGGAGCTCAGGTCTGCTCTGGATGGTCCCCCAACCCCCCTGGAACTATTATGGAAGGATGGCGGGAGCTCAGGGTTGGGGGGGGGGGGAATCCATGCTGCAGCAGTGTCTTATTCCACTCGTGAGAGGATGTCACTGAATCAGGCTATGAGGAGGAGAGTGCCAGGTACAAATCTTGAATTATGAACAAACATGATCCTCAAAACAGTTCAAATGTCAAACTCAGAGCTATTTACAAAGTTGAACACATTCCTACCTTTGATATTACAATACCAGTAACTCTGTTTTTGTTTTATGGACCATTCCAAAGCAAATTACAGTGCCAATAAGATAGTATCTGGCTCATATGTCATCTAAGTTACAGATATCAAGCTAAAAACCCAAAATGAGACAGTAGGTTTTCAGCTTTTTTAAGATCTCCCACCTGATTCCCATCTTACAGTCCATTACACAAGGCCCTTCAAAGTTAGCTAGGAGGTCGTCCAGTTGCATATAGGACTCGCCATCTCTTTCCACCACACCATGGAAGACGGGAACACAAGAGCGCAGTGGATCTTTCATTAGCAGCTCAAAACATTTCTCCTCATTCTCTGAGTAGCGCTTTAGAATTGTCCCACCATCAGCTGCCTTGAAACTCCCTGTAGCAAACAGAACCATGGAGACAGACAACTTTCAGCCTGCTACAAGGAAAAGGCCTCTCTCCTCCCAGTTAAGACTGCCACACCCCACCTAAGAAGATTTTCCTGGAAAGATAACATAATGCTTGTAAAAAGAACACCCAGTGCAAACAGTGCTTGGCTATTTAAAAAAATAAACACCATTTGAATAAAAACCTATGTAAAAATGTCTACACTAATCATAAAAGCATGTTCAAGTCTAGATACACTAGACTGTACAGAAAGTTAAGCCAAACTACGTTATTACTCTAGTAGCCAGATTACATGATTAAATCTATGCAATGCTACCATTGTGTCCTAAACTGAGTTCCATGCTGTACCTGCTCTTAGCACACAAGAAAGGACCAATTAGTCACTGATCATTAACAAAAAAGCCAAGTCTGGATGCCAGGCCACTCTCTGTTCTCTAGATACTACAACAGCCCAGGAACCCTGCAGTTCCACTGTTTTACTACTCTGAGATTCAAAAGGGATCAAACATAAGCCATACATAAGTAACTTATTCTTGTTTAACATTTTTTTATGGGGGAGGGTGGGGGTGGGGGTGTTTAGGGATTTTTATCTGTATTGTATTTTAATTTTTGTAAGCTGCCCCGATTGTTTAACAGAGGGGCGGGGTATAAATAAATTTTATTACTGTTGTTGTTGTTGTTGTTGTTGTTATTATTATTATTATTATTATTATTATTACAACCAAGAAAATGAAACTAGATGCAAGCTGAGGCTTATTTTTTTCTTTTCCAAATAAGTATAATTGTATTGTGTAAATATAATGTGATTATAGTGCGTTTAGATTAAGAGGAAAAATGTATTAGTGTTAGGATAGATAGTTTTATTTTTGTATTAGTAAGAAAAGAGGAAAACAATTAATATTATTTTTGTGTTATTGTTATGGCCTTTTGCGGTCGGGTGTATTTTTCAGTAGAATGGTCTTATTCCAATAAAAAATTCCTAACCTCTAAAATTCCAAAAGAAGCTAATTCCACAAGAGCAGAGGCAACAGTGATGACCGAGAAAAAAACCAAAACATTTTTCTAGTGATGTTAGTGCCTCTCTCATGAACAAATTTATTTTCCAGGTGATAAGAGAGTGAGGCTAATTTTAAATCATACATTTCATTTAGACATAAGCTGGTTCACCTTGGCTGCAGTGCCACAATTCTGTGTAGCTAGTACCAGAATGTATGGGGTTTCCTTGGAATTAGAGCAAAATTAGCTGTAATTAAACACATTAATCCTCTTCTTATGGGGGGAGCAGACTCTGAACAAGAAAAGTACTTCCTATTACTTTTCTTCCTCCTCCAAAGAACTCTGCACATAGCTCTGTTGACTTATGCTTTCTTCTTACCTCAGAGAGTTACTACAGGAACTGTAAAGAAGTCAAGCATAAATCACATGAAGCCAGCAGAGGGGGTGGGAGGAACTTGGCCAAGAGATATGCCAGCCATTTCTACAAACGATAAATGGAACATAATCTGCTTAAACAGCTCTTATCCTACCCAACTTTCATTTCAGGTCTTTGTGACGTGCACTTCAGCACACTCTAGCAGTGGCCTCATATTAACATCCTTTTGAATTGAAAGAACTTTCAGGGGAGAACAGGGAAGCAATGAGCATTAGATGGTGGCATATAAGTTTAAGGCAGACAGATATGGCAGCATTTTCATTATCTGGGCATATAGTAAAAACCAAAGCTTGGCACTATAATGTATATGTTTTTGTGTTTGCTCTAATTTGTGGAGAAAAAGCAGATGTCAGGTGATAGTGGTGGACATATCATGGATGCCAAATTTTCCACCATCTAGTGGAAAACACGGCCTTAGCACAACTAGCTACATAGTCAAAGCATGATTCATCATTTGAGAATCACAAAATGGCCTAGGGTCACACTTTTTTCTTCTTAGACTTATGCTAGCTTTAATGACTGATCTCCTGGTTATCGTGCCTGCCATAAACATTGAGCCCAATCTTTATTTTGCATTAGGAAATGTGGATGACATCTGGTATTTTCAGGACTCTTATGTGAGCTGAAATTACATTTGACTGCTGGACAACCTGACTACTCAGTCAATTAACATGATCCCATCATGTTTGTTGTTTTTTTAAAAGCCCAGGTTTTATAAACTACATTTTTATTACTCTTCTTGCTCTGTTCTCTCAACTCCCCAACCTGGTGCCCTTCAAAAGTTGTAGATCACAATTTCCATCATTCATGAGCTCACTGTCTGATGAAGACTGTACTCTGAAACAGCTGGAAGGCTGGATTATATAGTTGGGAGTGTTCAAGTAAACAGTAGCGCATCTTTTCAAAAATTGAGAGTGGGGGGATAGTTTTCAATCTGCAATGGATCCAGCAAGAAAAGAAGGCAATTCTCACCTGTGTGACCAGCCAGCTGCACCCAGGAGTAGCGCTTCTTGAAAGGACTGATGATTGGTAAATTGACAATTGTTTTTAGGGTCTGCCATGCTTTTTTCTGAAACAGAAAGAAAAAGGCATTGGTGCTAAGCAAACACTGATAAACACATGGCTTCCCACTTGCTCTTACTAGTCCACATCAACTTCCAAGTCAGACTGGACACCACATACATTGATTTCCCATTAAAAATACTGGCAAATCCTGTAATTCGTGCAAGCAGTTTAACTGTAATGTTGATCAAAAGTTTAGCTAATTTTCATTAGATATCATCAGACATTGGGAGACTTAGCTAATTTTCATTAAATATCACCAGACACAAAAAAGGGAATGCATTGTTAGAAAGTCAGGTTTTTTAGCAAAATTCCAAGCCAAACAGCATAGTCATACCGCTTGATCTTTTTTTCTTTTTTGTAAAATTTTATTGATTTAACAAAGAAAAAGTTGTACAGTTGTTATTTTGTAATAGGAACAATACCAGGAGAGCTGGAGTTGTAGATGGCAAAACAACTATACAAAACAAAATTAAAACATAACCAACACCAAGAGAAGGGGCATAGGATTCATCAGGAAAGTAGTTTGTGGCATAAAAAATTTCAAAGTAAGGACATCAGGGGAGTCGGGGAGGACATCCTTACACATCTTACCATGATGTGGTGGAGGTGCTATTGCAAGATCTGTGTTAGAAAGATATGTGATTATTGGGAACCATTTTCCAATAAAGGATTCAGAATCAGCATGGACTGCTGTGTGTCAGCTGATGTCCAAAAGCTAAACCACACATCCCAAAATTTGTCCCATGAAGCAGTCACAGCAGGCATTTCATTCTTCCAATTTTTAGCAATAAGAATCCAAGAGATAGCAAGCAGGAAAATAATAATCTTTTTATGTGTAAGATTTCTATTAGACTTAGTAAAAAGTGACAGCAACAGCAGGTCTGGAGAGGGGTCTATAGGTTGTATAGTGATGGCGCTAATAATATCTATGATTAAGGACCAAAACCTCTCAACATTTGGGCACTCTAACCACATGTGGGTGAAGGTGCCCAGAGCAGAGCATACCCTCCAGCAGGTAGAGGGGGCAGCTTTTGTCATCTGGGCAAGATGGATTGGCGTGAGACGTCATTTATAAAGGAGTTTAAGCGATGTCTCCTTCAGAGCAATCGAGAGAAATTTAAAAATCGGGGATGCCCATAACTTCAGCCATTCCACGTCATGTATTTAGATATGGAGATCATTTCCCCGGCTTGTTTTGAAATTTAGATTACTCCCAAAAGTGTTCTCAAGCAACCATCTGTAGATACGAGCAGCTCTGCCTTTCACTGGAGAAGTGGCTGAAGTACAGATATGCTTGTATACTGTGAGGGAGCTCAAAGTAATATTCTAAATTGGGGACACCTAAGCCTCCAGAGTCTGGGGTAGTAAACCATATTCACCTTGGGAACCGGGGTCTCTTTCCATCAAAGATATAATCATGCAACATTTGTTTCCATACACTGAAATTAGAAGGTGGGGGGACAAAGTAATACTCTGGAACAGAAATAGTAATCTGGGTATGGCAAACATCTTAATCAATGCTATTCTGCCTAAGAGGGAAAGTCGAAAAGTTTTCCAAATTTTCAACCAGGATTTTAACCTCCTCGTGAGGGGCTTATAATTCTGAGGAATCAGTTGTTTTTAAGATCCTTTGTGATCAGAATCCCCAAATATTTAAACCCAGATGGGTGTAAATAAATTGGGTAGTTTGTCGCCATTTCAATTGGGAGGGAAGTGAGCCATTAAGGCAGAATAATGCAGATTTGGAGAGGTTAACCCAAAACCCAGTATACCTGTCAAAGTCCTCCAAGACCTGTTGCAATGCGGGGAATGACTTGTCAATGTCACATAAGTAAAGCAGGACATTGTTCACATAAAGGGACAGTTTATGTTCCCTCCCATTAATCAAGGGGCCTTTGATAATAATAATAATTATTATTATTATTATTTGATGTTAGAGTTCTGCCTGATCATAGCGGCTAAAGGTTCAATAGCCAGGGCAAATAGTATTGGGGATAAGGGGTACCCCTTCTTGGTTTCCCGTTGCAGGTGAATAGGCAGCGAGTCCATCCTGTTGACATGAATGAGTGCATGAGACCCAAAATACGCACCCTTCAAGTAGTTAACAAATTTAGAACCAAAACCCATTTCATTCAGGACGTCAAAAAGATAGGGCCAATCTACACAGTCGAACGCCTTAAGGGCATCCAGGGAAATCAAGTAAGTTGGATGAGAGGAAAGTTTAGAATGGTGTATAATGTTTAACATCCTTCTAATGGCATCAACCAGTTTGCAATCAGGAATGAATCCTACCTGATCTGGATTTATGTAGAAGAAAATGAATGTGTTAATTCTGTTTACCATTATGGCAGATAACATTTTAAAGTCTTGATTGATTAATGATATTGGTTGGAAAACTGCTGTAGTAGGACTGAAGTGTGCAGATTTCGGGGTGGGTATAATATAGGATTGCTTCCATGAATTCGGGGGATGAGAGGTGTCCAAGATTTCATTGCATAAGTCAATCATGTGGGGGGTCAAGTCATCCTTAAGGAGTTTACAAAATTCTGAATTAAAGCCATCTGGTCCAGGGGCCTTTCTGGGATGCAAGTTACAAAGGACCTGAGTAGTATCTGTCAATGTAATAGGGCTATTAAGGGTTGCTGCATGTTCTGAGCATAGCTCTTTCAGGGAGAGAGATCTCACAAATGCAGACCTGTCATGGACAGATTGTTCTGCAGTGTATAGGTTAGTGTAAAAGGAGTAAGGATTCAAATTCTCCCAAAATTTCTTTTAAAACAGATGTCACCATGCCCCTTTTGGTAGTGATGCTGGAAATTAATTTTTTTCCTCTGTCCTTTTTTAAACTAACCAAGCCAGTAATTTAGAATTTTTGTTATTGTGCTCATAATAATAAGCTTTGATATACAGAAGGGCTGTTTGAATCTGATGGGTATCTAATTCTTGGAATTCTGCTCTTTTCTTGTTGAGTAAGAACAAATCATTATCGTTTTGTGTGTTTCTTGGACAATTCTGCAATCTCCAGCAATAGTGAGGTTCGTTTAAGAGTTTTTAAGTTTTTTCTGCTTCGCACCCTTCTGAATAAAGAGACCACGGAGCACTGCCTTCATAGGGCCCATCTATATGTTAAAAAAAAAAAATACATACGGCATTCGGAAGATCGATTATCCGTACACACTTCCATTCGGATGCCTACGCGTCATTCGGAAGGGGGCTTAGCGAATCCCCTGTAAATTACGTGGATTCGGCGTTCGAGAGAATTAGTGAATCTCAAGCTAAAATCCATACAGCCGTTCGAATGGTTGATCGTCTGTACCCCCCATTCGCACACACATGAACAGGCAGTGTAATCTGATTGGCTGGCCGAGCACAGGGGGCAGGGCTAACAAAGAGGAGAATTGGGAGCAGCCACCATGTTAGATTGCCAGCTAAGCGAGAGTCCGGTAAATCTGTGAATTTTACATTTATTCCCTTTTATTTTATTTTTGTAAATATGGAAAACTGAATGTCTGCATAACAGGCACCTTTTTAAATATTAAAAAAAGCAGCTTGAGATTTAAAACTGCTGCTTGGATCACTCGCTACAGCCAGCTGGACAAGGGGAATCATACGGAGTTTAGGGGGGGTAAAAAATTGTGTAGGCGGATCGTACATATTCGAACTAATGCCTATTCGTATTTTTTTACCCCCCCCAAACGGATTTTTTTTAAGCATATAGACGGGACCATAGTATCCCATAACAGGATTTCTGAAGTGTCCTGCTGTCTATTCTCTTCATAAAATAGTTTTAAACTGTTTTGAATATTGGATTTAAATTGAGTGTCTAAAAGCACTCTGGGGTTAAACCTCCAGATTCTAGTGGGGAAGGCATCAGGGTCCAGGGTCCATGTCAACAGGAGGGGGCATGATCAGAGTGGAGGATATTTTCTATGGATACAGCTGCAACTTGAGCTAGGATTGATTTGTTGATGAAAAAATGGTCAATTCTAGAATAAGATCTATGCACGGAGGGAAAAAGGTATAAGATCTTTCCATTGGGTGAAGTGTCTGCCAGGGATCAATCAGTCCCATGTGTAGTAGGGGTGCTTCAGGAACTAGAGGCAGCAGAGCAAATTTTTTATGAACTTGACATCTATCTAGAGTAGGGTCCAGAACCGCATTAGAATCTCCTCCTGTGATAACAATGCCTTTGGCAAAACTGGCCAGCTTCTGGAAATACAATTCCAAAAATTCTGTCTGGTTGACATTTGGGGCATAGTAAGTGGACAAGGTAATGAAGTGGTTATGTAGCAGACCTTGCACCATTATATAGCTGCCTTTCTTATCTCTTATCAGATCTTGAAGTTGGAAAGGGGTGCCCTTGTCCAAAATAATCATAACCCCTCAGGATTTACCTAAACCACCAGCAACAAATTGGTCGCCAAATCTAGAGGAGGGGAATACTGATTTGTTTGTTCAACTGTGCATCTCTTGAAGAAAGAGAACACTGGGCTTAAGGGGGTGAATTTCTTTAAGGATTTTTTTGCATTTTAGTTGAGATCCTAGCCCTTTGACATTGAACGACAATATCCGAGTATCACCCATAGCTAATTAAAAAGGAGGGCTGGAGATTGTGTTCTTGCTGAAACCCAAATCTAGTGAGCTGTTGCATCAGTAGGGGCCAGAGACACGTAAAAGATCCCACAACCAATACAAACACAATTAGTTTAAGGCTGACATACCCCTTCTCCCAACAAGACTTAAAATCTAAACATACATAAACAACACAGAAAAGCAACAACAATGTAACCAGAAAGAGGGAGGCCACCGAGATTATCACCTCCCGATCAGACACCCATATCAGTCCGAACACCTTCGGAGTGCCAAAAAAGGCAGCAGGGGGTGGCATAAAATTGAGCTGCAACTTCAGTTCTTGTGAAAAGCAGTGAAAAAGTAGCATAAGTCAGAGTAAGCATGAATGTGATGGGGCAGTTTAAGTTTGGACACTTGATAATCCTGCAACCGTTCTTTAAAGTCTAGCAGAGAGTGGTAGAGTGAGGCTACTCCAAGGGCAAAAGATAGCTGTCAAGATTCCCAGTCTCCTGAGTGACGATTGGTAACAAGTAGAAATAGCAGCAACGTGCCCAAAAGAGGCTGGAAAAGAAGCCCTTGGTAAGCCAGCAATGGTGGCAGTCTTGCTGTTTGTTAGAAGATGGAGACAGAGGAGCAGTATGGCAGCCGATCCCTGTAGGGGAGCTCAGAAGGATAGCTGGAGGGTAGAATCGCTCTGCAGAGTCACATTAAAGGGGGAGGAGAGCTGTCAACACTCCCAGGTTTCCAAGCAATGGTTGACAGTTGATGGAAGTATTAACAAAGTATCTAACTGAACTTGAAGAAAGGCTCCTGAAGAGCCAGCATTGGAGGTGTTCTTGTTGTTTAGCAGAGGGCGATGACAAGATGACAGTATGGCCTCCACTCTCCATCCAAGAGCCCATAAAGATATCAAAGGGGGGGGGTCCCACAAAGATTATCCTCAAGGGGTCCTCTGTTCTTGTCAAGTAGGTCTCTTGTCCTTTGTCTGCCGAGCAACTGTCCAGTCTACCTCATCCCAAGTAGAAGGGGCTGGTTGTTCCTTTCTAATTTCTAATTCCAAGGAATTAGGAACCTGGATGTCTAGAGCAAGTAATATGTCGAGAAGCTATATTTTCTTAGTGGCAGACATGACAGAGTTTCGTTTCATGACTGTGATCCTAAATGGGAATCCCCAACAATATTTTATGCCAGCCTCCACCAAGAGAGAGGTAAGGGGTTTGAAGGCTCTCCATTTTCGTAGGGTCTCTGGGGAGACATCCTGGAAGATCGAGATGGGTTTCCCTTTAAAGGTAAGGGCAGCTAGGTCATTTACCTTAGAGGTTACCTGCATCTTCTTAGAAAAAGTGAAAAATCTCAGGAGAATGTCTCGGGGAAATCTTGGGGGGGGGGGGGGGGAACAAGTGATCTGTGTGCTCTCTCAATATCATCTTCTCTAATATTCAGGCTTGGACACAGATCATTAATCCAAGGGATCAAAAAGCTTTTGAGGTCCATCTGTTCGGACCCCTCCTCAAGCCCACGAAGGCAGATGTTAAGTCACCTGCTCCTATTTTCAGGTAATTAACCTTGTCCATTAGATATTGATGGTGAATGCGAGGGTCTAATGCTGATGTTGCCTGTAGTGCCTCAGAGGCAGTGTTCTCTATAGCTATGATTTTACCTGTCAAATACAAGTTTTTTTTTCACCGGCTCAAGCGCTGAAGCTAGCTCTCTGTGAAGGTCTGCTATGAACAGTTCTCTCTGTTTCTGTAGCTGAGATGAGATGCCCAGTTCCATATCTGACTGGGGTTCAGTACAATTCCCCTTCCTTGCCTTGTTCAGGCCTGGAGCCATGTTGCTTTCAGTATCGTCGTCAGGGCCACCTGCAAGAAAGGGCCATTATTCCTTGGCCACTGCGTAGTAATCCAAAATTGTTGGCTCAGCCAGACGTTTGACTCCTTGCATTAATAACAGTGCCCAAATCAAAGTAATTTAACAGCTATTTACTCCATTCTTAAGACTCGTCAAGCCTACGGATCATTACCCCTTCCTTTTGGTCCATGTGGGAACCAATGATATGGCAAGGCACAGCTTTCCCATGATCAGAAGAGATTATGAGGCTCTGGGAAGGAAGCTGAACGAAATGGATGCACAGGTTGTTATCTCGTCTCTTCTGCCAGTTGAAGGGCAAGGTCCAGGAAGAGAGAGGAAAATAGCTGACGTAAACAACTGGCTCCATAGATGGTGTCGCCGAGAACAATTTGGATTCTTGGATCATGGGCTGCGCTTCCATGAGGGGGGAATTCTGGCAAGAGATGGGGTGCATCTCACACCAGTTGGCAGAAACGTTTTTGCCTACAGTCTCAAGAATTTGATCAGGAGGGCTTTAAACTGAGTCAAATGGGGGAGGGAGACAGTATTCTGGAAGGCAAAAGGCTGGAGAAAATAGTCAAGCTGTCATAGAGGGAACAAGGCAAACAGCGCAAGGACCCAACAGTGGGAGGCAAAAATACTTGCACAGGGAGCAAGTAAAGGGAACACATGGTCTTAGATGTCTCTACACTAATGCACAGAGCATGGGAAATAAGCAAGGTGAACTTGAATTCCTAGCACTACAAAACAAATATGATATAATAGGCATTACTGAAACCTGGTGGGACGAGTCTCATGATTGGAATGTAGGAATAGAGGGGTATAACCTTTTTAAGAGAAACAGGCCAAACAGGAAAGGAGGAGGAATAGCATTATATGTCAGGGATATTTACACCAGTGAAGAGATCCATGACATCAATACTGGAAGCCAGGTGGAGAGCATCTGGATAAAAATTAAAGGGGAGGGAAACAACAGGGATGTTATTGTGGGACTCTACTACAGACCCCCAAGTCAGACGGAGGAATTGGATGATGCCTTTCTAGAACAGATGAACACACACACAGAAAGGAGAGATGTAGTAGTGATGGGTGACTTCAACTATCCTGATATTTGCTGGAAATCTAACTCAACCAAAACTTCAAGGTCTAGCAAATTCCTTACTTGCCTGGAAGACAATTTCATGGTCCAAAAGGTGGAAGAGGCAACAAGGGGGTCAGCTATTTTAGATCTGATCCTAACCAACAGGGATGACCTGGTTAATGGGGTGCAAGTGGTGGGATCCTTAGGTGAGAGTGGTCATGTTCTCCTGGAGTTTGTTATACAATGGAAAGGAGAAGCCAGGCATGGTCAAACACACATTCTTGACTTTAGGAGAGCTGATTTCAATAAACTCAGGGAAATACTGGGGGTGATCCCATGGTCAGGAATACTAAAAGAGAAGAGACCTCAAGACGGATGGGACTTTCTCAAAAGGGAGATACTGAAGGCACAATTTCAAACAGTACCATTGAGGAAGAAAAATGGGAGGTGTCTCAAGAAACCAGGATGGATGACTAAAGAAATATCAACAGAGCTAAATTTTAAACGGAACATGAATAAGAAATGGAAAAAGGGGGAAATCACCAAAGAAGAATTCAAACAGATAGCGAACACATGTAGGAGTAAAGTCAGAAAAGCTAAAGCGCAGAATGAGCTCAGGCTTGCTAGAGAGGTTAAGAACAATAAAAAGGCTTTTTTGGGGTATGTCCGCAGCAAAAGGAGGAAGAAGGAAATGGTAGGGCCACTACGCGGAGAAGATGGCAAAATGCTAACAGGGGACAGAGAAAAGGCAGAATTACTCGACACCTTCTTCACCTCAGTGTTTTCAGAAAAGGGAAAGGGGGACCAACCTGAGGATAAAAGTACAGAAGACACAACAGGGGAAATCCAGCTCAGAATAAGCAAAGAGGTAGTACAGGAATACCTTCTTAATCTAAATGAATTTAAATCTCCAGGACCAGATGAACTACATCCAAGAGTATTAAAAGAGCTGGCAAATATTATCTCAGAGCCATTGGTAATAATCTTTGAGAACTCCTGGAGAACAGGAGAAGTCCCAGCAGACTGGAGGAAGGCAAACGTTGTCCCCATCTTCAAAAAGGGGAAAAAAGAGGATCCCAACAATTATCGTCCAGTTAGTCTGACATCAATACCAGGGAAGATTCTAGAGCTGATCATTAAACAGAGAGTCTGTGAACATTTAGAAGGCAATGCCATAATCACAAAAAGTCAACATGGGTTTCAGAGTAACAAGTAATGCCAGACTAATCTGATCTCTTTTTTTGATAAAATGACCAGCTTGGTAGATGAAGGGAACGCTGTGGATATCGCATACCTTGATTTCAGTAAGGCCTTTGACAAGGTTCCCCATGACATTCTTGCAAACAAGCTTGTAAAATGTGGGCTAGATAAGTTAACAGTTCAATGGATTTGTAATTGGCTGACCAGCTGTACCCAAAGGGTGCTCAGCAATGGCTCCTCTTCATCTTGGAAAGATGTGACCAGTGGGGTGCCACAGGGTTCTTTCCTGGGCCCAGTGCTATTCAACATCTTTATCAATGACTTGGATGAGGGAATTAGGGGCATACTTACCAAATTTGCAGATGACACCAAATTAGGAGGAATAGCTAATACCCTGGAGGACAGGATCAAAATTCAAAATGACCTGGATAAACTGGAGAGCTGGGCCAAAGCTAACAAAATGAAATTCAATACGGAGAAATGTAAGGTACTGCACTTAGGGCGAAAAAATGAAATGCATAGTTTGGAGGTCTTTAAACAGAGGCTGGATGGCCATCTGTCAGGGATGCTTTGATTGTGATTTCCTGCATGGCAGGGGGTTGGACTGGATGGCCCTCGTGGTCTCTTCCAACTCTGCAATTCTATGATTCTATGATTCTATGAGATATAGGATGGGGGAGACCTGGCTGAATGAGACTACGTGCGAAAGGGATCTAGGAGTCCTAATAGACCACAAGTTGTACATGAGTCAACAGTGTGATGCAGCAGCTAAAAAGGCCAATGCAATTTTGGGCTGCATCAATAGAAGTATAGTGTCCAGATCAAGGGAAGTAATAGTGCCGCTCTATTCTGCCTTGGTCAGACCTCACCTAGAATACTGTGTCCAGTTCTGGGCATCACAATTCAAAAAGGATATTGACAAATTGGAGCGTGTCCAGAGGAGGGCGACTAAAATGGTGAAAGGTCTGGAAATCATGCCTTATGAGGAGAGACTTAGGGATCTGGGTATGTTTAGCCTGGAAAAAAGATGGTTAAGAGGTGATATGATAGCCCTGTTTAAGTATTTGAAGGGGTGTCACGTTGAGGATGGAGCAAGCTTGTTTTCTGCTACTCCAGAGATTGGAACACAGAGCAATGGACGCAAGCTCCAGGAACAGAGATTCCACCTCAACATTAGCAGGAACTTTTTGACAGTAAGAGCTGTTCGGCAGTGGAACGCACTCCCTCGGAGCGTGGTGGGGTCTTCTTCCTTTTAGGTCTTTAACCAGAGGCTGGATGGCTATCTGTCGGGGATGCTTTGATCATGATTTCCTGCATGGCAGGGGGTTGGACTGGATGGCCCTCGTGGTCTCTTCCAACTCTGCAATTCTATGATCCTATGATTCTATGATTAATATTTTGCAAGATTCAGGAGGAGCACGACAGTTACACATCCACCATAGTCAATTTCTAGCTTTGCCCCCCCATACTGCTTGATCTTGAATTGAGTAGCATATTTAATATCTGTTTTCTTGCTAATTCCTTGACAATAACTGAGATTATTTAGGTTAATATGTTATTTGAACCTCTCAATCTTTGAAGCTCTTTGACCTTTTTCACTGTACAGTGAAGAAAGCTGGAGGCGGGGGCAATCCAGACAATCCAGTAAATGGCTCAGTTTAGGAGGGTATGTTCAAGCTGTTCTGGATTAAGATGAATTTAGGAGACACTAGCTACCATGGCACACAACAGCTTCTTCCAGTTGAAATGGGTGGACCAACTGCTCACAATAACATATTCCAATGCATAGAGAATCTTGCTGCAACTCATACACTTCCCAGTAACATTTATATTTGATTGTTACAGTGCATTATATGTAATGTTCAGTAACTTTTATTACTTCAGACTGTGGAACATATCAGAGGGAACATATCTCATTAGAGGGAACACATCAGTTCTGAAAAACCTTCACTGGTTAACAGTCTGTTTCTGCACACAATTCTAATTGCCATTGCTTCTCTTTAAAACTTCATATATCTTGGTACCATGGTACTTTAGAAACTGCCTCCTTTCCATATGTTTGCCTGTGCATTAAGGTTTTTATTAGATTACCTGTGCTGAGGGCCCTGACACCAATTTACATAGTCTTTTCAAACATGGCATGCTATTTCTGGAACATGCATGCCATTTCTCCTATGAGGTACATTGACAACAGGCAAAGACCTATTTTCCTAACAGCTTCAAGGTGTCAACTGAATGTGGTCTTAATCTGCTGTCTTTTATTGACTCTAGTCATTTTTAGTTCAGGTGTGGTTGTTTTATTATTTTCCTCCTGCTAGCGATTGTGAGAATTTTCAGAGTCATGTAAAGGATAGAAAATTTCAAAGAAATTAATGTATTTCCTTTTTCTTCTTCCAATTGGTTAACACCCAGTTAAACAAGGTCTGGGAGCTCCACTGTGCTGCTACCTTGCTAACACTTTTCTGATGCAGCCGTGACATCTTTGAATATACTTCTATTGGTCAAAGGGGAAATACAACAGCTGCCATGTCAACAAAAGGAAATGACCTTTAAGAATGTCAGAAAGAACTCAGAAGCCTTGCTCTCCAGAAAAGAAACTGAGGATGATTAGCACAACAATATTTTGCTACAAAACATGTTTTACCCCCCAACAATTTGGGGTTGTCTAATACAGTATTCTGTTGCTCACACTGGGCTGTTGCCATAGAGATTTGAACTGAGAAAGATACAGAGTTTCAGCATGGTATGGATGCCTCCTCATGAAATGGGATTCTGCTTGTACAACTCTTTCTTGTCCCTGCTTTAAGTTTCCTTTAAAAATTATTTGGGGGTGGGGGGAATAGAAGAATAAAACCAGTCATGCTAGATCAAACTGCCTAGTCCAGCAATCCCACAGTGGCCAATTAGTTGCCTCTGGGAAGCTCAAAAGTAAGATGTGAAATCAATAGCGCCCTGCTACTCATGTTCCCCAAATATTGGTATTCAGAAACATACTAACAGAGAATCATCAGAATTACTAGCCAATGGCTGCACCTCTATCGTAAATTTGTCCAGATCTCTTTTAAAGCTGTCCAACTTGTCAGCCATCACTACATCTTGTGGCAGTGAATTCCAAATGTTAACTATGCCCTCTGTTAAAAGCAGCTTCCTTTTTATCAATCCTGAATCCCCCTTTTTCAATGCTGCAAAAGGCTATGGGTTCTAGTAGTGTAAGAGAGGAAAATATTTTCCCCTTACACATTTCTGTTGCACTTCCCCTTACACACTATCTTTTCAAGCTAAAGAACCCCAAGTGTTGTAACCTTTCATCACAGGGAAGCTGCCCTTTATCAATGTGGTTGCTCTTGTCCTTAAAGGCATTGATTGCTCTGCAGCCTTGCTCAGAACCTATTTGGTAAACCTAACAAACATTCATGAAAACACTGTGCAATCATTTTGCTAAGGTAAAAAAAAGCACTTCACTTTGATTTTTCTATCTCTTTAAGACACACACAAGCACAGAGAGCAGAAGCCTGTAACATTACCAGATTGCCTAACAATATCAAAGAACAGGACAACACAAAGCTTGATAGCAAAGAAAGATTTAGTACAGCACAAGCTGCATCCACACTATACAAATAATCCAGTTTGAAACTGGATTGTTTGCCATGGTTCCTTCCTATGGAATCCTGGGGTTTGTAGTTTTACAAGGTCTTTAGCCTTCTGCTGTGCTTTCTGCAACCAGACTTGTTTATCTTGGATTGGCCTTTTTAGTCATCAGCGCGCTTGCAGAAAGCGCGGGATGAGTCCTTCCTGAATCTTCGTTTGCGAAGAAAAGCCAGAGAGAGAGAGAGAGAGAGAGAGCCTTCTCTGCCAGACTGCTGGTGCCTCACCAAACTACAAATCTCAGGATTCCATAGGAAAGAGAAGTGGCAAATAATCCAGTTTCAAACTGGATTATTTGTGTCGTGTAGATGCGCCCACAGACGAACATCTCTATTCGGGATTGTCTTGCATTCTGTTGCTCACATAGGGCTGTTGCCATAGGGATCTGAACTGAGAAAGACAGAGTTTCAGCATGGTATAGATGCCTCCTCATGAAATGGGATACTGCTGCTCCTTGCTGCAGAAGCTTGTGCAACTCCTGTTCCCACTGATCCCACTTGCTGAAATCTGTTTCCATACTGAGGTTATTCTCCCTGGTTGCCTGCTTTTTCATTTCTGCGCAGTTCTCTTCAAGGAGCTATCTAGAAGGTCAAGCTAACAGTGAATGTAATTCAGGGTATGAGAGAAAGACCCACTTTTTTTTCTGCCAAGATTGCATAGTGCTGCTAATCACACAGTTCAATTAAAGTAATTATAGTTTTTAAATGTATAAGAATATTCTGCTTGAAACTGAAGGACCAGTTTAAAATGTTTAAGGGTTTTGTTTTTGTTTTTTAAATAAAAGCCTTAGGAGTAGGGGAGGAATCCTATTGCCTAGACTGCCTACGCACATGGCCCCTGGATCGTTTTTCTTCTCAAATCAAAAGCTCTGCTGGTGTTTTGAGCAAAATTATGTGAGATTCCCCTCCCCCTTCTGCCAAGCTCTTGTGCTCAACGGTACAAGCCTACACAAGCCCACGAAGTGCTATTATAATAGCAAGAAACAAAAGCAGGAAGACTTTTTCTCTATATTCTGAATTAATTGCCAGTCATCCTCCTCTGTTATTTCTTACATTTTTTTAATGTCCTTTGAGCTGATAATTCTAAAGCTCAGTAGATCTAGATCTGTGCAGTATATTTCATGCTGCCAAAGTACATTTAGAAAGGTAGTGCGAGGGGGGGGAGCCCAACATGCATTACTCCTACCCAGAACAGACCCATTCCAATCAGTAGGACATAGGTTAGTTATGACTAAAAAGCCATATTCATTTCAATAGGTTTACTCTAAGTAAAACTAGTACAGGACCCAAAGAGGACCCAAATAATAACCGCACAGTAGGCCTGACACCAATATAAGAAAAGATTCTAGAGCAGATCATTAAACAGACAGCCTATCAGCACTTAGAAAGGAATGCCGTGATCCCAAAAAGTCAACACAGCTTTCCCAAAAACAAGTCATGCCAGACTAATCTGATCTCTTTTTTTTTTTACAGAGTTGCAAACTTGATAGATGAAGGGAATGCTATGGATGTAGTGTATCTTGATTTAAGTAAGGCTTTTGACAAGGCTCCCCATGATAGTCTTGCAAAAACGTTAGTAATCTGTGGGCTAGACAATGCAACTGTTAGGTGGATTTGTAATTGGCTGAGTGACCAAACTCAAAGGATGCTCACCAATGGCTCCTCTTCATCCAGGAGAGAAGTAACTAGTGGGGTGCCACAGGGTTCTGTCCTGGACCCAGTGCTATTCAACATCTTTATCAATGATTTGGGTGATGAAACAGAGGGCACACTTATCAAATTCACAGATGACACTAAATTAGGAGGTGTAGCTAATACAGAGGACAGGATCAGAATTCAAAATGACGTTAACAGAGAGTTGGGCCAAAACTAACAAGATTAATTTCAACAGAGAGAAATATATGGTACTACACTTAGGCAGAAAAATATGAAATGCACAGATATAGGATGGGTAACACCTGGCTTGGCAACAGTACATACGAAAGGGATCTAGGAGTCTTAAACTACAAGCTAAACATGAGTCAGCAGGGTGACGCAGCAGCTAAAAAAGCCAATGCGATTCTAGGCTTCATCAATCCAAGTATAGTGTCTAGATCAAGGAAAGTAATAGTACCACGCTATTCTGCTTTGATCAGACATCACCTGGAACACTGTGTCCAGTTCTGGGCACCTCTATTCAAGAAGCATATTGACAAGCTGGAACGTAGAATCATAGAATCATAGGATCATAGTATTGTAGAGTTGGAAGAGACCACAAGGGCCATCCCGTCCAACCCCCTGCCATGCAGGAATACACAATCAAAGCATCCCTGACAGATGGCCATCCAGCCCCTGTTTAAAGACCTCCAAGGAAGGAGACCCCACCACACTCCGAGGGAGTGTGCGCCACTGCTGAACAGCTCTTAGTCAGAAAGTTTCTCCTAATGTTGAGGTGGAATCTCTGTTCCTGGAGCTTGCATCCATTGCTCCGTGTTCTAGTCTCTGGAACATGTCCAGAGGAGGGCAATCAAAATGATGAAAGGTCTGGAAGCCATGCCATATGAGAAGCAGCTTAGGGAGCTGGGTATGTTTAGCCTGGGGAAGACAAGGTTAGAGGTGATATGATAGCCATGTTGAAATATTTGAAAGGATGTCATATTGAAAATATAGCAAGCTTGTTTTCTGCTGCTCCAGAGACTAGGACATGGAGCAATGGATTCAAACTACAGGAAAAGAGATTCCATCTAAACATTAGGAAGAACTTCCTGACAGTAAGAACTGTTTGCCAGTGGAATGCACTGCCTTGGAGTGTGGTGGAGTCTTGATCTTTGGAAGTTTTTAAACAGAGGCTAGACAGCCATCTAGCAAGAGGGCTTTGATTGTGTATTCCTGCAAGGCAGGGGGTTGGGCTAGAAGGCCTTTGTGGTCTCTTTCAACTCTATGATTCTATGATTTTAGGACTTGCCCTATGACTGTGGTTTTTTTGGATCAAGTTCATTTAATTACACACTTCACCAACAGCTACCCTGATTCCTCTAGGAAGTACAGCAGGGAGGTACACTGGGTGACAGTTCCCTCCATAACTCTGAACACAGAGAGTTAATTTTTATCTATCCAGGCAGTTATAACAGCCACCAGTGAATTTTTCCCTCTGCCTCTGATCCACATAGAATACTCTGGCTTTAACACAATGCTTTGAACATGGTGCAAACACGTGTTTAAAGATAAGCATGCTAGTGTCACACTGCTTGCACATGGAGGAGGAGACATCTCTATCAGATCAGTCAGCTTCAATACCAAGCCTTTAATGAGGCAACATGGGTTAAATAAGGATGAATGAAACTTGTCTGTTTAAAATTCCTTTAAAGTTGGGCCTCTTGATGCCAAGGTAAAAAGAAAGAACGCTATCACAGGTGTCAGAAAGAACAGCACAGGAAGTTCAACTCACTGGCTATGGTAACTTTAAAATGGTGAAGAAACTGATGTATTAGAAAGAAATTAGTACAATTAGATTTCAGACCATTGTCTGTAAGCATATACAGCAGTGAAATTCTTACACTGCTTCATTTCTTTCATATAGCTCACTATTGTGCTTTCAAAAAGAATCAAAGAACAGACCCACAAGATCAATTCATTCTCAGTCTATTACCCTGCAAGTAACACCATTATTTACCATACAGACATTCACAGAGTAACTTCTACTCCATACAATAGACAAATCTTGATATATAAAATTCAGTTTCATTAATATTTCTGCCAACAATGTTATAGCTTTCAAGGATCAGAAAAACCTGCTCTGCCAATCACAGGAAAAGGGATTTCAAACGGTCTACATGTAAGTAGAAAACCACAGGATTCTTTGCTTTATGATGCCATGTGATTCTTTTCCCTCTAGTGCTCATATCATTGCAGGATCACTTTGTTGGTTCATGGAAACTGTTTGAGCTCTCTTGGTAAGCTGAGTGCCTCGTCTTAGATGCTGGCAGAAAGAATGAAGCACATTAGATGCTGGCAGCTGATTTAATAAAGGGTACTTCTGTAGTATGCAAAGGTAAGTTTGTACTTCAATTAAGCACTTGTGGAAACAGGACCTTGCAATCTAAGAATTAAAGACCACATTCTACTGCATTTCCAAGCAAGGCAAAAGAAACACCCAACTCTAATTTCAGATATCCCAGTGAGGTTAGCAACTTTGGTGGACTGACTAAATAAAATAATATCAACATGTTACTTATGTGCTATGCTGTACAACATACTGAAAGGAAATGCAGATTTGGGTTTTAAAATCTTTTTTTAAAAAAGTTCTGTTCAGGGACAGAGTTTAAACTAGCATAACATGCAATAGCCCAATTTTTTAAAAAAAGTTGCTTTATCTGAAGTTCTACTAAAACAACTTGTAAATGCTGACTGATTTATTGATTTGATTAATATTTTGCCTTTCTCCCAGAACTAGGACTCAAGGCAGCTCACAGCATGATTTAAAAACAAGTACAAATAAAAACAGTGTTATCACAGAATTAAACAAGTTATAATATTAAAAACACACCTGTAGCACATCAATTAAAATAATACTAATTAAAAATTAAAGGAGCACCCACCCTTTATATGCCCTGTCCTTCACTGCTAGTCAGCTGTCTGCCTGCAGGAGGACACCAAGTAGGGAGCCAGGCTAGCCTGTCTTGGAAGAGAGTTCCACAGGGTAGGAGCAACCACCAGGAAGGTCCTCCCTTACATCCTCATGAAACATGCTTGGGAGGGTTAAAAGCCAAAAGAAGAGCCTCCCCTACAAATCTCAAAGCTCAGGAAGGCTTGTATGGGAGAAAAAATGTTTTCCAGCAAGTCTGCAAACCCAAGTCATATATTAATTTGTTCAGATCCAATGTATAATGTAAGTGTGTGTACATACGCACAAGTGCAAGACAGTATCCATGACTATTTTAGTGTAAAGAGTCAATGGCTTATAGGAAATTTACCACCAAAGGGGAGTTCAAAAGAAGCTGTAGTTCTTTAGCTGATTTCTGCAATTCTTTAGTTGATACTGCCTTATCGTGCAAGAAAAAAGCAGACCTAATTAATGTAAATAATAAACTCAGAAGATTATCAAAGATGCTGTGACGCAGGCCTCCCTCCTTCTCCATACATTCACACCATCACAGAGAGGAGAAGGAAGGCTTGTGTGTGTTTGTACAATCTGAGACACACGCTCAAGGGTTCCTGTAGCCTAGAAATCCCTTGGGAACTATGTCTCACTTTGGTAGCTGCCACCACCCACTGCTTGTCACTTAAAACCCAGTTCAGTGGGAAACTGGGACAGTTCTCTGGCTAACCAGTGAACAACTCACTCTGTTAAGGATTGCCAACCCCCTCTTATCTCAGAGGGGACCAAGATATCTATGACCATGCCAGGCTTGTAGAAAAAGAGAGAAAACTTTATTTCTAGCTCAAGCAATTAAACAGTTAGCATGGAGAGAAATCTCCCCTCCAGGTTCTCATCTTAGAAGTTACATAGAATTAACATTCAATTAGAGGATTAAAATAAATCACAGAAACAAACGCATTTCTAGCTATACACATTTTCCCTATGCTTAAAGAAAATGCTAACTTACATTTATGAAGTCCATAGCAATCAGTCTGCATCCTGATTGGGATGGGCTAGGCTCATGCTTATCAAAGCTGGCCTAGCTGAATCTCTGATGACAGAATTCAGAGTCATTTGAGAAGTCTGCACCCTCAGACTTCATGATATCACTTGTGGCTCTTTTGACAGATGCACAGTACAGGACACTATCCTATTAGATACTAACTTAATTCTTTAAAACAAAACATGTATATAAAAGCTTATTCTTATTAATGGAGACAATGTGATGCATGAAAGAGTACATCAGCAGGGGATATTTGTGGCTTTATCTGGGTAAGGGAAGGCTGAAGAGGAATAACTAAAGGCCATCTGAAAGCATGCTCAGATGGCTTTCTGGTGTTTTTAATTTACTGTGCTGTATTCAAGCACATTAAATTAAATGATACACTTTTCCATTAACTGTAACCCAGTTTCCATATCCCTCAACCATACCATTTTCTTCCCTTAAGGGTATCAGAGAATCTGCAGAGGCATTCATTAGGAACCATGGTGAGATGTATAGTGTCTTGTTAGTAAATTAGTTAAGTCACCAATTCCTGTGGGAAGAACAACAATTCCACAGTCAAGGTTCAACTAGCAAAAAGTCTCTCACCATGCATTCAAAAACTCTTCAGTGTGCAGGACAGACAGGGACGTGCACACCTGTCTCTCCTCCCTCAACCGTCCCACACTGACAGGCTTGTCTAGACGGGCAATTTACCCCAGCTTCTCTGTGTGTTGGAGCCCTGCAGTCCAAACAATGCAGGACTCTTGCCCCAATTCACCTCCGGAAAGTCCTGATGATGTCCGAAGCAAAGCTGGGGTAAGCCCTTTTGAAATGTTTCAAAATAACCCTCGGGGGAAACCCACATTGTGCAGGAAAACCTGGATGGTCCAGCATGGGAACAAAGGAGTCTGTACCTGCACGCTGGGCTGTATCGCCAGATGCTGATGCCGCCGATGCTGGTGTCACTCTGAAGTCGAGAAGGAGGCCCCCAGCACATGATCAAGGCCCTCTTCATGTGCCCAGGCTTGATCACATGCTGAGGCCCTCCTTCCCAGCTTCAGAGAGTGTAACATGTGGCAGAGACAGCTGCCGATACCAGCTGGTATGTCTATGCGGACCTCTGCCCATTTTATCGCAGTAATGGAGGGGATTCAGGCCTACTCTGGCCGGAAGGCAGAGTATTCTGGCCAGTGTAGACAAGTACAGGAAATGTCTGAAGAGGAAATGTAAGTCTGTTCAGCAGAATACCATTATAGTCTTTCAGAATTAGGCCATCAGGGGTTCTGATCCTATGGAGCACTACAACAATGGTCAGCTTAACACAATTATAGGTCCTCTTCAGACCTTGAGTGACAATATGCAAAGGCTGGGACAGAATCTAGTATCCCTTCCACAACTAGATTTTTTGTACACCTGAAGGGAGCTACAGTTACCTGCTCTTTATAATTCTGTGTCAAAGTCTTGATTTTAGAATTCTTTAAAAAGTACCCAACGGCATACAAACTAAGGAATTTAATGACCATATCACACAGAAAAAGAAATACTTTCAATTCATTTTTAATTTAGGTGTCATTATCATCACTAAAAAGATGGAGAAGAGTCTCAATTATTAAGCATCTTGGAAAGAAATGACTACGTACAGTGTGTTCTAGTTTTCAACAGGACAGGCCCCTTTGTTTTGGCAAGAAAACCAGTCTAATCAGCTCATCCTCTGATTAGAGCTATTTTTTTGTCCTTCAAGTCTTCAAGTTGTCAGTGCTCTAATACTGATATGCAATACTGATATGCCAATGCATCATTAGTCATGGGTGTGAACTTTTCTTAAGAATTCAACCTTAAGAGCACCTGAACTAAATCATTTTCAGCTCTGGAGAGCCCACTGTATTCAATTTGACTAAACAGGGAATCATCCTTGAAAGGTTTATACAAGGAGCCACCTGGTGCTACAGTAAACAAAACTCTAAGGGTCAAATGAGATGTGATGTTAATTGTGCAAATAGTTTTGTACCCATGAGATTTTAGTCATACTTGCAATCATTTTCATGTTCTCTGCCTAACGTTTAGCCAGAGATCTCATATGGAGTATTTGGATGAAGTTAACAATACCTGGATGTCGTCTCATCAAAATTTTTGGAACCAGCCTTTGTCTACTAGCACTGCCCTTTTATACTGTATTATGTGCTCTTCCTCTCATATCTCCTCTGAAGGAAGCATATGTTCTCCAGGTGTCATGGTGACATGCTCCACTACAAGTGGATCTCCCCCATCAATTACATATTACATCCAATGCTTCTTGTTGTTGCACTAATAGACAACCCCTCGTATCATTATTCAGTTTTGTTACATCACAGTTTATTGGTAACCAATTAACATTCTGAACATGCCCAGAAGCATTCCACACGGAGCACATGGTGAGTTATAGCATATGGTATAATCAAGAACATATTTATTACAAAATCATGTCTTAGTAGCCAGAATTAAACACATACTAAGACAGGCTAACTTTGGGAGGGATGAGGTACAATGCAGGACAACAGAGATATGCATTATGAAGAAAATTAGGGAATTTTTTTCTATTTAAAATATAATTTTCACCTTACTACCCTCAGAGAGCAATCCCATGGGATCCTCCAGATGGCATTTCAGGGGCCACAGAAGGGAGCAGAACATCCTTCCCCTGTCTTAGGTCTTTTTGCACTGTGCAAATATTGTACTTCAGTGTCACTTTAACTTGCCATGGTTGCACCCTGCAGAATCCTGGGATCTGTAGTTTGGTGAGACATTATAACATTCTGACAGAAAATTCTAAATAACTCACAAAACTCAAATCCCAGGATTCCACAGAATGGAAACATGGCAATTAAGGTGGTATCAAAGCGCTATAATTACATGGCTTGAAATAGATCTTAGGCAAAGCTCCAACTTCAGATAGAGCCAATGTTGAGACTCCCCTTTAGCTCATCTCGCTCACCAGGGAGGTCTCCACAGTGGATTCCCTTTGATCAGAAGTCCAAACTTGGGGAGAGGATGAAGAGAGGCAAGCCTCAGATGTGGCACTGAGCAGGAAGGAAGAAGATGTGGATCCTTTGGATTCACTACTCTTCTGCTCTCCCAGCTTCGCAAACGCAGGGGATTATTTTGGTCAGTGCTTTCCAGGCTATCTGATGTGGGGGACTGGCATTTTTCCCCAATGTGCCAGGGATTGGCATCAATGTGCCCATTGGCTACCACTGTTTCTTTATTTCCAAGAAATTCACCAGGGTCCTACAGCCAATGGCTCAGTGAGCACCACTGGTCCAAAGACCATCACTTTGAGTATCATGATTTTTAGGCCATCCTTGGAACTGGACTAAATGTATTTCTTCCTGTTACTTGAAGAGGAAAGGAATGTTTTCCCCTTTGAGAGGAAAATCCCATGGGAGAGAGGCCAAGCAACCCACTTCATCTGCACTTCTGCCCTGCCAGCAAGAGCTCAGCAGGGCTTTGTACAGAACAGAGGCTCCAACCTCAGAGTCCTCTGTCCTTGGGGCTCCTTCTCCACAGCTGCTCTCAATCAATGGTTAAACTACTCAGAATTGATTCTTGAATTTAACAATCAGTGAACAGTTTGCCCAGTCTAGGCTTCTTTCAAAACCTTATGTATTTTGACAACCTATGGTGGCCCCTTTTACACATGACACCTCATGGGAGCCGCCTGTTTCATACTGTAGTGATCATTCTGGAGAATGTCTCACTCAGAAGTCCCTCTGGAGTATGTTGTAAGATGAGCAACTGTTTGACTTAGGCCCTATCTATATGAAGAGGGGGGGGGGAATAATCTCTTCCAAAGAAGCAGCCATTTGCAACCTGTCTTAACAGTCAAAAGATCCTCCCTAAACTCCACATGACCCCTAGCCAAGAGGATAGCCATGAGTGATTTACCTGTGCTTTTAAATTTGCCGCTGCCAAACTGGTTTTTTAAAAACAGTTTACCATGGTGTGCACATGCAATATTTTGTATTTTAAAAAAAGAGAGAGAAAGAGTAAAATATTGCTGTTTTATCAACTTACCGAAACCTTGCGTAGTCAAAAATCCAAGATGGCAGCAGCAGGCCTTTCCCTGTTTCCTAGTCTCATCCCCCCCTCCTCTTTCTGTCAGATTACACTACCTTGTTGCAGCAACACGAATGCGACTGTCCTAATGATCAGACATTTGCATGTCTTACGGAGTTTTTTTTTTTTTTTTTTAAGTTTGAATAAAGCTCTGAATGCTTCCCGGAAGGACTTTAAGGTAGATTTGGCTGCCCCCGTTCTGAATGAGACATATTTATGAGACTGTCCATTTGTACAGATCGCCTTCCATGCAATTGCCATTTGGATTATTTTAACCGTTTTAGACAAACCCTTAATATGTTCCTAGGCACAAGAAAAATGCCCTGGTCATGCTAGTTTCACCTCACTTATTCCATTAACAATGAACAGTACCAAAGGCTGTAGAAACACACAGCTCTGCTTTATATACATGGACAGGCATATAATCATAGGTATGAAGGAAAATAATTGTTACAACACAACTAACAACAAAAAAGGTATATACTGTAATTATATTAAATTGTATAGCCTTAAAGTAGGTTTTAAGGACACATTTCAGACAGCAGATACAACCCTGAACCATTTTTATGTACTATGTGGCAAATATTTATCTTCATTTGCTGCTTAAATTGGAAGGCTTAAGCAGGACTGTACATGTTGTGGACATCAGTGTGTTCACAGTACCAGCAAAGGAATGTGTAAGCTCAGTCAGAATTTAGCATCTGGTAAGTTTCAGTCTTCTAGGTTTTTTTAAATTTAGATTTGGATCCGCATCATAAGGGAGAACAATACTGAGTAGTATGGTTATGGCTGTATGATGGTTTATAAAACAGAAAGAAAATAAATGAGGACAGAAGATGAAGTGGGGAAACAGTTCACACCTCCTGCTCTAATGTGACATCCTCACTGACCAAGCCCTCATATCTACCTTTCCTCCTTCTGTTCGCCTCTATCCTTTATCAAATACAATTTCTAGATACAAATTAATTTTGGAAGCAGATAGTGCAAATAGAAAGCATTTCCTTAACATTTACAATAAATCAAGGGCATAGTATCTGATTTTAATTTCCATGGGGGAATTATTATATTTTGGAGCTCTCAACCCCAGACAACACAACTATTGAAAGAACTTTTTAATAACATCTATTAGAATTTCAGAGATGGTCTCCCACCACCACCACCATCTATGAGTTCCAGGATAGATTTCAGAAAGTGAAAAATTGCTCTTAACCACACCAAAATGAATAAAAGTCAAAACATATAGGATAGTCTCTTATTTGCTCCCTCTAAAAAACTATTGAATTTGAATGGAAATATCTATCCTCTCCAGCCAAAATGAAGATAGCTCAAATTCAACATAAGTAGGAACAATGTATGAAATCATGACTTCTCAATATTAAAGAAAAGGAAAAACAAGGGGAAAGGGAGTAGGAATGTAGAGTGCAATGATGGCATTGCACAAATGCTTAATAGGGAAATAATGACCACTCTTTTCAATTGCTAGTGCAGTTCTTCCCAATCCCACTTACCACGCTGGATCTGCGAGAAGCAATATAGAGAAGACCCCTTTGCTACTATGCTATTTTGGTGGTTCACACAACAGTCACTGGCATCTATTATACACTAATATAGGCTAAAGCAGAACAGATTCTGGAGGGCAACGTGGTGAGAACTTCCAGTTTTATCAGAGTAAATCAGAAAAGGGAGAATTTAGGGACACACAGAACTATAGAGTTGGAAGGAACTCCAAGGATCTTCTAATCTAAACCCCGTCTTCAATGCATGAAACCCACAGGGAAAGCATCCCTGATAGATGGCCATTCAACCTCTGTTTAAAATCTCAAACAAAGGAGAGTCCACCACCTTCTAAAGTGAACAACATATATAAAAGGCATACAGATGCAAGCATATACAGAATTGTTACGGCGGGGGGGGGGGGAGGTACATCCTGATATCAAAGGCAGCATTAATCCCTTGTGCATCATCCAAGGCTTTGATCTCACTTTAAGATCTATTATGATTAAATTGTTTCATAAAAATGAAATGAGAAGACCTTATTATCATGTGGATCATCTGCAAACTTCTTGCTGGTTTAAGCCATGGCACACCTATGTTATTGAATATTACAGCGATCAGTGTATGTATATCTGAATATAAATACTATTGCATTAAATGCTGAAGAAGAAGAATGCAGAGTGAAAGAGAAGAACCAAGCTTCTTACAAAAAGTGAACATTCTTGGGGGAGAGAATTCAGGCAATGATAATTCAAGTGAAGCTCGTATTCACTTTTTCAGTAAGGATCTGACTGTCTCCTTGAAAATATGAGAGTAGCTGTCTCTGAAGGCAACAAGCACACAACACATGCACAAATCAGAGACATGTTTTGACCTGAGACAGAATCTATGCAATCACCTATGTCTGGTTCACAAAAGAAGGAAAGATACTTCTTTTTTTGGCCCCTCCAGTATATCTTAGTCAGGAACCAATCCCTTCTGGGTAAATAAACTTCTGACCAAAGTTATGACTCATACTTTGTTGCAGAGATTTCACTAGGTAGGAGAATGTATTTGCACTCCTTGCTCCAAAATTAACTAGAAAGAGCCCTGGAACATCTGGAAATCTAAGCTCTGAAAATACAGAGCTTGGAAAAGTGACCTTTTGGACTATAAGTTCCATAATTGTGCCAGCTGGGGATTCTGGGAGTCATAAAAGTTTAACATTTTCCAAATTCTGGTTAAATATTAGCATAATAATTCTGTTTTTGTGTGCTTGCTAGGGAGATAGCTGAGTACTTCTCAGAGGCTAAGAAACACGCGCCAAGAGTGAGGAAGATGCAGTGCCTTGGAAGGTACAAATCTGGAAGGTGCCAATTTGATCTACAGCACTCCAATCCCAATTCTGTTTTTATTGGTGTGCTTTTATAATTGAGAAGAAAGTGAAACTCATCCAGACAAAAAGGAGAGGTATTATTAGTAGGACAGTTGATCTGCTCAGCTGAGTAGTGTTCATCCTGTTGAAGTTCAGGCTTGCAGTTTGGAACTGCTCCTGAATCCACTGTTAATACAAACAAAAAAGGCATTGGTGATATAAGAGTACTTTTTGTCAGCAATGTGTGTGGAGGGAGGGGACTGTTTGGATCACTTTATAATACAACTGTACCTAGAATCATAGAATTGTAGAGTTGGAAGAGACCACAAGAGCCATCCAGTCCAACCCCCTGCCACGCAGGAAATCATGATCAAAGCATCCCCGAAAGATGGCCATCCAGCCTCTGTTTAAAGACCTCCAAGGAAGGAGACCCCACCACGCTCCAAGGGAGTTGTTCCACTGCCAAACAGCTCTTACTGTCAAAAAGTTCCTCCTTATGTTGAAGTGGAATCTCTGTTCCTGGAGCTTGCATCCATTGCTCCGTGTTCCACTCTTTGGAGCAGCAGAAAACAAGCCTGCTCCATCCTCTACGTGACACCCCTTCAAATACTTAAATAAATACTAAAACCTAATTTAAACTTTCTGAATCGATACACAGAATGAAACAGTGTAAGACTCACACTTCTTTCAATACTACAATCTAGTTCTTCAGTTAAGAAATGGACAAAAATGTGTATATTTGTTGAAATAATGTACATAAAATACTTTACGCTGGGGAAAACTCCTTGGAAAAATTGTGTATAACAAGCAAAACTGCGATATAAATGCATCTACAGTACTGAGAGAAACACACAGACATTACTATAAATTTTCATCCAGGCCTTTTTAAAATCACAAAATGATACAGAATTGAGAGAAGTTGAAGTTGAAAATGGGAAACGAAACAGATACGTCCATCCCTAAAACCAATATACAAATAGTTATATCAGTCTGGGCAGAAATAGCCCTGTTATGCTTTGTCATGTTTTAGTTATGTGCATTGTGCTTTGTAACCAGCACTGGTTTCAAAGTCTGTTTTTCAGCCCAATTCAAAGTGTTGGTAACTAATTTTCAAAGCCCTAAGCAACTTGAGGGCAGGTTATCTGAAGCTGATTTTTCTTCCTTTATATACCTACCACCACCACCAATGGCGCTACCTTTCCACAGTGATGGGACTCCGTGATCCTGTGAGGCAAGAGGCTATGCTGATGGTAGCAGTGCTGCTGGTAAGGTCTCCCATGTCAGACAGGCTTTTGCTGAAGAGCTAGACTAAATGTGCCAAACAGCTATTGGGCAGCAGTAGTGGGTGGGGGGGGGGGTGAGACTGGCAGAGGATCTCTCAGAGACAACAGCAGTGGCTAACGCTTGTCAATACTGGACAGAGGAAGACATGGTAAACAGCTTTAGAATGTCTTTTACCATGAAAACCTTATGATGAGACAATCCAAAATGAAATAAGAGATAGTGCCAGAAGATGAAACTCCCAGGTCAGATGGTACACAACTGGCTACTGGGGTACAGTAGAGGAGAACTGTGAATAGCGCTATGACTAATGATGCAACTGGACTCAAACCAAAAGGACGTTCAGCTGTTGAACATGAAAGAGGTTAAAGGTAAGTCCAAAGCTGCACAACACATATTAAAGCAACATGAAATGTGAGAAGATCTTGCTACCTCAGACATGCTGCTACTATAACCATGTACTTAAGCAAGCCTGTATTCAGAGAAAGGGTTTGCCCAGTTCAATTAAAGCTTACCCATAGGTACCATTCTGAAATTTGGAATCTATTACAGTAGGACCCCCGTATCTGCAGAGCCAATATCCGTGGTTTCAGTTATTCACGGGACACAAAACAGAACACATACCATAGAGTCTTCCTAGAAAATGGCTAGAGAGGGGTCCTCCAAGGCAACTCTATGCATTTTAAACCAGATGTCCCATTATTTTCAATGGCATTCACTGTTAAGGTGCTTTCTGGTATCCATGGTAAGTCCAGGAACCAAACCCCTGCAGATACGGGGGTCTTACTGTATGCCTATGTTGCTTTATGAAAATATTCTCTCACATTTTAAAAATTATTCTAAGTCCCTTATATTTGAGTATAGCACCCAACCTAGTTCCTACAGTCTCCTTCTGCTACCACTTCTAACCAAAGCCCCAGCTGAAACATCTTCCTTCCCAGCTGAGTCAGGTCACAGATATTTCACAAGCCAGATAGTGAACAGTCCACATATTGGGCTTTGGGGGGCAAATGTGGATTGATGTGCACTAATGACAATTCAAAGCAGCTTCGATTTGTCTTAATGTGTTTTTGGCAAGATCACAGGCATGCAAAGCTATTGCTTTTGCTGTTCCAACAGGCATGCCTGTGAATCAAGATGGCAGGCGTAAGTGAATTATTCCTGTTTTCATTCTCACCAGTTGCCACCGCCACACACTATTTTTTTAAAAACATATCTATGGTATGAAAGTGCAATATTCCACCTAAATAAATAGGGGGGAAATGTTGTTTCATCACTTCAGCACACAATCTCTATGGTGAAAATCCAACGTGGCCTTGTTAGCAAGCTCCACCCCCGCACACATCCGACTAATCAGCATTCACTTCCGCTCTTATTGGGAATGCAAATGAATGTGAGTGTGAATGTGAATTGGTTGTCCCAACAAGTAGGAATAGGCATTCCTCATGGAGCTTTTTAAAAACTTCTGGAAAAGCCACAAAGGCTTTTCCTGCAGAGTTTTTGGTGGATTTGCTTCCCTTCCAAATTCAGCAAATTGATGTGGGATGCCATTTAGACAAATTGTATTCTCCTCAAATTCTATGAGGAGCATTTTTGCGATTTAGACAACCCGTCTTTCTCCCCACAGTTATGTCAACATTGTGGCCCTTTCCTCTAAAATGTTGGGTTGACGTTAACTACTGTTACATTGGTTTCAACTTACGGTGACCATATAAATTAGAAACCTACAAGATACCAGCCTCCAGGGAGCTCACCAGCCATCCATGGCACTTCTGTTCATTTGTTTACAAATGAATAAGCAGGAGCACTGCCACTGCCACCAAATCACCATGTCCCCGTGGAAGCTGCTTGAAGGGACAAGCAGGCAGATGATGGGCTTCCCAGAGGTGGGAGAGCCCCCCCATAATGTGCACCTGGCGGCCGGGGCTTATGCCACCTCCCTTACACCATTTTATAAATAAGGTACTTCAGCATCCATGTTTTTTGGTCCATGGAGTGTCCTGGAACCACACCCCCATGGATACTGAGGACCAATTGTATAGTTAAAAACATACACAATTAAGATTAAAGCAGTACTAAATAACAACAGAATTTAAACTATATAAGTTTTTATTTTAAAACAAAGATCAAAAACAGTATAGCACCATAAAAGCCATTTTGTTAAATGTCAAATTCCAAAGCTTGATGGAAAAGAAAGGTCTTAACCTGCTGCCAAAAGGACATCGAAGCAGAAGCCATCCTGGTTTCCCTATGGTGGGAGTTCCAAAGTGTGGGAGCAGCCACAGAGAAGGCCTTCTTTCACATTCCCATCAACTGTGCTTGTGAATGCAGTGGAATAGAAAGTAGTGCCTTCCCCTGAAGGTCTTAAAGCCCATGGGTCAATCCACTTGTCATGTGGTCTTCCTCTTTTCCTACTGCCTTCAACTTTACCAAGCTTTATCTTTTTTTTTTTCTAATGCATCAGGTTGTCTCATGATATGTCCAAAGTGGAATCACCTCAGTTTAGTCAGTTCCTCCTGAGGTGAAGGTTACGCATATGTGGAAGAAATTCCAGATATGAAGAAAAACAGTGGTTTAAAAAAAAAAAAAACCAAGATAAGACTGAAAGCTGTACATGTGGAATATCTTCAAGGTTCCACAGATGAGGGCAGGACAGAACAGGTACAAAAACCGAGTATGTCAGGATGCTATTAGGCTAAAATTTAGCTTAACATTATATATTTCTGTATGCCAGTCTCACTAATGCACACATCTCTGCATGCATTTTTTATTGGAAAACTGCACTGCAAATTGTTAATAGAAAAGAAGTATAAAAGAGAAGGGAAAATATAATCAATGAAAGATATAGGAAGAGAGCTTTCTTATGCTGAGTCATACTACTGGTCTATTTAACTCAAAGTTATCATTTCTGACTGGTAGCAGTGGTTCTTCGAGGCCTCAGGCATAGAGATGTAAAATTTCTGAAAATTCTGAAGCCACGGAAAAAACATTTTTTTCCAAAAAAAAATGGAAATTTTGGAAAAATTGAAAAAATGCAACAATGGCACTTTTTACAGATTGAAAGACACTCTGTTACTTTAGGAACATAAAATATGACCATGTACAATTGGATCTGGCAATAAAATATTACAATTGGTATATTAAAAATACAGTGTACAGTATTACAAATGGAATTTACTTTTATTTATTTATTTTTAATTTTTATTTGTAACAAATGGAGCTATGATCTCCTGAACTGCAAGGAACCTCTTTGATTTTGCTAGTTTATGTTGAGCAGGCCAAAAAACAAAAAACAAAAAACCCAAAACATATTTTTTTAAAAAAACACAGAAGAAGCCATCAACATTAGTAACAAAGAAAATTATATTTCCTCTCCACAGTATCAAATAGACATAAAGCACCCATTCCCATAAAAAGAATTGAGGGAAGAAAGTGTGTGGATGGAAGGAGGATGAGACCAAGATTCAATTAATAGGCATGAAATTTAATCAGACTCATTTTCTGAGCTATAGTTATCAGTATCAGTTTCAGATTGTATTCATCATGCTAAAATAAAACATTCTATAATCCATTTTCTTCCTTTTTTTCAATTTTTCCAATTTTTCTGAAAAAACCAAAAAGGCTTCAAGAAAAAAATGGGGGGAAACGTTTTTTGATTTTGTTTTTCTGAATTTTTACATTTTTTTTTCCAGGCCTTCACATCTCTACTCAGGCATCATTCCTTCCTAATCTTACCTGGTATTCAGTGGTAGTATCTCATTCAAGTACTAATCAGAACTGGTTATGCTCAGCTTCTAATACATACATATGAGGCATAGGGCACATATGCACCAGAACAAATACTCTGGGTGCAGACCGGAGTATTTTGCCCTGGAGCTGCCCCAGATCCAACCTGTTAGCACCACACGTACCAGTGCAAAAGTGATCCAGTGCCGTGTTCCTATCCACACCTTGCCCCAGGCCAAAGCCAAATCGGCACCACTGTGATGCCCCGTTCTCCCCACCGCTGTTGTCGTCCCAGCCAAGTACTGCTCCAGATCCCCCACAGTCAACATGTTGCTTGCCTGTCATCAGAATGTGGCACCCAGCCATGTGATCAGCAATGAGGGAGGAGCAATCGATCTGATGCCAGGGCAACCAACATGTGCTTGCCTAGTCAGGAGGCAGCCAGACAAGCAAGCAGAGAATGGACACCGCTTGCTCTGCTGTTATTGATCACATGCCTGGCCACCTCCTGATGACATCAAAGCAAGTGACTTCCCAGCGGGGCTCTGCGGCGGGGGGGGGGGCGACAGCAGAGGACCAGAGGAGAAATGAACTTTTTTTGTTTGCAACAAGTGGCTGGGCATGGAGCAGGTGGCAAGTAGCAATGGACCTTTAAAAAAAATAGCGACCCTTGCCATCTACCCAAATCCAGAATGATCCAGGCGTCCACACATCAGAAGCTCTGGATTTTCTGGGAAATCTAGAACAACCTGCTACTTTTTAAAATCCGATTTAAAGTCCAAAAGATGCAGTTTTGCTCTGCGAAAGGTCCGGATGTTGTGTGACCGGATCAAGGCAGCTACAAGGTGAGTTCAGGGTGTGTGTTTTTACCAGTGAAAACAAGCCCATACAGACATATACGCATACACGCTAACAGGTATGAACATATACTCTGAAATGGTGTTTCAATTTGTGCAGTAGCTGCTAAAGGAGAATAAGGGGCCTCCTGCTTCCTTTTCTTCTATCTAAGGAATAATGTGGGGCACATTCCCAGATTCCCTTTTGGTGGCAAATTTGATACTGGAGAGGAGTACAGTGCTTCTTCCCCGTGCAAATTACCCTCCTTCTTTAACTCTTTAAACTCCTAAATGGACAAGGAGTTTCTGAAGAGGGAGGACGGAATTAGAGCAAGGTAGAAGGATCCACACGGTACATCCCCCAATACTAATTCCCCTTCAAAATATGAGAAGTTTTTCCATTGAAAATATTTTTATTAGTGAAATACAAAAAAGAAAAAAGAATTATTTTTTGAAACAACATAAAATAACATAATTAGTACACAAATATAAAGGAAGGAAAAAAAAGAAAGCAGAGAAACAATCCTAACAAAACACAATAACATGACATAACATAACAGAGATTACTAGGAAAAAAATCAAATAAAAAATAAAAATAAAAAACATAATACATAATATAGACCCTTATTTTAAAAAAAACCAGGTGTACAAGCAAAGCAAAACAAAAAGACAAAAGACTTCCCATCTATCGGTACTACTCTTCCATATTACACTCTTTGTAGTCCTCACAACGAATACATCCTCTTAATCAATGTTAACCCTGTTTTCCTATTAAAAGGAAAGTAGCTCTTACTGTACTATATATTAAACCCCAATACAGCTTAACAACTTAACATAATCAATAAAGGATTCCCATAGCTTCAAATATTTAATATGAGCAGTTTTTCCAAGCTCTTGCCCCTTTGCAGCTTACTACTTGTTAGGGAAGTAGTCTCTCTCTCTCTGGCTTTTCTTCGCAAACGAAGATTCAGGAAGGACTCACCCCGCGCTTTCTACAAGCACGCTGATGACTAAAAAGGCCAATCCGAGATAGACAAGTTCAGTTGAAGAAAGCACAGCAGAAGGTCTCCTTGGGTGATGTTTCTGGGTTGTGACTCTTTCTGCGTTGTCATTTCTCTTCAAGACTTGTTCGGCGTGAGTTCTCAAATAAGGCTGCAGCATTGTGGATAGTGCGTCTCCATGCCTCCCGATGTGAGGCCAGGGCGGACCATTGTTGGTTGTCAATTTGGCCGGGCCTAAGATGTTGTTTCAGGGAGTCCTTGTATCGCTTTTTTGGACCTGACCCATGGCGAGTTCACCGTAGAGTACTATTTTGGGGAGGCGATGGTCCTCCATCCTAGAAACATGCCCTGCCCAGCGCAGCTGTGTTCTCAGTATCATGGCCTCAATGCTGGTGATCCCTCCTTGCTCAAGGACAGCAACATTCGTCACATAGTCAGTCCAGTGTATATTTAGGATTGTGTGTAAACAGCGCTGATGGAAGCGTTCGAGGAGTCGTAAGTGGTGGCGATAGGTGACCCATGTTTCAGACCCATAAAGGAGAAACAGACCCATAAAGAAAGAAAAGTCCTTCCTCTGATCCTAATCATTAATCACCCCACCTTGACAATTTAAAATTATTCTAGAATGAGAACAGTAATATTATGGTTGGGATTGACCCACTTTTGGTGGGTACACTCCTATATAGTGTGGGGAGAGAAGGCACAAAACACCCTCCCAATATTCAGGATTGGCTTTTCTGCAAGCCTAAGCAGACTACCTCAAAAAGTGCTGGACCCTCCTTTGTTAAGAGTTTGCGGGGGGGTGGTGGTGTAGGGATTAGCTAGTAATTGAGAAACTCTATCTTGCAACCATGCAGACTGCCAGAACAATAGGAAACCAGGCCATGATTTCCTCAAATGAAGCATTATGAATACCAGTGGTATTAGATTTATGATATCTGCAGGACCTTGGCACATTGTGTTAGCTCCTATTGCTGCTCCTTCCCCTCACAGTGACAAAGCATGTTCTGCAAAGTATGTTGCCGTCATGTCACCGTACATCGCAAGTCATGAATTCAAAGGAAATCTGGGGCCATCAGGCTTACATCTTGCTGCCTTTCCTTTACTTCAGCACTTACTTCTTAACTCTCTAGAGGGCTACCTCAGCCTGTCCTGTGATATAAACAGGAAATAGGAACCCCACAGAGGATACACCTGCTGAAGAATTGGCAAGCCACAGCTGTGACTTTTAACCACTTCTCAAGTATAGAAACGGGAATCACCCCAGGGTGGTTACAGAGAAGTCTAAGCATGTGGCCTGTTAGCATATTTGTGGGTGGGGAGGGAAAAGGGCAAGGAGGGCAATCTTTCTTTCTCTTTTTTAGTCAGCTCAGCGGACTAGGGATGCTGAGCAAAATATTATTCATAACACACAAATGCTTGAACCTCTCTCGGTCTTTGATAACAAAATACACGTGCTGTACACAAATCTATCTATCTATCTGTCCAAAATTAGAGAGAGCAGGCAGATTTGGTAGTGCCTGCTCTCTAACACAATTAATAGGTAAACAAAGACTACAAAGACTATTGGTTTATTCAGCTAAGGAACTACTGAAAGTACTTTACATCTATTTTTACTTCAGAAAAACAGTTTCTGGCATACTACCTTTCTTTCCATGTTATGAAGGAAAACTGGTGGGAGGGAGGATGTAGGAAATACTAGTAATGAGGGTACTTTAAAATTTCTAATCCTCTTGGAACACCACACTCTGTAAGTTGCCTCAAATCAACAACCTTGCTAAGAAACTATCAAAATGAACAAAACAAAAACCACTGTGGATTGGGGTACTGGATTGGGGTACTAACTCAACTGGGGTAGCGGCACTAGTAGAGGAAGGTTCAACCCTTCTCCCACACACTGTTTTCCCATTTAAAAAACCTCCCCCTCCCTGGGTGCTAATTAGCCGTTCTACTGTCCCCAGTCTACCTCAGTCACATTCCTGTTTTTAATTTGGGAAATTTGGGGAAACTAATCAGGGATCTTTCTCATAACATATAAGAGTAAAAGAAGCAAAGGACTTTAAGTGAACTATAACTGATATATTATTTTGTCTAGTTTACCACTTTTCAGAAACCAATACAGACATTACATAACAAATCTACTATTAGGCAAATATTAACAAATACTTTATCAAAGAGAAGTTCTAGGAAACTGCTGTGCTGTACATTTCCTTCAGATGTTTCCATATTAAGTGAACTAACATATATGGCAAAACCATGAATGTTATGGCAAATCAAAACAGAAATCATAATACTAATAGAATACTACCAGCATTACGATGTTTGATCATTGTGTTTATGTGACAAGAGGACAGGAATAAACAGAAAATTTTTGTAGGACAGGAAAGTAAACTGTGGGCCCTGAAAAACGTGCACTGAATTAGTTCTGTTTAATTTATTCATAAATCAAGGTCAACAATGAAATAGCTAAGTTTGTAAACGGCACTGAATAGTAGAGAAGGAAAACCCCAGACATGATGTACAAACTGGTACAAAAGACTCCACTTAACATAAAAGTGATGTACTAAAAATGTCCATGTCAGCAGGTCTAAACTGGCTATAATCCAGAAGGTTGGGGGGAAGAGGTATTAGGAGAACAGTTGAAGAAAAAAAAAACTTCACTAAACATGACAGTTCAATAAGCTACAGCAGTTAGGAAAACAAAATTCACTACAGGTTGTGTATCCTTTATCCTAAAATACAGTATGACCCCCATATCCACAGGAGATATGTTCCTGGATTTACCATGGATACCAGAAATGGCAGATAATAGCAAACCCTATTAAAATGAATGACTTCCAGCCCAAGCATATCATAGAGTCATGCTGGAGGACCTAGAGATTCCTAGAGAGAACACTTCTCTAAGCATCTTCTAGGTCCTCCATTGCAACTCTATCAGCAGCTTCCAAAGGAAGTATGACACAAATCATGCTGTAGGACCTAGAAGATGCCTAGACAGACCAGGTTTTTGGACATGGGTAAGTGAATCCATGGGTACCAGTCCCACAGATATGGGGGTCATACTGTATTCCCTAAGCCAAAATTGTCCACATGTGTGGCTGAGATAGTGACACGTTTGCTTTCTGATGTTTCAATGTATACAAACTTTGTTTCATGCACAAAACTTTTTAAAAAATTGTGCATAAAATTACCTTCAGGCTATGTGTATAAGGTGTATATGAAACATATGAATTTCATGTTTAGACTTGGGTCCCATCTCCAAGATATCTCAATATGTACAGTATATGCAAGTACAGTAGGACTTCTGTATCCAGGCAACCAATATCCACTGTTTCAGTTATCCACGGGACACAAAATAGAACACATATCATAAAGTCTTCCTAGAAAATGCCTAGAGAGGCCTCCTCTCTAGGCATTTTCTAAGTCCTCTAAGGCAAATCTATGGTATTTTAAACTGGAAGTCCCATTATTTTCAATGGTGTTCACTATTATCCACAGTTTCTGGTATCTGTGTTAAGTCTGGGAACCGAACCCCCGCGGATACAGGGGTCCTACTGTATTCCAAAATCTGAAAAAATCTGAAATACGGAACACTTCTGGTCCCAAGCATTTTGGATAAGGGATACCCAACCTGTACTAATAATTACTACAAAGAGGATTAGAAATAAACAAACAAGTACTGAATCTGTTATCATAAATCCATATGTACAATACTTGTTGCCCCCCTTTAAAAAAAAACTCAGTCAGAAAAGGATCATTGGCCATAGAACTGGAAACGGTTCTTTTTTAGCTTAAAAATATAACTCAAGGAGAACATAGGTTGGTCTATACAATTAAGAGACAGCATAAGAGACATTGTTGTCCTGTAATATCAATATTAAGGGTAATCCAAGTGAAAATTATTGCTCTGTAACAACTGAATAGGAGCAGAGATACATTTTAAAGGGATTAAGCAAATTCATGGGACATCAGTCTATTAGTGACTATAGGCCCTGAAAGCCTTAAAAACCCAGTTTCCATGAGATACAAGGGGTATTCACACAACATCTGTCCCCTTTACAAAGGCAGGAAGGCAAACAGAATTGTTTCTGGTGGACATGCCCCCTCTACAATAACAAACCCACTAGCCATAGATGTGTATGTGTGAGACTCTTTCGTAAGACTACCAAGGTTTCTCTACTATGGAGGAAATTTACAAATGTAGATCTATGAATATGTAGGGATCCCTCACAGCGCCACTGGCACATACTTCAAGTCAGGCCACAGCCAGTAGGTACTCTTCACTCATCACATGAGAGACATTCCTTTGGACACCTTTACAGTCTCTGCCTGAGGACCATAAACAAAACTGGGAACAAGTATCTACCATGGCCAGGAAGATGGCCAGACAAGTGTTAAGAGAAGATGCTGGACCAGATGGAGCTGGAGCAGCATGGATATTTTTATGTAAACAAAGAAATCACAGGTACATGATAGACAGACATGTTGGTTCCATGATTTCCCAAGAAGCTGTAGCCTTCACAGACAAGAAAACTCTGCTTCAGTGCAACGTTCAATGTATTTATACTCAAAACTTTTCAGTCCACAAGCAGTCCCTCTTAATAAAAGATGGGTTGGGAGGGCAAGACTGTTCGTATTCCCTTCCGATAATATAAAGTAAGAAAAGACAATGTACTGGCTACAATGTACCAATATAATGTACACATAATACAATGGTGCATATAATGTACCACTGCACAATCTCAAGCAAAATGTAGTAGCCATTTTGTATGTTAGAAGCTAGTAAGTTTTTCCTTGTCAGGTAGTCTTTTCTATGGATAAAAGTTAAAGTTCTAAGAATTACAATGCTATACACTCAGGTTTAATGAACAGTGATATTCTATGTAAGTGTGGGGCCTTTAGAGAAGCAACCGGGGGGTGGGGCGGAGACCTTGATCAGGAGGTGAACTAACATTCCATAGGCTGCATAAGTTCCCCGTGTTACCAACTGATAATGAAATAAGGATGAGCACACTATACAGAAATAACTGCTACATAGACATACGCAAGCAATTAATGCAAATTACTGTCAAAAGTATTAGCAAATTAATAATTAAGATGAAAAGGGACAGTGTTATATAGCTCTTTTTGGCAAAAGTCACTGCTTAACAAAATTAAGTCTAACAGCTTCTCCATTGCATCTTAACAGCAATATAATCCACTGATCTTGGGCGGGGGGGGGGGGGAATCACCATACTTAAATATATCCTTTTCTTACCCCTTCCCACTTTCCTTCTTTACTGAACAGTCACTGACTAATTTTAACAAATTCAAAAGCTTGCTTGTTTCTTTACCATTTTTAGTCTTAATAAATGCTAATTGTAGACTCCCCCCCACCTTACTGGACTGACATGTATAGCTGACCAGATCATCGCCCATACAATTTCACCTAATGCTAATTTGTCAATCGAAGGCCTGATTCTGTGGGTCTTCCATACTGAACCCCCCACAAAATCTTAGTATGCACATTGGATCGAGTACATACTTGATCAGTTAAGCCAAATCAAATTCCAAGTAAGATGGAGACAGATGTCTTAACAAAGTCACCACTGCAATTAACATAAATATACATACCACGCAAATACAAAGCCATATGTATCCACAACAATAAGAACACAAGAACCATGCTGGATCAGACCAAAGACTTACCAAGCTAAGCATTCCATTCAAACAGTGGCCAGCCTGTTACCCACTAGAACCCGGAAGGATGACATGAGATGCATACTGCATCTTGTGTTTTCCAACCAGTATTATCCAGGGGCACATTGCCTCTGATATGGGAGGTACAGCTACAGTGGGCCCTTGATATCCACTGGGCTTTAGTTCCAAGACCCCCCATGAATATCAAAATCCGTGGATGCTCAAGTCCTCTTATATATACTGTAAAGGCATAGAAAAATAGTGTCCCTTATATAAAATGGCAAAATTAATGTTTCCTTTTTGGAGGGTTTTGGGGGTTGTGGAAATATTTTCAAGCCATGGATGGTTGAATCCGTGGGTGTAGAATCTGTGGTTATGGAGGACTAACTGTATATTGACTAATAGCCACTGATAATTCTAAATTCATAGGTTTATTAATGCATGTCTAATAATGTTAAGAAGGAATAAGTGGTGATTTGTAGCACAGTACAGTGAAATATTATGGAAAGCACATAAAACAGAAAAACAGCATGTAAGAACTGCATGCAAGAGGTATTTTTAACCGTACAGTACTACAAATGTAGGAACCCTAGTTCTTGGCTTTCTGATTCTCAAGGGTTTAATTGTCTTTTTATAGAATTAAATTGATACATATCAAATGTGGGTGTGTATCGAATGACAATGCACACACAAGACGTATACATGCACAACTACTGGCACCAAGGTACTAAGAGGGTGTGTTGCATTCTTATCTTTGAAAAACTGCCAGAGAGCTTGGGCAGGTCAAATAACTTGCTCAGATTCTATTCCACCCACAGCCTGCAGAACTATTTCACAGGAGAGATTAAATATTTTGATTCATTACACCTTATAAAGCATTTAGGAATTCTGACTTAAGAGTCAGTGCTGCAACTTAATTTTTTTCAAGATAATGCCTAGAAGAAAATTGAGCAGCTTTGCAGGGTTGAGGGTCACATCTTCACCCCCAGTACCAGCTGTAAGCCACAAGAGGCCTGGAAAAGGACAGATAGGAGGGAGACCCACCTGATTTGGGAGCTTGGGCTAGAAGATTAACTCTCCCTCCCCAGTGGAAAATCTACTGCTCCTGGAGGCCTTAAGGGGTGGCTTTTATTACTATTTTTAACTGCCAAGAGGGCCAACAAGGAGGGCCCTGAGCTACAAAAATATCCTTGGTGCCAAATGTGGCCTTTGGCCCACATTTTACCTACTTCTGGTCTTAAAAGAATAGGCAGGCTTCCATGGCAGGGCTTTCTCCCTCCTTTTCTAAACTTTGGAAAGCCAAGATTCAATATACCATATCTTCCCTCATGATGAATCTCCTTCCTTTCAGTACCTCACATGCCCCTGAAAGGTTAGGAACAGTTACTCTAAGTACTGTCAAGTACAAACCATAGTAGGTACTATGGTGTGTTTTTACAAGTAAGAGCTAGCCTCAGTAAAGGAATGCAAAAGTCAACACTCTGTGTTATCTAAAAGGGAGCGGTGTTTACCTTCAGGAAAGCCACATCCTTCAGCAATTACTTTCCTTAATAACCTACCACTTTCACATCATCATTGTAGGGTTGTTCCAAACCACTGCATCAAGGGGGGATTTAGTCACATCATAATTACTGCTTATAGTGCATGGCGATAAAAGCTGAAAACCTGCTTGTAATCCCTAGTGGGAGAGGATTTAAAATGGTAGAACATCACAGGTATAATCTTAAAATGAATGTATACATGAATTCAAACTGAAACGATGCTGAATTTCTTTCATGTAGGCAAACATTTAAACATTCATTTTTTGCTGCTCACACCAAGATCTCTAGCTGATCCTGGGGAATCACTTCATGATCTTTACCTCTAACATTTCTGAAAGGTGAGGCCACATGTTAAAGACATTTATGCAAAGTTAGCTGTTGTATTTTATGCAAATATGCACTTAGTGGAGGCACAGAAAGTGAGACTACATTTCAAAGCGATGAAGCAGGAGGAGGACACTGAGGATGATTTATACATTACCATCAGTGTACTGTACATGACACTTTATAGAGTAGCTTTAGCAAAAGAAGAAAGCTTCCCAAAGATCTTACCATCATTTTTTTCCAGACAAAGAAAAAGAAAATGAAAGAAAGGACAATAGAGGAAGAGTGCAAGCAAATGCAGTGCCATATTCTTCCACTTCGTTTCAATAAAGGAGATGAACTTTAAAACCACATTCTAAATTCATTGAGTATGCATGATATTCATGTTTTGAAGTTCAGGAATTGGGTAAGCAACCCACCCTGGATGGATTGCACTCCCTCTGTAGGAACAGGTGTGTAACTTGGGAGTACTCCTAGACCCATCTCTGTCACTTGAGGCCCAAGTGAACTCTGTGGCTTCAAGTACATCAGCAACAGCCTTTCCTGAACAGAGATAACCTAACCACTGTAGTCCACATATTGGTAGCCTCCCAGTCAGACTACAGTAACATGCTCTGCATGAGGTTCCCCTTGAAGATGACTCAAGATACAGCTAGTGCAAAATGCAGCAGCAAAACTGTTGACCATACAGAGACAACGTGAGTACCACAACAGATAACTCTAGTCTTAAAGGAGCTGCACTCGCTGCCAAGTCACTTCTGGTCTGAATTCAAGGTGCTAGTGACTACATTTATAGCACTAAATGTCTTGGGACCTGAATACTTGAAGAAGCACCTCTCCCTATATATACCTGCCTGAGAATTGAGGTCTACAGGAGGGGCCTTCTTCTATGTCCCAAAGGGGGGGGGGGCAAGACAAAGGGGAAGCACATGGGTGAGGGCCTTCATGGCTGTGGCACCCTGATTGTGAAATGCCTTCCCCTTGAAGGCCCGACTGGCACCAAAGTTGGTTTCTTTCCAGCACCATGCCAAAACATGGCTGTTTATTAAAGCCTTTGGGGACTAACTTACTTCAAAATGTGTACCATTCATAAATTGTTTTACATTTTTCTAGCTTCGAAAGGTGTTCTACTGTGTTGTTTTGCATATTTTTATCTTGTTTAAATTATTTTGGCTTTAATTCGGAAGTGTTTTAAATTACTTGAAATTCTTCCCTGAGATCTCATGATGAATGGTGGGATATATATATTTTAATAAATAAAATAAATAAATGTTACTTGTAACCTGCTTAATGAAAAGTTCATAAATAAATAATTAAACTCATTAGGAGCTACATGTCCCTCCAATTCCAGAATATTTATCACAATTAAAAACTCACAATAAACAACAGTACAGTACAACCCCCATATCCGCAGGGGATACATTTCTGGACGTAACCACAGAAACATGGATAATAGCAAACCTTACTGAAATGAACAACTTCCAGCCCAAGCATACCATAGAGTCATGCAGGAGGTCCTGGACATTCCTAGAGAGAACACCTCCAGTGCAACTCTATGGTCAACTTCCAGTGGAAGCAACCATAGAATTATGCTGAAAGACCTAGAAAATGCCTAGAGAGAACATATTTTTTTTCAGACGCAGGTAAATGAAACCACAGGTACTAGTCCTGTGGATAGGGGGGTTGTACTGTACCTTCAATCCATGTAATAGGATTTACACTGAATAGCACTAGATATGCACTATATCTGAAGAGAATATACAATTCATTTAATTACTATATTACATGGAAAGGAAAGTGCAGCAGGGCTGAGGTTCCAAGTTCCTAGCACTGTACTACCATCCTTCAACAGTTCTGTCTTTTGCTTGTTCTTGCAGTAACTGAAAGGTTTCACCCAGAATAATGCTGACTTGGCTTGGTTCTCCCTCTTTCTCTCTCTGCTCCGTAAAAAAACAAAAATCTATGAGACTATCCATACTACACATGAAGTGATTTGTTACAATGTTAGTCCACATGGGGGGGAGGTGTTTTGGCTCTTCTCTGATTCGGCTTCCCAAGTAGAAGATTAAAGGCATGTGTGGCATATATTTCTCCCAATGAAAGCAGCATGTTGAACAGAGAGTTTAGGTCATTCTCAGGACTGACTGATTTTTACAGTTGGGCGGATCCTCCTACATTTCTAGACAAAGGTTTGCACTTCAGTTGCAATGGAGCAAATCTGAGCTTGCACTGATCCACAGGATGAAGACACCCACCATGTCACAGGCTTTCCCAGACCCAGAGACTGAATTATAATACTCTCCTATAACACTGTTCCTTAACTGTAGTCTTAACAGCTTAAGGAGAGACTCCTATCATAACTCTTTAAGAAACCGGAACAATATTTGGTTGTGATATATACTAGCTATGCTATATGTTTAGCCCAGATTAAAGTGTCATTAAACTCCAAAGCCATCTCAAGAATCAAACAAAGCAAAGCTTTGTGTTTTTGTTCCAGAATGCTAGTTGTAAGCAGCATGGAATTAGCATGCATATTTTGTAGAATTAAAAGCACCATAAGAAAGCAAGTCCACATTTTCTGACTTTTGAGATCAGGGAAAGCCAGAAAAAAGACAGGAGTACTCGGGTGTGGATTTTTGCTTGGAAGGACAGTGTTCAGTTCTGGCAGTTCATCATCTATAGATCAATGTTACAGTTGTAGATTTGGTAAGCCTAAAGTGTGCCCACCACTGGGTTACATTTTTGTGGGTAGTGGCACCTAGGCAATGTTGCAAGGAGCTATCTCTTTATTTCCATTAAAAAAAACCATTCTATTATCATTCACTTATTCAAGTAATTTATGCAGAGAACAACCATCACAAATCCACAGGAACCAGGTGGAAAACAAAATAACATGGATACATGTTTCACCTTTTGTACTATGAGAAAATAGGCAAATGCAGAAAGGGAGCTACACGTCAACATGAGCTCTGACCACTGGTAAACCAGCAGCATAGAGCCAGTCTGGAATTTCTCCAAACAATTAACAGTATCAGTTCTACTAATTACAGATGCAGCATAATTCATCCATAACAGTTGCTTTGTGTGAAGCAGAAAGATGGGTGGTTTCCTGGCTTTCCCAAATAGGACAAGCTCTCCCCTAAACAGAATCAGGCTATTGTAACAGCAAAAAGCATTGCCTTCCAACATTAGGGCATAACTTGGAAAGACAGTCAAGGTTGTGCTAGATCAGGAAGCAATGGCTCATTGTGAATACAAAACGAAGCAAAGCTATTCACCCCACTCAACATCCAGTTAGGGTGTGGGGGAGGAACCAAGGACTTCTGCAAGCAAAACAGCTAATTTGCATGCTCAGAAGCTGTTTCCTCACATAAATGCTGTCTTTTCTGAGCAATCATCACAAGTCCACAAATGCAAGGGTAAGGCTTTAAGCCAGGTTTTATCAGCAGCCCAACATTATAGACCACTGCTTTTATCTAACATGCACAGTGGCAGGTTTGATACAAATAGTTGTTGCCATTTTGTTGGGGGTGTGTGTCTTTTTTTCCTCTCTTCCTTTTTGTCTGGATCATAGAATCATAGAATCATAGAATTGCAGAGTTGGAAGAGACCACGAGGGCCATCCAGTCCAACTCCCTGCCACACAGGAAATCCTGATCAAAGCATCCCCGACAGATGGCAATCCAGCCTCTGTTTAAAGACCTCCAAGGAAGGAGACCCCACCCTTCCTTGCTCTGAGGGAGTGTGTTCCACTGCCGAACAGCTCTAACTGTCAAAAAGTTCCTCCTCATGTTGAGGTAGAATCTCTGTTCCTGGAGCTTGCACCCATTGTTCCGTGTTCCAGTCTCTGGAACAGCAGAAAACAAGCCTGCTCCATCCTCAGCGTGACATCCCTTCAAATACTTAAACAGGGCTATCATATCGCCTCTTAACCATCTTTTTTCCAGGCTAAACATACCCAGCTCCCTAAGTCTCTCCTCATAAGGCATCGTTTCCAGACCTTTCACCATTTTAGTTGCCCTTCTCTGGACACGCTCCAATTTGTCAATATCCTTTTTGAATTGTGGTGCCCAGAACTGGACACAGTATTTATTCTAAGTGAGGTCTGACCAAGGCAGAATAACTTGGAAAGACAGTCAAGTTTCATTGGATCAGTTTCATTGGAAGAGAAGTATGAATATCCCAAAACAGAACTGTAGTAGTTTTCCTCCAACAGAGATTATCTGATCTGCTTATTAATGCAGATGCTTTCAAAAACATTCTTGCCTTAACTGCATAGTATTTTTGCTTCCCTTGCTTCTTAAAAGAACAAATTGTTGCAAATCTTGGGTTTTGAGATTTGAAACAAACTATGATTTGCCATTTCATCCAAACATGGGAAACTGTAGTGGCTTTTGTACAAACCATAGCTATTTAACAAACCAAAGTATTACACCAGTGTCCTAGTTGATAAATGATGGTTTGTCCAACCCACAGTTTCCTATTTCACATGAAAGAGGAAACTGCACATTGTTACAAACCACAAACAGAAGCATAAAATTTCCTCTAGAATCATAGCATTGGAAGATACGACAAGGGTCATCCAGTCCAGCCCCCTGCCCTGCTGGAATACACAATCAAAGCATTCCTGACAGATGGCCATCCAGCCTCTATTTAAAAAACTCCAAAGGAGGAGACGCCACCACACTCCAAAGCAGCGAATTTCACTGTCAAACAGATCTTACTGTCAGGAAGTTCTTCCTAATGTTTAGGTGGAATCACTTTTCCTGTAGTTTGAGTCCATTGCTCCATGTCCTAGTCTCTGGAGCAGCAGAAAACAAGCTTGCTTCATCCTTTACTATGACATTCCCTTCAAATATTTAAACTTGGCTATCATATCACCTTCTAACCTTCTCCTCTCCAGGTTGAACATACTCAGCTCCCTAAGCTGCTCCTCATAGGGCATGGCTCCCAGACCTCCCACCGTTTTGGGTTGCCCTCCTCTGGACACGTTCCAGCTTGTCCATATCCTTCTGGAATTATGGTGCCCAGAACTGGACACAGTATTCCAGGTGAGGTCTGACCAAAGCAGAATTAGAGTGGCACTATTACTTCCCTTGTTCTAGACAGTACACTCCTTTTGATGAGTGTAGAATTGCACTGTCCCTTTCTTTCAACTTAATTAGATGACCGAACATTTTTGCATTATGGGAAAGAGAAATCCGTTTTGCTTTCTACTTTCTCTGTGTCATGCATAATTTTATATACTATCATGTTATTCTTCTCTTGTTGTTGTGTGCCTTTAAACTGACTCTGACTTATGATGACCCTATCATAGATTTTCTGGTCAACTTTTATTCAGAGGAGATTTGTCATTGCCTTCTTCTGAAATATAGCCTATAACACCTGGTATTCCTTGGTAGCCCCCCTCTGAAGTACTAACCAGGCCTAACCCTGCTTAGCTTCCAAGATCAGACAGGATCTGGTGATTTCAGGGTATTCAGGAAGATTTTATGTTCTTTTACTTGCTTTTCTTCTAAGCTAAAAAGCTCCAGGTCCTGTTACTTTCCTCAGAGGGGGCTTACACCAGCCCGTTTCATTTGGGTTGCCCTTTTCTGTTTCTTACCCAACTCTAAAATGTTCCTTTGGAGTTGTGATCAAAACTATATGCGAGTGTGATTGAACATAGATTTGTATAAAGGCATTACGCTACTGAATGTGTCTCATTCTAAGGTCTCCATAAGTCAAAGTTGACTTGATGGCAGTTAACAACATTACAATACTGGCAGTTTAATTTTTCCCCCAATGATATTAATAGACTTGTACAGTATATTTTATGAAGAGTGCCACAGAAATGGTTCAAAGAAATAAGCAAATGGTATATTTGTAAATAAGCTGTTCATTACAGTGGTCTCCTAGACTGTCATACCCAAAAGAAATCTGACCCTGTAAATGGCTGCCTTTGAATCTCCACAGTTGGAAGAGGTGATGCTATGAAACAATGTGTTTTGCCTTGCCCTAATCCTGATGAAAAGATGCCACTCTTAGATTAAAAAAAGAAAAGAACAAATGCAAATAGTTCACTTACTATCTGTACAGATACAACCTAACATCACTGAAATAAATGAAAGATTTTTGTGAACATTAGGTGTTCGCGATCAAACTGTTTTTAACTGTACCACACGTACTGTATACACTGGAACCAGAATATTATTTTTGCCAGCTGGATATCTACTAGCAAACAGTGCAAAATATAGGATACAAAGGCAAACTACTATATATGGTTTCCCGCCCTCTGATTAATTAAGGAAAAGGCTGTAATTTGTAGTGACTCATTCTTAATAATTATTATGTAGGCAAACCACATAATAAAATGAAGCATGTTATATAAGAGTATTTATGACTTACTTCAGAAAGGTGTTGTGAGGCTTAATTAATTAAGGCGCTTTGTAATGTTTGAACAAAACGTGCCTTCTATAGATGAGAACAATAACAATGGTTATGAGCCAGGGTGCACAGTCCAGACACTTTCAGATTTTTCATCCATTTATGCACAGATTTCAGATTTGTACCTAACTTTCTTTTTGTCAGACTGATTCTAATATGAACTAGAAAGCCAATTTGGAGGTAGAGTGGGAGCGAGGGAAGAAAGGAGGCATGTAGGACTATATCTGTCCTTATTGGCAACATATACTCTGGTTAATTTATATTGCACCTGTGTTGTGCAAAGAGCATGATATTCTTACTAGCTATATCCGGCATAACATACACTGTTATCTATACAGTTGTCCCTCCATATCCACAGATTTGGTATCCACGGATTTGGTATCCACAACTTTAAGTATTCACGGCTTGAAAATACTCTTTGAAAAATAATAATCCCAAAAGCAAGCCTTGATTTTGCCATCTTATATAAGGGATACCGTTTTGCTATGCCATTGCATATAATGGGACTTGAGTATTCACGGATTTTGGTATCCACGGGGGAGGGGGGTCCTAGAACCAAACCCCAGCGAATATGAAGGGACAACTGTATATATAAAACAGTTTGGTATGTTTCCATTCCCACTCTGCTGATTGGCCACTTAGGATACATGTCAAGGGTACGATCATTTAACGTATTAATATATAACCTTTCAAATCAACTATAATGGCATATGTTATGCTGGTACAGCTAATTTCATACCGAGAAGCCCTCCACCACTATGCAACTGCATGTACAGACACATACCACGCTACACAGAAACACACACACCACACACACACACCACATGCCAGGACATGAGAGCCCCTCTGCTGCCACCATGCAGTCGCAAATACACACACAGCGCTACACACACACACCATGCTACACAAACACACACCACAGACAGCAGGATGCAAGAGCCCCTCTGCCGCTGCCATGCAACCACGCATACACACACAGCACACTACACCCCGTCAATAAGAAGTGGCACATTTCTTGTGCCTGTAGCATGGAGGAAGCATGGGGGAAGGTCGCGAGGAAGATGGCGTTGTCCGAAACGGAGTGCTTTAAGCGGGACTACGCCTTCCTTCTCCCAACCTCTGCAAGGTTGTTTTTTTTCTCGTTTGAAAAAGTCCCATGTCTCTCATTCTAAATTTTCAAAGGACTGGGTGAGGTGATGCAGGTCTTTCTGATCTTTACAGTGGTCAGTTAGCGTTGATGTGTGAAAGCAATACATCGGCTTACTAAAAATCAGTTTCCCCGAGTTCAAAACTCTCTCTGAAAAGATCCTGTTTTGTTATATGCCCAGTTGGAAGAACTCTTGTATTAATATATGTGTTCATACCTCTGCTAATGGATTGGAATTTGTAAATATAATTCAATCCAGCTGTTTCTCTTTCTAGTCTGCTTTTGTAATTTCTTTGTTCTGTAAAACTGTAAATCCCTTACTGTATGTCCAGGAAGGCTGAAATATTCTGCAACTAGTTTTGAGGTCCTCTCCATTGACGCCCCCTTGTCGTGGGAGAGAGGCTTGCGTACCCTAATGATGTTTTGAGCTATGCTGGCGGTGGCATAATAGCCACTGGTAGGGTCTCCCATGCCAGACAGGTCAAAACCGAAGGGTCTGACAAAGAGCGTCCAAGAGCGTCAAAGGGCAGGATGGGCTCTCCAGCCTTGTGGCAACCGTCCTAGGAGAAGGAAAACTCCAATCCCAAACCCGGGCAGATGGTGCTCGTCCAACCCTGTAAGGTCAACCATCTAAGAGAAGGAAACTCTAATCAAACCTACGGCCTGAGGACCTCACTGCCACGTCCATGCTTGCAAGGCCACGGCAGATGAATCTCTGGTTTAAAGGGTGAGGCCAGTTCTGTGCACGCTGCGCTCCACCAGAAAAATCCATTGCACAGGCTCGAAGGACAAATCCATTTCCAAAAAAGCCCTTTAGCGACTGGCGAGGGACGAAACCGGCAGGTGTAAAGATGCACTGGAAGCCGCAGCCCCAACCCTGCATGCAGGCGGTTCAGGACATTGGTCGCTCAAGCCTGACCCGGGAGATGACAGTCTTGTTCGGCAGCATTCTGAACGACCAAGCAGCCTTTTTTAAGGAGAGCACTGCTTGCTCCACATGGAGAGGGGCCTAGAAAAGGTGGCCTAAAGAAAGCTCATCCCCAACTACCTGGTTGGCTAGCCGCGGCCAACGGGAATCTTCTGATGCGGTCAAACCAAGGCAAAGAAACAAAGGCACACACCGGCCTCCAAAGGTGTAAATAAACTGACACTTGCATGCTGGAACATCAGAACCATGCAAGACTCTGAAGATAGTGGACGGCCTGAGCATCGTTCTGCCCTAATAGCCCTTGAACTATCACGGCTTAATATTGACATCGCTGCTCTTAGTGAAGTTCGCTTCCATGAGGAAGGCAGCCTTAAAGAACATGGCGCCGGCTACACACTTTACTGGTCTGGCAAACCCAAAACCGAAAAACATCTGTCAGGAGTAGGCTTTATGATTAAAAACTCCATTGCCTCCAAACTCGAAACCTTGCCAACAGGACACTCTGATCGCATTATTTCCTTACGCCTCCCACATGTTGTTCTCTTTAGTATATATGCCCCAACTATGCAAGCTGACCCTGTAGAGAAAGACAAATTCTACACAGACCTACGCCAACTCATACAAAAAGTCCCTGTAGAAGATAAAATTATTATCCTTGGTGACTTCAACGCCAGAGTAGGAAAGAACTCCGAAGCCTGGAAAGGTGTCTTAGGCAAGCATGGTGTTGGAAATTGCAATGATAACGGACGCCTCCTGCTAGAGTTCTGTGCAGAACAACAGCTGACTATTACAAACACAATCTTTCAGCAGAAAGATAGCTTGAAGACAACCTGGATGCATCCCCGATCCAAACATTGGCACCTCATTGACTACGTTCTAGTCCGTCAGAGAGACATTCGTGATGTCCGTCATACCCGAGTGATGCCCAGTGCAGAATGCCAAACAGATCATCGCCTTGTCAGATGTAAACTAAATCTTCATCTTAAGTTCAAACCTAAGAGGGGTGGCATCTTAAAGAAGAGACTCCAAGTCAACAATCTTCAACAAGCTACCATGAGAGACAACTTCCAGGCAAATCTACAAACGAAACTTGAAGACCACCCTACAGATCCTTCTCCTACAGTGCTTTGGCAACATATCAAAAACAGTATCCTCCAGTCTGCAGAAGAATCCCTCGGGTTCTCCCACAAGAAAAATCAAGACTGGTTTGATGAAAACAACCAAGAGATCCAGGAACTGTTGGCAAGGAAGAGAGCTGCTCACCAGGCATACCTCGCCCAGCCAACCTGTCATGTAAGAAAAGCAGCTTTCCGCCTCACATGTAGCAAACTACAACAAAAACTCCGAGACATGCAGAACAAGTGGTGGATCAGTATAGCAGAAAAGACACAACGCTGTGCAGATCTGGGTGATCATAGAGGATTTTATGAAGCTCTTAAAGCAGTGTTTGGACCTACTTATCAGGTCCAAAGCTCCTTATACAGTACAGATGGTCAAATATTAATTACTGATAAAGCCTCCATCCTAAATCGTTGGGCTGAACATTTTCAAAGTCTCTTTAGCGCCAACCGAGTAGTCCAAGCCTCAGCTATCCAAGATATGATACAAAAACCAATGAAAAATGAATTGGACATAGCTCCCACTTTGGAAGAGACCTTTAAGGCCATACAGCAGATGAAAAACGGCAAGGCAGCTGGGATTGATGGAATCCCACCTGAAGTTTGGAAACACGGAGGTCATGCACTCCACGAAAAATTCCACGAATTCCTTGTGAATTGCTGGGAAAAAGGGGAACTGCCATCAGACCTCCGAGATGCAGTCATCATCACCCTGTACAAGAAAAAAGGAGCAAAATCCGACTGCTCAAACTATCGAGGCATAACACTGCTCTCTATTGCTGGAAAAATCCTTGCAAGGATACTCCTGAACAGGTTAGTTCCTGCTATTGCAGAAGAACTTCTCCCTGAAAGCCAATGTGGCTTCAGAGCCAATAGGAGCACTACAGACATGGTATTTGCCCTTAGGCAACTGCAAGAAAAATGTAGGGAGCAGAACAAGGGTCTCTATGTAACATTTGTCGACCTCACCAAAGCCTTTGACACTGTAAGTAGAAAAGGTCTGTGGCAGATCCTGGAAAAACTAGGATGTCCCCCCAAATTCCTTAAAATGATTATCTTGCTACACGAGGGCCAGCGTGGTCAAGTCAGATATGGCGATGCTCTTTCAGAGCCCTTTCTAATAACGAATGGAGTGAAGCAAGGTTGTGTTCTTGCACCAACTTTATTTACAATCTTCTTTAGCATGATGCTCCAAAGGGCTATGGCAGAGCTTGAAGAAGACGACGGCATCTATATACGCTACCGTACTGATGGTAGCTTGTTTAACTTAAGCCGTCTGAGGGCTCACACTAAGACTCTAAACTATCTAGTCCGTGAGCTGCTCTTCGCCGATGATGCTGCCCTTGTTGCCCACACAGAAGGAGCTCTGCAGCGCCTAACATCCTGCTTTGCAACAGCTGCAGAGCTGTTTGGGCTAGAAGTCAACCTGAAGAAAACAGAAGTTCTTTACCAGCCTGCACCACAGGACGAACACCACCATCCCCACATTGCCGTCGGCAAATCAGTGCTCAAGTCCGTTCAGCAGTTCACCTACCTGGGAAGCATCATCTCCTCAGATGCCAAGATTGACAAAGAGATCGATCACAGATTAGCAAAGGCATATAGTGCATTTGGAAGACTTCACAAAAGAGTCTGGAGCAATAAACACCTGAGGCAAAGCACAAAAATCAGTGTGTATAGAGCCATTGTACTGTCTATCCTCCTTTATGGATCTGAAACATGGGTCACCTATCGCCACCACCTACGACTCCTCGAGCGCTTTCATCAGCGCTGTCTACGCACAATCCTAAATATACACTGGACTGACTATGTGACGAATGTTGCTGTCCTTGAGCAAGCAGGGATCACCAGCATTGAGGCCATGATATTGAGAACACAGCTGCGCTGGGCAGGGCACGTTTCTAGGATGGAGGACCATCGCCTCCCAAAAATACTACTCTACGGTGAGCTCGCCACGGGTCAGCGTAAGAGGGGCGCTCCAAAAAAGCGATACAAAGACTCCCTGAAACAACATCTCAGGCTTGGCCAAATTGATCACCAACAGTGGTCCGCCCTGGCCTCACATCGGGAGGCATGGAGACGCACTATCCACAATGCTGCAGCCTTATTTGAGAACTCACGACGAACAAGTCTTGAAGAGAAACGACAACGCAGAAAGAATCACAACCCAAAAACATCACCCAAGGAGACCTTCTGCTGTGCTTTTTGCAACCGGACTTGTTTATCTCGGATTGGCCTTTTTAGTCATCAGCGCGCTTGCAGAAAGCGCGGGATGAGTCCTTCCTGAATCTTCGTTTGCGAAGAAAAGCCAGAGAGAGAGAGTTTTGAGGTATTGGCATTTCTAATGTCAAATTGGTGGTCATTAATCCTTTTGTGTAGAGATTGTCCTGTTTGTCCAATGTAGAGTGTAGAGGGGCACTGCTGGCATAGGATGGCATATATCATGTTGGAGGAAGAGCTAAGTAAATGCACCTCTGATGTTATAGGTGATGTTATTGGATCCTTTAATATTTCTCCAAGAGTAGATGTGGGGACATACTTGACACAAGAAAACTTCTAATTCCTCAAGAGGGTATCCTTCAAGTTCTTGTGTGGAAATTGGGATACTCTTTTGGAATGGTTATAAAGTTGTCTCTTGGAAACCAGCAGCCCAGAATCTCACCGGTTATTTCAAATAAAGACATGAAACCCAGCTTTCTCCTACTTCCTTGGCGCACTCCCAGCAATCTTTCAGTGATTGTCTCCGTTTCCTTCCCTACAGCAGGCTGTTGAATCTCCTTTCCTTGGGACAATTTTAGCCAGCCCCCCACCCTTTCCTTGAACGCCATGGCCCAACCTTCTCTGAACTCCTCTACAGTTAACCACTTCTGTGTTAAACCTACTGCTCACCTTATTGCTCCATCTAAGATCCCTGTGTTTTTTTTTAAGCTTCTGCAGCTTTTTGGACATTCTCTTTACTTGGGGCTGCTTTCTGGAATTTTTCTTCTTAACTATGTCCTTCTGCCAATAAATAAACATCTGTATAGCACCTCTGAATATTGCAAATGCCTCAAATGCCTTGTTTTATTAAACTTTATGTTGTGGGATTGCCTTCCATGGGAGGCTCAATTGTGCCCCCCTCCCCCATCCGCTCAGTTTCTACCGGCAAGGAAAGACCTTTTTATTTACTCAGGCTCTTGGCTCTTTATTTACTATTACAGAAGGATCTTTTAATGGCTTATGTCCTTTTTACTATGTTTTAATTAAGTATTTTTAAATAGTACTGTTTTAATGCTTTTTAAAACTTTTGTATCAAATGGGTTTTAACTGTACTTTGTTTGAATTTGTTGAGTCCTGTATTGGGTGAAAGGTGGGGTATAAATTAAATCAATCCATCAAATCAATCTGCACAACCACGGTACATAAGAACTAAGCTGGCAGAAGTTTGTCTGTGGGCACTTAGAGCTGCATCTTGGACTAGAATCTCCTTGATTTATAGCTCATTCTTTTAGATATCAGTTCTGTCCTTTCTGTGAACAACAATCTTCTCCCCTCCCAAGGCTCTCTTTAAAGCATTTGTTAGCATGACCTTTGATTTATCTCATATCAGCTGCCCCTTCCCTATCTGCCTCTGAGACATTCAGAATAATAATTTCATGACTACACAGAACCTGCCCAAGGTTTGAGGAGGGGTTAGGTGTTTAAGCAACAGCACATTTTTAGCCTATTATAAGGACAGAATTTTTGAAATTTTTGCAATGTAGAATGTTTTACTTCTACATTTGCAACTGGTTGTATTTCACTGGGCCCTGAGCAGACAGATTCTGTAGTGAAAGTTATAGTCTGTAACACATCTTCTAAAACAAAGGTGGGAATTGTGTGGCCCTCCAAAACTTCTGTTAGCCCTAACCAGCACAGCCAATTGTGATGGATACTAGAAGTTTCATTCAGCAACAGCTGGAGGACCATATGAATCTTGCCTCTCTTCTGAAATAACAAAAGCAAGAACCATAACTCCTAATCAAGGACTGAACTGCAGAGAAAATTAAACCTTTTCCCTACAGGGCAAAATATGAATTTGTCTTTTGCAACCAGGCAGAAATTATGTCTTATAAAATAAGCAGCTTTCTGAATAATATGTTCATTCCATGCATAGTTGTTTTGGTGTAGGTCTTGCTGTGCCATTTGGCAACAGTCCTGGAAAAGGCATAGCCTGATCAAAGCACAAGAGGAAATCTGTGAAGGCTTGTTTTAACAGGGTGAGATGGTTCTTTCCAAACCCATTCCATCATACAGTTCTGTACACCTGCATCTTGGGCCAGTTCTACAAGAATATGGAAACGAACTGACTTGTTTTGAGTGATCTTCTTGACTACTCAGAGTACATTGATTGAGACTGCAATGCTATATGCACTTGCCTGGGGAGAAGTTTTACCAAAGACAGTGTTTCTTACTACTAATTAGGCATAGGACTGTGCAAAGCTTTGCTTTCCTCCCTCCTATAATAACTTCTTGTCTATTTTCTCTGTGCTCTGACTCTTACTGCCAGCACGTGTTTGGGGGGTTAGTAACAGAATGACAAAGAAGAATCAATAAGAAACATGAGAATATTTTATTACTCCAGGAGAGTGAGTCTTTTCTGAAAGACAAATCTGTACAGTCCACTTTCAGCAGTCCTGAAAATTAATGCCTGTTGATGGCACTCAGACATAAACAATAAGTGAAGCATGTTTTGATGGTTTTTTGTTGCTTCCAGAATATGGAGCAGTGAGTCCCAGAGCTGTTTATTTCTCCCTCTTCTTCTAAAAATTCTTTTTGGCATATCTTTATAAATGACTTGGATGAGGGAATAGAGGGCATTGTTATCAAGTCTGCAGATGACACCAAATTAGGAGGGGTAGCTAATAACCCAGAGGACAGGCTCAGAATTCAAAATGACCTTAATGGACTAGAAAGCTGGGCCAAAACAAACAAAAGGAATTTCAATAGGGAGAAATGTAGGATACTACACTTGGGCAATAAAAATGAAATGCACAGCTACAGGATGGGTAACTCCTGGCTTGACGGCAGTGCATGCAAAAGGGATCTAGGAGTCTTAGTGTACCCCAAGCTGAACATGGCACCCTCCCTACTTTCTTTTTTGCAGACTTTTCTCTTTCAACAGGCATTTTATGAGTAATTGAGTAAGGCCCATCTTACTTAAACAATGTGCTGGATCTTACATACCCAAACAGTGCCTCTCCATTGACACCTCCTTGTCGTGGGAGAGAGGCTTGCGTACCCTAATGATGTTTTGAGCTATGCTGGCGGTGGCATAATAGCCACTCGTAGGGTCTCCCATGCCAGACAGGTCAAAACCGAAGGGTCTGACAAAGATCGTCAAAGGGCAGGATGGGCTCTCTAGCCTTGTGGCAACCGTCCTAGGAGAAGGAAAACTCTAATCCCAAACCCAGGCAGATGGTGCTCGTCCAACCCTGTAAGGTCAACCATCTAAGAGAAGGAAACTCTAATCAAACCTATGGCCCGAGGACCTCGCTGCTACCGTCCATGCTTCCAAGGCCACAGCAGATGAACCTTAGTTTAAAGGGTGAGGCCAGTTCTGTGCACGCTGCACGCCACCAGAAAAATCCATTGCACAGGCTCAAAGGATGATTAAAAACTCCATTGCCTCCAAACTCGAAACCTTGCCAACATGACACTCTGATTGCATTATTTCCTTACGCCTCCCACATGTTCTCTTTAGTATATATGTCCCCAACTATGCAAGCCGACCCTGTAGAGAACTCTACGGTGAACTCGCCATGGGTCAGCGTAAGAGGGGCACTCCAAAAAAGTGATACAAGGACTCCCTGAAACAACATCTCAGGCTTGGCCAAATTGATCACCAACAATGGTCCGCCCTGGCCTCACATCGGGAGGCATGGAGAAGCTCTATCCACAATGCTGCAGCCTTATTTGAGAACTCATGCCGAACAAGTCTTGAAGAGAAAAGACCACGCAGAAAGAATCACAACCCGGAAACATCACCCAAGGAGACCTTCTGCTGTGCTTTCTGCAACCGGACTTGTTTATCTCGGATTGGCCTTTTCAGTCATCAGCGTGCTTGCAGAAAGCGCAGGATGAGTCCTTCCTGAATCTTCGTTTGTGAAGAAAAGCCAGAGAGGGATCTTACTAATTGTTGTGTTGGAGTATGTGTGTGTGCATCTGTGAGTGTTTAATGATATATATTTTAATCTAATTTTAATATTTTTGATTGTTTACTCTTTTTAACTTTTGAATTTTGTGAACTGTTAACTATGTGTTTTTTAATTTGTTGCAAGCTGCTCTGCATACCAAACTAGGAAAAAGGCAGGATAGAAATAATAATACAGTTGTCCCTCTGTATCCATGGATTTGGTATCCATGGATTTAAGTATTCATGGCTTGAAAATATTCTTTAAAAATAATAATCCAAAAAGCAAACCTTGATTTTGCCATCTTATAGAAGGGACACCATTTTGCTATGCCATTGCATAGAATGGGACTTGAGTATTCATGGATTTTGGTATCCACGGGGGGTCCTGGAACCAAACCCCAGCAAATATGAAGGGACAACTGTAATGTATCATCATTATCATCATTACAGTCACAGGTAGCCTTGGTAGTTTGAAGCATCTTTTTTCAAGTTAGACTGATATACTAATTATTTGGTATACAAAACCTTGCAACAGTTATTCATATTCTGGCAACCTTCCATTTGGGATTATTGCAATACATTGTATGGACCTGCCTTTGAGAATGGTCCAGAAATGTCAGTTTGCATAAAGCACAGCAACCAAACTGTTAAATCATAACTGGGTGTTCATATTATGCAAGTACTTTGCCAACTGTACTAGTTGCTTTTCTGTTTCTGGGCCCAATTCAAAGTGCTGGTTTTCACCCCTGAAGCCCTAAAAAACGTGAGGCCAGATTACCTAAAGGACCTAAAGGAGCATCTCCTCCCACATTTTCAAATGTTCCTGCTTAATAAGATGAAGCAGATAACTACAGCGAGAGAAAGAGCTTTTTCAGTGGCATCACCATACTCCTGAAGGCTTACCGGCACCTGTGTTCCTGTCTTTTGAACACCAGGGGCCCATTCACACAATAATAATAATAATAATAATAATGTATTTATATCCCGCTCCTCTACGAAACGCAATTGGGGCAGCTTACAACATTTAAAATATACATCCAAAACCCTCCATCCCACCCACCCCCTTAAAATACTATTAGATAATTCAGAAATTAAAACACTCTTAAAAATACTACAATTAAACAGTAAACAGTGGCTATGGCAAAGTCAGGACAAATTAGATTCTTCTTTTCTGATGGCCGGGTATCTATTCAGGAAAGGCCTGCTGGAAGAGATCCGTCTTAAGAGCTTTTAAAAAGCTATTTAGGGTGGTAATGTGATGGATCTCATCCGGCAGACCATTCCATAGTCTGAGTGCAATAGCCGAAAAGGTCCTCTTGGAGGTCGTAGAAAGCCTAGTTTTTAAAGGTTGTAGCAAATTCCTCCCAGAGGACCTGGGTGAACAGAAAGGAGGCGGTCCCGAAGATAGGTTGGACCCAAGCCATTTAGGGCTTTAAAGGTAATAACTAACACCTTGTACTAGACCCAGAAACTGATGGGCAGCCGGGGAAGTGATCTTAAGATCGGTGTGATATGGTCTCTTCTGGATGTACCCGAGACCAGCCTGGCTGCCATATTCTGTACTAATTGAAGTTTCCGGACTAAGCACGAGGGTAGCCCCATGTAGAGTGCATTACAGAAATCAAGACGGGAGGTTACCAGAGCATGTACCACGGTCTCAAGGTCCCCGACTTCCAGGAAAGGGCGCAGTTGGCGTATCAGCCAAAGCTGATAACAGGCACTCCTGACCATCGCATTTACCTGATTCGTCATCTGGAGCGACGAGTCCAGGAGTACCCCCAGACTGCGGACACATTCCATGGAGGAGAGTGTGACCCCATCCAGGACTGGAGGTTGTATCCTAATGCCTGGGTTCGGGGCTGCTACTGTGAATACCTCCGTTTTGTCTGGATTCAACTTCAATTTGTTTTCCCTCATCCAGTCCATTACTGCCCTAAGACAATCATTAAGAGAAGAGACACCATCTGAAGTCAGAGCTGAAAACCGAGACATGGAGAAATATATCTGGGTGTCATCAGCATACTGATAACATCCCACCCCATGCCTCCGGATGATCTCTTCCAGAGGCTTTGTATATATATATAGAATAGCATTAGGGACAGGATGGCATCTTGTGGGATGCCACAATTAAGCTCTTTCCTTGCAGAGTGACTGTCCCCGAGCGTCACCCTCTGGAATTTACCTGAGAGGAAGGAGCGGAACCACTGCAGCTCAGTGCCTCTGATTCCTAACCTTCTCAGGTGATCCAAGAGGATGTCATGATCTATTGTATCAAAAGTCGCTGAGAGATCCAATAGCATCAACAGGGTCACACTACCCCTGTCGGTGCTCAGGCAAAGGTCATCAGCTAAAGCAACCATGATGGGCTCAATTCCAAATCCCATCCTAAAGCCAGTTTGAAATGGATCTAGATAATCGATTTTTTCCAAGACAGCTTGGAGTTGAAGAGCAATCACCCTCTCGATCACCTTACTCAAAAAAGGTAATAAAGAGACTGGCCTGTAGTTCTTCATATCCAGAGGGTCAAGGGAAGGTCTTTTTAGGAGCGGTCTAACTGCTGCTTCCTTCAAGCAAGATGGAACATGACCTTCCCTAAGGGATGCATTGATGATGTCCCTGAGGAACATCATCCTCAAGGCATCATTCCCCTGGACGGCCAGACACCAAGGGCAAGTGTCAAGGGGGCAGGTAGTCTGCCTCACTCTACCAAGGAGCTTGTCCACATCATCAGTACTTACAGATTGAAACTGATCCAGTATAACCTCATTAATTGAATCTGCTACAACCCCGGTGTCCAAGTTGGCTCTTATCTGAGAGATTTTGTCTGCAAAGAAGTTGTTAAATGCATCACAGCAGGCCTTTGGCGGATTTAGTAATGGGTTTTGCACAGGTGGAACCTGTGTCAGTTCCCTCACCACCGTAAACACCTCTGCCGGGCGAGACTCTGCAGATGCAATATGTGCAGAAGAGAAAGATTTCCTCGCTGCACGTGTTGCCTCTCTATAGGAACGAAGAAACTTCCTATGACGAGTCCTGTCAGATAAGAGTCGGGGGTTTTGCAAGACACATTCTAGTCATTGTCCAACCCGCTTCATATTCCTAAGTTCTTCAGTATACCATGGTTGGCAATTAGAAGCGCCACTATGCAATTAAAGCGCTATTATTCCACTTTAACTGCCATGATTATGGCCTATGGACTCCTCAGATTTACAGTTCAGTTTAGTGCTTCAACAAACTACAAAGCCCAGGATTCCATAGGATCAGACAATGGCATGGAACAATAGCACTATAATTGATAAAATCCCGCCCCATGCCTCTGGAAGATCTCTCCCAGCAGCTTCATATATATATATATATATATATATATATATATATATATATATATATAAAGAATAGCATCGGGGACAGGATGGCGCCTTGTGGGATGCCACAATTAAGCTCTTTCCTTGCTGAGAGACTGTCCCCAAGCACACCCTACTTGAGTATGAAAGAGTCCTCTATCTTTTTATGCTCCCAGGCATTTAAAAAGTTGTTTGAGTGCTTTTCATTCTTTCCCTGACTTATCTTTGCTATTGTTTTTACTATGTGTTGCACTGTTTCCATGCCCTGCTTTTTTTGGTGTTTTTATTCTGCGTTGTTTTCATTAACATTGTTTTACTGTGGTTTTATACTTTATGGCTACACATTTAGCTATTCACTGACTAGAGAACTTTGGTTATTATTAAAAAAATCCCCCCCCCGCTCCAAATGCAGGCTGTAAGAAACTTTCTGGATAAAAACTCTGTGGGGATATCTAAAATAGAGACATAAACTGGTTTAACAACGAAGCTAGGTTGTTACTGGTGGTGTGCTCATCTTTTGAGCTGTTGAGAAACAGACAGGAAGAAAGCATTAAGCCTGGCATTAAGTCAGGCAGAAAGTATTAAGCCTAGCATTAAATCAGGAATGAGACCATCACTGCTCTGCCAAGTAAGGGGAGGGGCAGGGTTAGTGGGGACAATACATTTTGACTGGCCTGATCACTCTGTTCAGGAAACCTTAGGAACTACATTTCTGCTATATGGCTAGAAATCTCTTAAATACATACAGCCTGATTGTTGTTGTTGTTGTTGTTGTTGACCTGGTGAGTTTTGTCAGCGCTTTTTTCAAGGGGAAAAGAATTTTGCACTGTCATACTTGATGTTATCAGCTTATGTTTCGCTGGAATCCCTTGATTCCTTTGGCGGGGTAATGCTACTTAAACTGGGTACAGAACTAAGATTTGTTTATACTTCAGGTGTACTTCACAACATCTGACAAAAAGGAGGAGGAGGAGGAGTTCATTCCTTTTGTTTTACTCCGTTTGAAATAAATAATGTGCCTACAGGCTTCACGTTCACAATTCCCTATAGTTTCCTACTACAGGTTCCCCCCACTTTCTGACAACTCCCTCTTTCAGTGCCTGCAAATTACAGACAAGCTTCATTCATTTGTCAGGGGTACCTCTCTTTTGTCAGTTTTTCTTGCCTATGTGTCTCAGTGGTCAAAATGCATTTGGAAGCTTTAAAAATCCTGGGTTCCACTTTTCAACTGATTCTACTTTTTGACACTTCTACAGTCCCTAACCCATCAGATAAGTAGGGGCTTCCTGTAATATTTTCAGGAACGGATAACTAACTGGCCCAAAGGATAACAGGTCACATAACGAAGTATGTACTGGCACTTAAGCATTTGTGATGGCTACAAAAACAGGCACAATCTAACTGTTAGGCCAAACTAGAGTAGACCCACTGAGTAAATGAGATTTACGTCACTGCTGAATGGCAAGCCAACAATAGAGCCTAGAAACCTGATTTAAACCAGAGATGGAAATCATGCAGCCTTCCAAATGTTGTTAGACTGCAAGTCCCAGCAACCCAAGCCAGTGTGGCCAAAGACAAGGAATTCTGGGAGTTGCAAACCAACAATATCTGGAGCACTACATGATTCCCACACATGGTTTAGGCTGCAGATACCAGAAATTGTTGTGCAGGTCATAAGTCAATACAAGAGCATATAGATAGCAGGACATTCAGTTGCAATTAGAGTAGACCAGAGAAAGAGAAAGAGAAGGGGTTTTGTGAGATGAAACAGACTTGTGATCATGGGGGTTTGGAAAGCTGAGCATATACAGTTGCCCCTCCACATTCGCGAACTCAGCATTCGCGGTTTTAATTATTCGCGGTTTTGGGAGGGCCCCCCCGGGCCCCCCCAAAACCGCGAAAAGGGGCCTCCGGAGGCCCCTTGAAAGCCCTGGGAAGGAGCGGAGAGGGCCGGGGAGGCGTTCACAGGGCCTTTGGAGACACTCCAGAGGCCCTGTGAAGGCCTGGGGCGGGTGGGGGGAGGCCGCGGAGGCCTTCACGGAGCCTTCGAAGGCTCCGTGAAGGCCCCGGGGAGGGAGGGGGGAGGCCTTTACGGAGCCTTGGAAGGCTCCGTGAAGGCCTGGGGAGGGTGGGGGAGGCCACGGAGGCCTTCACGGAGCCTTGAAAGGCTCCTTGAAGGCCCTGGGGAGGGAGGGTGGAGGGTGGGGGGAGGCCTTCACGGAGCCTTGGAAGGCTCGGTGAAGGCCTGGGGAGGGTGGGGGGAGTCCGCGGGGGCCTTCACGGAGCCTAGAAAGGCTCCGTGAAGGCCCCGGGGAGGGAGGAGGGAGGATGGGGGGAGGCCTTCACGGAGCCTTGGAAGGCTCCGTGAAGGCCTGGGGAGGGTGGGGGGAGGCCGCAGAGGCCTTCACAGAGCCTACGAAGGCTCCGTGAAGGCCCCGGGGAGGGAGGGGGGAGGGTTGCAGAGTGGCACAGGGTGGGGGGAGGGCAATCAATATTCGCGGTTTTTTGACATTCGCGGGGGTCCGTGGAACCTAACCCCCGCGAATGTCAAGGGACAACTGTACTGTACAAAGAAACAAATTTGCAAAGATGACCTGTAAGTGGTTCTCTGACATAACAGAGGCTTCATATGCAGGCAAAAAACCTGAGAATAGCTCTTCTTCATCATCATTATAATTTCATCCATGCACATGGATATAGATCAAAGTTTGGGAGAATATGCCTAGATTTCAGACCTGCTAGTCAAGGATGGCAAGATGATTCATACTGCTGTTTTGCTATTCTCATGCATGAGTCACACAGGCATGGGTCAAAAGATCATGAGGGAAAGACACTTCTGCTTACATATTGGTGTAGGTGTGGAAAGGAAAGATGAGCCAATGTCCTAAGTTTGCAATTCCCTGTGTCTTCCAAAACATTAGGAGGGGGAGGGAACAATCAAGGGACAGCACAGTAAGGTTTTCAATGGAACTGAGAGAATGAAAACTAAGTTCCTACACACATACAGAGGAACTACCTTCTGTGTTCACAACAGGATCCACTGGCTTTTCTTTTTTTAAAAAAAATCCAAGTTATACTATGTAAAACCAACCTCTCTCCTGAAGATAACAACTGCCTTTTTAACAAATATTCTCAGCTATGAACAGGACAGTTTCCAATTGACTAAATAGCTGTGACTTCTGTTCAAAGAACCACCACTCTTCTGCCTCAAGTTTTCATTGGCGTGTAATTTTCTTAGGTTCAGTTTCTATGTGCTCAGGAACAGGACTTTTTAAATAAGGCAATAAGGTATGTTTATATAGATTAGAAGCTCTGACAATGAAGCCCTGGCACTTAACTGTTGCCCCAATACAAAGAAATAAAACTATAATTTATAATCATAAAGCAAACACTACCCAGCTATCTTACATATTAGATTGGTAGGCACACAAGCAGACAGGTGGTTTCTCAGAAATATTAGACTGCTGAAGAGTCAGAGCTCATAAATTAACACTGGAAAAGAACAGGACCACAGTTTAAACAGTCTGTTCTACAAATGATGGATCAATAATAGCAACCCCCGGCTCATTTCATAGGTTGGTGCCTTATTTGAGAACTCACACCAAACAAGTCTTGAAGAGAAACGACAACGCAGAAAGAATCACAACCCGGAAACATCACCCAAGGAAACCTTCTGCTGTGCTTTCTGCAACCGGACTTGTTTATCTCGGATTGGCCTTTTTAGTCATCAGTGCGCTTGCAGAAAGTGCGGGATGAGTCCTTCCTGAATCTTCGTTTGCGAAGAAAAGCCAGAGAGAGAGGGAGAGAGAGAGACCTGAAGAGGTGGAAGGTCTGTGGGGAGCCTACCCATGAGCTCAGAACTATATTATTATCTTGGAGAATATTTTGGAAGAGGGCAAATGCATCTTTCAAAAGGGGGGAGGGAGAAGACCCAAATAATTACCACCCCATCAGCCTGACATCAATACTAGAAAAGATTCTAGAGCAGATCATTAAACAGATAGTCTGTAAGCACTTAGAAAGGAATGCCATGATCACTAAAAGTCAACATGGATTTCTCAAAAACAAGTCATGCCAGACTAATTTTATCTCTTTTTTTATATAGAGTTACAAACTTGATAGATAAAGGGAATGCTGTGGATGTATCTTGATTTAAGTAAGACTTTTGACACGATCCCCCATGATATTCTTGCAAAAAAGTTAGTAACCTGTGGGCTAGACAATGCAACTGTTAGGTGGATTTGTAATTGGTTGACTGACCGAACCCAAAGGGTAGTCACCAATGACTCCTCTTCATCCTGGAGAGGAGTGACTAGTCGGGTGCCACAGGGTTCTGTCTTGGGCCCAGGTCTATTTAACATCTTTATCAATGACTTGGATGAGGGCATAGAGGATATGCTTATCAAGTCTGCAGATGACACCAAATTAAGAGGGGTAGCTAATACCCCAGAGGACAGGGTCAGAATTCAAAATGACCTCAACAGATTAGAAAGCTGGGCCAAAACTAAAAAAATGAATTTCCACAGGGAGAAATTTAGGATACTACACTTGGGCAGTAAAAATGAAATGCACAGATATAGGATGGGTGACACCTGGCTTGATGGCAGTGCATGCAAAAGGGATCTAGGAGTCTTAGTGGACCACAAGCTGAACATGAGTCAGCAGTGTGATGCAGCAGCTAAAAAAGCCAATGCGACTCTTGGCTGCATGAATAGGAATATAGTGTCCAGATTGAGGGAAGAAATAGTGCCACTGTATTCTGCTTTCATCAGACTTCACCTGGAATACTGTGTCCAGTTCTGGGCACCACAATTCAGGAAGCTGGAACGTGTCCAGAGGAGGGCGACCAGGATTATGGGAGGTCTGGAAGACACGCCCTATGAGGAGCGGCTTAGGGAGCTAGGCATGTTTAGTCTGGAGAAGAGAAGGTTGAGAGGAGACATGATAGCCATGTTTAAATATTTGAAGGGATGTCATACTAAGGATTAGACAAGCTTGTTTTCTGCTGCTCCAGAGACTAGGACATGGAGCAATGGGTTCAAACTACAGGAAAAGATTCCACCTAAACATTAGGAAGAACTTCCTAACAGTAATAGCTGTTCAGCAGTGGAATGCACTGCCTCGGAGTGTGGTGGAGTCTCCTTCTTTGGAGGTTTTTAAACAGAGGCTGGATGGCTGTCAGGAATGATTTGATTATATATTCCTGCATGGCAGAGGGTTGGCCGTTGTGGTCTCTTCCAACTCTATGATTCTATGATCTACGATTCTACATCAATAGTTTAACTGTTTAAAACGGTTTCTCCAGCAGTCCTTCACCATTCTTCCAGTGCTAATGCTGCTTTAAAAAAAAAAAGTCCACCTAGTCAGAGGATAAGGAGGAAAAGAGGGCAGGGCTGAGTGGGCATAAAAAGACTTTGTCAGAAGCTATGTTAACTGAGATATGCCTCTAAATGGGTGCAAGAGCAAATCAAGCCTGAACTCTCCCTAGAAGCCAAGATGTCATACTTTGACCATATCTTGAGAAGACATGACTCACTAGAAAAGACAATAATTCTAGGGAAGGTAGAAGGCAGTAGGAAAAGAAGAAGACCACATTCCAGATGGACAGACTCCATCAAGGAAGCCGGGGCTCCAAGTTTGCAAGGCCTGAGCAGGACTTGTGATAACAAGATGACTTAGATGTCTCTCATTCATAGGGCCACTATAAATCAAACTGGACTTGACAGCAAGCAACAACAACAACTGTATGACTGATCAAAAAGAAAAAGATTTTGCAAAACAGAAACAAGCTTAGCAGTTTATTCATTTGTTAGTCTACTCCTCCAAGCACAGAGGTTTGTCATCTGTCCAAATAATCTGTGGTCATTTTTAAAAGAATAACTGCAAGTTCGTATCCTATATTTAGCCCATCAAACATGACTGATTGCACTACAATGGCCTAGACAACTAAGGATAAACAGATACACACAGATACACACACACGGAGGCAGCTGAAAAGTTCTTGCCCTGACAAAGAAGGGAATGGCCTAGAGCCACAAAACTTACATTCTATTCCACATATTCAACCTAAAGTTCAACGCACTTGGCACACCATTTCTCAAGTTTCTTTAACCATTCCCCACAACAACAACAACAACAAAAATTCTGATGTCTGGTCACGGAAATACTGCTCTGCTGCTGTTATCACATCTGAATTATTCAAAAAATTCCTTTGTTTCAAATTCTTGTAAAGGTCTGGAAATAGGAAACAGTCAGATGGAGCAAGATCTGGTGAGTAGGGTGGATGGTCTATGCACTCAAACCCAAAATTCTTCAAAACACCCATAGCCTTGCCAGCCCTGTGAGCAGGTGCATTGTCTTGCAAAAAGAGAACACATTCCGTAGCTTGTCCTTCAATGCCTCTTTTAATTGGCACAGCAAATTAGAGCAGTATTGTGTATTAACTGGTTGGCTCTTCTGAAGATAGTTAGGGCTTGTCTATGCTGACAGCATGGAGATTATAAGACCAAAAATTGTCTAGAAAATCACACACACATATACTCACACACACAAAGTGACATTCAATCACAGTATGAGCCAAGCCCCTAATCCACAATATCCACTACTCCAAACCCCAAATTGTAAAACTCAGTGACATTATTAATTGTTACATCTTTATTTTACTTAACCCTAATTTCAGTTTTTCCCTTTCCGATTATAATGCAGTAGCTTTGTTCTCAGACTTGGTTGGATTTCTGTACAAAAAGGCAGTATTGTTATTTTCATCTTAAGGCTGGTACAGCTCCAGGATATGGTAAATAATCCCCTGTTTTAGTACATGTTCTCTCAGTTCTGTAGACCGTGAAGTCATGTCATTTCAGTATCTAATTGTCATCAAAACAGAAACAGAAACAATACATTGCATTTATACATTATTTCTTCATCAAACAACCTTGGAGGGCTTTACAAAAACGACACAGAATCATAGAATTATAGAGCTGGAAGAGACCTCAAGGGCCATCCAGTCCAACCCCCTGCCATGCAGGAATACACAATCAAATCATTCCCGACAGATGGCCATGCAGCCTCTGTTTAAAAACCTCCAAAGAAGACTGAAGATTTTCCTTGGGTTTTTCTGGGCTGTGAGGCTGTGTTCTGTAATCGTTTCTTTCTGATGTTTCACCTGCATGATATGGAGTAGCCTTGCACACATACACAAAAACTTTCTAAGACTTCCTTCACATGTTGAATTAAACATTTCATGTGCACCTGTTTCCACACTGTAATACAATTGCTGTTCTCCTTTTTCACAACTTATACTTCATGGAAACATCCTCCAGGAATACTTGTACATTATGGGGTAGCAGAGAAGCAAAGTTGGCAGTAAATGTTAAATATAATATCCATTGATTGTAATATAACTTATGTGGGAAACATCCCTGATATAATCATAAGCAGAAATCAAACCATAAACCCTTAGTGATTAGAAATGCTGAAATCATCTTTAGAAATGTTATTATATCCAGCAGTGTATAAGTAGAGAGCCAGTGTGGTGTAGTGGTTTCAGCACATGACTACAACTCTGGAGACAAGGGTTCAAATCCCTGCTCAACCATGGAAACCAACTGAGTGACTTTGGGCAAGTCACACTCTCTCAGCCTCAAAGGAAAGCGAAGGCAAACCCCCCTCTGAACAAATGTTGCCCCAAAAAAACCCTGTGATAGAGTCACCATAAGGTCACCACAGTTCAGAAACAACTTGAAGGGACACAACAGCAACTGTGTATACGTATTTTAAATAAATAAAGAATATCTCACAGAAAGCAGATAGTACTTGCAAAAAGGCTTACCAAAAAGAATGGAAGACACACAGAACTCTAATGGCAATTCTTTAACTGGGGCTGCTCATGCAAGAAATAGAATGGATTGTGATGTTTTAGGCCATGCCACTGCTGCTAGTTAGCCCATGACATCCACCTGGGCTGGTACTGGTCTGCATTGTATATAGCACAATAATAGTTAATTTGGTGATATTTCCTCCCATATTACAGATATATTAGGAGGTGGCACTAAACAAGGCAACTACCTATGATACCCAAACAGCATGAATGGATGTGTCTTTATATCTTTATTCTCCTTGCTCTGTTTGTTGTTGGTGGGGGAGGTCAAGGCTATATCTTTTTATAAACCAGCATTTGTGGTACTGTATTTTCTGTAATTTGCCATAATAGAGACTGAGGTACATACTGTGCAGAACTGCACAAAACCAGGTAGAGTGGACAAAAGCAGGGCATGAGAGGGTAAAGGCAATTACAAAAAATGCATTTAGCCCAGAGGCAATTCTGGCAAAGTCATGCAAAACCTGTGCATCAATGAAGCTAAAAGGTATACTCATGTTTTGTGATGGGGGTTGTCCACACGGTGAAAATACCCCTCACAGAATTTGCTCAGAAAATGAGCTGTCTTAATGGGATCCTGCATTTCCCATCGTATTGTGAAGGAGGAGGGCCAAAAAGAGGGAAAACTGTGAGAAAAGTACTTGTGGCTTTTCCTGACTTTTTAAAAAAGCTGTGGTGATATGCACATTTTCGCTCAATAAGACAAGCAATTCGACATGAATCACTTCCCCGTAAAGGACAAAGTGCAAAGCTGATTGGCTGGACAAATGCAGGGGGTGGGGCAGGTTTACAGAGCAAGTGCCCACTGCCGCCATGTTGGATTTTCGCCTTAGTGAGTGATCGCTAAGGCGATAAAACGGAGGTTTGTGCTATCTTTTCCTCTTTTTTTTTTTTTGAAAGGTGGAATATTGCTTGTGTGCACCATATAAATAGTATTTTTTTAAAAAAAAAAAGTTCAGCAGTGGGCCGCAGTCTCAGTTACAAGCATGCAAAGTTTATGGGGGCTGTAAAACCATTAAGACAGGTCACAGCTGCTGCGACTTGCTATTACTGTGGAGCAGGCCATTTTTTCCCCTTTGTGTAGACAAGCCCTATCTTCCTAGTATCAGATGATGCAAACAAGAGAAGCTATCACCATCACATCCTATTTGTGAGTCTCCAGGACTCACACAGTGAACAAAAGAACTAGACTTGGGCAGACTTTGATCTTTCTAGCAAGACAATTCTCATGCTCCCCCACCCCACAAATTACCTATTCAATTGCTACATATATACCGAGAGAGATAGAAAATCATAGAATCATAGAGTTGGAAGAGACCACAAGGGCCATCCAGTCCAACCCCTTGCCATGCAGTACTACCAAATAATAAAAGTAGCCCTTCTACAAATTAGCACTTCAAACTTTTACTGACCAACTGTATAATAAAGTCTTGATGTATATAAGAGCTCACCAGTTTTTCATAAAGTAAGCAAAGGTTTCTTTCTCAAGCTTAAAGATTCCATGACACAGATGGCCCCATGTCTATACAACAGAAATATCACCACACCTTACAAACAGGTTTCACTGCATTATGCTCATCAAGAAGACATTGGATGTATCTAATTTAACCTTTCTCCGAATTGTTTAACTAAACCATACTGGTTTCTCCTAGTTAAACCTGCCCAGCTGCTGCCTTCAGGAGTGATCTCTGTTCTCTGAAATATTTAGACAGAAACATTAACATGCACTGCTTTCTCTAAAGGCAATCCACAGAGCTCAGTGGGACATGGACTGGCTCACATTTAATGAGTGAAGAAACAGAAAACTAGTTTGGCGTACCCCAAGGACAGGTGAGAGATGGGGTAGAAAAGTTCTTGATGTGGTATAAAATCAGCCAATAGTGGCTCTCACATTCCTCAAGAAGTCACACACCAAGAAGGGGAGCCAACATTAATAGAATGCCAGGGCCATTATAAACTTTTACAGGGAAAAAAGGTGATCTTCAAAGTAGCCCTCAAGCAGCCTTTAATGCCTTAAAACTATGAAGATCAGAAGGGTATCAAGTCCACTGTGACTCCTGTAAAGAGGATGACATATCCAGAGAAAGTTATATGAGCCATCTGTGTTATAATTTGTAGAACAGAGAGAACAGCTGAGTTTATAGATGCTGTCAATCCAGCATGAAAATTTGCAGTTTTTAAACCATCACTTAAAAACAAATTAGAAACCCTTCCCTCCAATGTCAGTGTAAAAATTAAGTTGTCTTCTATACTAGTGGTTCTTACTGTGGTCCGATAGCCCGGGGGGGGGGGGGCTGCAATGTCCTCACAGGGATCCGCAAAGCCTTGAAGACTTTCAGTCCACATGAAAGCAGCCAAGGCTGGCTGGCTTGGGCTGAGCATTGCTGTCCAATCTGCTCAAGTCACAAACTTGCAGGAAGAAGCCTCCAGTGCCTCTGAGGGAAGGTTTAATGGATGGTGTAATTGTGTTATTATTATTATTATCAGGTATTATTGTTATTATTAGTAGGGTTTTAAATCTTGAGTTAAGTCTTGCAGGGACTCAGCAACGAAATATATTTAAAGGGGGTCCCTGGTAAAGAAACGGTTAAGAGCCACTGTTCTATACTGTAAGCTTATATAACCATCTTCTAACCTGAAATAGGTGGTACTTTAATTCAGTTACGAAAAATGTTAAGGGTTTATAAAATATTAAAAAGGAAGAAATAATAAATCTGAACAGTATCTAAGATACTACAGGACTCTAGTTTTACAGTTACAAAAAAAATACAATAAATATCAGCTCAAGGCTGATCAATTTGGATGGATACTCTCCTTCCATAGTTTTTAAAGGGTTACTAACAACCACTGGAAGAGGATATTGTATTGGCCTACAACTTGGGTGAGGGTTAATCTTTTCTCCCCATGACATTTCTGCAATGAAATCATCTCCCCTAAACGTCCACAGAGGAAAGCATACAAGTACCACACATATTGCAATAGAAATTGGTTTTTCCAGTAGCTGCCATTAAGCCTTTAAAAATCAATAAGTGATCCAGTAAGCAATCTTATGTCACATTGAGTTTGTTGTTCCATGTCCCCATTTCCCTGAATGCACACTATCAGTAACCCTGGCCAGACTTCGTCAGTTTGAACAAAAGCTCACACTGGGCTTCCCTGTTGTTTGTTATTTAAAAAAATAAAAGCTCAGAGGCATTCAATTATCTGACACTGATCCAAGAAGCATCTCTATAGCTATATGACCAATGGAATAACAAGTTACTTTGAAAGCCCATATGAAATCTGTACTTTTCTATGGCCACAGATAAACAAACAACATGCAAATTGATTTTTATAATAATTTTGCTTCTGGCACCTGTTCCAGCAGGCATTTGAACCATGCATAAACAGACTATTTTACCTGCTTTTACCTACTATGGTTTCAGGGCTGCTGGTGATATTGTTGTTGTTATTTTGTTTTAATTACTTATAATATTATTATGATTAGTTTCTTATAAGACATATTTAAAACTCTTCAGACTAAAAGACAGAAGCAAAACATTTTTATGATAAATAAACCTGCTTTCCTAATGAAAAACACCATTGTTGCAACATTCCTATATAAGGAGATAATTCAGCTCCTTTTGACATGATTTTAAAAGCACATAAAAAAAAACTACAAAGCTAGATCAATGAGCATGTTTTAATTGACTAAGAACAGAGCAAAGGTCCAATGGTGCCTTTCCTCTAACCACTTAGCATTTGTTCTTCTAATGCAGTTCTGTATTACTCTAACCTGTGGAGTCCCCATTACACATTTTATCCATTTCCCAAAGATGTGCTGCTTCGGGGAGTGGGGGGACTCTCTGCCAGTTGTTCATAACTGTCTCTATATTAATCACTATGCGTGTTCTCAATATGGTAGGAAAGGGGATTTGCTAAGGAAAACAGATTTCAGTCTGAAGTCCTCCAAAAATCATCATAAGAACAAAGTTAAATAGCTGCAATAAACACCATGAAAAACAGCTTGCTTTTCTTTTAAAAAGTGACTTATGTATATGAGCACCTGCCGAATTGCAGAACAGATTTACTGGAAAGAATGTATTATTGCCAAAATGGACAAAAGCATACATGCTAATCTTTTCAAACATCTCCCAATCACCAATCACACTCACAGCAAGATGCAGTTTTAAAACAGATAGCCAGAATAAAAAACTGTGGAACTGGAAAACCTGCTGGCTAATGCTTAGGGCGGAAATGGTTTTTAATCTAAAAGCAATAATATTAAAATATCTGTAATTCAAAATGCAAATAAGTAGATAGCAAAGGTTCAAGAGGGTAGAAATGATGCCATCATAACAAGGAATTTTTGGCAGATGGTGCCTGGGTGTCAAGAAATTTATAAACCACTAAATATTTTTATATCTAGGAACACTAATCAGACTTTACCAATCTCTACCCCTCCTATACAGAGGATTTTCACATGAAACAGTGTTATCCATATAAATGGTATCAGTGGTGATGCACTGAGCATATGTCTGAGCACTTTGTATAGCTTTAAACTGGAAGTTGCAAAAGACTATCAATAGAGTATTAGTACCCCATTGGGTTTTTTCCTTATTGGCAGACATTTTGTCAAGCATCTAGAATAGGACCTCCATTCTATGTTGGACAGGCTGCTCTCACCCACCAAACACAATCTAAAGCCATGCCTAGGATAAGAATTACTAATCAATGCTCCCAGTTTTGATGTGGGATAGTCCCCTTTTGAAGATACAAGCAGCTACTGAGGCAAGATAATTATTTTCCCCACCTGTTGCGATCATACTATTAAGTAAAACCACCTACCTACTTCCCAACTATTTGGAAAGGTTTTTCCCTTCTTTACTGAAAAGTGTTCAAGCATGATGTGACAACCCATACTGTTTACATACACTACCCTACAGGGGTTCACAGCATATAAGTTCCATATACACTCCTACCCAGCCATTCTCTGAAGATGCCAGCCACAGATGCAGGCGAAATGTCAGAAAGAAACCATTCCAGAACACGGCCTCACAGCCTGGAAAAAAACCCAAGGAAAATCAACCCATACTGTTGTTCCCATGTTCCCCATTAATCTTAGTCACTGAGCAATGGTAAAAATGACTGCTGCCAAGCAAGACCCCACCTGTCACTGACTCACTTCACAGGTGTGACAGTACATGAGTGAGATGCAATTCAAGTGCTCTCTCCTCTCCTTGTGTGCTGCATTTCTCCTCCTGATAAACAGAAAACCACTGTTTGCTGTTACATGCCTAAGAATGCTGGTTTGAATGTAACAATGAATTAGTTTGCCACAAACTGGAAATTGAGTGAACTAGAGCACAGGGAACAACAGAATGCGTAAGTCCAAGGTTCACTCATGTAATGCATAACCTTATGTGGAATTATCTCTAAACCTGTCAATGCTAGCTTCCTGCCATGTTTACAGATGCATAAAAGGTTTTAATTTTAAATTTAAAAAGTGCACTGAGCATTGCTGATTTATGCGGTTGCAAGATGTTAGATATTGGTTTAAGCTGGTGCAAAATGTTAGGTGTTGTGATCATTAGAGAAACAGCAGTCCTTGTTCTAATTAGAAGAAAACTACTGTGATGCAACAGCTAGGGACTAAGGTCCCAATTCAGACCTTACTTCTGCAATGATCTCACTCACAAGGTCAATTAGAAAGCTATTCTCTCTCATCCTCTAACCCTTCCTACCACGGAATAACAATTAGAGCCATTATCCATTCCACATTAGGGTTCTAATCTGGAATGGCATAATAGCCCTAATAGTTATCCCATATGCTACACAAATCGACTTATGGCAACCTCAACAATTTCATAGGATTTTCTTAGGCAAAGAATACTCGAGGTGGTTTTATCAGTTCCTGCCTCTGAAATATAGCCTATGGTACCTGGTATTTGTTGGCAGTCTCCCATCCAAGTACTAACCATGGCTGACCCTGCTTAGCTTCCAAGATCAGACAGGATCCAGTACCTTTAGGCCATTTAGCCAGGAATAATTACCATTCAATTAAATCTGGCTTACTTTTATGTAGACATGTCTATGACTGCACTGTCACTTAATTGGTTAGGCAATTTAGAGAGTTAGCTCTCTATAACTGTGTGGATTGACAAAACAATTATTCTGAGAAAAACGGGTAGAATTTATTTTTAGATTTTGCTTGCAACTTTATGATAGGTACAACTTTACAAGAGGTATTGCCTATTGCATGACAAAGAAGTGGGTACCGTACTCCCTTCTGCCTGCCACTATCAGTTTTTCTAAATAGTTATGAGTTTTATATATGACTGACTATGTGACAAATGTTGCTGTCCTTGAGCAAGCAGGGATCACCAGCACTGAGGCCATGATACTGAGAACACAGCTGTGCTGGAAAGGGCACATTTCTAAGATGGAGGACCATCGCCTCCCAAAAATAGTACTCTATGGTGAACTCACCACGGGTCAGCGTAAGAGGGGCGCTCCACAAAAGCGATACAAGGACTCCCTGAAGCAACATCTCAGGCTTGGCCAAATTGATCGCCAATAATGGTCCGCCATGGCCTCACATTGGGAGGCATGGAGACGCACTATCCACAATGCAGCAGCCTTATTTGAGAACTCATGCCGAACAAGTCTTGAAGAGAATCATAGAATTGTAGAGTTGGAAGAGACCATGAGGGCCATCCAGTCCAACCCCCTGCCACGCAGGAAATCTTGATCAAAGCATCCCCGACAGATGGCCATCCAGCCTCTGTTTAAAGACCCCCAAGGAAGGAGACCCCACCACGCTCCGAGGGAGCGTGTTCCACTGCCGAACAGCTCTTACTGTCAAAAAGTTCCTCCTAATGTTGAGGTGGAATCTGTTCCTGGAGCTTCCATCCATTGCTCCGTGTTCCAGTCTTTGGAGCAGCAGAAAACAAGCCTGCTCCATCCTCAACGTGACACCCCTTCAAATACTTAAACAGGGCTATAATATCGCCTCTTAACCATCTTTTTTCCAGGCTAAACATACCCAGCCCCCTAAGTCTCTCCTCATAAGGCATGGTTTCCAGACCTTTCACCATTTTAGTTGCCCTTCTCTGGACATGCTCCAATTTGTCAATATCTTTTTTGAATTGTGGTGCCCAGAACTGGACACAGTATTCTAGGTGAGAAACAACAACGCAGAAAGAATCACAACCCGGAAACATCACCCAAGGAGACCTTCTGCTGTGCTTTCTGCAACCAGACTTGTTTATCTCAGATTGGCCTTTTTAGTCATCAGCGTGCTTGCAGAAAGTGCAGGATGAGTCCTTCCTGAATTCATTTGCGAAGAAAAGCCAGAGAGAGAGAGAGATTAAACATCTATTGCTTGATCAAGTTATTTGAGAAAAGTTGTAGCTTAGTGGATAAACGAATGCTCTGCATGTACAGAAGGTCACTGGTTCATCTCTTACAAGTCAGAGTAGGGCTGGAAAAATTCCCAACTGAAATGCCAGAGAGCCACTACATATCAGTATCACAACAGTACTGCAATAAATGAACCAAGAGTCTGATTCACTGTAAGGTAGGGTCCTGTGTTCCTGTAGTTTTAATTGTGTCCAGAGTGGGAAACCATGCTTACCAGGCTTGAAACAAACATGGTATGAAACCATGGTTTGAAGTTAGTTTTAGATCCTAATTTGGATAAAATGGGAAACTATGGTTAACTAACCCAGGGACCCCTTAATAAACATAAATATGTTCTAAGTTAAATGTAAACTAGGCAATCATTAAAAAGAATGGTGGTGACACCATAATGGTAGCATCTGCTGTCAACTTTATCCTTGACTTTCATTCAAGTATGGCTTCTCAACTCTAACATGTGTGATGATGGATGGAAGGCAAAAATATTATGTAAATACACCCAATTACTGATTTTACATACTTTATTGTGGCTCTCCTAGTTTTGGAAAAAGGCAAATCCATATGAAAGGCACAGTGCTCAAAATCAGTGGGAAACCCACACCATTCCTCAATCTGCTGGTTGCTGAGATTTCATCAGACATTGTCATACAACCTCAAGCCTATTTGCAAAGCGTTCCACACCCATACTGCATTATTGTTTCATTTGCTTTTTATGCTGATGAAACAAGCCAGCACAATGAGACTAATAAATGCAGCCAAAGGCCAACTTTTGCTAATAAAGGTACAGCAGTAATGTGTATATAAATACATATTATCCTAATGTTTCAGATTTAAAAGCTAGAAGTATGACTTTTTAAAAGTGAGAGCTAACATTCTCAGGATTCTGAACATTAGGCTTGAGGCAAATCTTTATGCTTAAATAGGTACAATTGCACAACTGAAGCATACATCCAGCACCTCATCATCACAAGACTCAAGTGACTTGAATTCAAACAGATAGCAAACACGTGTAAGGAGTAAAGTCAGAAAAGCTAAAGTGCAGAATGAGCTCAGGCTTGCTAGGGAGGTTAAGAACAATAAAAAGGGTTTTTCTGGGTATGTCCGCAGCAAAAGGAGGAAGAAGGAAATGGTAGGGCCACTACGTGGAGAAGATGGCAAAATGCTAACGGGACAGAGAAAAGGCAGAATTACTCAACACCTTCTTTGCCTCAGTGTTTTCAGAAAAGGAAAAGGGTGACCAACCTAAGGATAATGGAACAGAGGACACAATGGGGGAAATCCAGCTCAAAATAAATAAAGAGGTAGTACAGGAATACCTTCTTTAATCTAAATGAATTTAAATCTCCAGGACCAGATGAACTACATCCAAGAGTATTAAAAGAGCTGGCAAATATAATCTCAGAGCCATTGGCAATAATCTTTGAGAACTCCTGGAGAACAGGAGAAGTCCCAGCAGACTGGAGGAGAGCAAACGTTGTTCCCATCTTCAAAAAGGGGGAAAAAGAGGATCCCAACAATTATCGTCCAGTTAGTCTGACATCAATACCAGGGAAGATTCTAGAGCAGATCATGAAACAGAGAGTCTGTGAACATTTAGAAGGCAATGCCATAATCACAAAAAGTCAACATGCATTTCAGAGAAACAAGTCATGCCAGACTAATCTGATCTCTTTTTTTGATAAAGTTACCAGATACCTTAATTTCAGTAAGGCCTCTGACAAGGTTCCCCATGACATTCTTGCAAACAAGCTTGTAAAATGTGGGCTAGACAAGTTAACTGTTCAATGGATTTGTAATTGGTTGACCGGCCGAACCCAAACAGTGCTCAGCAGTGGCTCCTCTTCGTCTTGGAAAGATGTGACCAGTGGGGTGCCACAGGGTTCTGTCCTGGGCCCAGTGCTATTCAACATCTTTATCAATGACTTGGATGAGGGAATTAGGGGCATACTTATCAAATTTGCAGATGACACCAAATTAGGAGGAGTAGCTAATACCCTAGAGGACAGGATCAAAATTCAGAATGACCTGGATAGACTGGAGAGCTGGGCCAAAGCTAACAAAATGAAATTCAATACGGAGAAATGTAAAGTACTGCATTTAGGGCGGAAAAATGAAATGCATAAATATAGGATGGGAGAGACCTGGCTGAATGAGACTACGTGCAAAAGGAATCTAGGAGTCCTAGTAGACCACAAGTTGAACATGAGCCAACAGTGTGATGCGGCAGCTAAAAAGGCCAATGCGATTTTGGGCTGTATCAATAGAAGTATAGTGTCTAGATCAAGGGAAGTAATAGTGCCACTCTATTCTGCCTTGGTCAGACCTCACTTAGAATACTGTGTCCAGTTCTGGGCACCACAATTCAAAAAGGATATTGACAAATTGGAGCATGTCCAGAGAAGGGCAACTAAAATGGTGAAAGGTCTGGAAACAATGCCTTATCAGGAGAGACTTAGGGAGCTGGGTATGTTTAGCCTGGAAAAAAGACGGTTAAGAGGCGATGATAGCCCTGTTTAAGTATTTGAGGGGATGTCACGCTGAGGATGGAGCAGGCTTGTTTTCTGCTGCTCCAGAGACTGGAACACGGAGCAATGGATGCAAGCTCCAGGAACAGAGATTCCACCTCAACATTAGGAGGAACTTTTTGACAGTAAGAGCTGTTCGGCAGTGGAACACACTCCCTTGGAGCATGGTGGGTCTCCTTCCTTGGAGGTCTTTAAACAGAGGCTGGATTGCCATCTGTCGGGGATGCTTTGATCAAGATTTCCTGCGTGGCAGGGGGGTTGGACTGGATGGCCCTCATGGTCTCTTCCAACTCTGCAATTCTATGATTCTATGATTCTATGACTATCTACTCTAGTCCTCAAATTTTCATGCAAGCACTGGCAAGAAATCATGTCAACCAGAAATATTTAAGAATCACTAATTAAATTACAACCTGTTGTAGTTGTTAGAAGAAAAATAGCTCCCCCTTTCCCTATCTACCATGCTATAATTGTTCATACCTGACTTACAGGAAGTGCTAAACCCCTGAAATGGCATTAAGGCATCCACTGCAATGTGGTTTTATTTTTCTTCCTATTTAGTCCAGAAGCAAAACATGTGTATTATGCATGTGTATTGTATACCGTAATTATATAATTATACAAAACAACATTCATTAACTGGCTCATCAAGGCCACAAGTTTCATGTAATGGGGGGGGGTAGTAAGAACAGCTGTTATAATGAGTCTGAAGAAGTCACCTATAAAATGCCTACTACTTTGCCTTCTAACACAGTGCATCTCCGTCTATCAAATGTGAGGGACCAGCGTTTTTTCTCCACTGTGCCAGGGTCCAGTACCATATTTGTGCCCAATGACTATAATTGTTTTTTCCTTTCATAGAAACATGACCAACTGGTTGCTGATAGCTCATGGACTGGCACCGATCCATGGACCTCCACTTTTGAGTAGCATTAATCTAACAGATCAAGGAATTCTTATTAACTCATGTTACACACTGCAGGCAGTCCTAGATCAACAGTGCCTCAAACCACAGTTTGTGGAAGACAGAAAAATAGGTGAGATTATACCACAGTTGGTCATTTTTAAAGTTCCTAAAATCTACTACATCCATAGCTTATTACCTAGCCATTATCAGAACTAGGATGGTCCAGAGGTCTGCCCCTAAATTGGTGCATTTCCCTTTAGTATTCTCAGGCTCCATCAATGGGTATAAAACAGAAGTACGAGCAATTTATGTAAGTGAAATCACCCAATATAAACTTCTGGGCCTCTTCAAGTTCTTTTTCGAACTGAAGTTAAAGCACTAGTGACCAACACTGGTGGGTCCAGGGGCCAATTTTTTTGGCCCTGCAACCCTCCAGAAGTTTGATGGAATACCAAAAAATGAAGAAAACTTAATTGGAAGTAGCCATAAGTACACTTCTGGTTTTGAAAAAGTGGACTTTTAGATGATAAACAGTGCAGGGAGGTTCTGTGACGTATTTAAATGGTGAACTGCCACACTCCAATTTTCTAGAGAATCATGCAATGATATTGAGAACACAGCTGTGCTGGGCAGGGCAAGTTTCTAGGATGGACAACCATCGCCTCCCAAAAATAGTACTCTACAGTGAACTCGCCACGGGTCAGCATAAGACGGGCGCTCCAAAAACGTGATACAAGGACTCCCTGAAACAACATCTCAGGCTCAGTCAAATTGATCACCAACAATGGTCCGCCATGGCCTCACATCAGGAGGCATGGAGACGCACTATCCACAATGCTGCAGCCTTATTTGAGAACTCACGCCGAACAAATCTTGAAGAGAAACAACAATGCAGAAAGAATCACAGCCCGGAAACATCACCCAAGGAGACCTGCTGTGCTTTCTGCAACCTGCAACCGGACATGTTTATCTCAGATTGGCCTTTTCAGTCATCAGCGCGCTTGCAGAAAGCGCGGGATGAGTCCTTCCTGAATCTTCATTTGCGAAGAAAAGCCAGAGGAGAGAGACATTTAATCCCTTTTGAAGAGGACAGTCCAAGTGGGTGTTGCAGCCATAAAAACAGTGGCTGAGCTAACTCCTCTGTGTTAAAAGGGAGAAAAAATGTAAAGCAGATGCACCACTAGAAATCAAGGGTAATGTAGGTGGATATAATCACACTGCACATCATTTTTGTGCAAAGTAGGGTTGTGTTAATGTACTCATTTAAACTGACTTCAGTGCCACTTTGCAAGTTATTCTGATCCAGAAAGCACTACTCCCAAAACCATGTGCAGGGCATATTTGACATTTAGACAGAACTGACCTTGAGTATTTTAGTGACACCTGTGGCAACCACTCATACATGTCAACCCACCCACCCCATGTGTTTTACACAACCTGAGAATCTGAAATTTAACGGAACGATTGAACTCTGATGCATTACTTGAAACTATTTAGTACTTATGTTTTTCTTAAAAACACACACACTTCATAGCAATGTTGCAATCGTTCGCACTTACCTAGAGGGGGGGAACACAGAGAATCTACACTAAACCACTGTAGGGGTTCAAACCCACTTGAACTGGTTCTGTCCTGCAGAATCCTGGGATTCCTAGTTTGGTGGTGAGCTATTTAGACTTCTCTAACAGAGAGATCTAGCACTGTATTTTAGGTGAGTGGAATGACAATTCCCAGGATTCCATAAGATGGAACCATGACATTAAAAAGTTACATATCAAACAGCTATAACTCCGTAGTTGCTTCCAAGTAAACAGGCATAGGCAGGGCCGGTTTAAGGCACCAGCAGGGGGTCCCATCATTGGGGGGGGGGCGTAGTAACCCTCCTCCTGCAAAAACATGATTAGTAATAATCTGAATATCCTGTACTGTGCTTAGGTTGAGTTAGGTTACACTGACCTGAGATAAACATATGGGGCCCCCAAAATAAAGCACTGCAGGGGGGCCCTAGTAACTCTCCTTCTGCAAAAACATGATTAGTAATAATCTGAACATCCTGTACTGTGAAGAGCTTAGGTTGAGTTAGGTTACACTGACCTGAGATAAACAAATGGGGACCCCAAAATAAAGCATTGCAGGGGACCCCAAAATCCCTTAAACCGGTCCTGCGCATAGGGCTGCAAAGACTGGACCCTTGCATGGGCCGAAGGGACCCTGCCGCACTCTGCTGAGTCTTGGAGCAAGTGGCTAATTATTTTAGCTCCCCGACCGAAGGGAAGACGCGGCTGGGCTTCCGAGGCCCGGCGCCGATCGCGGGACAGTTGGCTCACGTGCAGACGGCGCCTGCGAGGGAGGGAGGGAGGGGGGAGGCGGAGTTCCCGCGCCGTCCGCCCGTCCGGGGTACCTGGTGCGTTTCCTCGCCGTGCTCCAGGTGGACGATGCCCTGGCTCCTGCCTTCCGTGTCGCTGAGCAGGTCATCCTCGGAGTCCTCGAAGAGAGACGACGAGCCGGTGGAGGAGAGCGAGGAGGTGGAGAGCCGCCGCGAGGACTGGAGCAGATGCAGCGAGGTGTCCGTCGTCAGCCAGGCGCCCTCCGGCTCCGTGGGCCGAGGCAGTCCGCCCGGGCTCCGCTGACCCTCCGCCGCCGCCGCCTCCTCCTCTTCGGGCGTGACCGTCAGCTGCGGGATCACCGGCTGGAGCACCCCATTGCGGGGCCGGCAGCTCTTCTTGGCCGCCTCGGGCCGCTGCCCACTGGCCGTGGCGCAGCGAGCCTCGAAGAGCGAGCGCAGCTCCCCGACGCTCAGCCGCTTGACCCGGCCCGAGTCCGGGCTGCTTCCCCCGCCGTCGCGGGCGCTCCGCTGCTCCATGGGCGAGGAGGAGGAGGAGGAGGCGGCGGCGTTGTTGGCGGGGCTGCAGGAGCCCAGCGGCTGTCGGGCGGCGGCGAGAGGCAGGCAGAGCGGAGGCGGCGTCGAGCCCGTCTCGGCGGGGCGCTGCTGGGGCTGCCTGGCGGGGAGGCGGGAGGGCGCGCCGGAGGGCTTGAGCGGCGGCCTCCGGACCAGCATGGCCAGCAGCCCTCGCCCTCGCAGGCCCGGAGCGCCGCGAACTGCCTCAGCCTCCCGCCGCCCGGCTCAGATAGGGAGCTTTGCGGCTCTTCCACGCCGCCGTGAGGCGCCCACGGAGGGGCGAGGAGGAGGAGTAGTCAGCCACACGCGCCCCGCTCCCGCCTCCAGGGGCTGGCCAGGGGGGATCCCTGCTGTTCACTTTCCGCCAGAGCCCGCGGGGCCTCTCCCGCCTCGCCTCGCCTTCCCGCCCTCGGGTTTCCCTCTCAATGAAGCTGGGAGCTCAAGGAGCGCCACGAAATCCCGCCGCCGCCGCCGCTGAGGAAGCGCGGCTCCTTCTTCTCGGGCTGTGGGACTCGTTGGCCCCGCCTTCGCGAGTGGGCTGCCGCCTCCTGGGAAGGGACAAAGTCCAGCTGGCTCCCCACGCCGGTGGGTGGGGGTGGGAGACCGAGGCCGCCGCCTCAGCAGGCTGGCGCGCGCCCACGCGGGAGGCGTTTCGGACAACCAGAGACGAAGCCGGGCTTGTTCCGCGGCCAAAACAAGCAAAGAAATGAAACGGCGGGGCGGGGGCGGACGCTTTCCAAAGGCTACTTTAGGCTACTAGAGCAGCGGCTCTTAACCTTTTCTTTACCAAGGACCCCCCCCCCAGGACCGTGTTAAGGAATTGGGGGGGGGCTGCAATGCTATATTTGGGGGGGGGGCGTATGTTTATCTCAGGTCAATGTAACCTAACTCAACCTAAACTATTCACAGTACAAGATATTCGGATTATTATTAATAATGTTTTTGCAGGAGGAGGGTTATTACGGGGGACCCCCACAATGATGACCCCCCCTGCAGATGCTGATGCCGCCGGTGCCTTAAACCGGCCCTGTCCCCCCCCCCTTTAAATATCTTTTGTTGCCGCGGACCCCCAAGGCTTAACTCAAGATTCAAAACCATAATAACAATAATAATAATAATAACAACATCTGATAACCATAAAATACGATTATACCATCCATGAAACCTTCCCTCAGAGGCAATGGATAGGGAGGGAATACGTCTCTCCTGCTTCTTCCTGTAAGTTTGTGGCTGGAGTGGATTGAATGCCAATGTGCAGGCCAAGCCAGCCGGCCAGCCATTACCTTGGCTCCTGTTACGTGGCCACTCCACTGCAGGGAGGAGGTGGGCTGAGCACCCTTCAAGCCTTGGCGGACTCCCTGTGAGGACATCACGGATCATTGGGGGTCCACGGAGTACTAAAAACCACTTAACCAGAAGCCCACTGAACTCACTGGGATTTCCTTCTGACTAGTCCTGTTTAGGAGGATTGTGCTGCTGTTACTTATTTTTAAGCCTTTCTTGCCTGCTCTTCTACCTGAGCTAATGAGAGATGCTTTAAAATCTGTTTTGAGAAAGGTGGCCCTGTTTGTTTGTTTCAGTGTGAAAAGGGAAAGAAAAAGACGTCTTGTGGCAGCTTTAAGACTAAGCAGTTTATTTCAGCAGTTTTCCAGGACTACAGTCCAGTTATTGAGATTCATAGCATTGTTGCTGAGATTATGTTTTTAAAAGTTATTGACATCAGTAAATACACTATAATAAAAAGTGACATTGAACACATAAAATATAACATCACAAATTGAATCACATTAATCAATCACGTTAATAAATAAATTCCTTGCTTCTTGGCTAGTATTTTTCCAGCTGGGAAAGTGTTTTCTTTAACTTATGGGTCATGACCCACTAGTAGGACATGGCTTGAGCTGGCATTCCCATAATCTCTCTCACTCTCTGTTTCTTTCTTAAGAAGTGAGTCCTACAGTTCATTGTTGTCATGTGGCTTCAAATCATTTCCTACTTATGGTGACCCTAAGGCGAATCTATCACAGGATTTTCTGAAGGCTGAGAGAGTGTGATTTGCCCAAGGTCACCCAGTGGGTTTTCATAGCTCAGTGAAGATTGGAATCCTGGTCTCCAGTGTCATAGTCCAACACTCAAACCCCTATTCCACGTTAGTGCGTATTTGAACTAAAAGAATACCGTAAGTCAGAAACACTGTCCTTAGACCGGGAGTGGGCCACTGCACCAGGAGCAGAGCCTGATTTTTGCAGACCCAGGATATCCCTTCTAGTTCTGGCTTTAAATCAACCTGCTTTGTGTGGCTTTAAGGTTATGTGGAATAAAGGTTAGGTGGAATAAAAAAAAAAAAGGATATTGACAAATTGGAGCGTGTCCAGAGAAGGGCAACTAAAATGGTGAAAGGTCTGGAAACGATGCCTTATGAGGAGAGACTTAGGGAGCTGGGTATGTTTAGCCTGGAAAAAAGACGGTTAAGAGGCGATATGATAGCCCTGTTTAAGTATTTGAGGGGATGTCACGCTGAGGATGGAGCAGGCTTGTTTTCTGCTGCTCTTGGTGCAGATGACACCAAATTGGGAGGAGTAGCTAATACCCTAGAGGACAGGATCAACATTCAGAATGACCTGGATAGACTGGAGAGCTGGGCCAAAGCTAACAAAATGAAATTCAATACGGAGAAATGTAAAGTACTGCATTTAGGGCGGAAAAATGAAATGCATAAATATAGGATGGGAGAGACCTGGCTGAATGAGACTACGTGCGAAAGGGATCTAGGAGTCCTAGTAGACCACAAGTTGAACATGAGCCAACAGTGTGATGCGGCAGCTAAAAAGGCCAATGCAATTTTGGGCTGTATCAATAGAAGTATAGTGTCTAGATCAAGGGAAGTAATAGTGCCACTCTATTCTGCCTTGGTCAGACCCCACTTAGAATACTGTGTCCAGTTCTGGGCACCACAATTCAGAAAAGATATTGACAAATTGGAGCGTGTCCAGAGAAGGGCAACTAAAATGGTGAAAGGTCTGGAAACCATGCCTTATGAGGAGAGACTTAGGGAGCTGGGTATGTTTAGCCTGGAAAAAAGACGGTTAAGAGGCGATATGATAGCCCTGTTTAAGTATTTGAAGGGATGTCACGCTGAGGATGGAGCAGGCTTGTTTTCTGCTGCTCCAGAGACTGGAACACGGAGCAATGGGTGCAAGCTCCAGGAACAGAGATTCCACCTCAACATGAGGAGGAACTTTTTGACAGTCAGAGCTGTTCGGCAGTGGAACACACTGCCTCGGAGTGTGGTGGGGTCTCCTTCCTTGGAGGTCTTTAAACAGAGGCTGGATGGCCATCTGTCGGGGATGCTTTGATTGTGATTTCCTGCGTGGCAGGGGGGTTGGACTGGATGGCCCTCGTGGTCTCTTCCAACTCTGCAATTCTATGATTCTATGATTCTATGACCCCCTCCCCCGTGGATACCAAAATCTGTGAATACTCAAGTCCCGTTATATGCAATGGCATAGCAAAATGGTGTCCCTTATATAAGATGGCAAAAATCAAGGTTTGCTTTTTGGATTAATATTTTTAAAGAATATTTTCAAGCCATGAATACTTAAATCTGTGGATACCAAATCCATGGATACAAAGGGACAACTGTAGTTTAAATGTGCTAGCATGGATAGGTGGCACACATTGAGCATTGTCCTCCAAGAGAGGGGAATGGCTGGGGAGTTCAGGAGGAGCAACTGGGGGGACTACCCCTATACCCTCCCACCCCGAGGCATCTGCAATCTCAGCCAATTGTCTCACAGTGCCTAATGGTAGGGCTGACCTTGGCTTAATCCCTAAAGGATATTGTTTAAGATGAAGAAAAGTTCCAGATCTGAAGGCAATGGTCAAATTGTCAAGTATTGGCTAGCAAAAAAAACTGATGTTTTAACCACATTGCAATTTATTTTATGCTGGGTTCTGGTCTGATAAGCCTCCGTTGCCGGGAAATGGGGGATCAAGGGACAACAAGCTATTTAGAAGGAAGGAGCAAGCTTATTCATGGAGGTGGAATGCATACTTGTTCTGGAAGAAAACATGGGGTGAAGAAGGGTCAGGTTCAATAGCAGCAGGTTAACTATAATCACTTATTGGTAAGTAGCAGTTGCTGTCTGTTTATGAATCTTTTTCAAAACCACTGAACCTAGTCAATGAAATGTGTTTATTGAACTTGAGATTCTTATTCAAGAGCCTCACAGGTGCATCATAGCACTCTGCTAGTACCTACAAGGGCTGCCTGTGAGTAGCTAGGCCACTGACAGCTAGAAAAGCCAGAATAATTCCCTCATTGAGCTTTTGAGATTTTGAAACAGAGCCTGGAAAAATTATCCTGGTTTTGGACTACAACTTCCAGAATCCCACAGGTAGATATTCTAGGAGTTATAGTGCAAACAGTTTTTCCAAGGCATGCCCATACATCAGGGATGAAAAATGGAGCCTCAGAGACCAAATCTGATCCCTCTGCTGGACTTCTTTCACCTGGCCTATACAAGCATAACCCTGTATCCTACACACTGTCACTCCCATCCTACAAGTAAAAACTACTAAACATCTCAGAGACTTCCTCATAAGCTGAGACAGAAAGCCAATGTAGGTGCATACTGTATGACAAACACAGACAGCTACATCTCTTGCTCTTCTTTACTCAAAAGTGTTCATAAGTGACCCAGTCCAGATCAGGAGGGAGCTTTAAGCCGTTGTCTCTTTCCCAGTATGGCCCTGATATAGATGTAGGGGACACATTTACTTTTGAATAAGGAAAATAAATAGATGTAGCTGTGTGCTGTATAGTAGAAGTAATGTATAGTTTGGCAGAGAGACAAACTGCATTGGACATACAGGACAAAAAAAGGCTTTGGCAGAACTTTCCACTTGCAAAGAACTTCAGTTGTTCATGCCCATGCATAAGTCAAGCCAGAGGAAAATGGCAGTGTATTAACTTGCTACACATACAACAGATTATTCATTTTATATCTGATCCAATTATTAAAGAACACATGGTCCATCCCTTAACAGAATTTGAGCAACTGATACCAGAACTGATACAAAGCAAAAAGGGTTGGTTTGTAGAATCTCTGTGATTTTAAGAAAAGAAACAACAAGCACCACAGAGACAGATATGGGGGAAATATCTTGATGTACAAACGGACAATGGGAAAGCATAAAGAACATGGGTCCCTCAAATTTGCTGTCTTCCAAGATAATAGAAAATGCACAGAAAATTATTTTTAGATGGTACTCATCACCTCAAAAGGTAAGTTATATATTCAAAATAACAATCTCAACATCAAAAAAGCCAGCTTGATGTTAAGATGGGGGGGGGCTTTCTCCCAGTCTCACCATCTTCATAGGCATGGTTGGGGAGGACTCAGGAGAGAATCTTTGTGAGGGTCCTGTCAAAACCCCACTCAAACAGGCAATATTAACTAGCAAAAGCTGTTTGTTGAAGCGAGATGTACACGCCTCAAAACACAGTCGGGACTGAACACAGGAAAAATAGTCAGTTTAAAAGACAATCCTCTGGGCTGCCCCCCCTCTTTTGTCTCCAGCCCCCATGGCAGGCCACAATAAGGCTCCTGCAAAATGGCAGAAGATGGCAGAGGCTTGCAAACTAGATCTCTGTCAGCCTTCTCTGTGGCTGCTCCCAGACTGTGGAACTCCCTTCCACGAGAGGTCTAGTTGGCCCCCTCTCTGCTCTCTTTTTATCAGAAGTTGAAGATGTTTTTATTTAGGCATGCATTTGAAACATGATTTAATAGGTGTGCTGTTTTTAATGTTGTATTTTTCTTGATATTTTTAATGTTGTATTTTTAATTATCATATTTTAATAATGGTAATTAATTTAATTATTTTTTAACTTTTGTTTCTTGTGATGTTTTAGTTGTATTTTTTAATTACTGTAAGCTGGCTTGAATCCCATTTTGTGAGAAAGGCGGGATATAAATAAATAAATAAATAAACACATTTAAACACATTGGGTAGGGCTGTTGATTTGGTGGACTGATATACAGCTCCTCTTTCTCTCAAATGTATCTTCACAGCACCTCTGAAAGAAAATCCACAGCCCAGGATTACCTGCTGTGTAGATTCTAGTTGACCAGGGACTAGAATCTGGATGTCCAAAGTCCCAATCCAACACTATAACCACTGAGTAGACTGTATTGGCTCAGTTCTACTCTTAGTAGTATCTTTTAACTAAAATGCACAGTGTAAAATGCACAATGAAAGAACACAGAAATGCTAGAGACTTCTTAACAACCCTGTGAGTAGAAAAGTTGGGAATGGAATGTCCTGTAAGAAGGTGTGCTGATTCACTGGAATACTAAAGAGGAACATTACACATTTTAGTTTTAAATTGTGTGTGAGATGGCGAATAACCATTCTTAGTATTCAGGTTGTTGTACAACTTTTCTAAAACAAAAGGACTTTGGGAAGGGGGAGGGAGTCAAAGTTCAGAGTTGTAAAACCTGTGGCCTGTGGCCCTCCAGGTTTTGTTGGATTCTAGTTCCCATCATCTCCAACCAAACCAGCCAGGGGTGAGGCATGATGAAACTTGTAGCCAGAGATTCCTCAGCCCTTGTCAAGGTCCAGGTAATTAGGAATGCAGTGGGGTATGCAAGGATTGAAGGCTCCATGTAGTTCATAAAGATTAGGATACATATGGGAGGGTTTCAACATTATATAAGTGATGCTGGATAATGAAGCGGCATTTAATCAATCAGGCTATTAAGCAATCAAGCTGTTTTGTTTCCACTGCTCTGCTTTATATTTAAGCAAAAGTGGGGGAAAGATGATATCCCGCCCTCATCAAATTGAATCTCTGAGCTGGAATTTAAAATACTTTGGTGATGTCTCTCATGGCGGGTGGATGGGGAGTAAGAGGAGGAATGTTTGGATCTTGTGAATGATTCTCCACTATCTATTTATCTCTCTATCTGTGAGCTAGCTTCCTTTCATTTAGGTAACTGGTCCTATTTGATACCTTTTTGGTAACAGTCTTCATATCTTTGTACAGTGAAAACAGATTACCTTAAAAAAAAATTGGCAGTTATGTCATACATCCTTAAGCATTTACATTGCTGTTCAGCATTGTCCACTGTGGGGCATTGTGCTGCCTGTTGTACAAACCCATGTATATGCTGTGCATGGACACACACCCCACATCCCACTATTCTGCCAGCATACTTTAACACACTGAGAAGTTATGATAGACAGACAAACAGATGGAAGAGAAACCAGCACTAGCACTGAGCCAGTACCTTCACCGGTGTAGGAAAGTTAGAGATTTGAAGAGGGGAGGAAATCAAGGGGGGGGGGATATTCCCATTCTGGCCTATGGTAAAACCCCTTTTGCACTGACCTGACTGCCTTTAGAGATGGTCCGAGGAACTTCCTGTGCATCAACGTCTGTCAGCCTAAAGTCAGGCTGGTTCCAGGACATCTTTCACCAATGACCCAGGAGAATTCTTGTGTAATACAAATCATGGCTTTGCTTTTTCATATGATTATAATGTAACCAGTTTTTCTTGGTTAGCAGGAAAATAAAGGTCCACAGTGCCTTGTAACATTGTGTTACAGTCCTGTCATGCCAGATAGGTTTTTGAAGAAAGAGGAAAATGCCCCACAAGGCAGGAGGAAATGTTTAAAATGTTCCCCTTGAAGGGTTGCATCCATATTCATGAAGGAGTCTGCCAACTATCCTTTCTTCCAAATATCTGCCACATCATTGATGTAGAATCATAGAATCATAGAGTTGGACGAGACCACAAGGGTCATCCAGTCCAACCCCGTCATGCAGCAGTGCACAATCAAATCATTCCTGACAGATGGCCAGCCAGCCTCTATTTGAAAACATCCAAAGAAGGAGACTCCACCACACTATGAGGCAGTGTATTCCACTGCTGAACAGCTATTGCTGTCAGGAATGTTTAGGTGGAATCTCTTTTCCTGTAGTTTGAACCCATTGCTCCATGTCCTAGTTTCTGGAGCAAGAGAAAACAAGCTTGCTCCATTCTCAGTATGACATCCCTTTGGATATTATGTCCGCTCTTAACTTTCTCTTTCCCAGGCTAAACATACCCAGCTTCCTAAGCCGCTCTTCACAGGACATGGCTTCTAGACCATCCACCATCCCAGTCGCCCTCCTCCGGACATGTTCCAGCTTCTCAATATCCTTCCTGAATTATGGTGCCCAGAACTGGACACAGTATTCCAAGTGAAGTCTGACCAAAGCAGAATAAAGTGGCACTATTACTTCCCTCGATCTAGACACTATACTCCTATTAATGCTGCCTAGAATCACATTGGCTATTTTAGCTGCTGCATCACACTGCTGACTCATGTTCAGCTTGTGGCCCACTAAAACTCCTAGATCCCTTTTGCATGTACTGCCATCAAACCACATGTCACCCATCCTATATCTGTGCATTTCATTTTTACTGCCCAAGTGTAGTATCCTACGTTTCTCCCTGTTGAAATTCATTTTGTTAGTTTTGGCCCAGCTTTCTAATCTGTTTATGTCATTTTGAATTCTGACCCTGTCCTCTGGGGTATTAGCTACCCCTCTTAATTTGGTGTCATCTGCAGACTTGATAAGCATGCCCTCTGTTCCCTCATCCAAGTGACTACCCTTTGGGTTTGGTCAGTCAACCAATTACAAATCCACCTAGCAGTTGCATTGTCTAGCCCACAGGTTACTAACTTTTTTGCAAAGATATCATGGGGGACTGTGTAAAAAGCCTTACTGAAATCAAGATACACTACATCCATTGTGTTCCCTTCATCTATCAATTTGTAACTCTATCAAAAAAAGAGATGAGATTAGTCTGGCATGACTTGTTTTTAAGAAATCCATGTTGACTTTTAGTGATCACGGCATTCCTTTCTAAGTGGTTACAGACTGTCTGTTTAATGATCTGCTCTAGAATCTTTCCTAGTATTTATGTCAGGCTGACTGGGCAGTAATTATTTGGCTCTTCTTTCCCCCACCCTTTTAAAAGATGGGGACAACATTTGCCCTCTTCCAGTTTTCTGAGACCTCTCCTGTTCTCCAGGAATTCTCAAAGATTATTGACAGTGGTTCTGACATTACTTCTGCCACTTCTTTTAATATCCTTGGATGAAGTTCATCTGGCTCTGAAGATTTGAACTCATTTATACTGGGCAGGTATTTCTGAACTACCTCTTTACCAATTCTGTGCTGTATTTCCCCTACTGAATCATTTGCTCCATTTTCCCCAGGTTGAGCACTGTTCCCCCTTTGGAAGAAGACTGAAGGAAAGAAGGTGTTAAGTAGTTCTGCCTTTTCTTTGTCTCCTGTTAGACTTTTGCCATCTTCTCCACGCAGCAGACCTACTATTTCTTTGTTCTTCCATTTGCTACAGACATAACCAAAAAAGCCCTTTTTATTGTTTTTAACTTCTCTAGCAAGCCTGAGCTCCATCTGTGTTTTAGCTTTTCTGACTTTCCCCCTACATGAGCTGGCTATTTGTTTGAATTCTTCTTTGGTAATTTCCCCCTTTTTCCATTTCTTGTACATGTCCTTTTTAAGTTTAGCTCAGTTGAGTTATTTGACATCCATCCTAGTTTCTTTATACACCTCTCCTTTTTTTCTTCTCATTGGAACTGTTTGAATTTGTGCCTTCAATATCTCACTTTTCAGAAATTCCCATCCATCATGAACTCCTTTATTTTTTAATATTCCTGATCACCCCCAGTAATTCCCTAAGTTTTCTAAAATCAGCTTTCTTAAAGTCTAGAATACATGTCTGACTATGCTTGGCTTCCCCTTTCCTCTGTATAACAAACTCCAGGAGAACATGGTCACTCACCCCTAAGGATCCCGCCACTTCCAGGCCATTAACCAGGTCATCCCCATTGGTTAGGATGAGATGTAAAATAGCTGATCACCTTGTTGCCTCTTTTACCTTCTGGACAATGAAATTGTCTGCAAGGCAAGTGAGGAATTTGTTGGACCTTAACTTCTTGGCAGAGTTGGCTTCCCAACAAATATCAGGATAGCTGAAATCCCCCATTACTACTACATCTCTCCTTTCTGAATGTGCAGTCATCTATTGCAGAAATGCACCATCCAAGTCCTCAGTTTGGCTTGGAGGTCTGTAGTAGACCCCCACAAAGACATCCCTGCTGTTTCTCTCCCCCTTGCTTTTACCCAGATGCTCTCAACCTGGCTTCCAGGATTTAAGTCATGGATCTGTGTACACATCCTTAACGTATAATGCTACTCCACCACCCTTCCTGTTTGGTTATTTTTCTGAAATAGGTTATACCCCTATTCCAATCATGTGACTCATCATTCCAATCATGAGACTCATCCCATCAGGTTTCAGTGATGCCTATTGTATCATATTTGTTTTGCTGTGCTAAGAGTTCAAGTTCATCCTGTTTATTTCCCATGCTCTGTGCATTAGTATAGAGACATCTAAGACCATGGGCCATTTCCCCTATCTGCCTTTTAAAGAGTTTATTCCTCCCATTGTTGGGTTGTTGTGCTATCTGCCTTGTTCTCTGCATAACATTTGGGCTATTATCTCTAGCACTCAAGCTCCTGCCTTCAAGAGTACTGTCTCCCTCCCCCATACAACTCAGTTTAAAGCCCTCCTGATAAGATCTTTCAGACTCTTAGCAAAAACATTCCTGCCAACTGCTGTGAGGTGCAACCCATCCCTTGCCAGAAGTCCACCTCCCTGAAACCGCACCCCATGGTCCAGGAAGCCAAATTGTTCCCAGCAACACCATCTGCGTAGCCAATTGTTCTCCTCCACGATATTTCTTCCCTTCCTGGGCCATACCCTTCCACTGGAAGGACAGACAAAATGACTATCTGTAGGTGAGTTGTATGTTACTGGAACCTATTACTTAAAATACTATTGGCCTCATGCATTAAATAAGCACTATTGCCATTTTTTTCTGAAACAGATGTGGAAACAAATAGATTAACAGCTTATCTTGAACTAGGGTGGAATGAGATCAAAACCAGGATGCACAACTCCTGGTTCCTTGCTATTTCTCAGAACGGCATATTGCAATCCTAAACACTTATAGTTTCTGTTTTGTTCCTGACAGCCATGATATTTAATTTTCTATAGTAACCCTATTGCTGCCGTTTCATATGTCCCATCCCTCTGAGTAGGAATGGGCGACGGATCTAGGCCCTCTCTGTCTCCTCCCTCTTCCAACAAATGTGAACAGGAGACAAAAGGTCACCACAGAAGGAACCACAGCCTCAGAGGAACCACAGCAGGCCTTCTGAGAAACAGCTAGTGCTCCCAAGCATATGCAACCCCCCAGCCAAGCATAACACTGAGCTCATTCCGCCCTCACCACAGGCATATAGCCCCAGGCAGCCCAGCTGTGACTGCTCCACTCTAGCTCTAACATATAAGCCAAGGAAGGTGTACACACGTCTGTGTTCATGTACACAAGGAAGAAAGTACACAGAACATCCTATCATGTACCCCAGAATAGACAGCTTTGGGTTTTCTTGATGGCTGCTTCAGGAATTATCTTCAGGGGGAGAGGTTAGCATAAACTCCAATTGTCCTGATTTAGCAGGAACGGTTCTAATTAATCCTCAGTCACCCCACTTTTCCAGCTGCTTTTAAAATGTCCTAGTTTCTCTCTCCTCATCCAACTTCACCCCTTTTATCCTCATCTTACTTAAATTGCTGCCAGTAGAATTCAAAATGCAAAAGTAGTTTGCACTCAGTTAACTTGGGGTGGGGGAGAGATGAGGGGACAGAATCTTGCCCTTCCTGGTAGGCTCAGGCAAAAGCAAACTGCGGCAGCCTCTCCTAGCTCATTTGTTCTTCCTCATCTTCCTTTTGTTATCTCGATGTTGCTTGGCCACATGTATCCTGGTTTTCATCTGCGAAATTGGAGGGTATGATCTAGGCTAGATTCCATGTTGTCTTTCCACTGTGGGGCAAAGACCTTCCTATTCAGATTGTCAGGGAAAATAGTTTTTGAGATCAGGAGTTTGTCTCCCCCTCCCTGAATAATTTTTTAGCCAGACATGCCTGGCGCCATCTTTAGCTATCAGAAGGTAATAAATCTGTCTGCTTTTGTTATTCTGTTTTTGGGCTTGTATGTGAGAAACGAAACTTAAGATTGGATTACTTTCGGTTCTCCCAAGGACTAAGTTTTATGGTCTATATAACTGGGAGGGGTTATATTGTTTTGTTCCTGAGATAGAAAAGAGCTTCAAGCTTGTGTGTACCTCTCTTGCTTAGAGAGAACCTAGAAAACATGGTTAAATGCTTTCTGTTATTGTTTTCCTTTTTATTTAATTGTTATTAATAAAAGCCTAAAAGAATTTTGGCATGGACTTACTTTTGCACCAAAGGAGTATTTGTTTGCTCACAAAGCACACGTTTTCGTTGCTTATCCCCTGTTCGGATGAACAGGGAGTGACTGCGCTCTGCACAGATCTGTGACAGGTTATGGGATGCCCAGCATTGCTGGCTCAAGAGTTTATGAGCCGTGAAGCTCTTATGCTGCAAATTGTTTAAGCCTGAGCTGAGAGGGGCTTTGAACAAGCGGCAAGTTGGGCAACTTGTCCCTTTGGTGTGAAGTCTTTTTCCTTTGAAGCTGTTGGAGCTTGCTTTTGTTTACGCCTGGCAAGAGCTTACAACCCCAGCAAGGAGGGGACTGGAAGGTGAGAAAGCCTGCTGTGAGGACTGCTGAGACCGAACCATTTACAACACCCTGCTGGTAAGCAACCCCTGTGTGAGGGAAGCAGATAATCAGTTGAGAGGGGCTAAAGAGTTTATGGACAATGGCTCAGAGTATGGCAGTTTTTCCCTTCCAAAAGTTAAATGATAAGAATTATCATTTGTGGGCTGTGAAGATGGAGGCTTATTTGCATCAACAATTGATACACGCTCCCATTTTAGCCCCCCCTGCCCAAGGCGCTTCTGTATTGCAACAGCAGTCTGAGGAACGCGCTCGAGCGTCTCTCATTTTGGCAATTGAGGACAGTCAGTTGATGTATGTGCGAGGCTGTGCCACGGCCAGGGACATTTGGCAAGCACTGCGGCAGGTTTATGTCCATGCTGGGACTGGTTCACAGCTTATGTTAACAAGGAAGCTGTATAGACTAAAGCTGCAGCCAGATGGCGATGTAGCCACACACATTTCAACTATCCGGCAATATTTCCATCAGTTGCAGGAGATTAATGTCCATTTTACTGAACAAGAAAAAGTTCATATCATTTTATCAAGTTTACCAGAAAAATTCGATGCCTTAATATTCTCCTTCGAAAATATGGCAGCAGCAAATATGACCATTAATTTTATTACTGGTCGTTTGTTGGAAGAAGAGGCTAAGTGGTTGGAGAGAAAAAATTCTGCTCAAAAGGCTGTACAGGCGAAGACCCGCAATTCTACAAATGATCCAGTAGATGGCTCTAAAGACTCCAGTAAGGGTATGGTCCCCGCTTTTGCTGTGAAATCTAAGCTTTGCTGGAACTGTGGCAAAGATGGACATTTTGCAAAACAGTGCAAAGCAAAAAAGAGCAAAGAAAGCAAGAAAAAGCCTGCTTCATCTAGTATGACTGTTTCTGCAGTTGTTTTGCAAGCTGTGAAGGAGCAAAATAGAGATTTATCTCAATGGTGTTTGGATAGCGGCTGCAATGCTTTTATCTCCAATAATAAAGAACTCTTTAAGGACTTTAAAGAGACTAGCCCCTCAAGTGTGAGTTTGGCTGATGGATCCAAGTCAAAATGTTTGGGTAAAGGTACATGTTTTGTACAATGTTTGAACATGGATGTAAAAAATGTTCAGTATGTTCCTGATTTAAAAATGTGTTTACTCTCTGTTGTTAAATTGACACAGGAGGGCTATGAAGTACAATTTAAAGGGAACAAATGTTATATTTTAAAGGATGGTACTGTTATGGCTGAAGGGGTTTTTCATGACCAACTGTATTATATGTATAATAGTGTACAGGAGCCTCAAACCAGTACTATAATGGCAAACTCTCCTTTGCATGATAATTGTGTACATCTGTTGCATAGGAGATTTGGCCATGCTAGCTTTAAGGTCCTCAGGCAGATGCCTGACATGGTGGATAGGTTAAATTTGAGGGCTTGTCAGAAGTACCTGGATTGTAAAATTTGTAAAAAATCGAAATCCAAGGTCCATCCTTTTCCCAAGCATAGTGAGAGAAAGTCAAAAAGAATTCTAGAATTGGTTCATATGGACCTGTCTGGCCCCTATCCACCTTCCCTGGGAGGAGCCAAGTACATCCTCGTCTTGGTTGATGATTTCAGTCGTTTTTGTTTCCTATTCTTACTCAAGAGTAAGGATGAGACATTTCAGACTTTTAAAAATTGGGTGGCTTATGTTGAGAGACATTTTCCCCAGAAGGTGTCATCTCTCCAGTCAGATAGGGGAGGGGAATTCATGTCAAATGAGTTCCAAAATTGGCTAAAACAAAAAGGAATTTTCCACAGACTCACAACCCCTTATAGTCCTAATGAGAATGGAATTTCTGAGAGAAAAATAGGTGTTTTGCAAACAATTAAAGATAGCCTGATGTTTGATGCAAACATTGAGCAGAAGTACTGGGGAGAAGCTATGTTAACAGCTGCTTATTTAAGTAACCGTGTACCCAGTTCTGTGGTTTCAAATACACCCTTTTTCATGTTTTATGGCAAAAAGCCATCTGTGAGGCACATTAGGACCTTTGGGTCCTATGCATGGGTGAATATCCCTAAGGCAAACAGAAAAAAGGGGGAACCCAAGGCTAGGAGGCTCAGATTTGTCGGGTACGACCAATCATCAAAGGGCTGGCGGTTCGCGTTTGGGGATGGGAGAGTTTTGATTTCCAGGAATGCTGAATTTGAGGAGCAGGCCAACTGGTCTCATGTTCATGCTAATTTAGATGTGGTTTTGCCTTCATTTGTTGGTGAAAATCAACCTGAACAACAGCAGCAGCAACAGGCTGCTGAGTCAGGCACTGGTATTTCCCCAGACTTGAGAGGAGAGGGTTCCAAGCATGAATCCTTTGATGTGGAAAGTGATTCAAATGCAGATTCTGACAATGATCAGGCTCAGCCTGTTGTCCCCCGTCGCTCTAACAGAGAGACAAAGGGAGTGCCTCCTTTAAGATTCACAGCACAGAATGTAAAAGTTTGCCAGGTGACTTTTGAACCTGATAATTATACTGATGTTTTAAAGTTGCCAAAAGAAGAACAACAAAAGTGGCAAGAGGCAATGGAAAATGAAATGGAGTCCATCAAAGGCCATGATGTTTTCCGTATTGTGGCATTGCCACAGGGAGAAAAGGCTGTGGGTTGCCGTTGGGTATATAAGAGGAAGCAATTGCAGGATGGGGGTGTCAAATACAAAGCACGTTTGGTTGCAAAGGGGTATTCACAGATACAGTATCAAAATTATGATCAGGTTTTTGCACCCACTGTTAAAGTACAAAGTGTAAAGATTGCTTTATCTATTGCAAGTTTAAACCAACTTAAAGTCAATCACTTTGATGTAGAGACTGCATATTTAAATGCTCCATTGGATGAGTGCATCTATATGGAGCAAGCCCCTGGGTTTCACAGTGGGGGAGCAGACCAGGTTTATTGCCTCAATAAAGCCTTGTATGGTCTCAAGCAAAGTGGCCGATGTTGGTACCTTTGTTTGGATGAACAGCTGAAGAATGTTGGTTTTCAGAACAGCATTGCTGATCCATGTTTGTATACAAGGGGTGTTAATCAGAATTATGAAATCGTCGTCGCTTTTGTGGATGATTTCTGCCTGATTACACAAACTGATGTTCAGGTGCAAAGATTTAAACAGGAATTGGGTTCAAAATTCAAATTGAAGGACCTTGGTCAAATTAGAAACTATTTGGGAGTAGATTTTCAAAGGTTTGAAAATGGTGATTTTAAAATGAGTCAAGTTCAAAAGATTGAAAGAGTTTTTGGATCTTTGTAACATGTCTCAATGTAAACCTGCTCGAACTCCTATGTGTTGTGATTTCATAAATGTCACAGATTCTAGGCCATTTGAACATCCTGAACTTTTTCATTCTGTAATTGGAAGTTTATTGTATATTGCAAGATGGTCACGTCCAGATATACAATATGCTGTAAATGTTTTGTCTAGAAAAGTGTCAAAACCAACTCAACATGATTGGCAAGGTTTGAAACGCATATTAAGATATTTGCGTGGAACTTTGGATTATGGCGTGAAAATAAGTTCACAAGGTTTTCATAAGTTGGAAGCTTTTTGCGATGCCAGTTTTGCCAGCGAAATCCAAAATAGATATTCTGATTCAGGGATGATAATTTTTTATGCTGGCACTGCCATACACTGGGGGTCAAAAAAGCAATCCACTATTGCTTTAAGCTCGGCAGAGGCAGAATTTGCCGCGTTGTCAAGCATGGTAAATGAGCTGATTTATCTAAAACAAATTTTTAGTGATTTAGGTATGCCAATTTCAGAAGCTGTTAAAGTTTTTGAAGACTCTCAAGCATGTATAGCGATGGCTACAGCACAAGGTGTTAAAAGTAGAACAAAACATGTGGCTGTAAAATTTCAAAATGTTAGGGAAGCTGTTCAAAATGGTTTAATTGATTTGGTGTATTGTCCCAGTGAAGAAAATATAGCAGATTTATTTACTAAAGCATTGGGAAATATTAAGCATGATTTTTTGTGTGACAGACTGGGTATGATATGTCAATGTCTGGATGAAAAATTAGAGGGGTGTCAGGGAAAATAGTTTTTGAGATCAGGAGTTTGTCTCCCCCTCCCTGAATAATTTTTTAGCCAGACATGCCTGGCGCCATCTTTAGCTATCAGAAGGTAATAAATCTGTCTGCTTTTGTTATTCTGTTTTTTGGGCTTGTATGTGAGAAACGAAACTTAAGATTGGATTACTTTCGGTTCTCCCAAGGACTAAGTTTTATGGTCTATATAACTGGGAGGGGTTATATTGTTTTGTTCCTGAGATAGAAAAGAGCTTCAAGCTTGTGTGTACCTCTCTTGCTTAGAGAGAACCTAGAAAACATGGTTAAATGCTTTCTGTTATTGTTTTCCTTTTTATTTAATTGTTATTAATAAAAGCCTAAAAGAATTTTGGCATGGACTTACTTTTGCACCAAAGGAGTATTTGTTTGCTCACAAAGCACACGTTTTCGTTGCTTATCCCCTGTTCGGATGAACAGGGAGTGACTGCGCTCTGCACAGATCTGTGACACAGATAAGCCTTCAGCAATTCACTGGATTTCCAACTGACAGGGATTTCCAGCAGGGAAGCCCCCGACTACTTCCAGTGGTTGGGCTGAGAGGACACCAAGGTGTTGTCTACATCATGAAAATACTCCTCACAGAATTCGCTCAGAAAATGAGCTGTCTTAATGGGATCCCGCATTGTCTTGTTGTATTTTGAAGGAGGGGGGGGACAAAAAGAGGAAAAACTATGATACAAAAGCATTTGCGGCTTTTCCCAACTTTTAAAAAAATCTCCAGATATGCACATTTTCACTCGTTAAGACAAGCAATTCAACATGGATCACTTCCCCATACAAGACAAAGCTTAAACCTGATTGTCTGGATGAGTACAAGGGATGGGGCTGGGTTACAGGGCAAACGCCCACTGCCACCATGTTAGATTTTTACCTTAGCGAGTGATTGCTACGTCGATAAAATGGGAATTTGTGCTCTCTTTTTTTTCTCTTTTTTTGGAAAGGTGGAATATCACTTGTGCACACCATAGAAATAGGGGTTTTTTTTTTAAGTTCAGCAGCCACAGATTTAAAAATGCGAGTAATCCACTCACAGCCGCTCTCTTACTGTAGAGCAGTCTGAGTTTTTTTTTCCTTCGTGTAGACAAGCCCCAAGTTTTCAGGAGTTCCCAAGAGAAACTGCTATAGATTTGTTCTCCGTTCCCCAGCATGTTTTTTTTAAGTATTTTAAATGTGTATGTGTGCTTTTGTGTTTGTTTTAATAAGAAGAGTGGCACAATAGCAGGATTCCAATTTAATCCTATTAATAGTGTGGATGTCTAGAGAAACCAGATGTTTCAGGAAAAGTTCAAAAAGAAAAGAAATAAGAAATTTACATAAGTTTAAACAATAATACAATATGCCAAAGCAGAAATTGGCAAGTGTTGGTTCATGGGAAAGGGCATAGGAAAAAATTGTGGAAGTGGCATGGTGTGTGTTTATCTTCCCAATCTGGGTAGGAAATTGGGGGGGGCAAGATGTCCACAATACCATCATTACAAAATTGTGCAAGTATGGCTTTGTGATTTAAAAAAAAACAAAACACCAATCATGAAACAGCATGTGGAGAAAATAGGGTGGTGTCAATGGTGTTTCAGGTGCAAGCAAGCAAACACAGGATTAACACCATTGAAGCGCAAATGTGTGATGGTGTGAAAGAGTGCATTGCCATTCCACTACCTTTCTGAGTATGGGAGAAGCATTTTTCAAGTGGAATGACCCCAGAAAACTGACTAATGTGATAAGCACCCAAGATGGCAAATCTCCTCTGAGTAAGTCTTGCCAAGAAAATCCTAAATCTGAGAATGGAGGAGCTTTCTACAGTTCCGTTGTCATGGACAGATCACTTCTTGGTCAGGGTTACACTTGCTGGGACTCAGAGCCTCTGCAGGGGTGGGGGACCAATTAAGGTGGTCCACCCCAGGAGACTTATGGATCCAGATCGATTCCTGATTGCTCTTGGGGAGTTCCCAGCTGCCTTGGCAGGTGATTCTGTCGAAACCCTGGTTGATCTCTGGAATGGGGAAATGACCAGGGCAGTAGACAAAATTGCTCCTAAGTGTCCCCTCTCATGGAGTGGAGCTAAAGCAGCCCCTTGGTTTTCTAGGATGCTGGAAGCAATGACATAAATGAGATAGAGACTAGAGTGACTGTGGCAGAAAACGCAGAGTGAATCTGACTGAAAACAGGCTAAAATATATCTCAAGGCCTGTGGTGGGACAATAAAGGCAGCAAAAAAGGCTTGTTTAACAAACACCATTGCATCTGCACAGAGCTGTTCAGCAGAGCTGTTCCAAGTGGTCAGAGAGCTGTTATGATCTGGTTCAGAAGAGAAGGTAAGCCATTCAACCACTCACTGCAAAGAATTTGCCCACTATTTCACAGATAAAATTGCTTGGATTCGCTCTGACTTAGACACCAGAGTTGATATACCTCTCTGGGATGGGACTAGGGGGTATGGTTCTACCGTACTCCACTCTTTCCTGGAGAAGGTGATGTTGGGAACCGTTGACTGTGGGCCTTGACTGTTGGCCTGTGGAGTCCCTCAGGGTCAGTCTTGTCCCCTATGCTATTCAACATCTACATGAAACTGCTGGGAGAGTTTGTGCAGAATTTTGGGGCCAGGCGTCACCAGTATGCTGATGATATCCAGCTCTATTACTCCTTTCTACCTAAATCCAAGGAAGTTGTTCTTGTGCTAAACTGGTGCTTGGCAGCTATAATAGACTGGATGAGGGCAAACAAATTGAAACTTAATCCAGACAAGACAGAGGTACTCCTGGTCAGTCGAAGGACAGATTTGGGAATAGGGGTTCAGCCTGTGTTACATGGGGTTACATTCCCACTGAAAGCACAGGTTCGTGGTTTGGGAGTGCTCCTGGATTCAGCTCTGAGCCTGGAGGCCCAGGTGCCAGCAGTGACCAGGAGTGCTTTTGCACAGCTAAAGTTAGTGCACCAACAGTGCTCGTTCCTAGAGAAGTCAGATCTGGCTACAATGGTACATGCCTTGGTTACATCCTGTTTGGATTACTGTAATGTGCTCTACATGAGGCTGCCTTTGAAAAGTGCTCAGAAACTTTAGTTGGCCTTCAGAGCTGCAGCCAGGTTGTTAACTGGGGCTGGCTATAGGGAGTACACAACTCTCTTGTTGCAACAGCTCCATTGGCTGCTGGTTTTGCCATTTCTGGGCACAATTCAAAGTGCTGGTTTTGACCTATAAAGCCCTATACAGTTTGAGTCTATTTATTTATTTATTTATTTGTTTGTTTGTTTTATACCCTGCTCTTCAGCCACAAGGCTATCAGAGCAGCTTACAAACTGTTTTAAGCAATAGCAATTTACACATCTACACTGCATTAAACAGTTTCCAATGTGTGTTAGCTAATTGCCCCCACAAGCCAGGTACTCATTTTACCGACCTACGAAAGGATGGAAGGCTGAGTGAACCTTGGAGCCCGCTGGAATCGAACTTGCAACATGGTGACTTGCAGGTTAATTGAAGGACCATATCTCCCTTTATGAGCCCATTGAAGCTCTTAGATCATCTGGAGAGGCCCTTCTCTTTGTCCCACCACTCTCTCAGGCTTGTTTAGTGGGAAGAAGGGAGAGGGCCTTCTTGGTGGCTGCTCCTAGGCTTTGGAACTCCCTCTCTAGAAAGGCCAGGATGGCCCCGTCTCTGCTCTTTTCAGCAGCAAGTAAAAACATTCTTGTATCATCAGACATTTTCAATCTGATGGAGGCTGGGCTAGTACATGCTGTGCAGTTTGGCTTTTATGGTGTATAACGTTTTATTGCATTTTAATTTTTAATATTTTTAAATGTTGTAAAACTTCAAGTTGTTTAATTTGTTTTTTTAATTTCATATTTATATTTATATTTTTAATGTTTGTTTATTGTTTTGAAACTCACTGTTAGCTGCCTTGAGCCCCTACATTGGGAGAAAGGCAGAATAATAATAATAATAAACAATAATGATAATAATAATATAGGATTGTCCTAAATTGGAGTTGACTTGAATGTACAGTTAGTCCTTGGTATCCACTGTGGTTTAGTTCCAGCCCCCTCACCGCAATGGATACCAAAATCCATGGGTGCTCAAGTCCCATTATATACAATGGTGTAGTAAAATGGTGTCCTTTATATAAAATGGCAAAATCAAGATTTGCTTTTTGGATTTTTTTTAATTGTTATTATTATTTTGAAGCCATGGATGGTTGAATCCATGGATACAGAATCCATGGGTGGAGGGCCAACTGTACATAACAATAAGAATGAGGGTAGGAGGACAGTTGCTGCCCCCATCGTGCCTCTCCAGGTACAGAGTAGCAGCCTTTCCTTTTCTGCATGGAACAAATGATCCTGGAAAAGGTGGAAGGGGTATGCAGAACAGCCCTAGTAGAAAACATTGGGCTGCTTGATAGAGCAATATTCTGAGCTAGTACAAAGCAGCTTTATGTGTTCCAGCAGAAGATAATGTAAGACTGTCCTCTAGCGGCTGAATAGTTGCTGACACTAAGGATAGATGTTAACTACCGTATTTTCATGATGCTTTCAAGATATCTTGGATAAACAGACCCATTGGCTTCTGGGATTATTTAAATTAAATGTTAAATGCTGGAGCTTCTTTTGAGAAACGCCGAGAATTAAATGTAGGGGAAATTCCAGTCTGATTATAAGATCAGTTTGGTACTAAAGAAAATTCTGCCACATATCTTTCTGTGAAAGGGGGGATGGTTGCAGATGCCATGAAGGAGACAGTCCTTAAGCAACTTTTATAAAATTCTCTTTTGACCTTGGGAATTACACTATAGGCAAATTACAAAATCCTCCTCTTCTGACACAAAGGGCTTAAACATGTTGTGGTCCTAATTTTAAAACAGAACAAATTAAATCCTGACAAATTACCATAGCAGTTCATGTTGAATTGCATTCCTTCTGTTCAAATGAACTTCCTAGGACTGTACAAATGAGCTCCCTAGGACTGAGCACATTTGCTTTAAAAATGAAACTCTATCACACCATTGTTACCCCAAAAGTTACAAGTAAAACATTATTTATAGTATTATTTATAATGCATTAGTTGCCTCTTCCACTGCTCACTGTTCTGTTCCCCATCACGCCTGCATGGTGGGTTACAGAAAAGGGGGAGAAACTGACTCTTGTGCCAACGAGGAGTTCTTTTCTAAGTCCTTATGCAGGGAAGGAGGGTGAACTAGCCGGGTACAGATTGGGGCATGGTTTAAATCTTCCTTACACGTGTGTGGTGATCTTGATTTGGACAGGAACCCCACATGCTTACTTTGAAGTAAAAAAGAAAATGAGGGCTTGTCTAGACAGATTATTTACCCTACCTTGCCCCTGTCGTAGAGCCCTGCAGTCCATACGGCACAGGGCTTTTGCCCCTGGGTAGTCCTCATGATCCCTGGGGCAAAGACGGGGCAAAGACAGGGAGAAGACAGGGTAAAGCCCATTAAACCGTTTCAACAAAATACCCAGGAAAAACCTCCTCATTTCAGAAAAAAATGGATCAGGCCCCATGGGATCACAGGAGGCCATTCCGGCATGCCAGCCTGTCTCTGCAGCCACCTCCGCTGCTATCTGTTGCACTCTCCAAAGCTAAGAAGAGGTCTACAACATGTGACCAAGACTGATCACATGCAGGGGGCCTTGATCGCATGCTACGGGACCCCTTCCTGGCTTCAAAGAGTGTGTCATGGATGGCAGTGGCTGCAGAGACAGGCCGGCGTGTCCGTGTAGACTCCATCCCGTTCCATGCACGTAATGGGGGAGCAGCAGGCCTGATCCGGAGTTATAAGCCAGTATATTCTGCCCCATGTAGATGAGCCCTGAGACACAGCTGCATTACATATTTAATGCAGCTTGTAGAAAGGCATTTTGAATATGTCTTCCAAATCCAAACACATGTCGTTTAATAAATTCTAGTACTTCAGGAACTGTACTCTAAAGGCAGTTTCCTTTGAAGGAGCTTATTTAGGATTCAAGCAAAAGCAGGCAGAGCAGCTTATCAATTTTAGCTTCCATTTGTCTTTCCCACCTGCATTTTAACATCCTACACAAATCATCAAGTGAATCAATTATACTTCCAAAGTGATTTTGTCTTCTACATATATAAACTGAGTGCCTTTCTGTTTTTCATGTTGCCAAGCAACTCTTTATTGAAGATGAAATCCTCAAGGAAGCATTTTCAAACCAGAAGACAAAACATCTCTCTTCATCAAGAAACAAAATCTGCTTCAGAGGGTGCCTGAAACCTCTGTTTATTTAGCTATACACATCTCCATGTGTTGGAAGTAGCATAAGCAAGTGGAGTTATATAGGCCACACTCTTTTGCTATCCCCTTCTTATTCTATGGTGTTGCTTGTTTATTTATTAATTGTAATGCTCAACTCATCACCTTGCTTTGAAAGGAGAACCGCCCACCCCAAATAATTAAGTACCTGTAATTTACTTTTTTTAAAAAGAAAAGTATTTTGGATTTGACAGGAGGGTCCTTGACACTACAGACTTCAGCCAATCAGTGCTATACACAGTTTCTTTCTGCTGCAAATACACATAACTTTCTGCTGCAAATTCATAGAACTGCAAATCCACAGCAATGTAACAATGTAAACCTATGATGAGACAATCCAAAATTAAACAAGAGATAGTGCCAGAAGATGAAACTCCCAGGTCAGATGGCACTCAATAAGCTACTGGGATACAGCAGAGGACAACTAGAAGTCTCTCTGGCTTTTCTTCAGAAACAAAGATTCAGGAAGGACTCATCCCACGCTTTCTGCAAGTGCGCTGATGACTAAAAAGGCCAATCCGAGATAAAAAATAAGTCCTGTTGCAGAAAGCACAGCAGAAGGTCTCCTTGGGTGATGTTTCCAGGTTGCGATTCTTTGTGCGTTGTCATTTCTCTTCAAGACTTGTTTGGCGTGAGTTCTCAAATAAGTCTGCAGCATTGTGGATAGTGCGTTTCCATGCCTCCCGATGTGAGGCCAGGGCGGACCACTGTTGGTGATCAATTTGGCCAAGCCTGAGATGTTGTTTCAGGGAGTCTTTGTATCGCTTTTTTGGAGCGCCCCTCTTACGCTGACCCGTGGCGAGTTCACCGTAGAGTAGTATTTTTGGGAGGCGATGGTCCTCCATCCTAGAAACGTGCCCTGCCCAGCGCAGCCGTGTTCTCAATATCATGGCCTCAATGCTGGTGATCCCTGCTTGCTCAAGGACAGCAACATTCGTCACATAGTCACTCCAGTGTATATTTAGGATTTGCGTATACAGCGCTGATGAAAGCGTTCGAGGAGTTGTAAGTGGTGGCAATAGGTGACCCATGTTTCAGACACATAAAGCAGGATAGACAGTACAATGGCTCTATACACACTGATTTTTGTGCTTCGCCTCAGATGTTTATTACTCCAGACTCTTTTGTAAAGTCTTCCAAATGCGCTATATGCCTTCGCTAATCTGTGATTGATCTCTTTGTCAATCTTGGCATCTGAGGAGATGATGCTTCCCAGATAGGTGAACTGCTGAACGGACTTAAGCACAGATTTGCTGATGGCAATGTGGGGATGGTGGTGTTCGTCCTGTGGTGTAGGCTGGTAAAGAACTTCCATTTTCTTAAGGTTGACTTCCAGCCCAAACAGCTCTGCAGCTGTTGCGAAGCAGGATGTTAGGTGCTGCAGGGCTGCTTCTGTGTGGGCAACAAGGGCAGCAGCATCAGCAAAGAGCAGCTCACGGACTAGATAGTTTAGAGTCTTGGTGCGAGCCCTCAGACGGCTTAAGTTAAACAAGCTACCATCAGTACGGTAACATATATAGATGCCGTCTTCTTCTTCAAGCTCTGCCGTAGCCCTTTGGAGCATCATGCTGAAGAAGATTGTAAATAAACTGGGGGAGGGTGGGGGTGGGGGTGTTTTTAGTCATTATTATAATGTTTTAATTGTTGGAAGCCTCCCCGATTGTTTTAGCAGAGGGGCGGGGTATAAATAAATTTTATTATTATTATTATTATTATTATTATTATTAAATAAAGTTGGAGCAAGAACACAACCTTGCTTCACTCCATTAGTAGTTATTAGAAAGGCCTCTGAAAGAGCATTGCCATATCTGACTTGACTGTGCTGGCCCTCATGTAGCAAGGTAATCATTTTAAGGAATTTAGGGGGACATCCTAGTCTTTCCAGGATCTGCCACAGACCTTTTCTACTCACAGTGTCAAAGGCTTTGGTGAGGTCGACAAATGTTACATAGAGACCCTTGTTCTGCTCCCTACATTTTTCTTGCAGTTGTCTAAGGGCAAATACCATATCTCTAGTACTCCTATTGGCTCTGAAGCCACATTGGCTTTCAGGAAGGAGTTCTTCTGCAATAACAAGAACTATCTGTTCAGGAGTATCCTTGCAAGGATTTTTCCAGCAAGTAGTGCTGTGGCTAATGATGCAACTGGACTCAAGCTGAAACTACATTCAGCTGTTGACATCCTCAGAGGTGAAAGGAAAGTCTGAAGCTGCACAACACATATTATAGAAGCATAGAATGTGAGAAGGATGAATCAGGGGAAGCTAGACCTAATAAAACAAGAAATGGAACATATAAACATTGCACTACTTGGGTGAGCATGCTAAAGTGGAATGGTTTCCAATTGGCAAGGGGATCAGGCAAGGCTGCATTTTATCACCCTATCTGGGATTGTCCATACCACCGTATTTCCCATTTCTATGTATGGTTGTGAAAGATGGACAGTGAAGAAAGCTGATAAGAAAAAGATCAACTCAGTTGAAATATGGTGCTGGGGTAGAGTTCTACAGATACCATGGATTGCAAAAATGAGAAAAAAAATGGAGCCTAGAGCAAATCAAGCCTGAATGAAATCAAGCCAAGATGACTAAACTGAGACTGTGATACTTTTGCCACATCATGAGAAAACATGACTCACTAGAAAAGACAATAATGCTTGGTTAAGATAGAAGGCAGTAGGAAAAGAGGAAGACCACATTCCAGATGGACAGACTCCATCAAGGGAGCCAGGGACCTGAGTCTGCAAGACCTGAACAGGACTGTTGATGATAGGGTGACTTGGAGGTCTCCCATTCCGGGGGTCAGCATAAGTCAAAGCTGACTTGACTGCAGTTAAAAACAACAAGTAACTAGAAAAAACAAAGTTATTTTATGGCTGCAATGAGTAACAGTTTTCAAAAGTTATTTAAGGCATTTTAAAATGCATTTTGAGAGAAAGTGTTTGTCTTGTGTCATTTTCTTTCCTAAAAAGTAACAGAAAGCAATGGAAAAACAATGAGCAGGACAACGTGTAACATAATGAATTAACCCAGTTACTCATTATGTTGATGAAAAAGTTATTTTTTAAACACTGTATTGAATAACAGAACAAATTACTTTTGAAAAGTAATTTTCCAAGCTTTGGAGGGGGAGTTTAAGAAAAAATAGCTGGGGGAAGGTTTAAACATGCATGGTTGACTCATGCATGGTTGACTCACCTGGATCATGCCTCCAATGCTTTGTTGTTGTGTGCCTTCAAGTCATTTCCAACTTATGGATACCGTAAGGTGAGTCTATCACAGGGTTTGCTCGTCAAGATTTATCCAGAAGTGGTTTGCCATTGCCTTCCTCTGGCCATGGTGCAATAAGTCCTGTCACTTCAGTTCCAGCATTGCAGCACTGCTGGCCTTTTATAAGCTTTGAGGAAAGAAACAATTGTAGCCAATTGGTACAAATATGATACCCATTCCTGGCACACAAGAAAATAAATAATTGTTAGTCCCACGCATTGGATAGCTGAGAAGCATTGATGTTCATTAGCTGCAGACTCACGGAATGCTGTTGCTGTGTCATGTATTTTCTCCTGCCAGAGGTGGCCCAACATACCAGTCCATATTCTCAGCATTAAATAGAAAACAAGAAAGACTTTAAAATAAAACACAAACATTTGCTATGGTATCTAAAAAATATCATTTGCACGTGGTTACATATAACTTGAATGTCAATGTGGTGTGGTGGTTTGAGTAGTGGACTAGGGTAGAAAAGTGAATTTAAAGCGGGATAGTAGCATCTATGGCTGAACCTTATCACACAACATTGTGACTGTCCTGTAGGTGGTGTGTATTCATACTGTTACTGTGGCATCCCTCTTAATTGATGGAGAAAGCCCATCAATAGCTCTAAATGTCACTATTGCACCTCTGCTGGCCCTGTGTGATAGGTCCCGTCACTTCATTTCCAGCATTGCAGCAGTCAGTGCCATGAAGAGGCCTGATTCTTCTCCTCTCTCCCCCTCTCATTTGCTTTTCCAAAGCAGGCTAACTCTGTACCTGTCAGGTTTGTAAAAATCCTTGTTGTTTTTGCGTAATTATGGCAAAAAAATTTAAAAATATTTTTAATTTATCGTTTTGCTTAAAGTATGCAAAAACAACGAAGATTTAAAAAAATTAAAACCTGAAAGGCATGGAGTTAGCCTGCTTTGGAATAGTGAGTGGGAAGGGGAGAGGGCAGGAGAGGAGAGGAGAAGATTCAGGCCCCCTCATGAACTGACTGCTGTAATGCCAGAACCACAGTGAAGAGACTTATCACACCAGGGGTTTTTACAAAGCAGCAGAGTTGCGTGAAAAAAGAGAGGTGTGATAAGAAATGTTTTCAAAGCAGGTTTTTCCTGATTCATTTCATAACACGATTGCCCCAAAATACTAGCCTCATGTGATTATCTCCCTAGACTCCAGGAGATCAGGGTTTGAATCCCCACTCAGTCATGAAACCCCACCTAAGACCCTGAAGGCAGTGGTAAACCTCCACTGAACAAATCTTGCCAAGAAAACCCTATGTTAGGGTCACTATAAGTTGGAGTTGACTTGAAGATACCTAACAACGTACAACTTTCAGGCTATGAGCTGGAAACAGAGTTTCAAGTACTCGTCCTCAGCCTGAATATTATATAAATTATCCCTAAGTCACAGTAAAACAAGCTAGTGAATGGGGGAAATAGTGGAGCTGAAGCTGCTGTCAGCCTGGATCATAATCATAATTGTAATATTTATTTTTTTATCCTCCTCTCCCTATGGATTGAGACAGGGAACAATACCAAACTGTTATCCAAATTGTGTGGGGTCCGTGGGAACCCACTGTTGACACAAAAATTACAATGTTAAATTGGGGGATTTTTAATTAGCTGAAAGGTATGGCTGTGAGAGGACTGGTAACTACAGGACCTTTACACCTGGGTATACCAGTACTCACTGACAAGACATTCATACATGCACTCACATTCACAACCAATCACATAAGGCTAATGAAGAATTAGGAGGAAGTATTCGGATAGAGGAATAGAATTGTGGAATGGGCTATAATTTCCTGTCCGGCAGTCGGGCAGAATGACGGCATGTGGGGAACTGTGCACACAGTGGCGCAGCAAACCGGCAGAGTAACAGCATGGGGGGAACTGTGCACACATGGCTGTGATTTTAGGGTAATATTTATACCCAATTATCATGCCTTTAAGGGGTGTTTTGAGAGTAAAACAATGCTCGGGTAAGTTTCCCAGAGTTGAACAATGGAAGCTCCAACTTCATAGATTGCTGCTAATGGTCAGAACATAAAGGCTGATGGGTTTATGGCCTCCTCTGTATTGTGGATGGAATAAGTGTGAAGGAAAGACATTCACCGGGATGAGTGTGGATAATAGGTGTTCCAATCACTGTTTGTTTCTGGAGTATTACTCACTGCCAGGTACGCGTATGTCCAGAAGAGATTAGTGCATTCGTCCCTAATGACTATCTGTGAAGGGGAGTCTTTGCTTTCCATGATACCTTTCTAAATGTGGTTCTTCCTGGACATTGCTTTCTCTGTTACTGTGTTACTATTTTGCAGGACAGGGTTGGAGTCTCAACTGCTCTCAATGTAGCCTTTCCCACTCCCAGAGTACAACTTATCTTGCAACTTGCTGCTCTACAGTCTTAGCTGCAGCTTTTGTTAATTACTTTCTGGCAAGTAAACATCTTACAGAAACCCTTCTTTCATTAGGAACCATTGTCCTAAGGAATAGCTCTATGGTGGTGGTGGTTAGGAATGTCAGCCACCTAGTGACTGGAGATGTTACTGAAGTCGACAGGCACATTAAATAATTTTGTCAGCCACCTAGTGACTCAACATGGTACTGCAGACTACAAAGACACATTTCTTAACTTTTAATCAACAATTTAAAAAAAACACTGAGGTATAAGTACTTGTGTCCCCTTAGTGTGCATGTCAAATTTCAGTTTTCTAGGTTTCACAGGATTTGGAGCTATGGCAGAAAGAGGCATGTATTTCCGCCCATTGGCCCATTACAGATTTACTATCAGAAGGCATCCTGATTTTCAAGGACTGGAAATCATTTAGGCTCCAAACCCTAATGGTTTTTCTCTTTTCCTCTGTTTATTTTCTTCTCTCCCTCCCTTCCATTATTTTTCTTCCTCACTGGTTTTATGGTCCATCTACCCATTACTCACTCACTCTTTCCCTACATTGGTATCCTGCACTTTCCAGGCAGCAACACACACACACCCTCCACCACCACCCCCTCTCTCAGCTTTTTGAAGAGTTTGGGAGCCCTGCAGAGAAAGGCATCATTTGGAATTGCCAGAGAAATCATAGAATCACAGAATTGCAGAGTTGGAAGAGACCACGAGGGCCATCCAGTCCAACCCCCTGCCACGCAGGAAATCACAATCAAAGCATCCCTGACAGATGGCCATCCAGCCTCTGTTTAAAGACCTCCAAGGAAGGAGACCCCACCACGCTCCGAGGGAGTGTGTTTCACTGCCGAACAGCTCTTACTGTCAAAAAGTTCCTCCTAATGTTGAGGTGGAATCTCTGTTCCTGGAGCTTGCATCCATTGCTCCGTGTTCCAGTCTCTGGAGCAGCAGAAAACAAGCCTGCTCCATCCTCAGCGTGAAATCCCTTCAAATACTTAAACAGGGCTATCATATCGCCTCTTAACCGTCTTTTTTCCAGGCTAAACATACCCAGCTCCCTAAGTCTCTCCTCATAAGGCATCGTTTCCAGACCTTTCACCATTTTAGTTGCCCTTCTCTGGACACGCTCCAATTTGTCAATATCCTTTCTGAATTGTGGTGCCCAGAACTGGACACAGTATTCTAAGTGAGGTCTGACCAAGGCAGAATAGAGTGGCACTATTACTTCCCTTGATCTAGACACTATACTTCTATTGATACAGCCCAAAATCGCATTGGCCTTTTTAGCTGCCGCATCACACTGTTGGCTCATGTTCAACTTGTGGTCTACTAGGACTCCTAGATCCCTTTCGCACGTAGTCTCATTCAGCCAGGTCTCTCCCATCCTATATTTATGCATTTCATTTTTCCGCCCTAAATGCAGTACTTTACATTTCTCCGTATTGAATTTCATTTTGTTAGCTTTGGCCCAGCTCTCCAGTCTATCCAGGTCATTCTGAATTTTGATCCTGTCCTCTAGGGTATTAGCTACTCCTCTCCAGAAGACTATGGAGATCTGACATGTAGTATTGCTGGTGGTACCGAAGATTGCACCCAGATCTTAAATTTATATTACTTAATCCATTTAAAAAACAAAATAACCTAAAGTCCACATCTGTAGGATCCCTTTAGTATCTATTCCAGGTTTTTTGTACTTAGGTTTTACAGTCTTGCAATAATGGTAGAGAAAGGCACACGTTATATTTTATCATTATACAGTTGGCCCTCAATTTTCACAAGGCCTAGGTGTAGAGGACCCCCGCAAAACCATAAATGTAGTGGGAAAACCATAAATGTAGACCCACTTTTATTTTGTTTTACCTGAGAGAACACTTCTCTAGGCATTTGTAGGTCTTCCAGCATGATTGTATGGTATGCTTCTGCTGGAAGTTGACCATAGAGTTGTGCTGGAGGGCCTACAAATGCCTAGACAAGTGTTCTCTCTAGGAATCTCTAGATCTTCCAGCACAACTCTACTGTCAACTTCAGGCAAAAGCATAGCATAGAATCACACTGGAGGACATAGAAAATGCCTAAAGAGAACATATTTAGTAATCTGTGAATAAGCAAATCTGCAAATGCTTAACCCACAAATGTGAAGGACGACTGTATATTCTGTGAATATTTTTCCATTCCATTTCATTTTTTTCCATATCAAAATCTTCATGACAGCTGACATCAAAATAAAAAATCACAATTAAAAATATAAGCAAAATAAACTGAATAGTTATTTTTAAAAAACCAACAATGAATTGGAAAAACAGGCAAACAGAACTAATTTTTAAAATACAGTTTATGACTGATTAGAATGAGCTGTACTATGGGAGATAAAAAACAACAGGATGTAACTGATTTTTAAAGCACAATTCATGATTGATTAGAATGAACTGAATTTGGCACCTAAGTTTTAAGTGTCCCTAACTGGGGAAGTCTGATCACAGTGCCACAAAAGAACACCCTCTGCATTTCTCCTGAAGATCTGGAGTTACAGAAACAAAACACATAACTGAACCTTATAGAAAAAAAATCTGTTTATAAAGTAAAAGAATAGTTGAACAAAGAGAAATCTATTTGGTAAAGCTCCATGACTGCCTGCATTTGGTCAAAAGTCAGTTCCCGGAGGTAATTCAGGGTGATATCTTTGCTGGTCCGTTTCTCTGAAGCATGAGACTTAGTAGCTGGATAGTAGAAATTCTCTGGAGCACCAATTCTCCTGAGAACATGGTCAGCATCTTGAACCAATGTCTCAAATTTCCCCAGAATGTCATAGTGAATGTTGCAAGGATCACAGAGCAAAAACATTGGTTTCCAGTGTATGTCTATATGTTTGAGATTTCTCGTCACTACATAGCTTACAAACTCTTGGAATGTCACCTTTTCTGTGAAATGTTGTTTTCTCTTGGAGAATGCTTTGATCTTATTTGCCACTAGGGTACTGTAGTAGGGTTCAGAGTGCAAGAACTTGTCTCTGTAAGCAGAGACCAATCGTTCTAGGGGATGTCTGGTGAATATCACTTTAGTGTAGGTGTTCAAAAGCTCTACTTGCTGTTCAGGGGAATAAGAACTCAACCTCTTGAGAAGATTTGTTGTGTGGATTGTCTCATGGTCTACTTCGGATGCATCCCTGCTTAAGTTGAGTGTGAGGAGCAGAAGGACCTTCTTCCAGTTGGAGCAACCAACTTTTGGCACTTCACAGTAGATAAATTTGTGATTGTCATCTACAAAGAGCTGCCAAGCAACCTCATGCTCCAATTGCCATTCTGAACTTGACAAAGTCTTTTTCAGGCATGTGGCATTCAAGGTGTCTCTACGGTCAAGCTGCATTTTTAGCCAATCTTCTTCATGATCTGGAAGAGAAATTGTGACCTTAGAAGAATGACAACATGTTTATGGGATGATGGTGGTGGTGATGGTGATTTCATATAACTTTTTGAATTTATTTTCAGAATTTTTATCCTTTTCAATAGTAAATTTAATGGGTGCAAACTATGCAATAGAAAATTAAAACAATGTATTTTAAAATATGATCCACTAAATTCAACTTAATGGAAAAAATCAGAATCAGGTTAGGTATTATAACTGATATCAAAACTCTGAGGAAACTCTTCCTCAGATCGCCTGGCTAAGGCATGTAATGAATAGTAAGGCAAAATAATTGGAGAGTACTACTGTGGATAATAAGGATACATTGGCAAGCTGAAGGCTGTAGTACAATATACTAATTACTAATGCTGTCTTGGGATGAAAGTAATTAATTAAATATAAATAGGAGGCCCAATAACTCTGTTACATTTTGCCCATCCACCATGGACAGAAGCCTAATTTGTTAGTACTAGGCCTCGTTTACACGACAAAAAAAAGCCTGAGAAGAATTCATGTCGATCCCTGGTAGTTCACACGCATCACAGGCTATTCAGAAGGAGAGGGTAGCAAAAATCCCTGTTAACCCGTGACTTTCCACCCCTCTATTTTTCAGGATTTTGGGGGGGAAATCCGAGACAGCCCGTGCTATTGGTTGTCTGAACAACCAGGAACCATCCCAGGACATGGGATGGTTTCTGATTGGTTGGACATTGGAGGGGGCGGGCTTGCAAGGGAAGCCTTGAAATTGCCATTTTGTTAGGCCCACCCCAGGGTCCTCCGCTGGCTCCAAAGCAGCCAGCTGAGTGCCAGGCAAGGTCTCTCCCCTTCCCTGCCCATGCCCAAACATCTACAGAGAGCCGCCCCCCCACCCTTGCCACCACGCGGGGCGGGGGGTGTCTTCTCCGTGACAGTCAATCACAAAGAAGCCCACCTGTGTGGCTCCCCCCTGCTTGCAGCCACGTGGGGCGGGGGGGTCTTCTCCATGACTGCCAGTCACTGAGAAGTCCCCCGCCCCGCACGGCTTTTCCCTCACCCTTGCCGCCATGCGGGGCGGAAGAGGCTTCTCCCTGGCTGGCAGTCACGGAGAAGACCCCCACCCCACCCCACGCACTGCCCTTCTCATCCCTGGGAAGAGAGGAGGGGGGAAATGGAGGAAGAGGCAGCAATGGGGGGGAAAGCCGGGCGATGGGACTCTGAGTTCCATCACCCGCCTTTCCCCCACTGCTGCCTCTTCCTCCATTCTCCCCCACTCTCTTCCCCTTTCGCTGCTTGCAAACAGGGAAGAGAAGGGCCAGGCAGGAGGGAGAGGCAGTGATGGGGGGAAAGCAGGTGATGGGACTCAGAGTCCCATCACCCGCCTTCCCCCCCACTGCTGCCTCTCCTTCCTGCCTCGCCCTTCTCATCCCCAGGAAGAGAGCGGGGGGGTGAAGGAAGAGGCAGCAGCAGGGGAATGGCGGGTGATGGGACTCTGAGTCCCATCGCCCACCTTACCCCCGCTGCTGTCTCTTCCTCCACTTCCCCCCTCCTCTCTTCCTTGTTTGCTGCTTGTGAACAGGGAAGAGAAGGGCCAGGCAGGAGGGAGAGGCAGCAGTGAGGGACAGGTGGGCAATGGGACTCAGAGCAGATACAATTTAGAAGTGGGGCAGAAGGATGAATGCAGAAAGAAAATGTGAAAATACACTGGCATGGGAGAGACAGGCAATATGTTGTCTGCATTTTCCAAAAGATCCCAAAAATAATTACAAGTACTATTGCTGACTATAGAATAAAGCTGTAAAGTACAGTCATCCCTTCACATTCGCGGGGGTTAGGGGCAGACAACCCCCGCGAATGTGAAAAAACCATGAATAAGAAATGAACCTGCCGGCGAGCGGTTTTCCACCCCAGTCCCTTCCCAAGGCAGCGAGGAGCTTCTTGAGAAGCCCCTGGCTGCCTTGGGAAGGGAGTGGGATGTAGCGCGAGCGCGCCAGCTGGCTCTTACCCCCCCTTCCCAAGGCAGCAAGGAGCTTCTTGAGAAGCCCCTGGCTGCCTTGGGAAGGGAGTGGGGTGTTGAGCGGGGGGGGGGGGGGCAGGCAGCTTTCCGCGAATGATCAAAACCGCGAATGTGAAAGTCGCGAATGTGGGGGGGCAACTGTATAGTCTTTTTTTCAAGGAAAGTTATCTTGTTAGCACTGTCCATGGTAGCACTTTTTGGAAGCAGAGATCATTTAACAATAAAAGAAGAAGTAGATAAATTATACTGAAGGCGTATCTAAATCAGCATTCTCTTCTCACAACTGGCCAATAGATGGAACCACAGAGCAAGACATGAATGCAATAGTACCCTCCTACTCATTGTCATTAGCAACTGAGAAGTGCATTCCCTTTGACACAAGAGATAAAATTTATGCATGTTTACACACAGAATACTGAAAACTCTGGCTTCCTATGAACAAGGCAGTCCAAACAAAGCCATTTGGCTTGTCTGTTCCCTGAGAAGCCAGAATAGTCCAAGTTTTGACTTGGTTTATATCTTTGCCTTCTTGGGGAAGTAGGGTTGCCATACTTCCAGTTTGGCTGGGTTTTACCCAGATACCCAGCCTTCTGAATCTTCAGATTTTAGAAAAATGGATTCAAACAATGGTAAATAAAATCTTTTAATTTCTAACTCCACCTTTATTTGTCTTGGGAGTATGTTATGGGCATTTGAACTTCTTACTCACACAAATGTCCTACAAACCTAAACGGGTCTTGCATCTAAGTAAATGTGCATAGAAAATTCATATATTTGTATTTATTAGGAATATCATTTACTTCTACAATATAAACTACCATGGAAACAAAACATTACCTATAAGCATTAGGATGTAGAAAGGATTTCTCTCAAAGAGAGACACAAGGATGGTGTTAAGGGGCAAACATATCTGTCATACTAGATTGGCACTTAGATTTTTATTTTTCTTACACAAAAGAATACCATCAAAGTTTTCAAGGGAATAGCTGTGTTTTAGTCTTTTCCAGCAAAGACAAAAGTATCTGGTATCTAACCTTCCCTACACAGCAGTATCTACTCTTAAGAACTAACAAGGATTTTTGGGACATAAACATTTGTGGGATGCAGCCCACTTTATCAGACACAATGGGGTTTTGCCTCAGACAGCAGATTTCAATCTCTGATTGAGGTGGGAGGATGTAATTGGTAAGGTGAGAACAATAGAAATGTTAAAAGTACAAACATTATTCATTACCCTAACTGGTATTAACAAACAATAATTGGGTGGGAGCACAGACATCCTAGTGCAGATGGGCTGATTAGATGTACATGTGAATAAAAGTCAAATAGGTCAAAGGAAGTTAAATTATTTTGTTTTCTAATTATAAAATACATAATCTGTATTACTGAAGGAAATCACACTATGCTTGTTCCTTTCAACAACTGCTGTTTGTCCTTACTTTCCTCTACATTTTACCTTTTGAATCAGATGGCAATCATTCGCAGGGGGTTCTTTTTCAAATGGAGTGCACCCATCTTTTTCTTTCCTGGGAATTCAGAGCAGCCATATCTTCATGGTCTGAATTGCCTACGCCCCCCCCCCATCAGTAAAAAGCAGGAGGGGCCCCTTTCAGGGCTTGAGAGCTGCCAGTAGTGGAAGATTTTTGGATAGAGCTCAAGGGTAAGCCCTCTGTACCCTACCCAAAAAGGGACTTATGTGCACATGTGCTGCTTGTAAGTCACTAACAGCAGGTTGGCCAACATGCATAATTCACAAGCACATAAAGAAGTGGCAAAATTTCAGTGCCTAGAACCATTCCTTTTGGGGAATACAGCTTTCAGAATCCATTCTGGTACCAGTCCAAAATGTACTGTAACAAGAGCTCACGCTCTGAAGTCGAAGGCTTTCATGGCCAGCATCCATAGATTTTCCTTGGGTTTTTTCCAGGCTGTGAGGCCGTGTTCTGGAATAGTTTCTTTCTGATGTTTTGCCTGCATCTGTGGCTGGCATCCTCAGAGAATGGAGGATGCCATTCTCTGAGGATGCCAGCCACAGCCACAGGCGAAACGTCAGAAAGAAACTATTCCAGAACACGGCCTCACAGCCTGGAAAAAAACCAAGGAAAATCTATAGCTCACACTCTGTTTAATCAATATATATTAATCTATATATATATTTACACACGTTTAATCAATATATATATTTAATATCAGGCCCTCCGTGCTGCTGACGGGAGATTCCAAGTGAGGGCTAGAACATACTTGCTGGCACATACAAGCCTGGGGGACAGGCCACATTAGATTCCTCAATTAGTTTCACACTTCAGGTGAAGGTGAAGCAGAATCATTTTGAAGCTTGCAATAATAATGCAACGTCTTTCCTGAGAATCTCCAGGAGGAATCATCCTCTGGACCACTTCAAAAGTTAGCTGGAAATTTCATCATTATGTGAGCTCTGTTTTCCTTATCTCCTTATCTACATCCCAAAGAGAGAACTGTCAGTCATCCATCAGTTTTGAAAATTATTCTTTTCCCACAGCACTAACTCATCTGGAGTTTCTTTGCTGTAACGTTGGGAACCTTCCAATAAACAATTGTCTTCCTCTTGAAATTGCCCCTTCAAAGGAGATTTTGCATATAAATATACCCCCAAATCTCCTTTCAGTGCACTCAGACCTCACTTTCTTTCTGCCTCCACACCAGTCTGATCTCCCTTCTCCCCCTCGCGATTTTTTTCTGCCTTTTGGCACTCGGACCCCACTTTCCTCCTGTCTCCACATCTGTCAGTTCTCCTTTCCCCCTTCTCTCCTTTTTCTCTCTCCCTTTCTAAATTTCTCTCCTTGCCAAACAAGGGTTTACTTACTCCCACTTCTTACCTCCCCACCCCTTCAGTGTAACCGTTTACCACGTCTTCATAAGCTATTCAAGAGTAATTTCCCTCCACTGCACTACTCACAAGGAATTCTTCACTTCAGAGCAGTAGAGTATTACCTCAATAAGCCTCAACCTAACCCACTTTTTAGATTCTTCCTACTTTTTTTCAATAGACTTGTATGTATGCTGGATGGATGGATGTGGTGTGAATGTAGTTTTATTCATTTTCAATAAAGATTTTAAGGTCATATGGTTTCCTTGGCTCGTTCTCTCCCAGTCAGTACTGGTATACATAGGTGGAAAGATCCTGCTGTTGCGTGACCTCTCATATGTCAATTGAGCTAATTTTAATCCCTCAAAGCAAGATCATGACATGTGTGGAATTTCCACAGACAACAGGGGGTCAGTTAGACGGGAGAATTAAGCGTGGAAAATATCGCCTTACCTCCCTTTTGCTCCAGTGCCTATTTGTGCCCATGATTGTATTCGAAATTGGAAAAAATAGTGATTTTGCAGTTCACACAGCTGATGGCTGGTTGAAGGGGGGGTTGGAAAGGGGTGCTGAAGGTGCCGGCGGGGTGTGTATGGAAAGCCTTCAAAGCTGCCCCAGCAGCCACTCAGAGCAGCCCGATCCCGGCAGGTGTGTGTGGAAAGCCTTCAAAGCCACCCAGCAGCCACTCAGAGCAGCCCAATCCTGGCAGGGGTTGGAAAGCCTTCAAAGCCGCCCTGGCGGCCACTCAGAGCAGCCCGACCCTGGTGGGGTGTGTGGAAAGCCTTCAAAGCTGCACCGCAGGGATATTAGCATTAGGTATATTTAAAGCATTTGACTGTGTGGAATGGCCAACATTAAAAATAATACTGAAAGAATTTGGAATGGGGAAGAGGTTTAGAGGATTAATAGATCAATTGTATTCCTATACCACAGCTACAGTGATGGTTAATGATGGAATAACAAGAGAGATAAAAAATAACGAGAGGAACAAGACAAGGTTGCCCACTTTCTCCAATATTGTTTTGCAATGGTAATAGAAATTCTAGCAAACGTGAAAAAAAATGCTAATAGTATAGAAGGAATTGGATTAGAAACAAAACATAAGATAAGCTTGTTTGTTGATGATACATTGTTAACAATTTGGGGAGATGATAGGTTTACAGGTTAATTGGAATAAATCAGACATGATGTTGTTTAATTATACTAAGGAAGAAGAAAATATATTTGTAAAAGAGAAAAAATAGAAGTAAGATTAAAAAGTAATATTAAGTATTTAGGAATAAATATTACAAAAGATTTAAAAGAATTAGAAGAGAAAAATATTATGGTATTAAGGAAAGAAATGGAAAAGAAGTTGGAAGAATATAAAAATATTCAACTATCATGGTTTGGAAGAGTAGCTTTAGTGAAAATGAAAATATTAACTAAACTAAATATTTTGTTTAGAATGTTACCAATAAAAATATCAGAAGTAGAACTGAAAAAATGGCAAAATATGTTGAATAAATATTGTAATGGAGGGAAAAGGACAAGATTAAATAAATTATTTTGGTATATATCACAGAAGGAGGGAGGACTTGGCCTTCCCAATATAAAAGGATATTATGAAGTTAATCAATTGAGATATGTTATAGAAGGAATTGTAGGACAGGGAGATTTAGAATGGTTAGAGATAGATATAGGGAAAATAGATAAGAGAATATGGAATATATTTTTTGGTAATTTTATAAAAACAGAATTGAGAACCCATTTCTGGAAAATATATGGGAAATATGGTATAAATATAAGAAAGCGTTTTTGCCTATTGATTCAATTTTAACACCGGTTAAATGGGGGGGGAATCCCAAATAATTTGAAGGAAAAATGGGAAGGGAATTAAAGAAAAGAGGACTAGACAAAATAGAGGGATGGATAGGATGGATGAGTGAGAAAGGGCGTATAAGAGAGAAATTATATGAAATGAAAATTTAATGGTTTAATTGCATACAGTTAGAACAATGGATTAAAAATTGAAAAAAGAATAATAAAGAAACAAGGGAGTTCACAAAATTTGGTGAAAAAAGGGTAAAAGATGGGTAATAATGAAAGTTTGAAAGGTATTACAAGTGAATCATATAAAATATTGATAAAAAATAAGGATAAAAAAGACAAAGGAGAATATTTGGGGAGAATATGGGAGGAAGACTTGAAACAAAAAATTGGAGATCATGAATGAGATAAGATTTGGAAACAAAGACAACTAAAAAATATGTCAATTCGGATAAAAAAAATTACTATAAAATAATATGGAGATGGTATCTGACACCAGTAAGATTGCATAATATAGACAAGAATAACTCTAAATATTGTTGGAGAGGTTGTCAAGAAATAGGTACATATATGCATATGTGGTGGAATTGTAAATTTGTACAGCAGTTTTGGGAAATGGTCTTTATAGAAATGGAGAATCATTTGAATATAAATATCGAAAGGAAACTGAGTATAGCATTGATGTCAATTTATAATGGAGAGAATGGGAACCAAGCAGAAAAGGATTTAATAACAAATTTATTAACGGCAGCAAGATTAATTATAGCAAGACATTAGAAAATGCAAATAAATGTACAAGTGGAGGAGTGGTATAAAGAAGTTTAGAAAATGGCAATAAATGATAAGTTAATATGTAGAATTAAAGTAACAAGAGAAAGTTGGAAAGAATGTGATTTTGATAAAATTTGGAAAGTATTTGTTAAAAAAGTATTACAGACAAAAGATGGGAGGTTACCTCCACGGGAAGAAATGAAATTCTGGAAAGATTAGGTAAGGGATAATGGCTCCGGTGAAGGGGAGTACAGTACTGAGGTGGGAGGGGGTAGGAGAATTAATATTCTTGAAAAGAATCATAGTAAAGAATTTATGTTAACTTTTGAAATTAGTTAATAGAAAAATTGTGATGTTTATGGTAATATTATGTGTTTTACTATATAAGTATTGATTGGATATTATAATGTATGATTATAAAATTAATAAAATTAAAAAACAAAAAACAAAGCTGCCCCAATGGCCACTCAGAGCAGCCCGATCCCAGTGGGGTGGGAAGCCTTCAAAGCTGCCCCTTTCACAAATTGGTTGTACACATGACCTATTGTGTGCATGTTTGCAAACTTTTTCAAAAAGATCAGGGAAAACTGCGAAAGCAGTTATCACAGACTTTGTGGAGTTTTCAGCTCCCCCTCCTTTCTAATATTGTGCATATGGGCCATCGTCTGTGAGGATTGTTAGCATTCTTAGCAAATTATTTGAGGATTTTTTTCATCATATAGATGAGCCCTAGCATTTCGTGTAACAGTACACTATATTCGATGATATATCATCCATTGCTGCTTTTGTAACATTTAACACATCTTTGTGTTTTTCCAGAGGATGGGAAAATTTCACTAAAGTGTGTACTTTGCCTGATTTCCTAAAACTTCCTATGGTTGGTCTGGGTGGAATTTCGCCCTGGCTTTCTCTGCTTGCCTTCCTCATTCATTCTCACAAGCTTTTATTCTCTTTTAGAAATACAACATATGAATAATAGCACCAATCCACCAAATATGGTTCATTAACTTCTTTTTTAAAACAAGATATCTTAGTTGAAATTAAAAATGGCCACCTTAGAATGCTGGAATCTGTAAATTCATACCTGTCATTTTTGCCTTCCGGATCAGAAATATCTGAAGAAGAAGCACTCCAAGCAAAGTACTGAAGAGGACGGTAAGGAACAAATTTTGAAGTGGGTTCTTCATAATGTTTTCCAGACAAGTCAAACGTAGTAGTCTTTATGAAGAACTCTAGACAATCAGAATAGCAGTGATAGGCACGTTAGGACTAAATACATCACACCATGCTTTAGAAGAATTCCACAATGTTTTGAAAGAAAAGGAAGACCATAGCTTAAAACTGTAATGATCCTCCCACTCTCATATATAAATGAATAAATATAAATGTACCAGAGCTTGGAATGTTACTTTCAAAAAAAATTAATCAGGCAACCCATTGACATGCACCCCAAAAAGAGTTTGCTACCCTTAAGAGTGTAAAACAGAGCAATGCAATGCAGGCAATTCAAGTTGCTCTTATGGTGAGTTGTGCTCTTATCCATGCATTGGTGAATGTTTATAGTTCAAATGCATGGAGACACACTATCCACAATGCTGCAGCCTTATTTGAGAACTCATACTGAACAAGTCTTGAAGAGAAACGACAACACAGAAAGAATCACAACCCGGAAACATCACCCCAGGAGACCTTCTGCTGTGCTTTCTGCAACCGGACTTGTCTATCTCGGATTGGCCTTTTTAGTCATCAGCGCGCTTGCAGAAAGTGCGGGATTAGTCCTTCCTGACTCTTCGTTTGTGAAAAAAAGCCAGAGAGAGACATTCACGTATTATGTTTCTTGAGAGTTTTAAGCAGTTAACAAGTATTAGTTGTGACAATGTGTTGTTGCTGTTGAGGGATTTTAATGATTGGATCTGATTTTAGACAGAATCATACACACACCCATGTAAATTGTATTATATTGTGAGATCTCCATTTATTATTTATATGGCTGGTTTAGAATTGGTAGATGTCTAGGTATTCTACATCCAAAGAATAGAGATTAATGTTTTGTTTCATCTGTACATCATAACTCTTTTTGTTTTTTGTCTGGATATAATTGAGGGCATATCTGCACTGAAAAGTTGCAGATTTAGTTTATTTATTTCCAGAGGATATTTCCAATATTTGGGGGGGGGGGTTGTTGCACTTTGTCACAAAAATCAATTGATTGCCTTCCCAAGTATTATAGATTATATCCATTGCTGTAGAAGCTTTTCTGTCACATGCAATAGCATTTTCTCTTTCTCCTGGATTTTTTCTTTGCAATGAAATTTTAATCCTGTTTCATTGCTGGTAATTATTACAAGTTGAATATCCCTTATCCAAAATGCTTGGGACCAGAAGTGTTCCATATTTCAGATATTATTATTATTATTATTATTATTATTTTGAATTCTTGCATATGCATAATGAGATATCTTGGAGATGGGACCCAAGTCTAAACATGAAATTCATTTATGTTTAATATATACCTTATATACAATAGCCCGAAGGTAATTTATACACAATATTTTTAATAATTTTGTGCATGAAACAAAGTTTGTGTACACTGAAACATCAGAAAGCAAAGGTGTCACTATCTAAGTCATTCATGTGGATAATTTTTGGATTTGGGAATATTTTGGATTTCAGAATTCTGAATAAGAGATACTCAACCCGTACTAGTAAATCTCATAAGTTTCCTCATAATAATCCTTTCTTCTGGTAAGGCCATTTTGCTTAGTTAGCAGTTCAGGAAAAAATATCCATGAGCCCCAAAAGGAAAAGGAAAATCTTGTTATTAAGTCCATATTGCGGGCAGGGGGCAGGAGACAGAGCAAACACTATCAAAGATGCACAAACAAAATATATCCTGAACAATCTGGTTAATTGCTCATGCCCAGGCCCTAATAACCTGTTGGAGAATGTAAGAGATTATAGTGTATGCCATGAGCAGAGTAACTGGTGTTCACAAGGAGAAACTGAGCAACAACCAGTTGCACACTACCACATCACACAAACAGGGTTTAGCAGAGAAATAAAGCAGACTTAGTTTTCTTTGTAAGTATATGAAACAGCTTTACTTACAAGTACTAAAGGTTTAATAACATCTCATGGTGAAAGGCTCTCTAAAATGTGCTTTTTGAACATGGAGGAGAGAGAAAAATGAAGGACAAACAAACTCAACTAACTGCAGACTAAACAGATGCCACACTAGGCTGGCCAGAGAAGTCAAAGTGTGCAAAGGTAGTTCACTAGTGCTCTGGCTTAGGGCTCTGCTGGTTGGACCCTGCCTGCAATTGCTGGTGCTTCCTCCAGTTTTATCCTACTGGTGTATTCTTCATACCCTCTCTTTAGAACAATGCTGAAAACAGGGTGGCAAAGAACATAGCTAGTGTACACAGCAGCATCCAAAATATTACTGCTCTTGCTTGGGACATGTATTACTAAACACATCTGTAGATTACTTTTCTGTGTCAGAGAATTTAGTGCAATATTATGCACTAGAGAAGCAATTTTCCACTGCAAGCTTGGTGCTCTCTCACTGAAGGACAGGCTGCCACTGGACTGGTGGAGATGACTCAAACTGAAATACTAACCAAATTCCAAATGTATTCAAGTGTGATTATTATTACTATTATTATTATTTAGGTATTTATACCCCACTCTTCAGCCACAAAGGCTATCAGAGCAGCTTACAAATTGTTTTTAAGCAATAGCTATTTACACATCTACACTGCATTAAGCAGTTTCCAATGTGTGTTAGCTAATTGCCCCCACCAACCAGGTACAATACTCATTTTACCAACCTACAAAAAGATGGAAGGCTGAGTGAACCTTGGAGCTCTCTGGAATCAAACTTGCAACATGGTGACTTGCAGACTTGCAGTACTTAACTACTGCACCACCAGGGTGTTACAATTGTTTACTCAGGATAACAGGGTACCCTTAGAGATTACTCAAGGGAGCAAGAGAGGCAAAGTCATTAACTTGCCCAGAAAATGTTATACTGAAGAAAAAATACACAAGCTGCTAAGCAGGTTACTATGTTTGTCAGAATAAGAAAGAGAAAAGAAGAGATAACTATTATGGGATGACTGGTATGTCTGCATAGTGTAGTCTTTGAAAGGCAATGAGAAGAAGACAGACTGCAGTGAAACTGAGTGAAAAGACAGGAGAAGAAAGTGAAAAAGTAAATGTTACCTCTCCTTCTTTCGTGCTCTGTCAAGAGAAAATAAAAATATCCTGCATCTGAAATGAATTATTCAGAGATGGGCAATGCCATTCTCCTAAGGCTGGAGAAGTGTAAGAAGACTCTGAGACACAGAGAAGTAAAGAAATCTCTCACTACCTTGTGGCTTTTTCTTCAATTCAAGGTTGCTAAAGGAACAGTTCCTGACACAAGGATCCCACACCCATCTCCAGCTCATCACCAGCAACAGCACCTCCCATCTCCTTTTTAGGCTGAATAAACTGGGCAGAATGAGAAAGGGGGCTGCTGCAATTGGGAGGCAGTGACTGATAAGAGCAAATGTCATGTTCCTCATTCTTTCAGGAATATTATTTCAATCCAAGTGCAGCAATAACTATTTTATAATCTCCTTCCTAGTGCACAGAAGCAGAATTACAGCAATTCAAAATGTAAAAGTAGTAAAGTCCACTGGAAGAAAATAAAATGAACATCTTGGTATTGCACATCAACTGCAGCAACTCCCATTTGGTAAGGTTTTTTTTCTTATTTAAACTTCTATTGAAAGTAATATAACTTTACAGAATTCAACAGAACAAAATAAAACACAGTTTACAAGCTGACAGCACTCCTTAGCAAAACATGTGATGCCATAGAAGAAACTTAAACATTGTTGTACTCTTCAAGTTATCATCCCAAAGACTGACACAAGTCTTGTGTGGATCCAGATAATCTCTGTTTCTATTCATAAAAGAAATAGATGGAAACCAATCTGTAATAATAATAATAATAATAATAATTTATTTATATCCCACTCCTCTACAAATGCAATCGGAACGGCTTACAATATTTAAAATATACATCCCACCCCCCTTAAAATACAATTAAATAGTTAAAAAATTAAAACATACTTAATTTAAATATCAAAAGAGGCATCATGGTGTTCATTTCTTGAGTGGTGAGCCTATTGCATCAATTTTTCCATGACAGCAACAGATCACAACTTTTCACACCAACAGTTTAAAGATAAATAGTGTAGCCCTTTCCATTTTTGTGTAAAACCGTATGAGCAGCAAAAGAAAAACAATCAGTTTTTTACTAGTAAGGTTTTTTATTTCTGTGATGGACTGAATATTCTCAATGCTGGTGAATGAATTTGTTTTTGCTGTTATTCCTATTTCATTGAAACCCTCCATCCAGAAGTTTGCTCTAAAAGATTGTAAAATTGATATTATTTATGGAAGCTCTTGATTTGGCTTAGAAAGCTTGATTTGGCTTAGGATGATTGAAAATTGATCTCTGACCACTGTGTCATATTGTGTCTTCAATAGTTTCATTGCAAAAGCGAATGGGAGAAGGAACAATGGACATTCCTATTTGTTTCCTCAATCCTGATTAGTACTTGGATGGGAGATTGCCAATGAATACCAGGTGCTGTAGGGTATATTTCAAAGAAAGAAAATGGCAAAACCACCTGTGAGTATTCCTTGCCTAAGAAAACCCTATGAAATTAATGGTGTCCCCGTAAGTCAACAGATGATTTGAAGGTGCATACGTGCGCGCACACACACACACACACACACTTGTAGATATGGGATGGCTTCAAATTGACATCACTGGTTTTAGAAATGTTTTTTTTTTCCTACTGTATCTCAGGCTCGGCCAAATTGATCACCAACAATGGTCCGCCCTGGCCTCACATCAGGAGGCATGGAGACGCACTATCCACAATGCAGCAGTCTTATTTGAGAACTCACAACGAACAAGTCTTGAAGAGAAATGACAACGCAGAAAGAATCACAACCCGGAAACATCACTCAAGGAGAGCTTGTGCTGTGCTTTCTGCAACCGTACTTGTTTATCTCGGATTGGCCTTTTTAGTCATCAGCGTGCTTGCAGAAAGCGCGGGATGAGTCCTTCCTGAATCTTCGTTTGCGAAGAAAAGCCAGAGAGAGAGAGAGATTTTAAATATTTTTAAAAGTGTTTTCACATATCACACATTTCACAGACTGAAATGAAGTAGGTCCATGCTAATTTGTCAAAAGCTTTTGTCAAATCAAAAGAACCAACAGCACAGAATGTATTTTTATATTATGAGCTGTAATAGAGAATATTGAAAAGTCTACAAATAGTATCAGAAATTTGTTGCTTTGTAATAAAGCCAAACTGATTGTTTGTAATGTAATGTTGAGCCAAGGGGTTAATCTGTAAGCCCAAACACTTGTGAATAATTTAGTGTCTTGATTGAGAAGAGTGACTGAAGGGTCTCTTCCCTCTGGATTCTCATCCAGTTTGAGGATTAGAATTATTTCTGGGAGTTATCAAGATTCAGTTAGTGGGCTACCTTTTAAAATAGCTTAAGCAGGACTGGAGCCTTATCTACATGGGCTATTTACCCCATGCCCCCATCTTAGAACTTTGCAGTCCTAACAATGCAGGGCTTTTGCTCCGTTTTTTTCCCCTGGGCAAGAGGAAGAGATGGGATGAAGCCCGTTATACCATTTTAAGTTAACACCAGGGGGGAAACAGCTCATTGAGTTAAAACTGGATTAGGGCTTGCAGGTCCACAAGAGGGTATACTGCCATGCTGGGTCACCTCTGCAGCTGCCATCCACGTTGCTCTGTCCAAAGCCAGGAAACAGGCCTGCAGCTGGTGATGAAGCCAGAGAGAGGCTGGTGTGTCTGTCTGGATTCCATCCCATTCCATGCAGGTAATGGGAGAGCAATGAGCCTGGTCTGTGGCCAGAATACACCGACGGGAAGCCTGTATATTCTGGCCCATGTAGACAAGGCCTGCGGATATTTGTTCTGCAACAGTCTTTAAATACAGTATTACCTCCAAATCTGTTAAGACCTGGAGCCTTATTGGTTTTAAATTTTAAATGGCTTTTTGTAGCTTGTTCAGAGTAATTAATTATGATTTTAAAACATCTTTATGTTCAGTAAAGAATTGTATCAAGGTGGGGGGGGGCATGGCCAACTGCCATGATGGTGGATACCTAAATCTTGAGCAGCACATGGTCTCCAATAAATACCTAATTTGGGGCAATAATTAGCAAGAGAAATATAGATATTTCATCTATATTATGCTTGGACATAAAAGGCTGAGAGATCAGCTGATTTCAGGCTTTTGCAAATCAGTGAAAGCATCCAAAACAGAGGGGAGTGATTCAGATGAAGAAACAGATACCACCATGATAAGAAACTCCGCTAAAGGCAATAAGGGGTGGGAAACAGACAGCCAACAACTACCAGACACACAACTCCCAGTCTTACTGGAACAAATGCAAGAAAAAATAGTCAAGGATTTGCAGAAACACTGTCCATAAACAACAAGCTTTCAACAATTATAGCAAGACTTGATGATATTGCAGAGACTGCAAATAAAGCCCTGCAACAAAGGAATCCACAAGAGATATGAATTCAAGAATTAGAACGTAACCAAGAATACCTACTTACCAAGGTTGATGACCTGGAAAATCAAAGTAGGTGAGAAAATATACGAATTAGAGGCTTTCTAGAGTCCATAGGACAAGCAAACCTATAATCCACTGTACTAGCCTGGATAAAAGAATCCTGTCCAGATATTACCCTTGAAGACACGGATATAGAAAGACTCCATCGCACTACTGCGCCTAATCAGCAAGCCAGAATGATGCCCAGAGATATCTTAATCAACTACCAAACAAAGACTCCAATTCTGGCAGCACTTACTGCCACCCCAAACGTCACTTTCCAGAACCAGAAAATACAGATCTATCAATACCTCTCCCAGGAAACCCTTAGGAAAAGGAAAGCATTCCAACCATTTACTATGCTACTACAAAAAGAGGGTGTTAAATATTGCTGGGAATACCCCCTTTAAACTAATCGTGACCAGAGGGGATCGCACAATGACTGCAGTGAATCAGCAGCAGATGGCTGAAATATGTGAAGGACTAGATATCAGAATATCAAGGGAACTAGAGAAGGAGACTGCAAAAGATGACAACTACCAAAGACCTGAACTATGAGATACAGCCAGCTGGCAAGTAGTCCATTAAAAAGGACATGGAAAGAAAGAACAAGATCACAACAATGGACTATGAATCAAGCTTTAATGTTCTGGAAGTGTAAGTTTATACCAACTTGAATGGACATACTGATACAGGCTATGGAGATTTTCACACGGGGAAAATATTCCCCGGAGAAATCGAGACAGAAATATTTCTGTCTCGGAAGCAGCGTTAGTAAAATATGACGGAAGAGAGAAGAAAAAAGACAGCGCAAGGACGACGGAATATCGGGAGAGGGAAGTAGGCGTGTGAACCGCGGCGCTGCTTCCGGGACAGAAATATTTCTGTCCCGATTTCTCCGGGGAATATTTTCCCTGTGTGAAAATCTCCTATATCTTTGGAATGCCCCCTTCCTATACACCCCTCCTTCCTTCAGCCTTTCCCCTTCCTCTGAGCATTCCCCTTATGATAGTGATGAAACACCTTTACCTGCCTCCTCCCCACCCCATACCTAGATTCCCCCCCAATGAACAATTTTCCTTTTTAATTTACTTTTATATGACCGAAATGAGAACTATGTTGAAGTAATGCTGAGACCTGAAACTTTAGAGATTTAAAATGGCCGACGCCACATGGCTTGTACTTGCTCCTTGAGACTTAAAACTTTAGAGACTTAAAATGGCCGACACCACATGGTTTGACTTGAAACCTTAGAGATATAAAATGGCAAATGCCACAATCTTTGTACTTGCTCTTCTGTTGCTGAGACTTGAAACCTTAGAGATATAAAATGGCAGGTGCCACATTGTATTTGCTCCTCTATTTCATCCCATTTAAGCTGAAGATGATTCTAGCATTGTGTTGAAATGTAGGCTTTATATCAGAATAGTAAAGAATTTGTTTCTATTTATTTTTCTGTTTTTCTCTTTTTCCCCTTCTTTCCTCTTCTTTTCTCTCTCCTCTTTTTTCCCTTTCTCTCTTATAAGAATCTTTTCTTTCACCTCCAAAACTGCTATCCCCAATAATAATAATAATAATAATAATAATAATAATAATTTTCATCTTTTTCCTATTTTTTCTTTCCCTCCAGGCCTATCTCCCCCTCCTCCCCATTTTACGTATTACCTCCCTTCCCCTTCCAAACGGTCCCAAGTGTTCCCCCATTCCCTGTCCCAATTTACTTTATTTGATTGAAATGAGAGATGGGTTGAAATAATATTTAGATTTGAAAATGTAAAATTTTATTCCCTCCTGATTACACCCGCCCTCCCCCTGTATAAGCTTAATAAATCCTCTCTTTTTCCCTTCTATGATTTTAACCCTGTTGCGATCCTTCTTATTCTTTCCCCTCTCCATAATAATCACCCCTTTCCCCCACCTATTATGATGTACTAGAAACTAAATCTCTATGCCCCAAACCAAATTAAGCATAAGAGACCATAGTCCTGCCTAACCATATAAAGACACACTGCCTCACTCCCCACAACCAAAGAAGATAGATCATTTCAGAAAACATCAAGATCTGGAGGTATCTCCAGCTACGCCTCCTCTTGGCACCAAGTTAATACCCCAGTTGTTTAGTTTTTTGGGATGTAGTTGGGACATCGCTCATATAGACATCAGAAACAAGCTTTTTTGTTTCCATCGTTTTGAACATTACTATTTAAATCATGTCTATAAACTTTATATATGTATATGCAAGTGTCACTATTATAACCCTAACTTTGACACAACATTTATAATTTCTATATGGATAAGATAAAAATAGTCTCCTTTAATGTTAAAGTATTAGGCTCAGCGCCAAAGCAAAAACGTATTTCAAATTATCTGAAAAAGCTGAAACCAGATATTGCTTACATACAAGAAACACATAGAAAAGGTTGCACACCAATATTTCCTCAATCCTTATGCAAATCACAAATTCTATCGGGTAATTCTAAAAGTTGAATGGCAATACTTATCAGTGCAAACTGCCCATATACTATTGAACAAGAAATTTAAGACCCAAATGGCCGTTTTATAATACTCCATGGGTCTTTCCAAAATTGGTTTTTCTATTCAGGTTTTCTTCTTTTTTATCTAGGTTTTTCATTAATATTACAGTTTTTTCTTTATTGACCTTAAATCTGGATAATTTACCATACTCTTCTAAGGTGACTTGCAAAACTTGAATTGATTCTGATGGATCTTCTAATTATATGACTAAATCATCTGCAAAAGCACACAATTTGAAAACTTGTCTTTTTTATTTGGAGTGGCTTGGGAGAAGAGGCCTCCAAATTGGAATAGGTTGTTGCCTCTTTTCTTTGAGGAGCACACTGGACCTCCTCCTCATTTTTTTGTTACTCATGTTGGTGGGAATGACTTGGACTTGCTCAAGGACAAGTCCCTCATTTTTCAGGTGCTACGTGATTTCCATACCATTCATACCAGATTGCCTGGGGTTATACTGGTTTGGTCAGTCATTTTTCCACACCAGATTTAACATGATGAGGGAGATTCTCTGATGTCTTGATAGAACCCAGAAGCGGGTTAACAGAGAGATCCAGAATTCCTTACACAGAGGGTTGGGCCACTTTCTTGAACATCCTAATATTCATTTTCATCAGCCAGAGCTCTACAGGGCTGACAACTTTCATTTGTCAGAAGAAGGCAATTTGATCTTCCTGGGGTGTGTGTGCCTTATTGGCTAGCCTGGTGGGGGAAAGGGACTAAGCAGATGCTTATCCCTTGTCTGTGGCAGGTAGCAGGGGGAGAATTTAAGACTTTGGTATACACCTTGTCACCCTTTTAGTTAAATTTAGGGCTCTAGAATGGCCTCTACACCTCCTGGGGGGTGGGAAGGGAGAGGCTGACCTCTCACTTATAAGTTCTCCTGTATAAGCTCCTGGGACTTAGATAAGAGGACTCTGGGTTTACCTTCTAGTAAGTGTCTAGCCAAGGAGCAACCCAGCTATTGGATTGCCATTGCGACTCTAGTGTTCCGCCCAAGGGAATACTGAGGGGGTAGTCTAGGGTAGACACCTGGCCTCAGCTGGAACCATATCAGGCTGCTCCCACCTCTTGCTCCTTTCAGGGCCAATCAGCCTAAATAGGATATAAGTCAAATAAAATGGCTCTTATTTAACCCAACTTTCTGTATCTGGTCTCATTCCATGGTTAGTCATCAAATACCTTATGGAATGCATGGAAAGAACACATGAAAATGCCTCCTGGAGCAAAGTTAAGCACCTGGAGATGCAAGTGAATACATATTTGGATTCAATTAAAGTGAAGATGCACAGGGACAGAAGGGGGACCATAATGAATTGAGGGATCCACAATACTGGAATCTAATGCCAAGGTGGCTTGAGTAATTTGTTAAGAGGAAATGCTGGGTTTTAAGTATTCAAAGTCACATTGGAAACTGTTTAATGCAGTGTAGATGTGTAAATAGCTATTGCTTAAAACAATTTGTAAGCCGCTCTGATAGCCTTGTGGCTGAAGAGCGGGGTATAAATAAATAAATAAATAAATAAATGGATTGTCTGAGGAATGAAGAGTTCTGAAACCATGTTTGGCTCTCGTGTTTATTTCAAGAAAACTGGACTGTAAAACTTTGTTATTCTATTATTCTGGGTCCAAAGTATATTTACAATGCAATCCTAAACCCAGAATGATGGTGCCAGATGGGAAGCTTCCTTCACTATAGCAGATTGCTTAGATGAGACATCTGCAGCTTTCTATTTTGCAGGCGCCTTGTTGTTGCTTGTGGTATGCTGTGGTGTAGATTGTGTGAGTTGATTCAAGAAGGAAGGAGCAGAACCTAATGGTCCTTTCTTGTGACGAAGCTATCAGCCTTCACAGTCTCTCCTTTCAGTCCCAAAGGTTCCATAGACATTGTTACACAAAAACAGGCAGCAGTCAGTGGAGATATGGGGATGAGAACAAAGTCTTGGAAACAGGCTCTGTCCCAAACCTCTCATCAATGTTGATGTGGTTCTTAGGTTCTGCCTGCATGCACAAGGACCCGAGTTTTGCACCACCATCCATACTGCTCATATTATTGTAACATTGGTGGGGGGGGGGGCTGTATCAAATAAGGTACTGCAGGAAACTAATTTACACAGTTATAGCTGCTCGATACTACTTTAATTGCCATGGTTCAGTCCTATAAAATCCTGGAATTTGTTGTTTGTTGAGATACTTAGAGTTCTCTGCTAGAATGCTCTATTGCACTTTGTTGAACTAACATTTCCACTGTGCCATGATTTAATCCAAGTCTTCCCTCTCAGATTACCTTGGGAACAGTAATTCAAGGGAGTACAATAGAGCTCTCTGTCATTCTAAGTACCACACTGAACTTAAGATCCCAGGACTTGATTGGATGAAGTCACGGCACTTAAAGTGGTATCAAACTGCTGTAACTCTGTAGTGTAGATACACTTTGAATCTCATTTGCCATTTTACTTCCCATTCCCCCAGTGTAGAGCGAATCCTCAGAAACCTTTTGCGATCTGTTTTTGTCCTAGCCATGCTAAATAAATGGGGGGGGGGTTATCAGCAGATGCCACCTCTGTGCTTGTGTCTAACTCCAAGTTGTTTATGAACATGTTTAAAAGCCATGGTCCTAACACAGACTCTTGAGGGACCCTGCTGTTCACATCTCTCCATTCTGAGAACTCACCATTTATCCCCACTCTCTGCTTCTTGTTCTTTAAGAATCCTGCATTGTAACACATCCCTAGAATTTCTCTCTACCATCTCATTCCATGACAGGGGATGCAAATCACTAATCATAAGTAATCATTACCTAACTGTAATTAATTGTAATAGATCAGAGCCATCATCCAAGGACAGATTGCAAGAGAATGCAGAGTTTTACTTTCCCTCCAGAGGTTGTTCCTCACTCCAGCCATTACTATTGCTTATTGTTTCTTTTCTAGCAGGTTTCTACAGTGGAATCTAAGGAGATTATCAGAAAGCTTCTAAAAACATTCTTGTCCCACTATATTTAAAAACATAAGCATCCCAGCACAATAACAGTTTTTATCACACGTTGCTGTAATAACAAGAAAGAGCAGCTCCATAATTATCAGAGCATGACCGTTAGAGCTATTTACTTCCACGTTCGCTGGGGCACATGATCACAGTGGCTCTCACGAGAAGATGCGAGCATGCTTAAAAGTCTAAAAACATCAAAACTAACAAAGAAGATTAACACACAAGCACTGAAACACACTTAAAAATTTGCCAGCAAAATAGGGAGATTCATACAAAGAGCATCCCATACCTACTTTTCACATTCTCACCTGGAAGTGTCTGGCGGGGACTGTCCAATGATGCTGTATTCATGAGAGCATAGTGGGATGTGATTTCAGATGCTGGCAGTACCATGAAAAAAATGCCATCAGCAATCAATTGACAGCTTGGTCCATTAATAAAAAAGAACGTCTTATTCAAAGCAGCAAAACACTTGGAGAACACAAGGAGTCAATGTCGTGCAAGAGGAGAGCCCTTTCGCAGTATCCTGTCATCGTTATAGCACCGTATTTGCCGCATCTGATAATCTCCTCAATTACTCTGGATTATGTCATTCTTGCACTGTTTGCTTCCTGTCTTAAACATTTTTTACTCTGAAGTCTTAGCTACTCTGGATGCACCCTTCCTACTTTGTCTGTTGCTTGTCTGGTAACTTGTTGCTTTGTGGCCTCATTTTTTCTCACTGTAGCTTTTGTTAGTCCCTTTTTAGCAAGATAGGAAAGGTATAAAGGAACATTTCCTGGAGATGAGGAGTGTGCAGGTCACTTGTTTGTTTGTACTGTGTGACTCATTGTCAAAGGAATCCAAGAGGGGATTAGCACATTCCACCTCAATGGCTCTGTTTACTAGAGGCTTCACTTAATCCTATCTTGGGTGTGTCTGCTTGTAGTTTTTCACGACGCCTTCCTCAAGTCGTGGTGCCCTCCATCTGATCTCACTTGTGGTCATCCACAGTCTACTAGATCCCATGGAGTATCTTAATATTGCTGGTTATGAAATATTATAGGGAGGGGGTGTAAGGCATGGTAACAGTATTACAGCGGAACATGCCCTGCATTATCTCTGAAGATCTGGAGGCGAGAAATCTATTTGGTAAAGCTCCTTGATCTTCTCCATTTGGTCAAAAGTCAGTTCCCTGAGGCAATTCACACTAATCCTTGCTGGCCCATTTCTGTGATTCATTAGACTTCTGGATAGTGGAGACTCTGGAGCACCTGTTCTTCTGAGAACACTGTCAACATCTTGAACCAATGTTTAAAATTTCCCCAGAATGGCATAGTGGATGTTTCAGGGATCACAGAGCAAAAACATTGGCTTCAGGTGTATGTCCAGATCTTTTTGATTCCTTGTCACCACATAGTTTACAAACTCTTGGGATGTCACTTTTTCTGTGAAATGTTGTTTCCTCTTGGAGAATACTTTGATCTTATTTGTCACTATGGTGCTGTAGTAGGCTCCAGAATGCCAAAATTCAATAAGCAGAAACCAGTCTTTCTAGGGGCTGCCTGCTGAACACCACTTTAGTATAGGAGTTCAGAAGCTTAGTTTGCTGTTCAGGTGATTAAAGCTAAACCTCTAGGTAGATTTGTTTTGTGGGTTGTCCCAAGAGTTACTGTAGTTCAGTTGTATCCCTGCTTATGATGCGTATGAAGAGCAGAAGGATTTTCTTCCAGTTGAACAACTGACTTTTGGCACTTCACCATCTAGACAACACTGGGGGAGGGGGAATCAAGAAAAGAGCTTGAGGAGAGTTCTTCTCATTGGGAATTTCAGGTACTTTAAAAGCCCCTTTTTATATTTCTGCTGCTAGAAAACAGCTATCTATAGAAGACTGGATGACTGGGACTTATAGTTTACACCCCTTGCCTCCTTCATCCAATCTCTTCCATCTTCTGTGCACCAATCCTCTGGATATAGGCATCATGTTCTGCATCAGTCTGAAGGTTAATTCCCCAAGTATAATATCCCCATGAAGGAACTCCTATGCACAGACATCTGTATCTGCAAAGCCGCATGTTTGACACTATGGAGATGAGCATGTTGAAATCCCTGGGCACCATCGCTTCCGTAAGGAATAGGCCAATGGTGGGGAAGTGAAACGGGGCGGGGAAAGATCTGTTGGGTGTGCCATCCTCAACTCCTGCACCTCTGCTGCTAGGAAGCAGCTGTCTATAGATGGTTGGGTGTCCAGGACTTCCCTTTTACCCCTCCCTGCCTCTTTCCTCCACTGTATTCCAGCTTCATCTGCTCACCTTCATCTCCTAGCCTTTTGGCTTCTTCACCTGGTATCTTCGCTGCCCTGCTTCTTCATTCTCTGTTCCATTCATTCTGTACCAGCCCCCATTTACCTTCCATCTCTCAAAGCCATTTCTCACTTGCCTTCCTTATTCTGCTTTTCAAGCACTGGCTAGCCACACTCTTCTAAACTACTGCATCAGTCACACCAGGCTGGGCAGAGAACCCAAAGTGTACATAGCCCTAAATCCTATTGTTAGTCATAACTAGAAACCACCCATTGGATCAATGGGATTTACCTATGTGTTGACTCACCGTTCAGCAATTAATTCTGCAGGTCTACTTTAACTGGGAATAACCAGCAGGATTCTGGTCCCAAGTCTCTGGTACTATGGTTGAGGGCTCTTCTCAGTGGCTACAACTGCTTACACTTCCCCAGTTTCCCCCCCACTGGTGTTTCCTGGCAACCCTTCATGCTCTGTTGAGACCAATACCAAACATATGATGGCAGAGAACATAGGTAATGTATACAACAGTGTTCAAGATATTACAATGTTTGGTTGGAGACTGAGTCTCTAATTACACCTGCAGACTATTTTTCCATGTCAAAGAATAATCGTTTCTAGAACACAAATGCTGCTAGGGAATTTAGCATAAATGTTATACTAGAGAAGCCATTTCCCATTACAAACATGGCTCTGTCCCATTGGAGAACCTGCTTCCATTAGGCTGGTGGAGCTGACCCTAATTGGTATGCTAACTCCAGTTTGGTTAACATTTGGATTGTGTACTCAAGATAGTAAAGTACCTGTGATGCACCAGGCAATACACATGCTGAATCAACACACAAGTAGCAGCAACTTGGTTTATTGATCAAGGATATGCATATGGTAGCACTTCCAAAGCCAGTTCTGACCAGTAAAGCAGTATACAGAAAATAAAAGCCATCAGTTTAGGTTTTGATATTCCCCCAGGCCTGGGAAACATCAGGGGGAGGAAAAGGGAGGGCCCCACCATCCCAGGTGGGTGACCTTGGCGCTCAGCACAAGAAACTTGTTCCCAGCCATTAAGGCAGTCTGGCCAGGCTCCAGTGCTGAGAGGCCCAAGTGAGGAAAAAGGAGATTCTCCCAAGCTGCAGAGAGTCAAACTCATGTCAAAGGCCTACTCTGGATTAGGACTGCAAGGCCCAGAATTCGGGGGTGGACCTGACATTCCGCCTCCTGATGATAATCTACACCCAACAAACCACAAAAACCCAGACCAACCACAAAAGAAAAGGAAATGCAATGCGCAAACAGAAAGGTCAACCTGGCTTATCAGGGAAGCGAGCATGGAACTTCCGCAATAAGCGAGGTGCATTGACATGTTCCACATTTACCCACTCAGCATGCCCTAACTGTAGATGCTTCTGTTTTACAAAGTACTGAAGAACCCCTCTATGTATTCTAGAGTCCAAAACTTCAGAGATCTCAAAGTGTTGGCCATTGTCAACCATGATTGGAGAGGGCACCGTAGATGCTGGGTGGTGCGAGTCAGGAGGCGCCGCAGGTTTCAGCAGGCTAGAATGAAAGACAGGATGGACATTACGATACAATTTAGGCAGAGACAACTCAAAAGCCACAGGATTGATTTGACGCACAATAGGGAAAGGCCCAATGTACTTGGGCCCCAACTTCTTTGAAGGTTGGGGACTTTGAGAAACCTGGTGGACAGGTACACTTGATTACCCACAGCATAGGGAGGGGTGAGGTCCCTCTGCTTGTCCGCATGGTGCTTATATTGGGCCTTAGCAAAATCAAGAGCAGCAACCACTTTTGGCCAAGCATCCTTAATTTGAGTACTCAATTGAACCAATGGGACAGGGTCCTTAGAGTCCAGTTCCCCCAACGGCAGGGGGTCAAACTCCTGACCGTACACCACTTTAAAGGAAGAGAGTCCAGTACTTTGATGTACAGCATTGTTATAAGCCACTTCAGCAAAAGGCAAGACCATCCAGTCAGATAGTTGGAAATTAATGTAGCCTGGGGTGGGCAGAGGAACCAGTAAACCCTGGGGCTTCCCTGTGGCCCCTTTTGCCATGGCACACACTGGGCACCCTTTAACATACCCCTCCACCTCCTTGCGCATGAGGGGCCACCAAAACTGCCTCCTAGCCAGGTGTAACGTTTTGACATAGCCAAAATGCCCAGCACTTTTTACATCGTGGCATTGCTTGAGAATGGCTGGTCTCATGACTTCAGGAATATACACGTGCTTCCCTTTCCAAGTCAACCCCTCCTGTAGGTTCACTTCACCCCTATGGGAGAGGAACCAAGGGTCCCAGGAGAGGGCGTCCACCATTTGGGCTTGCCAACCTTCCCCCTTTAACATGGGATTATGGTGGGATTGTGGAACTTCAGCCAATTTAGGCCGACTACAGCCACCAGCACAAGGCCTGGGGCAACCACAAATTTTAAGTCCTCCTGGTGATTCCCCATCCTCATTGTTACCAGGCCAGTCATTCGCCTGGTAGGGGCCCCCTTCATCATCCCTCCATCCATCTGGGACAGCCAAACCAGCTTGTTTAACTTTATTGTGTTGACAGCTAGTTCTCTGACTAAAGAGGGATGGATTAGTACCTGCGTGCACCCACAGTCCACCATCACCATAACCTTTGGTCTTCGGCTTGAAAGGCATTTTGAGTGTCTGCTTTCCTTTTGGCTTCTTGACCCCCCTCCTTGTTGGGATTGTTTCGCGGCTGTTTCTCTGGACACTCAGCTATACGGTGGCCCCCTTCCTGCAGTGTAGGCACAAGTCCTTTCGTATTCGTCGTTCCTTCTCCATCTCGTTTGCCGTGCCACCTGTTGGCTGCACTGCCTTGGTCTTCTTTCCTAGGGTTCCTCTGGGCTTCACGGATAGTCCCTGACGCTGCCTGGCCAGCTTCACGTTTTGCCTTAGGGTCTCCACCTCCCCGGCTAGCCGAACCCACCCCAGTAGGGTTTCTGGGTTCCTTTGAACTAGGGCCCATTCCAGGATGTTGGTGTGGAGCCCATCCTGGAAATACTGCACCTAGGTGGCCTCCGTCCAATCAGGAATCTAGCTAGCCAGGCGGCAGAACTCAGCAGCATAGTCGGCTACAGACCTCGATCCCTGGTATAGACATTGTAGCTCCATGCGTGCTCGCCTCATCCTCAATGGGTCTTCGAATTGGGCTCAAAAGGCCATCATGAAGTCATGAAAACTCCCTAGTTCTGGAGCTCCCATGTCATAGAGGCTCACCAGCCATTGCACTGCCTCCCTTCCAGCTGGTTGGAAACGTACTGCACTTTCTCTGCTTCCATCTGGAACTCTTCCTCCCAGTGAGACATGAATCCCATCACCTGGGTTAGGAAGTAGGGTAGCTTCATAGCATCCCCATCAAATGTGGCCTTTAGGTCTCGGTGCTTGAGGCCACACAGCCGTGGCCACAGCTCAACCGGGCTGGCACCCACCGGGGGTGCCGGGGCCCCAGGAACTGGTGGTGTTGGGGCTCCTCCTGGAGGGGCTGGGACACCTCCCCCCGGGGCTGGCCCAGGTAGGCCCCCATCCCCCTGGGGCCCTGGCAGCTGGGGGTCAGGGGGGACCAGTTGCTGGTCCGGTGATGCTGGTTGCTGGGGCAGCTGCTGCAGGATTTCCACAAGGCTGGTCTGCATCACCTCCATCTGCTGCTTCAGCTGCTGCACCTCTCTTTCCAGCTCTGGGCGAGGCCGTCTCACACCCGGTTCACGAACGCCACAAGTCAGAGGTATATCCCACCTCAGGAATCTGCGATTGTCTTGGTCTCATTCATCTGGCCAGAGCCAGCTAGCTCCCAAGGCTGCCCCCTCCCCATGCACGGGTGTCTCAGAGAAGGGAAGGCTACCCCCTCCTAGGGCCTGCCTGGCTCCCAACTCCATTAGGTCGAGGGGAGGAAGCAGTCTTCCGGCCCTCCGTCGTTCCTGTCTATCAATCACAATAATTAAAAAATTTAAAAGAGCAAAGTCATCTTATTTTGGACCACCAGCTTCAGCTACTCCCGCTTTGTAAGCTGAAGTTCATCACTTTGCCAGCTACTGCTACATCAAGTATGGGAGGGCCAAGCAAGCCCATTTACAACCCAAGGATCTTTCTTAGGCAGAGCAATTCTTCCAGGACCAGCTCAATACATTTTGCTGCCTGAAGCAAAGCAGCAAATGGCACCCACCCTGCCATTCAAGGGCTCAGTCCTCAAGGCTGGCCAAGTTGTTTGGCCCCCTGACACTCAAAACCCCACAAAGTACCTTATGAAATATCAAGTGAAGAGCACATGGAAATGCCTCCTGGAGCACAGTTAAACATAAGGAGATGTAAGTAGTACAAATCTTCATGGCCCCCAGATCCTGAAGCGTGGCCCCAAGCCAGGATCTTTGGCAGGCCCCCTACCTACTGCTAAGGTTAAGGGCAGTGAGATGCTCTACGGCAGTTGTTAACCTGTGGTCTGTGGCTCCCCAGGGAGCCACAATGTCCTCACCAGGGGTCTGTGAAGGCTTGACCCCTGCAGTGGAGCAGCCATGTAACAGGAGCTAAGGCAAAGGCTGGCTGGCTGGCTTGACCTGAACTTTGCCATTTAATCTACTCCAGACATAAACTTGTAGGAAGAACCAAGAGAAAAGTCTTACCTCCCCCTGAGGGAAGGTTTAATGAATGGTGTAATTGTGTTATTGTTGTTGTTGTTATTTTAAATTTTGAGTTATCTTGGGGGTCCACAGCAACAAAAGATATTCAAAGGGGGTCCCTGGTAAAGAAAAAGTTAAGAGCCACTGTTCTACAGGATTTAGAATAAAAATTAAAATAAGTCAGTTTAAATGATGACACCAAAGTAATATTTATATTTATTTTTTAAAAAAACTAAATGGATTTACATAATAAAAACTTACAATAATATCATGCTGGGTGGCTCTCCTTGTCCCAGGCCCACAGGCTAGAGCCCTGTAATCCCACCTTGTGGGGGCCATGCAAATACTGATTGCATTAAAGTGAAGACATACAGAGATAAAAGGAGGGCCACAATGAATTGTGGGGTCAGTGATACCCAAGGTAGCCTGTGTCACATGTAAATAGGGAATGCTGAGTTTAAGCCCATTATTCAAGGTCAAGGATTATCTGAGGAATGAAGAATTCTAAGGCCATGTTTGGCTCTAAATCTGAAGAGAACTGGACTATAAAACATTATAGTTCTATTATTCCAGGTCCAAAGTATATTTATGTGAACTTAGGAGTCCACGGCAAAAGGGCCAGATAGGAAGCTTCCTCTGGTACAGCCAAGTGGCTTGGGTGCGTCATCGGCAACTCCCCAATCTGCAGATGCCATGTTATTCTTCTTGACAACCCATGATCTGGACTGTGTGAAGAGATCCAGGATGACCTGATGGTCCTATCTTGTGCTTGAGCTGTTGGTCTTCCCAGCCACTTTATCCTTTCTGTGCCAAAGATTCAATAGATGTCTTCACACTCAAAAACATGCAGGAATCATGTTGGACTGGGAGCAAGAGCTTAGCATAGATTCTTAGATTTTGCCTGTATATGCAAGGACCTTGGATTTTATAGGGCCGGTACACAAATAAGTCCCTTTGCACCCTTTCTCCTTTCATCCCAGTGTGTGGAGACTGGGAGCCATGGGCAGTGAGTACATTTATCTCTACCGCTCCTCACATTCACGAATGGTAGATCAGGCCTTGGTGACTGAGGGAAGGGGATGGGAATTGAGGCCATATCCTCCTAAATGAAATCTAACCCAACAGGTTGTAAGGTAAGGTTTTGTACACAATGAAGAAATAATCAATACTGTACAAAAGATCCCAGGAGAAGAGATGGCAGAAGGCAAGAAAGGAAGAAGAATCAAACAGTGGCGATGTGGGGAGCAGGGGGAGGGTGGGCATGCCTGTTCCCTCGCACACTCACTCGCTCGCTCAGGAGGGAGGGAGGGAAGGTATGAGAAAGAAGGGCAGGTGGTGCCCATGTCTCTGGGGCAGATGAGGAGGAGAGGGATGGGGCCAGCAGTCTGGATGGCAGCAAAGGAGTGGGAAGGGATTTTGGCAGCTGCTCTTACAGCAGCAACACTCCCTCTGTTCACCCTGGAGACCTGTGCACCATCCCTCCACCCTCTTCCACTCTCCTGTCACATCCCCTTCCTCGAAACAGGAAGCAAAACAGCCCTGTTCTTCTCCCGACCTCCTTGGGTTTCCCCCCCATCTGAAAAAGTCCCTAGAGATATTCGTGCGTTTTCCACTTTTGCAGGTCTCTTGCACCCCTAACCCCTGCAAAAGCTGAGGGATGACTTTAATAATGATTACTCAAAAGCAACATAAGGAGTCTATTAATAATAAGATTATGTAACTAGTTTGTTAATACAGTATATCTAATTATAAACATAAATTGATATGCAACAATATATTATGGTTTTGCAATATAATTGGTTCAATTTAGTACAATATAATCCACAAAAGTAGCTTATTTCAGCATGAAAAACAGTTTGTTCCAGCATAAATAATTTGACAATTATTTTTACAAACACAAATGGCTTAACACAGCATAATGGTCCTCATTGACTTAATACAGAATAAATAAACCCCAAACAGCTTTTTTGCAGTATGTATTAACAACAAATATAACAAATGACCAATTCTATTTGGCTTAATATATGCTGTAAAAAGCTGGTTATATATACTGCAAAAAAGCTGTTTGTGGTGTGGTCATTTGTTATATATGCTGCAAAAAGCAATTTTGGTAGTTCATGCTGTATTAAGCCAAATAGAATTTGTCATTTGTTATATTTGCTGTTAATACATGCTGCAAAAAAGCTATTTTGGGTTTATTTATCCTATATTAAGTCAGTGAGGACCATTATGCTGTGTTAAGCCATTTGTGTTTGTAAAAATAATTGTGGATTATATTGTACTAAACTGAACCAATTATATTGCAAAACCATAATAAACTGTTGTATATAAATTTTTGTTTATAATTGGATATATTAACAAACTAGTTACATAATCTTATTATTAGTATACTCCTTTTGTTGCTTTGGAGTGCCATAATCGGACACTCTCCGTCAGAGTTATTCAATAATGATTAGCCATCAAATACCAGGCCCTGATGAGATACGGATAAGTAAAAATCCAGAAACCTCTACCAATAATCTAGTTCAGTTAGAGATTTTGAGGGAACAAAATAGGATTAAAATCTTGGATTTGGAGGGAAATTAAAGGTAATTTCAGTCCAAAGAAGATCAGAATGGAAATATGAAGTTGAGAGAATGAAATTTCAGTTTGAAAAGGGAAAAAAAAAACAGAGAAAATAAATGGACCTGTTTAAAGAGGCTGTGCTTAAGAGGTTTAGACTAGGCATCAACACCACGCCTCCCCACGGCTTGCTTTTATGGTAGTGTGGGGGGAGGAGAGGGCTGGGGCACACATGAAAGAGGTAGCAAGAATCTTTAGGGTGACATAAGCTTAAATCCTATGGTTAGTCCTGCCTAAAGGAGACCCCTTTGTAAGTAGAAGCTCATCACTTTGCCCAGCACTGCTTCCTAAAATGCATGAGGGATAGGATGGTCCAGGGAAACTTGTTCAGAATCAAGGGACTTTCCTAGACAGATAACCCCTTTCCTGAACCAGCTGAAGACATTTTGCTGCCTCGGGACAAACATCAGAAGCACAGTACAGTATCTAAAGCAAGTTCTTTTGGCATGTGAGATTTTAAAAAAAATCCATCTTATTAAATGCCAAGTGAAGAGCACATGTCAATGCCTTCTTGTACACAATTAAGTTATATGGAAATGCAAGTTATTACAAATTTTGATTGCATTAAAATGAAGACACATGGAAATGGAGGGATGAAAATGCCTTCAGTTAAGCATAAGGAGGTAGACATTTGTATCCTGACATATTAAATAGAAGTTAATATCTTGATTGTATTAAAGAGAAGATGCATAAAGACAGAAAAGACAGGTATTATGAGCCTATCACCTGTAAGCAGCCTCAGGCACTAGGACCTTTTAAACCTTTGTGATGTTTATTAATGGAGGCTTGTTTTATAATCCTTAATGTCAACATGACTTCAGTTAGTTTTCTTGTTTCTTAGCTTACTCTAACCATGTCATTCCACACCCTGGATTGAAGGTGGAGGGTGTGGTGCTGGTAACAGTTGTTTTATTCAACAATGTTGTCTGTTGCTGCTTCTCTTTTTTACTTGAAAGACTATCACAAGATAAATGCTCAGCTTTTTGAGGGGAAGAGACAGAGGGAAGAATTGTTCTAGTCATTCCTCCCAACAGTTACCTCTCTCACAGCTATCATTTTCCTCATCCCCTCCCTCATGACGTCTGCCATTTGCTTCATCCCCTCCTTTATCCCCTCATTCCTTCTAGCTGGGTGAGGTGAAATGGATCTCCCCAGCCCGGTCCCAAAATATGTCCCAGTCTCCCATTCCAGGCCAGCTGCTGGGATGGCTCACAACACTCTGCCCTGTGCTCACCATTAGCCCCTGTGAGGGATTGGGAGCCACAGCCACTGCAAAGGAGTGGCCTCTTCCCCACCCACCCCCAACAAGGAAATGAATTCCTCAGCTAGGAGTAAATACCCTCCAGCACTTCACAGATGAGAACTGGGACACATATGACCAAGTAACATCAGAGTGTGGTCAAGAAGCCAAAAGTTATTAACAAGGAAAAACAGACAAGCTAGGAAAGGCTGTGGTAGTTTGCTTTTGCCTGAGTCTGCAGGGAAGAGGAAGATTCTACCCTCTCCTCCCACTCCTGCTGAGTTAATTGAGTACAAGCTACTTCTGCATTTTGAACTCAGTTTGCACCAATGGAAGTAAGCTGAGGGAAAAGGGAAAAAGTGTGTGTGGGGGAAAGCAAAAATGGGACTTTCAATAACTTTTTGTGTATTGCTGTAAATAGAAATTATTTTTTAGAGAAACTAGAATATTTTGGGCCAGTCTAGACAGTGAAATAAATCCTCTTAGAATCCTGGTGGGGAATCCTATGTGTTCACATGGGATCCTGCAGTGGTCTGTCATTTTCGGACGGAAGGGGACCAAAATTCGGGGAAACGACACAGGAAAAGCCTTTGCGGCTTTTCCCAATGTTTAAAAAACAACAACGATGGAAATGTGTACCCCTGTCCATTGGGACAACCGATCACATTGAATCACCTTCCTGGATAAGAGTGCCACAGGAAGTACATGACAATGGATCACACATCACACATGTGCAAAGCTGATTGAGTTTTTTTTAAAAATAGTGTGAAGCTCACACCCTGTCAGAACTGTAAACACAGCACAGTAATTTACCCTTTGACTCCATCTTGATTCGCATCCCACTCTATTTAGACAAGCAAAAGACAGGTCACCTTGATTTCCTCAAGTGGTCCAAAATAACATTGAGACACTTGAAAAAGTGGGACAACAGAGGATTAATCACAACTGTCCCTGCCAAATCAGGACTGCTGCAGTGTACAGGAGTAACCCAATACTGCATCACTCCTTCTGCTGCACTAATATTGTTTTAAGATAATATAATGGTGTAACATTCGCCATTAAAAAAACTCCCCCCAAAACACCTGGTAAACCTCACAACAACCCTGTAAGGGAGGCTGGTGGGTTTTTAAATTCCTCCTCCCCCTTCTCAGCGTTCCACACTTTTCCCAGAATTGCTGAGGGTGACTCGCTCTGTTGCCCTGCCGCCACTGCGGCTGCCACCGCTGCCAGTTGACTGCCTGGGTCCTGTTGCAGGCAGTCTATCCCCGCCATCAGTTGACTGTCTGGGTTCCAATCTGAGCCACAAATTGAGTGGCAGGAATGGATTATGAGGTGGAGAGGGAATTTTCATGTGGGTGGTGATTGGTTGGGTGTGTTTCCTGAGCAGCCAATCAGCACACTGGGAAAGGCAACATACCCAAGAGTTTTATATAGAGAGATGCTATGCTGGATTAGACCAAGAACCTATCTAGCCCAACTTCTGTTCACATAGCAGGCAACAAGTTATTTACTGGAAACCAAGAAAAAGGACATGAATAAAACTGTTATTATTGTGTGCCTTCAAGTTGTTTCCAACTTGTCTCAACCTTAACGTGAACCTGTCTTGGGGTTTTCTTGGCAAGATTTGTTCAGAGGAGGTTTGCTTTTGCCTTCCTCTGAGGCTGAGATCTTTTCCTCTGAGACAGATCTTTTCCGGCAGTTCTTTCCTGAATAGCTATCCCGGCCCAAAAATTCGGCTGCCTTTTCCCTTAAGCAGCCACTGGATTATTTCATCCCCCCCCTTTTTAATTATTGTAAGTGTTTAATCTGTTATTGGATGACCAATTTAAATCCAGTATTCAAAAGTCCTTAAAATTGTTCTATGTAGAAAATAGATCACAAATTACCTCTGAGGCTTTGCTTTGGGACACGATGAAAGCGGTGCTTTGCGGCCTCTTTATATAGGAGGGAGCGAAGCAGATAAAACTTAGATCTGCTAAATGAACTTCCTTACTGCTAGAGATTGCTGAACTTTCGAAAACACATCGAAAGACACAAAAAGATATGGATCTGTTCCTACTTAATAAGAAGAGGTCCAAGCTTCAGGAACGAGATCTTCACCAAATTCAAACAGCCCTCCATTTCAAGAGACATTCCAAGAGACATTTATGAAGGGGGCGTGGTCAGAATGGAGGATATTTTCAATAGACACCTCTGTGATCTGGGAAAAGACTGACTTGTTAACAAAAAAATGATCAATTCTGGAGTAAGACCTGTGGACCAGGGAGAAAAAAACTATACAGCCTCTCCATCGGATTAAGTGTCTGCCAAGAGTCAATCAATCCTAGGAGTGCCAAGGGCGCTTCAGGAATTAGAGGCGCGAATAAGGGTTTTTGTTGGCCCTCTGGGACCTATCCAAAATAGGATCTAGAATCGCATTAGAATCGCCTCCTACAATTATAGTGCCTTTCACAAAGAGGGCTAGCTCATGGAATAAAGATTCTAAGAAATATTTCTGGTGAGCATTTGGTGTGTAGTAGGTAGCCAAAGTGACCAGATGATTACAAAGTAAATCCTGTATCATTATATATCTACCTTTCTTGTCCCTTTTTAAATCATAAAGTTGAAAAGGCATACCCTTGTCCAGTATTATAGCCACTCCTCGTGACTTGCCTGAGCCACCAGAAACAAATTGGGTTCCAAATTTGGAAGTAGGAAACACTGGCTTATCAGATCAAAACATTTGGTTTGTGAGGGTGAATTTCTTTTAAAAAAAATTGGCGTTTTATTTGCGAGCTGAGTCCTTTGACATTGAATGATAGGATTTGGACGTCACTCATGGCAAGTCACAAGAGGGGGCGTTGACTGGATCAACTCCGAGGACAATGGCCCAGAAAGCCTTCTCCTCAAAGGGTAACAAATGCAGACACTGAATTGCCCAAAATACAGAAGTACATCTAAATAAAGGTTGCCATCTCCCTTCTCGTAATACAACAAGAAAAGTAAATAAAAATCAACATCAACAATACATAACAAGAAACCCAGAAGGAGGGAGGCCATCTGAATGACTGCCTCCTGATCGGATTTCAATGTTGTTCCGATCACCTTCGGTGCGCCCTGTCGGGCGAGGGGGGAATAGTATATATCCAGGCTGGAACATCCATCCTTGCAAAAAAGCGGATGAAATATAATGTAAAATGGAGTAAATGGAGGTGTGAACTGTTCAGAGTGCATCGAGAAGAGTGATAGTCATAAAAAGGATTTGAGTGAAGTTTACCGTGGCCATGGCAACTGGTCTCTTTAACTGGGAGCTGGCAGAAATCCTACATGTGCTGCTGGCAGGTGATGGTTGTCAGTTGGTGAGATTTGCAACACTGTAGCTGGTGCAGAGGCAGAGAAGAATAATGTTCATCTGAATAACCATGAAGAACCATAATGGTGGAGTCCTTGTTGTCTAAGAGAGGGCAAGAAGATGGTGACAATATGGCTGCCACTCTTCTGAAGAGGGGACTAAGCTATCAGGTAGCAATCTCAAAAAGGCACTTTCAGGAAGTATTCGGCTCCTTCCAAGTGACTCGTTTCTCTCTCTTCTTCTGGACCATCATCCAGCCCGAAGAATTTTGCCCTAGCAATGGCTGTTGTTCGCTTCTGATTTCCGATTCCAGGGATCTAGGAACTTGGACGTCTAGGGCAGTCAGCACGTCCAGGAGTTGGAGTTTAGTAGTCGCGGACATGACAGTATTGCCCTTTGTGATTATAATGCGGAACGGGGATCCCCAGTGGTATCAAATACCTGCTTCTGTCAAAAGCAAGGTGAGTGGTTTAAAAGCTTTTCTTTTCCGCAAAGTCTCCGGTGAGGCATCCTGGAAAATTGATACCGGAGTGCCATTAAAGGTAAATGAAGTCAGCTTGTTTAATTTGGAAGCCACTTGCGTCTTCTTAGCAAAGGAGGAAAACTTCAAGAAGCTGTCCCGGGGTAGACGTCGGGCCAGCTGAGGGGGGATCAACAACCTGTGCTCTCTTTCTATGTCAGCATCTTTCAGCTTGAACTCTGGACAGATATCGTTAAGCCAGCTGATTAAAAAGCTTTTTAGGTCAGATTTTCCCACTCCTTCTTTTAGCCTGCGAAGGAGGATTCAGACATCTTTTCCTGTTTTCCAGATCATCAATTCCATGGTGGCTGAGGCAACCGTGGTTTGCCCTCTCCAACTGTCCGGCGGCCGCTTCTTCCATTCATCTGTCACCCAAATTGCTCACCGTGCAGAGCGGACTTGTCAAAAATCCGGACTTGGAGCTCATCAACCCAACAATCTGGAGGGCGTTCACATAGATCTCCTTTTGCCATCCATACAGAAGGTGCTCACCGCGGTGCAAAGACCATCTACACAGAGCTCCTATGCCTACAAATAGTTCAGGTTTTCACACTTTCCTGCGGATAAATGTGTGACCCTGGTTGATTCTTCTATCACCCATGTGTTAGAGTTCCTGGTCTCCCTCTCCGAGGAAGGCCTGTTGCTTCTTTGTTATCTTGCTGCCACCTCCTGAAATCTCCAGTGCCTTGGCAAACAACTGTGCTTTTCTCACCCTGTTATTAAATGCTTTTTGAGAGGCTAAAAGAATTTACACCTCCAGTTGGGTGTCCCATTCCAGCGTGGAGCCTATCACTGGTGCTCTCTTCCTTGATGAAGGCCCCATTTGAGCCGCGGGCTATGTTTGACTTGAAATGGTTCACTGTGAAGACAGCCTTTCTCATTGCAGTCACCTCGGTTAGGCGGGCTTGTAAACTTTGTGCACTGCACTCCAACCCTTCTTATGTCCGCTTCCACAAGAACAAGGTAGTCCTGAGACCAGGTATCACATTTTTTTCCAAAGGTGGTCTCTTCTTTCTTTCCTTTTTTTATAATTTTAATTCTTTATTGAATATTCTACAACACATTACATAATCACATTTTTAATTTGCTCCCTTCACCCCACCCTCCCACCCACCCACCCTCTTCAACAGCTTCACAAAGGATGTATCTATATGAGTCTTCATGATACATTTTCCATAATATGGGTAACAATTGCAATCACATTGGTTATTTCTTGACTCCCCCCTTGTTCATTAACTTTTTGAATCACCATTTTCCATTTATTGTTCCAGGTTTCTTCCTTTATCTGCCTAATATATTTCAGTCTTCTTTCTCTAAAAAAGTAATATAATAGAAATTCTGCTATATATTCTTCGAGATTATATTTACACCACTTGGATTTTTCTTTCCAGCCCAGGAAAATAACTGCATGTGCTGCTTTTAATATTTGCTTTGTCACATACTCTTCATTCTTATTCAGACCCATTTTACTCAAATTAAGTGAATACTGTTTTCTTTACTGAGCTGTACAGTTGTCCCTTCATATTTGTGGCTTTCCCTTTTGCAGTTTTATGTATTCACGGAAAGCCGCTAAGGTTTTCCTCGGCCTTCGGCTCCCCCCCCCCACACACAGAGGGAACGTGCCGAGGACTAATCTGATCAGAGTGCACATACCGTACTTTTAAAGGCCAGTGTAACCCGCAGCACTTTTAAAAATGCTAAGAAATCATTTGGCTTGTTTGATTTCACTCCAAATAGTTCTGGGGAGATGGCTGGCTGGCTGGCTGCTGCTGCACATCCTGTCCAAGGTCTCTCCAAGCAGCCTGCTTCTTATTTCTTTATCTTCCTCCACAGCCAGATGTGCACTCAGCCGGGGCCACTCAGCCACACCTGCAACAAAACACACACACACTTTCTGTGTCTCTTTTGTGGGATCCAGCTTTCTCAACCCATCTCTTCACACCTTGCCCCCCCCATTCCTGACACACTTGCGTTGTAGAAGGTGTTCAAGACAGCCGTCTCACCAAAGCCCAGCTCACCAAAGTTGACAGTGGTGAGCTAGGCTCCTATGAGGAGCGGCTTAGGCAGCTGGGCATGTTTAGCCTGGAGAGAAAAGGTTAAGAGGGGCCATGTTTAAATATTTGAAGGGATGTCATACAGAGGATGGAGCAAACTTGTTTTCTGCTGTTCCAGAGACAAGAACACAGAGCAGTGGATTCAAACTACAGGAAAAGAGATTCCACCTAAACATTAGGAAAAACTTCCTGACAGTAAAAGCTGTTTGGAAGTGTAATCCACTGCTGCCTGGGAGTGTGGTAGAGTCTCCTTCTTCAGAGGTTTTTAAAGAGGCTGGATGGCCATCTGTCAGGAATGCTTTGATTGCTTATTCTTGCATGGCAGGGGGTTGGACTAGATGGCTCATGTGGTCTCTTCCAACTCTATGATTCTAACATGTAACAGCTGGTTGCCTGGAAGGGGTTTTGCCAATTCTGGGAAATCCCAACAGGGGCTTGAACCCCCTCCAACCCCCCCCCCATAGTTTACGCTCCTGCTCAGACTTGAGAACTGCTGTTTTACTGAAAACTTGCAAAGATCCATTGGAAATGAATTCTTGTCATCCAGTCTCTCCACTTTACAAACTTTTTTTGGTCTTTTTGTGATAATTCTAATGTAGATGTATAGGCAACATTATATATCGTCATCCATTTGAATATTTTATCTTGCAAACATTGATCAGGTATGTAAGCTGTTTGGCATATAGTGGGACCACCGTATTTGTGAGGGATTGGTTCTAGGCCCCACAGCAGATGGTGAAATCCGTGGATAATAGTGAACACACCCGTTGCCATTCCTGCCACTGAGAGCCATTCCGGGGTGAAAGGAGAAGGGAGGGAGAACTCCTCCTCTCCTTTCACCCCCCATCTTCATTGCCACCACTGAGAGCCCTCCTAGATCCTCCTCCCCCTCCCTTCCTCCCCACCATCACCAACCGCAGATAATTGAATCAGCAGCTGGCGAATCAGCGGATGCAGGAGGTGCTACTGTAATTAATTATTGTATGTATGAGCAGCTATTGGCTCTGGATGTTTTTATTGTGTCTTTTGATTGTGGTCATTAACAATTTTATTAATTTTTTAATAATTTTATACATGTTGCCTAAACATTTTTTTTTAATTCTCCATTTGCTAAAATGCAAACCAACAATTCCACTGGGATAACAATTCCACTGGGATGTCGCTCTTTTATTCTATTTGGTAACTGGATTTGTTCAAGGGGGTGTACTTTGGTATTTGAGTATTTTGGCTAAATTTTATCAGGTCTGCCTCAGATATTAAAGGGAATGAACTCCAAAAATCAAATCAGGTCATAAGTCTTTACGCTGCTAAGATTTTGATGCTCACTAAAACTCTGGAAGCCCTACTCCATCTAGAGATTACACTCAAGGATTTTGCAAAAGTCCTATGTTGGGATTGTGTAGCATAAATCTCCACAGAAGTTGTTTATTGGTGGCAAGATTATGCAACTGAATGCCCAGTGAAATGTGCAACCATATGTACATGTGCATTGACATACACCTGCATAATTGCACACAGTTGCATGCATAACTGTACCATATGCACAACTCTGCTTCCAAAATGTTGAACTGTTATGCCCAACTGCTTCCATAAAGGAAGTGATGCAAGGATAAGGCACCAACAGGATTCCTAGGTTTTAAAAAATATTTCTTCTACTGCCCAAATAGTTGTTTCCTATGTTAAATATCCCTTTAACTAATAAACAATTTCATTATCTAGAGTGCAAATAATTACAAAAGGTAGTAAATCCTCTGATGCAAAATATGGAGTAGTTTGAGAGAAGGTATTGCAAAATGGTGTTGTGATCTAATGTTCTTCCCATACTTGCTTATTTACTTTATGTACTTCATCTTGAGATCTCTGAATAGATGCTTAAAACTTGACAGAGGAAGTTAAAACTAATGTAGTATAGTGGTTTGAGAATTGGATTGGGACTCTAGAAGATCAGGTTTCAAATTCCTGCCCAGACATGGAAACCAACTGGGTCATCTTAGGCAAGTCATATTCTCTCAACCTAAGAAGCAGGCAATGGCAAACCTTTTCTAAATAAATCTTGCCAAGAAAACCCTATGACAGGGTTGCCGTAAGCCAAACTGACCTGAAGGCACATTAACAACAAAAAATTTAATGCCAAGGGTATTAAAAGAAATGGCAGAAGTAATCTCAGGACTACTGGCAATAATCTTGGAGAATTCCTGGAGAACAGGAGAGGTCCCAGCAGATTGGAAGGCAAATGTTGTCCCCATCTTTAAAAGGGGGGGAAAAGAAGACCCAAATAATTACTAACCAGTCAGCCTGACATCAATACCAGGAAATATTCTAGAGCAGATCATTAAGCAGTCTGTAAGCACTTAGAAAGGAATGCTGTGATCACTAAAAGTCAACATGGGTTTCTCAAAAACAAGTCATGCCAGACTAATCTTATCTACTTTTTTGATAGTTACAAACTTGGTAAATGGAGGGAATGTTGTACATCTACTGTATCTTGATTTCAGTAAGGCCTTTGACAAGGTCCCCCATAATATTCTGGCAAAAAAAAATTAGTAACATGGGGCCTAAACAATGCAACTGTTAGGTGGATTTGTAATTGGTTGACCAATGGGACCAAAAGGGCTCCTCTTCATCCTGGACAGAAGTGACTAGTGGGGAGCCACAGGGTTCTGTCTTGGGCCCAGTACTAGTCAGCATCTTTATCAATGACTTGGATGATGCAAAAGGCATTCTTATCAAGTCTGTAGATGACACCAAATTAAGAGGGGTAGCTAATACCTCAGAGGACAGGATCAGAATTCAAAATGACCTAAACAGTTTAGAAAGCTGGGCCAAAACTAACAAAATGAATTTCAACAAGGAGAAATGTATGATACTACACTTGGGCAGTAAAAATGAAATGCACAGATACAGGATGGGTGACACCTGGCCTGACGGCACTACATGCAAAAAGGATCTAGGAGTCTTAGTGGACCACAGGCTGAACATGAATCAGCAGTGTGATACAGCAGCTAAAAAAGCCAATGCGATTCTAGGCTGCATCAATAGGAGTATAGTGTCTAGTAGATTAAGGGAAATAATAGTGCCCCTCTATTCTGCTTTGGTCAGACCTCACCTGGAATACTGTGTCTAGTTCTGTGTACCCCAATTCAAGAAGAATATTGAGAAGCTGGAATGTGTCCAGAGGAGGGTGAGTAAAATGGCGGGAGGTCTGGAAGCCATGCCCTATGAGGAGCAACTTAGGGAGGTGAGTATGTTTAGGCTGGATAAGAGAAGGTTAAGAGGTGACATGATAGCCATGTTTAAATATTTGAAGGGATGTCATACAGAGGATGGAACAAACTTGTTTTCTGCTGCTCCAGAGACTAGGACACAGAGCAATGGATCAACTACAAGAGATTCCACTTACACATTAAGAAGAACTTCCTGATAGTAAGAGCTGTTCAGCAGTGGAATGCGTTGCCTCGAAGCGTGGCGGTGCCTAAAAACTTTTGGGGTTTTGAATAGACTGGATGGCCATCTGTTGGGAATGCTTTGATTGTTTATTCCTGCTGGGCAGGGGGTTGGACTAGATGGCCCTTGTGGTTTCTTCCAACTCTATGAATCTTTGATTCTATGACATTTAAATAACTTTAAGCCCAGAATGGCCAAAGCTCCTAGGTATACATCACCTCTGAGCGGCAGATGGGGGATACATCTTTTAAAAGCCTATTATGAAGCTTATCAGTTGCACCACTTCTTTACTTTGATAAATATAAAGCAAAATCAACCTTGGGCACAAACTGAAAAAATGTTATTTAATGTTGTTGACTCTATTGTTCTGTTCCTCAGACCCATTTACTTGTTACATATATGGCCTCCTTTTCCTTGTAAGCTGTGTCTCTCTCTCTCCCAATAAGCATTTCCAACAAATTTGAAGCAAAAAGTAGTCTTTTTTTTTTTAACCTACTACTACTGTTCTGTGCCTTCAAGTCTAATCTGTCTTATTCAAATCCTATCACAGGGTTTTCTTGGCAAGTTTTTTTCTGGGGAGGTTTGTCACTGCCTTCTTTTAAGGCAGAGAAAATGACTTGCCCAAGGTCAAGTTTAGGAATTTGAACCCTTTTCTCTTGGAGTCGTAGTCCAACACTCAAACTATACCACACTGGTTCTTCTTTAGTACTATACAGTATACAGTTTCCTAAAAGGACAAACACAGGTTAGAAAACATATAGGCTTTTGCCTATAATATTCTTATAATTCATTGAGGAAGACCATGGGAAAAGAAAGTTGAATAATATGAAAATTTTCCTTGGTTTTTTTCTGGGCTGTGAGGTCATGTTCTGGAAGAGTTTATTTCTTACATTTTGCCTGCATCTGTGGCTGGCATCTTTAAATCTATGGATGCCAGCCGTGAAAGCCTTCGACTTCACAAATATGAAAACTATTAAATTGATAAAGAATTCATCCAGCACTTCTCTCTAAACTGAAGAATTTCAGAATATTCAGTTAGCACAAAGCTCTATGAAGAGCCAAGTGATTGTCATCTCTTTATCTTAGCTGCTCTCCAAGCATGGCCTGTTTACAAGTTAGTGAAACTAGGAGGCACATGCAATTGCTTTACATAAGAACTAGGCAACTTTGGCCCTTCACATGGTGTTCAACTGCAACTCCCATCAGCCCTAGATAGCACAGCCAATGGAATGCACAAATTACAGACCAACATTAGGAGAGACACAACAGGCTAACTGCACTTTTAATGAAAAAAAAGTGAAACACTTATGCGAGCTAACATTCATCATTACTTTTGGCACCTAAGATTTACCTACAGTCTGGCCCCCCCCCCCCCATTTTTTACATGCAGCTCAAAATGACTTACAACGTTGCTGATTTTTAGGCACTTCTTGTAGAAAATCTTTTCTATTTCTGGACGCCTTCAATAATTTCATCCCTAACAGCATCATTGCGTTCCTGGCCTAATTACTGCAAGTAAAGCTACATCAGATATTTAAAGTACCTATCTGATGCTTGTAAAGCAGGGCCAGGCAGCTCCCAGAGTTCACTCTACTGTTAGGGGGGGGAAAATAACATTTAAAAAAATATCAAAAACAAAGGATTGCATTCCAGAGAGCTGGGTTTATCTCATTCGGTCCTCCTGCCTATTTTTATCTATAAAAGGAGGGATCTGTAACTGGGGCTTCTGGCCACTTAGCAGTTTTGGTAGGGTTGAGTGGTGAGGCTTGTAGGGAGGGACCTGGCACCTCAGACCCTGCAAAGTAGCCTCTGTGTGCTTGCTAAAAGTACACATTTTTAGTCTCATTTAATCTATCATCAGTTACTTTTCCAACGGAAAGGAATGCATAAGTGGATTCCCGCCATGGTCAGTTGTTTGCCTAGATTATGCACATTTATGTTTCTGAAATCAAATTTGTGGTTTCTGAGATTTAGTTGAGAAATGCCTCTGGTTAAATTACCACAATTATTTCTTTTAAATGCAACAGGAGAGTAAATTGGCTGGCCCTTTCACTGGTAGCCAAATAAGGAGCAAGTCAGTTGTGTAGCTCAAGGGAATAGTATAAACTTCATATTGCTGGTATCCAGAAGCAAAGAATTCAAGGAAAACTGTTTTATTAAAACCAACCAAAGTTTATTTATAGAAGTCTATACATTTGTAACGAATGCTGCCAAGACATCAATGAATTAAAGCAAATAAACCCATCCCTCCCAATGAGCCTGTGTTGTCATCACTCACTGTCACATGCACTTAAAGAGGAGAAATGCTACACCTTCATACACAATTAGTTCCATAGCTATTTGAGAAAAAAATACTCCCCCAATGCATTACTCCCAGTGAAAAATGAGATGGTGGACAAGGACTTGTCCATCATTTCTGCTAAAAGCAGAATCTCTTGTTTGGTAAACAGAAGATACATGAGAGCTATCTCAATTGCTTTCATCCATAATAGGCTTCCATTTTCTTATTTCATCATCTCCTCTAACCCAATCAGAAAGGGGGAAACTGATACATTATTTACAATTTAAAGAGGTTTTCAGTACTTTGATTATGAAGTTCAGTATCAGGATGTGTACCTCTGTTGCAAAAGCCTGTTGTAGCCTGTCATGATATAATTAGGTGGGATCATTAGACCACTACTTTAAACTCTGCTTACTCTTTTCTTGCTCCTATGTCCCAGCTTGGTAGAAATTGGTGAGCAGTCAAAACTTTCAAAGTGTTTTGTTTTATGGTTATATTTTTCTACGTCAAAAATGTTGGTATTGGAGAGACTGGCCACTACAGATTAAGTTTCTGGCAAAAATCAAGTGATATCTACAAAGGACTTCATGATGGCTCCCAAACAGCTATACATTGGCAGATTCTAGAAATCCACTTTTAAAAAAAGGAAGTTAGAAGTACATATGTCCAACAAGAGCTTGAGGAAAGTAGCTAGAAAAAGAGAAAGGCAGAAAACAGAATGATTACACCTTTACAAAACAGTCCACAAAGCTGTGGACTATCTAGTAAATAAAGCCACACACACTCCAGGAGGAGGACCACCTTTCCCCCCTCTTCATTTCAGGTTTTGCACAGTTACATGTCTCCCTAGTCTTAAATAAGGAATAAAGGAAGAAATAGGATTAAAGCATCAAGAAGGATCCCACAAATCACAGCCACAAAACTCAAAATCCTATTCAGGTGTAAGCAAAGATTTTGTGGGCCTGCTTTAAAAAAGAGATTTCTCCTGGGCCCAGAGCCAGCACTTTCTAGCACCGACACTAGAGTGACTTGGTGTGTTACCGATGTATGCAGTTCTACGTTCATTATAATCCACTGTAGTTCATTTTGAAGAGCTCTTTGATAAAATGTCATTTATTTACACTTCGATCTTTACACCTGAGTGATTATCAAGCAGTCATCTTGTTCCTATTCAAACATTCCATACATACAATTCTTGTGCTAGAGTTCCACTGCACGTGTTGTACTAGTTACATATAGGTCAAACAACTGCCCTTTTACGGTTTGTTACTTCCACTGTATCCTTCCCATTTGGAAAATAAGATTTGATAATGTTAAAATTAAAACAGGAGGCAAATAACAACAACAACAACAATAATAAAAAAGATTACGCCTGGAAAAGGTGAGGTGACAACAAGGCAGGACAAAATAAAGCATGATTTCATAGATGTTTTCGAGGCAGGGGAGAAAGATCTAAGTAGCAGCCAGGGAGGATGAACTGGTCTTACTTACCTGTAGCAGGGAATTCAAGGGCATGGGTCTAAACTGCTTTACAAAGCCATGGAGGGGAAGAGGGAAGGGATTTTTATAAGAAGAAATAGAGAAGTGCAAAGTTACATAATTAATGTCAGCCAGGCTTCCTTTGTTGTTTAAAAAAACAAAAACAAAATATTTACTAAATTGCCCCTGCTGTTTCAGATGCTCAAATGTAGCTGGTAGAAATTCAAGACAGCTTTAAAGAACTGTGACAGATAGATACAAATTTACCGCAGGTTAAAAATGATTAAAAAAAAACTATCTGGAAAAAATTGTCACAACCCACTCCCCCCCGCCCCACAAAAATGTACACTTCCAACTAAACCAGTTTGTAAATATGCCCTTCTCCAGAGCCAGGAGCCAGGGGAGGAAGAGGGGAAAAAGTGCAGGTGACCTTCACAAGAGGTCTTGTGCCACTGTTTTAACTTGCCTTGCTTGTGGTGGTGAGACAACCAAGTGCCAACACTGCTTCTGCCACCAATAGGTTCCTGCAGAAATCCAGACTCCAGGTTAACACTGAATACACACAGCCAACCCCAAACAGCTGCATTAAAAAAAAACAACCCTAAAAATAGCACAGATCCATATTTGTGGGTGGCAGGAAGAAAGGGCAAAAAGGGAAGTCTATACAGTAAAGAGTCCATGGTTTATATTACAGATGGCTGGCAATTTTTGAAGTCTCTTCCCAGCTCTAGTGCTGCTCCAACCCAGAAGGGCAAACTGAAGAGGGAGGGAAGAAAATAAAGGGCAGGACATCATGTAGCATGCAGGATCAGAAGCAGCTGAGAGATGGGGGGCTCAAATTAGCCCCCGCCTTTTCTTGTAGTCCTCCAGGTTCAGTGATCGCCGAGGGGCACCATCTTTTGCTGGGGGAGCCTTGGATGTAATAGCCAGTGTTTTGGACTCTGTTGGAAGACAAGGCACACATGTGATCATAGCTCAGCAGGGTCACAGTTCTCTTCAAACAACCAGGCTGAAGGCATGCTGTTACTTCTGAAAGCCTTCTACAGAGGACCATTGCAATCATGAATATAGTGCTATAGCATAAGAAAGACAATAGAAACACAGCAGAAGACAGGTCTAGGAAAAAAGTCCATTATTCTTGCAGTTCAGCTGAGTTTCTAAATAGATTACCACACTACACTGTTATAGCACTATTATTCCACTTTAATTGCTATGTGGCTGCCTCCTGTGGAATTCTGGAGTTTGTAGTTTGAAGCCTAAGAGAACTCTAGCTGAGAATGCTAAATCCCTCTCCCTTTAACTGCAAATCCCAGGATTCCACAGAAGGCAGCAACAGCAGTTAAAGTGAAATAATAGCACTATAACAGCATAGTGCGGTAAGGATATAAGACACAGTTGAAAAGAAAGGCAATAAAGGAAGGGTGAGAAAGATGACTACTGACACCACACCAGATACTCATGGGAACAGTACCTGAAATAATGTTGGGATGCATCTCTCATCAGTCCTAACAAGTACAGTACAGTAAAATAAGGGATTTGGGGAATTACAGTCCAACTTCTGGAAGGCCACACACTGCTCATCCCGCTAGTGAAGCCTGCCATCTGCTCTAGCAGAATTTACAGAGAGCAGGAGTGAAATCAGTACCAATCAAGGCAGCTCTAATATAACCTGAAGATCCTCCATTCTTTAGTTACCAGTTCCTTTAACCCACAAGTAACCAGCAAAAGAGCAACCTTACTAATTCAGGCTCATATATTTAACTCATGACTAGAAGCCAAATGCAGCCTAATTTGCTCATTTGTTGGCATTTTTTAAATTAGTTATTTATACCCCACTTCAGCTACAAGGCTATCAGAGTGGCTTACAAATAGTTAAGCAATAGCAATTTAACACATCTACACTGCATTAAGCAGTTTCCAATGTGTATTAGCTAATTGCCCCCACAAGCCGGTACTCATTTTACCGACCTATGAAAGGATGGAAGCCTGAGTCAACCTTGGAGCCCTCTGGAATTGAACTTGCATTCCATCAACATGTTTTGGGAGTTTGCTAAGAAAAAAATTGTGCAAGAAAACAAGAGAAACTCGGATTTTCTAACTTTTTTGCCACCTTCATTTTTAATTCCATTAGCAGCAATACCCACCTGAGCTGGGAACCTGGAGATCAATCTTTACATCAAAATCATGCACTTTGAAGAGATCCTCTGAGAGGTCACTGGCTGATTTTGAATTCATATCTTTGTCTTTTCCCTGACTCTGAAAGAGAAGAATGCTTCAAATAACATTGAAAGTAACCCTGGAATAAAAACCAGATGAGAAATCACATTTTATTAGCAATTGTGTTCAAATTTTTAGAGAGAACTCTTCTTTTCTTATACAGAATAGACCCCATTCTATTCTCAGAAACAAGTGATAGGTTTGAAGTACAATTTAAAGCAGTTAGTTGTGTAAACTAGGAATTGTTACTTAGAATTATAGGAAAGAAGCAGATATAACAAGAGACAGTTGGAGGGGCTTGCCTTGGTCATGTCCTTTGGAGTATCTGGCAAGACACCAGATCCATATTTTGCATTTAGCTGGGCAAGGATAGCAGCTTGGACAGCGGGATCTCTGGACTGTGGGGGGTGAAAAGATGTATCATTAACTTGACCATCAATTTATTTTTTAACTTTGACATTAATTTTGTATACAAGATGCATGTCTATTCCGCAGCTCAAGAAGTATACAGTTAGAACTGTGTAAGCCCACTTTACAAATGAAATACATGTTTTCAGTGGTTTTCAAAGGGTAACATTAAATGTTATATTTCAACTGTATAATCTGTGTTTTTGCATACATACAGTATAACCCCCATATCCACTGGGGATTGGTTCAGGGGGGACGTGGATACTGAAAACCATGGATAATACTGAACGCCATTTAAAATAATGGGACTTCTGGTTTAAAATACCACAGAGTTGCCTTGGAGGACTTAGAAAATGGCTAGAGGGGACATATTTTCTAGGAAGACTTTATGGTAGGTGTGCTGTTTTGTGTCCTGTGGATAACGGAATCAGTGGATACAGGGGTCCTACTATATATCCTTCTGTTAAAGCAGGGCATGAATTTATTGTTTTTCTGTGACTGAACAGCTGGCCCTCTATATCCACGGATTCTGCATCCACTGATTCCACCATCCATGGCTTATAAATATTTTAAAAAATCCAAAAAACAAACCTTGATTTTGCCATTTTATAGAAGGGACATCATTTTACAGTGGCTACACTACTGTATATAATAGGACTTGGGCATCCATAGATTTTGGTATCCACAGGGGGTCCTGGAACCAAACCTCAGCAGATACAAAGGGCCCACTGTACTGTTCTGTTAATGCTGGCTCATACTGAGTTAACATTTTAATATTTACATGTTATAAAGATATTGATAAATATTCCTATTAATTTCTCTATATTCAAAAAGTCTACCATATTTTCTACTGTTCTCATTGTCTGCATTTTACTTACATTGGAAACTATTGTGGGTTTACACTGCCGCCTAGTAAAGGGGTCCATCTGTTGGTTTTTCATACTGTGGCTTTCCGCCTGCAGAGAGAAATATAAAGCAAGGGGTTATCCTTAATCTTTTTGATGTTTTCCATAGCCGAGTCTTAACACAGCACCACAGGATTAGTACTGCTACAGACAATATACTATTCAGTGGCAGTCGCTGGGGAACACGTACAGACAAATGCTATTATATTCTTTTCCTATTGGTGGGCTTTCAAGAGGCATTTGGCTGTTTATCATGGGAAACAGGATGCTGGACTTGATAAGGCTTCGGCATGATCCAGCAAGGTTCTTCTTACTGAGAAAGCTTATCTACCTCTAAAATGTAGCAAGAAATAAAAATTCCACTGCCTTGCATTTCTTCTGCTCAAGCTAAAAATTAAGCTCACACTAGTCTGGTACATAATTATCATTCTGGATTGTCCTCTCCCTCGAGGCCTGACTGGCCCCATCACTGTCTATATTTCAGCATCAAGATAAAACCTGGTCATTTAACTAAGTCATTTAACTAAGGATTTGGGACCCAGTGAGATCATGGTTTGATTTCTGATTATCAGTTTTCTGGTTTAATGTTCTTCAAATATTTTAAACTGCTTTGATACATTTGTTTTAATTTAAATTCTTTTACGGTGATTTGATTGTACCCCTCTCCAAGACGTGATGATGTATTCTAATCCATAGTATGTACTGTATTAGAAATAATTTCATAAATAAAGATATTTAAGCTGAGATTAAACACCCAGTGGAATAGATCCAAAGAACAATGAACAGAACAATAGTCACTAGTTCTCCTTTGCCAATGTTGTGCAAGAGCTGAATAAATACCCTGATACTTCTGATTGTGAGACACATGTTTTATGGCTTCCATTACAGCAAATGTTCTATTTCCTCCTACACTACTTTCTTTTCTATTATAGTCTTCAGAAACAGAGACGGAAGATATCTTCCTTTTGGTCTTTTTGAAAATTTAATACTGTAACCTTTTGAAACTATCTTGAGAACCTATTTGTCTGTTTTTATTTTCCACACCTTATCAAAAAGAAACACTCTTCTCCCCAGCAGCATTTCCTTCCTGTCAGAACTGAGTTTTTCCACCTCTGCTGGAGTAACTAGCTCCTCTTCTTGCATGCTGTTGTCCTTGATTTTTAAATTGGAACCTTAACCTGTTCTATTGAGGCCTAAAGCTTCTAAAATCTCTCAGTGGCTGAAATCTTCTTCCTCCGTGAAAGGAATAGTTCTCATTTCTAAAATATCTTCTGTCCAATTTTCATTTTTTGATTGTTGATAACACCTGCTTTTTATCTTTCCCTTCTACTAACACTTTTTCTAAAGCCTTTTCCCCAAATAGAAGTCTTCCATATTCACTAAACTGTGGAAAGACTACATTATGACTCTCCTGTTGATAGATAAGCTACATCCTAACTGAATCTGGCTTCATGTACTTGCATCTGACTTTCTGGTAATTGAGATGAGATAATGCATTAACTGCTTGCTGGCGCTCAATTTGCTGCTTGGATTTAAAAGGCTTCTCTTTTCTTCCTCTAGAGAACATGCTTGATTGACAGTAGCTCCCTGTGCTTTCTCCAATATGTGTGACTGCACATTTGACTGAATTGATTTTTCTGACTGATCTTGGCTCAAACCTGCCTGAGCTTAGAATCAGCCAACTCAAGATGGCACCCGGAAGAGGCAACTGGGCTTAAAACCTCTATGCATTCTTTTGCTGATTTCAAACTCTTTCCTGGTAAGGCTTTGTACCTAATTTTGTCCTTTAATTTAAGTTTTTTAGGATTACTGTCTTTATCAAAGTCACTTTCCTTATACTTTACCATGATTTAGAGGCACAGCCTGGACCTCTGACTCACTATTGCAAGACAAAATAAAAACATTCTTCAGTGTCATTTCTATTGTTGGTTCAGAGGCTTGCCTCTCAATGACTAACTGAACCTGACTTGTATTCTGGACACTTTCCTGCACCACACTGACAAGTGTACCTGTGGTCTTGAGGGTGGGATTTTTAAAGCAGTTTCCTCCTCCAGTTGTCTTTTTTCCCCCTCTGAAGACAAGTGTGAATCCTCTCTTTCACTATCAATCAATATGCTGTCAGGATTCTGGGATAGGCAATCCAGTAAATTTATGTTGTAAAGAGCAAAATAGCATGAAGTTCAACATATCTGTCTATAGGGGGCATACCAGTATAAGCAAGCTGCAGCTGGCCTATGTTTATGGTTTAGAGGCCTGAGAATGCAGCCTTGAAACAGAGGCCATATCTGTCTGGAAAATGTAATCTCTATGGGAACTGTGTATGTTTCTGTAAGCAGGATGTTACTGAATATGCTCTGTGACTCTGTAATCAGTCTGTACATTGATCAAGGGCTATGCAGTACCAGAACTGTTTTGTTCCTGATGTAGTCCACAGAGAAGATTCTCTGTAGCTCTGTATATAATTTTAAATATGTTCCAGTAAAAATAGTAGACTTAGACACTATGTTTGTGTCTGTGTACCTTGTTTCCTTCACCTGGATGATGGGCACTCTGCTACAACTTTTTGCTGCCTGGATTTCTTAACATGTACAGAATTTCCAGTGCGTTAACACGTCGTATGCTGCATTTTTCATTTTTTTAATGAATCCATGGCCATAGTTACAAAATTTTCTTTGAAAAGGGGCTTTAAAGAATTTAGATTTAGAAAAAAAAAAGAAGAGAGAAAATAATAGTCAACCAGCTGGCAAGGTAGGAAATTGAAACTGAATGAGTGGTGAGAGTAAATGAACCAAATGGTTTTGGAACTTTGGGTGTCCTACTTCGACCTGCTGGAGTGAGGGAATAATCCATCCACCTGTTGTGGGGAGCTCCTTCAGCCAGCCTAAGAATGATACTTTCCCCATTACTATATTCTGCCTTCTCTTTGCACTGCTCCATCATCAACATCATCATCACAGTAATAGCATTTATATTTCTATACCATTTATCAGTTGACAGCACTCCCTAAGCAGTTTACAATTATGTTAGCTAAGCTGAGTACTAATTTTACCAACCTATGGAAGGCTGAGTCAAACTTTTAAGCTCTGTAGGATGGAACTCACAACATTGTGGCTGCAGTACCGGCATTTAACAACTGCACCACCAGGGCTCCCAAAGCATCATCTGTATCCCACTATCCCCCCATAATTGGGATTAAAAGCAGCTCACAATTTAAAAGAATACAATGAAAAATGTACCAAATGTGAACACTGAAACACAATTAAAATAGTCATAGTATTAAAGCAATTCAAACCTCAAGTTAAAAGTATAAAACACAATCTAAAAAGATTAAAAGCTCTTAAAACAGTTTAGTTTAAAACAATACAGCACCCCCCGAAGCCCATTCTTTAAAAACATTCTGTTTTAAAAGCCTGTCTGAATGAAAAGGTTTTAGCCTGCTGATGCACGGACAACAAGGAAGGGAGTTCCAGAGTCTAGCGGCAGCCACCAATAAGGCCCTCTCTTGCATCCCCACCAGCTGTGCTGCTGACAGTGGTGGGACTGAGAGAAGGGCCTCTCCTGATGAACTCAGAGTCCAGGCAGACTTATACAGGGAGATACAGTCTGTCAGATAGCCTGGATCTGATGTTGTGCTTTATAGGCCATAACCAACACTTTGAATTGTGCCTGGAAACAAACTGACAGCCAGTAGAGAGGTGCTTTAATAGGGGCATAGTATGGTCTTTGTAACTTGCCCCAGTTAACAGCCTGGCTGCAGCTCTTTGGACCAGGTGAAGTTTCTGAACACTCTTTAAAGGCAAGTATATGTGTTACAGTAATCCAAACATGATGTAACTAAGGCATTATTAACCAAAAACACCCCCCACTTACCACTAAGGCTTTTTCAGATTCCACAATATTCCATTCTCTATTCCTCTGATTGATGTAACTGCAAAATAAGCATTTACTCCATTACATAAATACTCATTTAGAAGTACTTACACACACCCTACCAAAGAAACAAGCAAGTCTCTCAAATTCTCAATATAAAGAAATTCTGTCTCTAGAGCTCAACTCCTGATACCAATTTCTTTTTGGAATTACCAAAATAAGATCAGTTTCAAAAACCTGAAAAACAGCACATTCTATGTGGTAGTATTATCTATAATGCACAGTTATAGCCATTTGAAAACCAGTTTAATTGTTTTAGTGCCATCCTATGGAATCCTGGAATGCGTAATTTGATGAGAAGTATTAGGACTCTTTAACAGTGACCTCTAGTACACTCTCCATAACTACAGCACAAGAACTCTCTAACAAAGAATTCTAATTAAAATCCCAACATTCCATAGCTGGTGTCATGGCTGTTAAAATGGTATCAAGCTGCTGTAACTGTGCAGTCTACATACAGAACTAGTAAAATTGCTGAAATAAATATTTCTGATACCAGTATACAAGAGTCACATAACTACTATGCTTGTTTGCTATTTTCCTGTCCATCATTGTTAGGTACTAACCTGATGGCTGAGATATTTTTTGTTCGCTGGCGATCCAGAGCTTCTGCTCTCTCCTCCAACTCATTAAGCTGGTCTTGAATCTGTTTTGCCCTGTCCTGATCTCCCATGTCTTCTGCCATGGCCTTAAAAATAGATATATATCTATATATACATTTGTTAGGCCTGAAATACTACCACAAAAAAGTTGATCAGAACTCATACAAAAACATCACCATCATTGTATTTGTTAGCACAAGATTTTTTTTTAACATTTCAGCATCTAAATCAAAGGGCAAAAGAAGCAACTAGTGGTACATTTACAAATTTTATCTCACTTAACATTTTAGCTCCTATCTCATAGGGCAGGGTATACCATAAAATGCACCTAGTAGGCCCCCTATTGGCAACAATGAAAGTTTCCTAAGGTGTAAAGCTCATTAAAATTAAACAGGCCGTGTCTTCTGCAAACGTGATTGCCATACAGCAATAGCTTACTAGTAAATCGAAGTATGCATGATTAAAACTATTATGACCATCAGACAATGTTTTCACTTGTAGGAATTCTAGAGGGGGATAATACAGCAGAGGAAGCTAATACAGTACTGTTCTCTCAGGAAACAAAGAATAAAGGCAAGTGAAAGCCAGCCTTAACCCTCTAGCAAAGGTAATTTGGGGAGGGAAGGGTCATAGCCCAATGCCACACTAGTTTACCTTCTCTTTTAGAAGCTGTGTTTTCTTCATGGCATAATTTGGTGGTGCTTTCCGGAACCTCTCCTTTTCTTTTACTATCTATGAGCAGAGAATACAGTATTATGTAATGTATAAATAAATTACAGATCAATTGATTCTGTTCACTACTGTAAGGCTATTCTTTACTTGATCTGAGCCTTTACAAGCCATGCTTGAGACTGTTCTTTTATCACCCACTCTGTAGCACGTTTAGAATTCTGCTCTTGTCCTATAGTTAAAGAAGCATTTCAGATGCATGCTGGCCACAAGCCTATTGGTACAGAACAATCATGAGTAAATGCAGATGACTTTAGCTATAATACGAGTACATGGGGTAAAGTGCTGTAAGGCAAGCTAATTTTGCCTATGAGTTGGTGCTTAAAAAAAAAAACAAAAAAAAAACACCACTGCCCCAGCTTCAAATTTTGTTTTCAGTCCCTTACTGGTAACAATGCAGAGTATGAATCTTATTTCAGTTGTGACAACCCTTCTGCAAATCTGAAGAAGGCAGAGTAAAAGTTATACACAAAGAAGGATACCAGACCAAGGTCTAAACAGAACCTTAAGTGTGTCTTTTCCACCACAAAAACAAAACATAACCTGTCTTATCTTTACATGAAAAACACCTGAGAACATCTTTTTAAAGCCTCACCTACCTTTCTGTTATGAACCTTCAACTGAATGGTTCCAGGTCAAAAGTACATTTTCTTCATTTACCTCCTCAATATCCTGATCATTAAACTTATAGTTGAGGGCTTCTTTGATGGACACTTCCTTCCTGTTTATCTCATCTAGTGTGGGTAGCTGCATCCCAGCAGAGAACATCTAATTAAAATTTATAAAGAAAGGAGGAAAAGTGTCAGATAACTTTATTCACCGTTCAACACTATTCTTTACAAAACTGTAAGGATAAACAGAAATACTTTAGCAAACTTACAGCTTCCTTCCACTTCATAAACTCACTCTCTGTGAATTCTTGATTGGAGACAAACTCTAAACGGAACACACGCTGGTCACTACCATGCCTGTGCAGAGAAAAATTATTTCTTAGGAACCTGTGTACAGCAACAATTTATTTCCCAGTGCCTGGAGAGGGAGCAATGACAGAGAACCGTCAAGAAAACTGCATGCACATTAGGCTTATCATTCTACTCCATAATAGATCCAGTTCTACCTTTGTTCCAGGAAGATACATTCTGAATGAATTAGCAGTGATGCAGGAAAAGCACTGGTACCAATAGCACAGCAGACACACACCCTAACTTACTGCAATGTTTGTTTGAGCACTCCATGGTTATTATTTTGCTAGGGAAAGGAAACTCTAAGAGTAAGTATGCCAACTTCTTACTGGTTAAGAAGAAAAGGACTATGACGATCAGTTCTTCCATTCTCTTATTATATAGAGATCACACACTCTCAAAGTGGTGCAATGAGATGCAGTTGAGTTACTTACCTTAACTGCAACCCCTTGTTTGTCCTGGTACCCCCAAGCTGATAAACCTTGGCAGTTTCTACAACACCAGTTATTTCTGCCACCTATAAAAGTAAAGATGAAGGATAAAACAAGATGAACACTTCTATTTAAACCTTCCTAACCAAGATAAAGAAAGACTCCATCATCACTTTAACTTCTACTGCTCTTTCTTTATCATTCATTTTGCAGCAGGAAAGCCCTCTCACAAAATTACACAGAATTATGACAGTAGCACCATTTTAAGTACTTATGACTGGATCCAGACTCAATTTATAGGAACATTAAATGTTATAGGAAGTGATTCTTCCATCCACAGCAGGCATTTGATCCACCTGAAAGATCCCATCGGTGGAGAGGAGGAGAGGCATCTCTTGCCAGCGGCCATGTAGCTGCTTACACTCTCTGACACTCTGCTCTGGAGGGAAAGGGAATCCTCTAGAGCAGATTTTTAGAGTACACATACAGCTGTGTTGGATGTTGTGGTCAGAAATTTCCTTCTACCAGTTAAAATCAGGAATAAAGGTGTGCTTCAGATATGGACAAATCCACAATACAATACCAAAACCAAACTGATTTGGGATGTGTGAATTAAAGCACGTCTCTCCTCAAGTGGACTAAATCTGAATCTGACCATTCCTGAAGATTTATTTACAATTTGGATTCAGAAAGATGCAGAGATCCAAAGATCCAAAAATCAATACAATTCTATTCAACCTCTCCAAGGAGGAAAACACTAGCATATGGAGAGGAGAGAGACAGACAGACAGACAGAAAGACAGACAGAATAGATGATAGTTTTGACACAGAAAACTCTAATTTCTAATCATAGTGAATGGCTTTCCAATCCCAGTAATGTGGATGAGGGGAGTTATATATAGTAAAACTGTTCCAGTATTCAGTATTTTTAGTACAGTAGTTCTTTCTCCCCAAAGCAGGGATGTTAAGAGTTGTTTTAGAACTTATAGGTCCTGAGAAGATGTAGCTCTGGCTGTTTACTTTGAAAATGCTGGATGTTAAAGTCCTTCTGCTTCTGCCATTGTAGGTTTCACTCCCCTGTCATGACCTCAGTGTCAACTGAGAAAAAAACAAACAACTTCCCCCATCCCCACTTTTAACTCTTTTTAATTCACCCTAATTCCCTGGCCCTTGTACTCATATTTCCAAAGTTTTGCAGGCATCTTTCCTTGGTGCATCTCTATGACATATGCAACATTCATAAAAATTGTCTGAAAACCCATGGAACAAATGGCTTTTTCCTGGCCAAATTTAAATAGTACCTTTCTACCCAAAACTCTGCATCTATTCTTCTGAAATGCTGGAGGTTGATTTTTTAAAAAAAAAAACTAGAGCCACTTCTATTTTGCATGCCATTTTCATAAAACTGTTCACACAAAAACTGAGAGTGGGACCTTCTTTGGAAACAATTACACTGTTAGGGCTACTCTTGCACACGATGTCTGTATCTATTCTGAAATTTGGCAGGACTGATCTCTTCAGAAGGCAAAACTCTCTGAAAATTTCATCCAACTCTGTCAAGAAATAAAGTTACCAGCAGTTCCTGTTTTGAAAAAGTTGAAATTTGGATACATTTTGGAGGTTGAGGGGCCAATTGCATATCCCTAGGATCCACTAAGGTCCAATTTATGTCTGATGATATAAAAATTACTAGGGGAAAATGGTAACTGGATGTCTGAAGAGTACGGTAAAAACAGTAAAACTTGGTCGAAAACTAGTACCATATTGTGTAATTACCCTACTTTCCCATCACCACATTTTGCATACATAACTTTACATGGTTATTAACATCTTCTGAACAAAGAAGAGCAGGGAATGATTGCTGTTCTTGATGAGAAAAGGAATTAAGTATGAGCCAAGATATGCTTACTCTGTAAACTGGTTTGCTGTTGTGGTTTCCTATTCCAATGCGCACAAAGCAGCCAGTGACTGTCTTGGCAAAGAAAGGCATGTGACACCATCGCTCCAGTTTGTGTCGAGATAATCGGACACGATTCAGTTCCTCAGGCAAAGACACTGGTTGTGATTTTGGAGGAATTTCTTCTTTCCTAGTATGGAAGTGGGGGAAGGAAGGAAAACGATTCATACCCTCAAATAGAATGAGTCTGTGATGCTACACTCTGGGATCAGAATCCCAAACTCACACACTGTGGATAACACATCTTCCATTGCAACAGCAGCACTGATTTTTGTTACTCTGTTGAAACGAATGAAACTGAAAAAGCTTGAGCACAAGAGTCACACATTTTAGATTTACTACCTACATTTATATCCAAGTTACTATAAATTATTACATGTATCTCTCACCTTTGTTCCAAGGAGCTCAAAATGGTTCTCTCAATCTCACTTTTATTTTCACAACAATACTGTGAGGTAGGATTGGATGAAAAATATTGTCTAACCCTGCATTAATCAGTAAGCTTCACAATTAGGTTGAATATTGAACCTGCATCTCCTCAGTCCTAGTCTGATACTACCATTACACTGCACTGACTCTCATATGATGAAAACAAGTATATTTCACACTGAAGTGGGAATTAGTATTACATAAAGGACACATCTTCTAATGAATACAAAAGCTAGTCCCACCAATAGGCTGTCAAGCTCTCAAACCTAAGTGGAGATTCAGTACTCACTCTTCTTCTTCATCAGAAGATGAAGACCTGGATGAACGATCAGACTTTTCACTAGATTTATCATCCTCTTCTTCCTCTTCATCATCTGAGTATACTTCACTTGTTTTTAATGGCTGCTTCTTTGCCAGCAACTCAGCTATAAATGAAAAAAATAGTAAGTTGCTAAGTTAATTTTTTGTTCAGTTTCTCTTAGTTTAGAGATCCCTTCAGTTTAACAGTAAACACAAGCCAGACCTATATTGCAATTCAAGCTCAACCAGCATTCATCTGCAATTATATTTACATCAGCATAAGCTATTAAGGGCAAAAAATAAGATTCCCCCCCAAAAAAATATTAATACTAAAAGTCTGCACACAGAACCCACATAATATGCAATTAACTCCAGGAGAGTAAGTGGACTTTTGAAAACAGCACTGACTCATGCCCCATTCCAAGTCACTCTAAAACAGAATTAAAATAGCAGGATATAGCACAGCAGTCTGTGGTACAGTTTAAAAAATCTCTGGCTGTGAATGTGCACGTTTTGGGGCATAGCTAAAAGAGCTGTTGACTACAACCAAGGGACAATATACAATCTGAAGAATGCTAGAATAACTATCAAGTGGTCTAGTTCTACTCTATAAAGAGACAGAGATATGCAATAAAAATTAACATCATAGTTGATATATTTAAGATGATGGTCACCATCTTAGACAATTTAAAAGGGGAAATCAGAAACAGAGACAAGATTGTCAGTGGCTATTAGGATTGCTACATATTACCTCTAGTATAAGAGTGAGTAATTCTCTAAATACTAGTCTTTGGGGAACATTAACAGGAAGATGCTGCTGTTCTTATGTCCTGCTTATGGACTTCCCATATGCCTCTGGTTGGCCATTGTGGAAACAAGAGTGCCGGACCGGATATGCTTCTGGTCTAATTCAGCACGGCTCTTATGTTTAATAGGTGAAGAGATTGGACATCATTTTAAAATGAACCTTTTCCAGATGTTGTTCAAAACCACAGGAAGCTCACTAAACCAGATGTTCTAATGCTTGGACTGGATCCCTGTGAATTAGATCAATCACCTTAACAGGCGAGGGGAAATAATAATAATAATAATAATAAAAAATACCGTATATTCCAGCGTATAAGACGACTGGGCATATAAGACTACCCCCCCCCAATTTCCAGCCAAAAATCTAGGCTTAGGCATATATTCGCCAGATAAGACCACCCCCCCAATTTGGCTGGCTGGCTGACTGGCTGGGGGAGCCTTGCCAGCTGATCCTCTTTGTTTCCCAACTCATGAGGATCTCTTCGTGAGATGGGAAAGTGAACAGGATCAGCTGGAAGGGCAACATTCGCCCCTCTCTTTAACCTTCCAGTCAAACTGGACTCGAAGGTGGAGGAAAGGGGCGAAAATGCCCAGTTTGCCTCAGCAGCCCCCTTCCCTCCGTCTTGGCTCTTCCGAAGGGGACCAAGGCGGGGGAAGCGGGGGCGGCCGCGGCAAACCCCTAGACTTGCCCCCTCTTCCGAAGGGGCGAACATGCCCCGTTTGGCTCCATAGGGAGAATGTGGGGCCGTGGAGCCAAACCCCGGGATTCGCCCCCTCTCCCCACCGTCAAGGGAGAGGGAGCGAATCTAGGGATTTAACTCCACAGCCCCGATCCCTCCTTCTGGGCTCCCTCCTCCTGATTCTCCAACCCACAGGAGGGCTGCCCAGCCTCCTGGTGGGTTGGGGAATGCGGGATGGCCAGCTGGCTGGGGGGGGTGTGTCCCTCCTCCCGCGATTCCCCAACCCAATAGGAGGCTGCCCAGCCCCCTTTTGGGTTGGGGAATGCGGGATGGCCAGCTGGCTAAGGGGGGTTCTTCCTCCTCCCACGATTCCCCAACCCACGAGGAGGCTGCCCAGCCTCCTGGTGGGTTCGGGAATGTGGGATGGCCAGCTGGCTGGGGGGGGGGGAAGGGAGGGGGCTTCGGGGAGGGTGGAAGGATGGTTGGAGGGAGGGGGCTTCGCAGCCACCCCCTCTCCAAAGCGCGGCTTTGGGGAAGGGGGGTGGCTGGGCGGAGGGTGGATGGGTGGCTGGGGAGAGCGGGGGGTGGCTGGGCGGAGGGTGGCTGGGCGGAGGGTGGCTGTGGAGAGGGGGCTTCGCAGCCACCCCCCCTCTCCAAAGCCGCGATGGAACCGCGGCTTTGGGCAAGGGTGGTGGATGGGTGGAGGGTGGCTGGGGGGAGGGGGCTTCGCAGCCACCCCCCTTCTCCAAAGCTGCGATTCCAATGGAACCGCGGCTTTGGGGAAGGGGGTGGATGGGCGGAGGGTGGATGGGGGGAGGGGGCTTTGCAGCCACCCCCCTTCTCCAAAGCCGCGATTCCAATGGAACCGCGGCTTTGGAGAAGGGGAGTGGATGGGCGGAGGGTGGCTGGGCTTCGCAGCCACCCCCCCTTTCCAAAGCACGGCTTTGGGGAAGGGGGGTGGCTGGGCGGAGGGAGGCTGGGGGGAGGGCCCTTCGCAGCCACCCCCCCTCTCCAAAGCCGTGATTCCAATGGAACTGCGGCTTTGGGGAAGGGGGGTGGATGGGCGGAGGGTGGCTGGGGGGAGGGGGCTTCACAGCCACCCCCCTTCTCCAAAGCCGCAATTCCAATGGAACCACGGCTTTGGGGAAGGGGGGTGGATGGGCGGAGGGTGGCTGGGGGGAGGGGGCTTTGCAGCCACCCCCCTTCTCCAAAGCCGCAATTCCAATGGAACCGCGGCTTTGGGGAAGTGGGGTAGCTGGGTGGAGGGGGCATTTTCGCCCTTTTCCTCCACCTTCAAGCAAGGTGGGGGAAAAGGGCGAATGTAGCGGTTTGCCTCGGCCGCTGCAGAGGCGATCAAGCGGCGGCTGCGGCAAACCGCAACGTTCACCCCCCCCCTCTGTCTCCGTTGCTCCCCGAAGGGGGAGAAGGCAGAGGAGGGGGGCGAATGAACTGGAAAAGCACTTTGCTTCACCCCCCGGCCCCATCTCCTGCCTCTTCGCTCCGTTTGCGAAGAGGCAGGAGATAGGCAGGCAGGTGAAGCAAAGTATATCCGGCATATAAGACGACTGTCGATTTTGGAGGGCACTTTTGAGTGCTCAAAAGTAATCTTATATGCCGGAATACACGGTACCTTAGCCTGTAAAACTACACAAGTGCCACTATGAGTCAAAAAGTATCGAGGAAATAATACAAACATGAATGGCTCATGCCTAGACCCAAGACAAGCAGGCTTGGTCTGGCACATGCCCTCACACTGAGGGCAAGCATCCACCACACTATCAGCATATCATTTCGCGGCATTTAAAGCAATATGAAGTCATTAAATAAAAAGTGATCAAGTGAACAGCAAAGATATGGCAAGACAGAACCATGTCTCTTTGCCACTAATTTAAACAGTCAATAATCTTACCATTCATGATAGGTAAGGGCCACAGTTCTTAGGCATCAAATTAGATTTGACTAGGATGTGTACCCCATGAGAGAACTTTTTAGATTTTAAACAGTTTAAAAGAAAAATCTTTTAATGGTTCGTGCTGCACTTTTAGTTATTGTATGCTTTTAAATGATTTTATATTTTATATTGTTTTAAAATTACTGAAGTTTTAATACTGTAATTGTAATTATTTTTAACTTTTTTATTGTTAAGATTTAATTCATGCACCTTGTTTTAATTCATGATGTGAACTGCATTGGGTCCCATTTGTGAGAAAGGTGTGATATAAGTAAAATAAAATAAAATAAAATAGTAGCCCTAAACTGTTTGGACCTACCTGTTCTGTTCTTCCGTTTCTCCCTTTCAGCTTTCAATTCTTCCATGGCTTGGGATTTCTTATCCAATTTTTCATCTCGCTTTGACCGTCGCTCTTTGTTATGTGACATTACCTGAGGAAACATCTAGTTAGAAGTTATGCCTGAATATAACTCAGGATACATATGCTTATATTCATATAATATCCCTCTCTTTCCAGTCCTTTATTCTCTGCTGATTTGTTTACAAGTCCTGGTTTGTAATAGCCATTATGAACTGGTTTGGAATTTGTTAAAGGCTGCTAATAAACTTGAAAACTACAAAATTCACGATCCCCAGCCTTCAGTGTCTAATGACTTAATAATAATATAATAATAAAATGTATTTATATCCCGCCCCTCTGCGAGCAATCGGGGCGGCTTACAACAACAAAAATACCTGACAGCTAGCTTTGATGGCTAAACTCATTGATATCCATTGCAAGATGGACAAACAGAACAAATCGACATCAAGCACTTTTTTCAAACCTGTTGTCCTCCAGATGTTTTAGACTACTGCTTCCACTGGCTATACTGACTGTGACTGATTGGAATTAAGTCCCAGACCTTTGGAGAGCATCAGGTTGGGGAACATTGCCTTAGATAATCTAGAATGAATTTATTGCATATACGACCATGCATTTCGAGATGGGTATTGACTTAATGGCTACTTTTGGGTTCACTGTTAACAGCATTTACCTTGCTGTAAATGCATACAGTTCATTTTTGTAATTATGTAAGTAGTATTATAGCTCTTCTTTTAAAAAAAAAAGAGAGAGAATGAATGTGCATGTGTGTCTCTTGCTGCCATAGTCCCAAGACCCCAAACCTAGACATCTAAAACTTGGCATGGATACTAACAGGGTCCTAACTATGTGTACTCTTGGGGATTTAAAAAAAAATATTGATGAATTTAATTAAAATCTTCCTGTAGCCTGCCATACCACCTTCAGACAGTAGGTGACAGACTTCCCTAATCTTCTCCTAAAGATGAAACCACAGACAGATCCAGGACATTTCAAAGATTCCCACATGATGCAGGAGCCCCAAACTCTTCAAACAGTTAAAGAGAGGTGGGAGAGGGAACATTCCACTGGTTTCTAAGGTTAGGGAAGAAAGAACTGAGGAAAGAATGAATGGTCATCATGTGGAAGGAGAGAAAGATCACTGTGAGAGAAAAAAAGAGGGGGAGGAAGAACAGAGATGAGAAGGAGGGGGGCCTATGACATTTCTACCATTGTGAACCTGGGTATTTCTATTATTAAATAAAAGGTTTCAAATTTATTTTGCCAGCAGCCATCATGTGCCACAGAAGTGAGAAACTCATTAAAAGGGTATATCCTGGAGGTTTAAAGAGCCTGAGGTATTTCTGAGAGCCTATGGGGAGGCCTAGATGGTATGGCTGGTGCTTGTTGGTGCCCCAGTTGCTTTATGGAATACAGACTCAAACATTTTATGTGATTATTTCTTAGGTGGTCTTTTGTTCTGAGAAAGCCCAATCAGCTCCTTTGTATGATGGAGAACAGACGGCAAAGAAACGGTAAAGGAAATGGACAGAGCTACTTTGTAGCAGTGATAGCAGTGAAAAGGTCTTTCCTGCCCACCTTATTGGTATCACTGAATGATGTCCAACAAAGCTTTTTTGGGTGGTGTGGAGTCTACTGAATTACCCTGGAAATGTAAAGGATCCATCTGCACTTTGCTGTTGTTGTGTGCCTTCAAGTCATTTTGAATTTATGGTGACCGTATCTTGGGGTTTTCTTGGCAAGATTTGTTCAGAGGGAGTTTGCCATTACCTTTCTCTAAGGTTGAGAGTGTGTGACTTGCCCAGTGGGTTTCCATGGCTGAGCAGGGATTTGAACTCTGGTCTCCAGAGTTGCAGTCCCACACTCAAACCACTATACCACACTGCCTCCCTTCCACACTATCTATCTATCTATCTACCTATAAAATTTCCATAGCATTTTGAGGATAAAGTCACTCAGACTTTCTGCTAATTATAACTGCAAGGCAGCTTGGAGCTGTTTGGAGCCCCCTTTTTCTTATACTGAGCAATAAATTTGAGTTGCTGACGGTGCTGGAACAAGTGAAGTTTACTATATTGGGTAATCCAATATTATCCCCACTTGGGTAATCTCCAGATTAAATGATTATAATGAGCTATAGGTGGGGCTGCATTTGAAGATGGTTTAGAAAATGAAGTTAGTTCCAAGTATAAGTGCTAGATTGCTAACTGGGACACTGCATTATGCCCATTTTCCAATCTATGCTGGATCCTAGTTTCCAGCTCTGATTAAAGTGCTGGTCTTGTGTGATTTACACTTTATTTAAGATATTCTTTATGAGGTATTTGGATGATAGGGCATAATTCTGGGAAAAAAATAATACACCATTTTATGATACAGCAGGTTTTCAGTAAGCAATGAATCTGAATTCTCATAGATATCTATGGGAACAGCAGAAATCAGTCACTTATTTCTGGCAAGAAATATGAAATTCAGAAGGTGGGGGTAGAGCGGAAATATGGGAACTATCCCAAATTAGGAGCCACGCACAAGCAAAAGCCCAGTTTAAAACCATTTCCCCCATCTACACTACACCCACACAAAATACAATTTCTAGTGTAATGTCTGGTAAGTCTCTGGGAGTCTCTCTGGCTTTTCTTCGCAAACGAAGATTCAGGAAGGACTCATCCCGCGCTTTCTGGAAGTGCGCTGATGACTAAAAAGGCCAATCCAAGATAAACAAGTCCAGTTGCAGAAAGCACAGCAGAAGGTCTCCTTGGGTGATGTTTCCAGGTTGTGATTCTTTCTGCGTTGTCGTTTCTCTTCAAGACTTGTTCAGCGTGAGTTCTCAAATAAGGCTGCAGCATCGAGGAGTGTGTCTCCACGCCTCCCGATGTGAGGCCATGGCGGACCATTGATGGTGATCAATTTGGCCGAGCCTGAGATGTTGTTTCAGGGAGTCCTTGTATCGCTTCTTTGGAGCGCCCCTCTTTTGCTGTCCCGTGGCGAGTTCACCGTAGAGTACTATTTTTGGGAGGCGATGGTCCTCCATCCTAGAAATGTGCCCTGCCCAGCACAGCTGTGTTCTCAATATCATGGCTTCAATGCTGGTGATCCCTGCTTGCTCAAGGACAGCAACATTCGTCACATACTCAGTCCAGTGTATATTTAGGATTGTGCGTATACAGCGCTGATGAAAGCGTTCGAGGAGTCGTGAGAGGCGGCGATAGGTGACCAATGTTTACAGAAGTAAGAAGGGAACAAAAGATCTTTTGTATGGACTATTCCCCATTATAGCCAATCTATTTAGTCACCAAAATAATAGAAGAATCTTGTTTGTGCTGCAAAAGACTAACATGATAACCTGTTTGGTAACAGCTACCAAAGATGAGTAATGAGTTATGATAATTATGGAAGAGTAGAAAAAAAAATCTTGCATTAACAAAATTCCTCCTGGTCAGATATTCATTGAGACCATTCTTTAATCAAGTTCAGTCAAGAATTAAAGCACATGATGGACTGGAATCTAAGTGATGATTTGATATGACAAATCACTGGCTGAAGGCATTTTTACTTTCCTGGTAATGTGAGCATGTTGTGTTTCTTACCTGGGATTCCTGAATCTGTGTGAGCTTTTTCTTCTCCTGCTCTTCTTCTTGCTTTTTCTTTTTCTCTTTCTTCTCTTTCTTTTTTGCTGTCTTTAGTTTCTTCTTTATTTCAAATCTGGGCTCAAAGCAAGGAAAAAGATAAGTAAAGGCCGATAATCAATTTCACATAAGCATAAGAAGTCAGGGCAGGAATGAAACAAGATGCAGCCGCCCTCACTATTTTTAAGCTCATATCAGCATTTTTACAAAGCTGAAAGTGGCTTTCTGCCAACTTGTTGGGTATCTGCCAACTTTTTATGAGGGAATCACTACAGTTCCTAGCAGATCTTAGGGGAGATCCTAGGGCTTTTGGCCCATGGAATATGCTCATGTTTGCTCAAGGAGCTTGAGAGGAGAGGCCTAAAAGCAGTATAAGAGATTAACTGCCACATCTCCTAGCAAGAGCAGATCTCTCTAAAGGACTTAGAAGATCCTTCACCAATTAAAAATTAGAACTTTAGCCAATTTTATTGGGGAAAGGTCAGTTACATTTCCCCACTCTTCTTCTATATCTGCTTTGACCATAAGTATATGTGCACTACACAGTGATAGCAGTTTGATCCCACTTTAACTGCCATGGCTCCATTCCATGGAATCCTGGGATTTGAAGTTTGATGAGGTATCTGGAACTATCTGGTAGAATCCCCTGAACTATAGCAGAAAAACTGAAGTACCTGACCAAATTAAAAATCCCAGGATCCTATCGGATGGACCCATGGCAGTCAAAGATAGATCAAACTGCTATCACTGTGTTGTGCAGATCTACTCCAAGCAGTGGACTACTTGTACATTATTTGCAGATGTACAAATTATTCTCTCAGCAATAACCAGAATATTTATCAGGAACAAGTAGCCAATTTTTGGTAACTAACTCTGGAGCAGTTGAAGTGGAACACAAAACTCTCACAAACTGGTTACTTTGAACACCCTGAACTACTGTGCAAATTTACAATTCCACCACATATGCATATATGTACCTATTTCTTGACAACCTCCCCAAAAATATTTAGAGTTATTCTTGTCTATATTATGTAATCTTGCTGGTGTCAAATACCATCTGCATATTAAAATCTTCCTCCCATATTCTCCTTAAATATTCTCCTTCGTCTTTTTTATCCTTATTTTTTATCAATATTTTATATAATTCACTTGTAATACCTTTCAAACTTTCATTATCATCCCTCTTTTCACCTTTTTTCATCAAATTTTCAAATTTAGTGAATTCCCTTGTTTCTTTATGATTCTTTTTCCAATTTTTAATCCATTGTTCTAACTGTATGCAATTAAACCATGAAATTTTCATTCCATATAATTTCTCTCTTATACGCCCTTTCTCACTCATCCATCCTATCCATCCCTCTATTTTGTCTAGTCCTCTTTTCTTTAATTCCTTTCCCATTTTTTCCTTCAAATTATTTTTCCCATTATAACCGGTGTTAATACGGAATCAATAGGCAAAAATTCTTTCTTGTATTTATACCATATTTCCCATATATTTTGCAGAAATGGGTTCTCAATTCCTTTAATTTCCTTTTTTGTAAAATGGTGAAATGTTTTTTATAGAAATAGAGAATATTTTGAATAGAAATATAGAAAGGAAACCAAGTATAGCATTGATGTCAATTTATAATGGGGAGAATGGGAACCAAGCAGAAAAGGATTTAATAACAAATTTATTAATGGTAGCAAGATTAATTATAGCAAGACATTGGAAAATGTAAATAAATGTACAAGTGGAGGAGTGGTATAAAGAAGTTTGGAAAATGGCAATAAATGATAAGTTAACATGTAGAATTAAAGTAAGAAGAGGAAGTTGGAAAGAAAGTGATTTTGATAAAATTTGGAAAGTATTTGTTTAAAAAGTATTACAGACAAAAGATGGGAGGTTACCTTCATGAGAAGAAATGAGATTCTGGGAAGATTAGGTAAGGGATAATGGCTCCGGTGAAGGGGAGCACAGAGGTGGGGGGTGGGGTAGGGGAATTAATAATCTTGAAAAGAATCATAGTAAAGAATCTATGTTAACCTTTGAAATTAGTTAATAGAAAAAATTGTGATGTTTATGGTAATATTGTGTTATACTAAATAAGTATTGATTGGATATTATAATGTATGATTATAACATTAATAAAATTATTTTTTAAAAATGAACACCCTGAAAATGAATAATTATTGCATATACCTGAATGTACATGGGGGGTGGGGGTGGGAAACCAAATCAAAGGGCAACAAAGAACTGGTTTGCTGATACTCTTCCAGTTCCAAAGAAAAGTGGGTGTTGAGCAAAAGGAAAGATAACAGATACACTAGCAAGAGTGACATAGAGTGTGGGCTGCATGTGCTGTGTCCCCTGAAATGGTTTCATAAATTAGCCTTTAATCAGCCTCACCTTCTCTTCAGAACTTCTCTCTTCTCTATCCGGTTAAACAACTCTTGCTCTCTCTCTTTTTCTGTCATCTGTTCCAGACGAGCTCTGTCTTCTTCATCACCCATGAGGTCCTCCCCATAGCCATCAGTGAACTCATCTTCTGATGATGAATCAGAGTCTGAGCTGGAACAAGAGCTGTTGCTTTCAGAATCAGAAACCTCACCTGAAATAAAACAGAAAGAACCCCACAAGACTAGAGCACCCAAGGAACAACAGTCATCCCTCCATATTATGGCTTTGACTTTTCGCAGTTTTGACTATTCGCAGTTTCTCCTCTTTCTTCCCCCCCTCCGCGGGAGGGAACTCCAGCCACCTCAAGGGCTTGCCTCCGTTTGAACTAGAGAGCCAAAGCCCAGAGACAGCAGGGAGGTGGGTGCTTTAGACCCAATCTTCCTACTCTCTGGGGGCTTTGGCTCTCCACTCCAGACAGAGCTAAGCCCAGGGAGAGAGGGGAAATCGGGTCTAAAGCGCCCCCCCCCACTCTCCTGGGGCTTGCCTCCATTTGAACTGGAGAGCCCAAGCCCCCAGAGAGCAAGGAGGGAGCAATTTAGACCCAATCTCCTGCTCTCTGAAGGCTTTGGCTCTCCACTCCAGAGAGAGCCAAGCCCAGGGAAAGAGGGGAGATCGGATCTAAAGCGCCCCCCCCCCACTCTCCTGGGGCTTGCCTCCATTTGAATTGGCAAGCCAAAGCCCCGAGAGAGCAAGGAGGGGGGTGATTTAGACCTGATCTCCCTGCTCTCTGGGGGCTTTGGCTGCCCACTCTAGACAGCCAAGCCCAGGGAGGGAGGGGAGATCGGATCTAAAGCACACACAACACCCCCCCCCCCCGCTCTCCTGGGGCTTGCCTCTGTTTGAACTGCAGGGCCAAAGCCCCAAGAAAGCAAGGAGGGGGGTGATTTAGACCTGATCTCCCTGCTCTCTGGGGGCTTTGGCTGTCCACTCCAGACAGCCAAGCCCAGGGAGAGAGGGGAGATCGGATCTAAAGCACACACAACACCCCCCCCCCGCTCTCCTGGGGCTTGCCTCTGTTTGAACTGCAGGGCCAAAGCCCCAAGAAAGCAAGGAGGGAGCGATTTAGACCCAATCTCCCTGCTCTCGGGGGCTTGGCTGTTTGGAGAGCAGCTTTGAGAGGGCGGGTGGGGCGGCTGAGAAGTGGCTACGAGGCTTCAAAAGCCCCCTCACCACTTTGTAAGGGCGGGGGGGGTTGCGAGTGGGCAGAGGATAGGTGTATTTTGTTTGCTTTTTTTCACATTTGTGGGTTTTTTCCGCCCCTAACCCCCATGAATGTGGAGGGACAACTGTACAGATGAATCTCAAAAGCATCACAGAACTGGATCACTTACAGCCATTCCACTCACACTATCTCAGAACAGAGAAAATTTGGTCACATGTTCCTGTCAAAATGACCCATGCTTCAGTATACATACTGAGTACTTATGATTTTGTGTAAAGGCTTTTTTTGTTGTTTAGTATATAAGGCTGTGGCATTCCTTAGATGCTTCACAGTGTTTGGAAAAGGTACTCTTTGGACTACAATTCCCAGAATCCCCTAGCCAACATGACCATTGGTCATGCTGGCTGAGGGATTATGGGAAGTACTGTTAAAAAAGTAACTTTCCCATTCTCTAGTGTTTCATACACTTTTCAGTATCAGTTTTGAAGCTTTATGCTAGCCAAAAAAGCTGGAGAAGAGAGAACATTGCTTTTGGCAGATAAAAATCCCCTTAAATTACCCTTTAAAATTACTTAAAGCTCTTCTCCAAGATTTATATATTCAGTAAGCCAGACAATGGCTTTTATACTAGTTTCAGTAATTATATGTGAAGAAAAAACATTAACAGAGTTCACTGTATAAAGGTACAGCTGACAAGAGTATCAGGCTGGCAGTTATTTGCATATATCTCAGATAGTCATAGGAACAGTTCCAAGACACTGGATTTTCAGAAGGAGGAGAGAAAGGACTGAGAATAGACTGATAATATAAAATTACTAACATCTTATTAAGGAAAACCTAAACTGGGGCTCCCAAGAATATTTCTTTAAAACTGACTTGTACTTTGCCCCCAAAATTGGGGGGCAACTGTTCACTGCACTACAATCAATGGTATAGTATTGCAGTAAATTTAGCTCAAAATAAATAATCAATATTGTCAGCGATATGGTATTAAAGTAAATTTAAGTATATTTAAAGGTCCTAAGTATTAAATAATAACATTAACAATAATCCACCAAGTATGAATGTAAAAAAAAAAGTTAATCATAGGATCATTGAGTAGGAAGGGGCCATCAGGTCCAACTCCCTGTTCAATGCAGGATCTCCAGCTAGAGCATCCCCAGCAGATAGCTGTCCAGCCTCTTTCTGAAGATATACAGAGAAGGAGACCCCACCACATCTCTAGGCTATTGGTTCCATTGTCAAACAGCTCTCACTGTCAAGAAGTTCCTTCTTCTATTCAATCGAAATATACCCTCCTGTAATTTAAACCAATTGGACCTAATTCTGCCTTCTGAGACAGAAGAGAACAAACCTATACCCTCCTCTTTGGGGCAGCCCTTGAGGTATTTAAAGAGTAGGATTATGTCACCCCTCTATCTTCTCTTCACCCTGCTCCTTCAACCTCTCCTCATATGTTTTGTTCTCCATACCTCTTACTATCCTCGATGCCCTTCTCTGGACTTGCTCCATCTTGTCTATAATCAGGAATTTTCATGAATCTAATGCTGAATGTAGACTTTTAAATCAGTTTCAGCCAATTTTAATCTACTTAACATACATAATTAATTTTTAACTAAAAATCTTTTTAAAAACCAAAACCAAACCAGCTGTGGAGCTCAAGCCCTTGGCCAATCTGGCTCCTGACCCTGTAGCAGCTGTCCACCCCTTACTTAAGGCATCATTTATTTATTTCCCTACTTCTGGGTCTAAAAACAGAGAGTGAAATGAATTAAAAAATATGAAAAGTAACCACAGCAGTATTTTAGGCATGCCTTCAATACATCATCCTAGCCTACTACAAACAAAGGCAATGTAATTTAGAAAAATATCCAAGATCTAAATTTAACAGGAACTAAGTTTCCTGATGACAATGGTTCATGTTATAACATGACACATCCTCCCTTTTACCTTCTTCAGGTGCTGAGCTCTCTGCAGAGCTTTCTTTATCAGAGCTGCCTGATGAGGCTGCTTTGTTCATCTGTTTCTTCATGGCTCCTTTTTTCTCAGCTTTCCCAACTTTCCCTTTCTTTTTATTTTTAGAACCTCCAACTGTCCACTGCAGGATAAGAGAAATGAATGTTAATCTCATATTGGAAGGCTGAACACGCTACGTACATAATCACATAAATTCAAACCCTAACACGTTGATTTTATAGGACAGATGGAACAAAGTATGAACCAAGAAACGTGCAGATTGTAGTACTTATTTCTATTATAGAAATCATGTATGCAACTGCATTTGATGGCTGGACTAGAGAAGATCTGTAAGTTATTTTATATTTTTGAAATAAAGTTGCATATTTGAGAAGGTAATTGTTCAGAAGATATGGGCAATTAAGTTAGAACTTCTGTCCATACTCCAAAAAGTACATTTAATGCTCAGAAGACTGCTTCTCTAGGAGAACTAGATCATTATTCACAATCAAATCACTTCCACACAATTTTAAAAAGTAGCCAATAACAGCAGAAGTAGATCACTTTTCTACGTTAAGAATAGCTTCAATGTTATACTAACTGAAAAAAAAATGTGAACTGCTTTGTAACACAGTGTAGGAAGGGTAAGTGTAAGAACAGTCTTACACTCACAGTGTAAGAACAGTCTCCCCTGAAATTGTTTACTTCCCCTGCACACACACAAACCTTTTACCTCCTGTGGCATGAACGTGATTTAAATTAACTGCAGTTTAGCAGATTATCTGAACTCTAAAATTTGGTTAACCTTAAATTGTGGCTAGTCAAAACAAGCCAGCTTCTTAAACTATGATGTAAACTGGGCTTTTTTCCAATGATCAAAGTTAAGATTAACCATAGTTTGTCCAATTCCAGATGGCATGAGAAGCAGTAAACAACAAAACACAGAGTGAAAACTTCTGAATTTATCCATGTAGTTGTACTTCTTGGTGTGCATGCAGATGTGTGTATGAGATGTGTGCATTTTCACACCTACACTGTCATAGCTAAAGGATAAAGGACACAACAAATCTGTGAAGAAACACCCTCACACCATCTATGAGAGAGTATCAAAGTGTTACTGCCACTAGCCATTGCTGACTGGGGGATTCTGAAAACTGTAGTCCTACAAAATAACATTTCCACATTCTGCACTACAGATTAGGCCTCTCAGTAAGATGCGGGGATTGGGGGTGGGATATAGTTTTCTTTTAAGCCCCAGGAAATGTGCTTTTGATTCTTACAAGCTTTTAGGCAACCTTGCTGACTGACCTCTTTATCTGCTCTCATTGTGTTGTTTGTTTTTCTTATTCTAATTCTGTAAGCCACTCAGAAACCAACTTTGGCAAAGGGCAATATATAAACACACTTTATCTTGAATAAAGGAACTTCAGAAGATGACACCAAAATAAAACTGCTGAAACATAATGTTGGGTTGTGTCGCTTTTAGCTTATATAGAGATAACAATTTCACTTCCATCATCACCTCTCTGTTTTTTTCCCTCTCTATTTCTACAGGCAATTTATAATGACATTTCATGCATTCTACTCTGTAAAAGCTTGTGCGACTCTTCTCCAATTTGGTGCTTTCCAGCTATGATGGGTTATAATTTCCATCTTCCCTAGCTGTGCTAGCCCTTGTGATAGCATTGATAGGAGTTGTAGTACAACACATCTGAAGGTCAAACCAGTTTGGAGTAGATTGACTTACCACAGTCATACAGTATACCAGGCCTTTTGAAAAGGGGCTATAGAAATATTTAGTAGTTGTGATTATCCCTACTGTTATATGTTTTATAGTCTCAACACATTAATTTGATTGATACACATGCTTGATACAATCTACTCCTGAATAAAAGCATACCTCAACATCACTGTCTGAGGTCTCAGAATCTGAAGACGCTGTAGGTTTACTAGCAGGTGTTTCCTTTTCTTCAGAGTCACCACGTTTCCGTTTGGCCAGTGACAGGAGCTCCTGGTTGAAGCAAAAGTACAGTTAAATTAAAAATGAGCAGGCTTTTCCAACTACGAGAGATACCATTTCTACTACATTATTTCTTTCTCTGCCGCACCCCTACCAATATTTTAAACAGCATTTCCCTTAGAATAATGACACTGACACTGCATGCTGTAGTCTACTGTATAAAGGAATAACTACAAAATTCAGTAGACACACACAGGCAGGGCTCTGTTCCTTTGAACTTCCTCCTCAGTAAAGTTCACAGGTGCCTGACCTCATTAGCTTCCAGAAAACTGTCTAAAACATATTTCAGAAAGCCTTTAAGACATCCTATACATCTTTTGTTGCATTCAGTTATTAAGTGGTTCGTTCAATTTTATAGCTCTTTATTCATCAGCAGATTTCTAAACTGTCTCATGATACAAAGTACTCAAGATAGTTTATGACTAATAATCAGAGCATATTAAATGAAATAAAACTATTATTAGGAGCCCTGGTGGCACAGTGGTTAAATGCTGGTACTTCAGCCACAAAGGTTGCAAGTTCAATCCCAGAGGGCTCTGAGGCTGACTCAGCCTTCCATCCTTCTGTAGGTCAGTAAAATGAGTACCCATCTTGTTGGGGGCAATTAGCTAACACACACTGGAAGCTGCTTAAGGAGCACTTTGCACTGATAAGCAGTATAGAAATATCAATGCTATTGCTATTGCTACTATTCTTAAAATACACACACAAACACACCTGAAATTAATAGTATTAAGAGTGCACAGAACAGTAATCAATAAAATATAGACTCAATTAAATTAAATATACTTATTTGATGCTGGCTATTCTAATGAAACATTTTTAAATGCTGTAATTCACTCTCTGTTCATGAAAAAAGTCAATATAAAATTAATATAAACCTCTGGACACATTACAAAATGAGAAGTTGTACTTACTGTGAAGGGTCATTCTGGAATGCTTGGAGAATCAATCCACTACTTGTGGGTTAATCCCCGCGTGCTAACCCGATATGGCAGGAGTTCCATGTTCTTTTTCAGTTATAGCAGTTGGAACCTCTCTCCTCTCTGAGTTTGTTTTCCTACCCGTCCCTAATCCTGCTATCCTCTGCATATCAGTAATGTCTTCTTATCATTGTTATTAATATCATTGTTATGATTATCTTTTTTTTTTTAAACCGGGTGGGCGTGGATTGATCCTCCTACCATGCCAGAGTGACCCTTCACGGTAAGTACTTCTCATTCTTGGGATGGTAGAAGATCAATCCACTACCTGTGGGATATACCCAAGCTAACCACTCTAGGAGGGTTGTTTCCCCCCCTCATGCAATGTAAACTACCGACTGTAATATCATTCTACCAAAAGCTGCCTTGGCAGAACAATACTTGTCTATTTTGTAGTGTCTAAGAAAAGTTGTTGGCTCAGACCATCCAGCAGCTTCACATATATCTTGTAACAATGTTGACACAGCAGAAGCCACTGATGTAACCATAGACATTGTAGAGTGAGGCAAGACTGCCTGTGGCCTTGGACTCTTCTCATAGTCGTAACGTAAGTAAATGCAAGCCTTTAACCACCTTGCAATCATTGTTTTATCCTGTGAGCTAGACAATGCAACTGTTCGGTGGATTTGTAATTGGTTGACTGACCAAACCCAAAGGGTAGTCACCAACAACTCCTCTTCATCCTGGAGAGAAGTGATTAGTGGGGTGCCACAGGGTTCTGTCCTGGGCCCAGTGCTAGTCAACATTTTTATCAATGACTTGGATGAGGGAATAGAGGGTATGCTCATCAAATTTGCAGATGACACCAAATTAGGAGGGGTAGCTAATACCCGAGAGGACAGGATCAGAATTCAAAATGACCTGAACAGATTAGAAAGCTGGGCCAAAACTAACAAGATTAATTTCAACAGGAAGAAATGTAGGACACTACACTTGGGCAGTAAAAATGAAATGCACAATTATAGGATGGGTGACACCTGGCTACATGCAAAAGGGATCTAGGAGTCTTAGTGGACCACAAGCTGAACATGAGTCAGCAGTGTGACATGGCAGCTAAAAAAGCCAATGCAATTCTAGGCTGCATTAGTAGGAGTATAGCGTCTAGATCGAGGGAAGTAATAGTGCCACTTTATTCTGCTTTGGTCAGACTTCACCTGGAATACTGTGTCCAGTTCTGGGCACCATAATTCAGGAAGGATATTGAGAAGCTGGAACGTGTCTGGAGGAGGGCGACTGGGATGGTGGATGGTCTAAAAGCCATGTCCTGTGAAGAGCGGCTTAGGAAGCTGGGTATGTTTAGCCTGGGAAAGAGAAAGTTAAGAGCGGACATGATATCCGAAGGGATGTCATACTGAGAATGGAGCAAGCTTGTTTTCTGTTGTTCCAAAAACTAGGACATGGAGCAATGGGTTCAAACTACAGGAAAAGAGATTCCACCTAAACATTCCTGACAGCAATAGTGCCACTCTATATCTGCTTTGGTCAGACCTCACCTGGAATACTGTGTCCAGTTCTGGACACCATAATTCAGGAAGGATATTGAGAAGCTGGAACGTGTCCAGAGGGCGGCGACCAGGATTATGGGAGGTCTGGAAGCCATGTCCTATGAGGAGCAGCTTAGGAAGCTGGGCATGTTTAGTCTGGAGAAGAGAAGGCTGAGAGGGGACGAGATAGCCATGTTTAAATATCTAAAGGGATGTCATACTGAGGATGGGACGAGCTTGTTTTCTGATGGTCCAGAGACTAGGACATGGAGCAATGGGTTCAAACTACAGGAAAAGAGATTCCACCTAAACATTAGGAAGAACTTCCTGACAGTAAGAGCTGTTCGGCAGTGGAATACACTGCCTCGTAGTGTGGTGGAGTCTCCTTCCTTGGAGGATTTTAAGCAGAGGCTGGATGGCTATCAGTCAGGAATGATTTGATTGTGTATTCCTGCATGGCAGGGAGTTGGACTGGATGGCCCTTGTAGTCTCTTCCAACTCTTACGATTCTATGATCTTCTTCGAACCTGCATAGATTAGGATTTACCAACAAAAAGGCTATCTCAGACATGCTTTCTAGCTGAGGTTATAGATACTAGAAAAACAACTTTAAATGTTAATAGCCGCAATGATGCTTCCCTCAAAGGCTCAAAAGGTGGTTGCATTGTTCAAAACCAACTGCAAGTCCCATGTGAGAAATCTATGCACCGTAGGGAATGTAGACAGAGTTGCCCCTTTTAAAAACTTTTAATATGGGAAGGCGCTGATATTGGATGTCCATCAAAAGACAACATAATATTGGACATAATATACAATTAGAAAATTGGGAATTAATATGGAAAAAAGATATAAAATTTACATGTTGTTATGACCTTCAAGAAAATGTTTACAAAATATGACCCTGAACAAATTAGCAAAAATATATCAAAATGTAAATGATAAGTGTTGGAAATGTAAGAAACAGGTTGGAACCTTCTACCATGTTTGGTGGAAGTGTAAGAAAGTACGTCAATATTGGTTAAAAATTAGGAAAATAATACAAAAAAAATTGAAATTAAAATTAGAACTCAAACCAGAGCTATTCTTATTAAATATGATAGATATAGAAAATAAAAAAGAGAGAAAACATAAAATTTTGATAACATACTTGATAACAGCAGCAAGATTGGTATATGCAAAAAATTGGGAAAGTAATAAAATTCCAAAAATTTCAGAGTGGATAATAAAAGTATTTGAGATGGCAGAATTGGATAAACTTACAAATTTAGTAAAAGGAAACTCAATAGAACATTTTTAAAAATATGGAAACCCTTTACAGACTATGTGAAGCAATATAATGGAGACTGGGTAACTTTTGGATTTGAACTATAATAAGAGAACCTATAGAGAATAGATGGAGATAATATGTTGAAGAGTTATAAATCAGAGAGAAGAATTGAAATGTGTTTAACACTGTATAGCTAGAGATAACTTGGAAGTCTTTTTTAATGTGTTAATTCTTAATTGTTTCTTTTGTTGTTGTTACCTTGTTATATATCTTTTCTTTTATCTTTTATCTGTTTGTTAATTCTTTTCTATGTTGTGTCAATTGTATTTATTCTTTTTTCTTTTTGTTATCCTTTTTTTAATTCAACTAAAATTTAATAAAGATATTAATAAAAAAAAGACAACAGAGTTGATAATGCTGCAACTTGCAGCTGTAGCGTATTCAGTCTCAAGCCCTTTTCTAAACCCTTTGGCAAAAAAGGTAGAATTTGTTTAAGTTTTGCATACAGTGCTGAGACATGGTTTTGCCTATACCATTTGTCAAAAACAGACCAAGTTCTCCTATAAAGACTTTGTGTAGACCTCCTTCTCGATGCCACCATTGTGTTAATCACCTCAGATGAATATCCTCAACTCTCTAATAATTTCCTCTCAATCTCCAAGCAGTCAGACTCAACCACTCTGGATTGGGATGAGATATCGGACCTTGAGTCACCAAATCTCTCCTTATCGGCAACTTCCAAGGATATGCTGTTGACATTTCCAGCAACAGTGAGAACCATGGTCTCCTCAGCCAGAATGATGTTATTAACAACACCTTTGCCCGCTCTCTGAATTTTTAATAACACTCTCTGAACTATGTGAATCAGTGGGAATGCATAGTGGCACCCTTGCAGCCAGCTGTTGTTAATGCATCATATGCTTCCGCATCTTTGCTTCCATCTATTGAATAGAACCACTTTAGTTTGCAGTTCTTTTTGGATGCTAACAAGTCTATCTCGAATGGGCCTTATACTCTGTACAGTTGCTGGAACACTTCCTGGTGCAACATCCATTCTCCTGGGAGCACCAGATGTCGACTCAGGTAATCTGTTTGACAATTCAGTTTGCCCTTGAGATATACTGCACAGACTGATCGCAGGTTCCTCTCCATCCATTTGAGCAATTTGTTTGCTTCTATCATTAATGGGATTGATCTCAACCCCCCACCCCTGGTTGCAAATATAAGCTCGGACTGACATATTGTCCATCCTCACTAGCACATGTTTGTTGTACACTACTGATGACAATTCAATCAATGCCAATCTGACCACTTTTAATTCCAAATTGTTTATGTTGTGCATCTTGTCTTGCACAGTCCATATTCTCTGAATTGCTATTTCTCCACAGTGTGGTCCCCACCCCATGAGGATGACATCTGTTGTTAACTGAACTATAGGTTGTTTCTCTAGTGGCATTCCCCTGTCTATGTTTTGATCTCCTAACTACCATTTTAACTTTCTCTTCAACAAATTTAGCAACTTCACTAAAAATGTCTCTTGTGTCCAGCTGCCATCTGATATAGAACTAGCAAAGTTTGCAGGCTTCTTGAATGGAAATGCCCCCATAGGACTAACTGCATTGTTGATATCAGCATGCCCATTACTTTCACTAATATCATGAGGTCTACTGAATTTGCTAATGTTAAGTATTGTACTTCCTGTTTTAATTTTACTCCCCTCTCTTCCAACAATGTCAGACAACCCAACTCCATGTTTATTACAGCTCCTAAATTAGTCATAATCCAAGTTGGGCATGACTGATTCTTCTTGAAATGTATCATGAAGCCATATTTCTCTAATGTTGCCATCATTATCCTTCATCAATTTTTCATGACTGCTCACCTTTACTAAAATATCGTCTAAGTAAGGGTACAACTGCATTCTCCTTACCCTAAGAAATCAGAGGTGCCAACACTTTTGTAAAGACTCATGGTGCCAAGGACAACCCAAATGGTAGCGCCCTGAACCGATAATGGTTGGTTTGGTAGTGGAACCTTAGATATTGTTTGCCCACCTCCGCCATTGGGATATGAAGGTATGCGTCCTTCAAATCAACAGAGACAATTAGATCTCTTTTCCTTAAATTGTCTGCAATTGTTCACAGCTTATCCATTCTAAACCTGAAGTACCTCACATACCCATTGAGATACCTCAGGTTCAAGACAGGATGAACAAACCCATTGCTCTTTGGCACTGTAAAGAAGGTTGAATAAACTCCTTGCAACTGCTGTTGTTGTGGAACTTCTTCTATTGCCTGGATCCCCAGTAAATGTTTTCTTTCTCCTAATACTAGATTCTGTTTTCTCATAATCTTGAACATGGGAGAAGGAATGTACTTGTTTCTCAGCCCCTTGTTGAACAATATTTTGTAGCCTTGCATTACTACTTGCTTCACCCAACTGTCTGCTTTTATTTCTGACCACAAGAGACCGAAACGCAATGGCCTTCCTCCCACTGGCATCTGCCTCCTGTCAATAGTGCAGCTTGCCCCTTTTGGGGTTTTGACCATCTCCTCTTCCTCAATCTTGTCTACTGAATACTCCTGGTCTAATATACTGGGCACAGGATCCAAACCATTGTTGTCTTTGAGGTCTGACATCTTGTCTTCCCAACCCTCTACTATAGTTTCCTCAAAAGGAATAATTACTGGATCTGCCATATCGTCTATAAAAAAATTCTTTTGTAATGTAGGCATTACCTGCTTTTTCTCTCTATTTTCCACCAATACCTTTTCCAGTGCACGTTCCCCAAATAAAAGATGACCCTGGAAGGGAACACAAGCCAGATTATTTCTAGATTTACTATCTGCTTCCCAATGACCTAGCCATAAAGATCTTCTGGCTACTGTCACAGCATTTGTATTTCTTGCCGCAAATGCTGCCGAATCACGGCCAGCATCTGCCACATACTGTAAGACCTTTCTGACTCTTCCTAAAGCATTATACAAAGTTTTCCAACTTAGATTCTGAACATTCATCTTATCTACCCAGAGTACACCTGCCCTGGCAAACACAGATGAAGCAACTGCTGCTTTAATAGTTAGGGTAGATAGTTACTGCTGCCTCATGAACCTTATGTAATGCTGCTTCAGTCTTTTTTCATCAAGATCTTTTAAAACTGTATCACCCTCCTGAGGCAGAAGCACCTCGGAAATAAGCACAGCTACAGGACCGTCCACAAGGGGGACGTTAAGGAACTCTACTTCCTGTTATAAAAGAGTAAATTTTTTAACTATATCCCATAAACCTCCTAGAAGTTAAATTTTCCCATTCTCCTTCAATCAAATCTTTGAACATTGCAGGACATGGAATCTCCATCCCTTGGGGGACCATGTCTTCTTCATATTGAGGCTATTTTATCTTCCTTCCCCTTAACTTCCTCAAGTTTGAGAATTTGATGTAGATATACTTAAACCTAAAGTGTGCAGAACTCTTTTTAATAGGCTTTTAAATGCTTCAGTTTGAAACAATCTATTGACATTAATTGCCTCTTCCTCATCTGAAGAATTTTGCTCCTCACAATCCATATTGTCATTATTGTAATTTCCACTAGCCACTCAGAATCTCTTACTCCCATTTCATCTTCCTCTAAATGTTTACACTTCCTAGAGTATTTTCTATGAACTGCATGGTTCCCTGCCTCTCTAAATGTTCTTTTATTGCTAGTAATTTGTGGCTCCCTAGACTGACACCTTTCATTTTGTATGTTTTGTTGCCAACCTTGTTGTTGTAATAATCTACTTATCTCAGCCTGTGCTAGATCATCAGCATGTCTGCTGTATCCTGCACTATTGCTTAAATTCTCATACTGAGTTTCATTTGGTCATCTATTCAAATTGCTAATTACCAAATTCTGTATCTCCTTAATTATCATTTCTCTTATTAAAGCTGACATGTCAGGTTGTGATTCTGGAATTGTGTGTTGTTTGCTCTCAGCAAATGTATTGTCCTTTCTCTTTAAATTTAAATTGACTGTCGTGGGTGGTGATGAAAATTTTGATGTTTACTTCATCATATTCCTCTCACAGTATATTAATGTCTTGAAGAATCCAATCTAGATTTATTTGTTCCAGCTAAATCTGAAAACATTCCTTTCAAGTATGCTAAACATTCCTCTGACTTGTGCTGCGATGGCACATGCATCATCTCGTTCTCTTCAGGCAGCTGAGGTCCATTTAAGCCTCCTTTGATCATGTGAGCTGATGCTCCAATAGTTAGCTGAACTAAGCATGCCCCATCAGTGTGGATGCATGCAATCATGGCTCCGCCGATCACACCCAAATCGCCATTTCCAATATGGTGGGAGGAACTGACCATTGGAAATTTTGTTGCTATTGCAGTTTTCTCCAAACCTACATGAGACTTTAGCAAGCTTTTATCTAGTTTGGGCAATTTCGGAGGTTTTGCCACCACTGCAGCTTTACTCTCCGTTTCTGTTTGCTCATCTGATTTGTTTTCCTTTTTTGGTCTTCTTTTTAATTTTAGACGTCCATGTCATTCCCTTTAGATGCTAGCTATTTTTGTTGTGTCCATCACTACTCTTCCCTAAACGCACTACCTTTCGTTTTCCATCTCCAGCTTCACTCTCACTTGATGTTTGAAGAACCACTGGTATAGAGAGTTTGAGAGGTATCTGGCTCACTAAGCAGAGAACTATGCTGGGTCCCATATGGAACCTTGGGACTGGGAGGCACAGTAGGCAGAAGCACTCTTCCTTTCATGCTCCTAGATCCCATTTCACCTCTTCCTTCCAGTCTAGGGACTTGAGAGGCTATAGACCCTAATGGGGAGAACAGAGATTTCGAACTAAGCCCCTGGGATTTCTGCTTGTCTAAAATGTGCTCTGGTGGATTCTGCAACCAATCAGGATAGAATCTGAGCCAAAACCTGGAGAATTGCCCGCTCCCACCTTATCAGTTGGTTGCACTAACTGCAGGTGCTCTGCCTTGTAGAAATGTGGATTCACTACTTTGGAAGAGGAATATTAATGCCTGACATCCAACCTATATTTCAGCCAGCATGGTGAGCAGCTCTATACTTGATCATCTGTTCACCTGTATAAAATAAGATTATTGCCATGGTTAGGTAAAGGGGAGACTAGGCTAACACGTACTCCCAGTAGGCACTGGTGAGTCCATATAAATGCATCCTGTTTTAACAGAACCTCTTTTCAGAATTATATTTGATCACATCTGAAAGAGCACTTGCTCAGTTGCTTAAAAATCCTCTAATTCTATGCCAATAGGTTATATCATCCTATTGGAAGACTGAGAGCACTCCATATTGAATGAACTGTTGACTAAGGAGTCATGAAAACTAATAAATACTTGGTAGGGTTAACCTTCTGCTATAGAATAGCAGAGGAAGAAATTCCTCCAAGAAATATGTCGAAGAAAGACTAATCTATGAGCCTCAGTTTTAATTAGAAGTTCCCTATATGGAGCTGTACAGTACGTTAAAGCTGAGCTCTCTGTGCTAGCAGAAGTGTAGCCACTGGCAGTCCCAGTAGGTTGCACTCTTCCAGCCCAAGAGGAAGAGAGTGGGAAAAGGTGCTCTCTGAACAAATCTTGCCAAGAAAGCCTAGTCAGAGATGACTTGAAGGCACATATCTATACCTACACATTGGCTAATCTTATAACAACAGGGTCAAAGATTTAGCCACTGTGCCAGGGTGCATGTACTAGCACTTTCAGAAAGACTGAGCAATCAAGCACCCTTAGATTAGGGCTGAATTCACCCAGAGCACTGGAACAACCAAGTCATGGGCCAGTTCAATAGTAAACCCATCTGAGGGAATTCTTATTTAAAATGTAGCTAATTAGACTAGTTAGTTCTGTTTTTCTCTTTGGCAGACCCCCTCAAGGCTTCTCAGGATATGTGTGGGCATGGAATTAACTCCTCAGCAGAATAAACTGTTCTTATTGTTTTAATGAATTTGGGAATGAGGGGGAAGGGATGAACAAGACTCTTGATTAGAAATTTCATAACCACTTCTAAATATGAGGAAAACCTTTCCTTAGCAGAAAGGCTCTGTATTTCTTACTCTCCTCCCCTAGACAGGCAGCTCTCCTCTGAAGCAAGGAAAGGGGAGCTAGCTTTCTCCTGAGGCCTAATGGACTGGGACTCCCTGTTTCCTACCAGAAACTTGGCTGCTCTTTCTTCCCCTGAAGAGGGATGGGGATGGTACCATTAACCCATTATGCACTGGTGTAAATATGAAACCCAGTCTGAGATGATTTTCTCAAAGGACCATAAATGTCTGTACGCACTGCAGATCCACTAAGTCAAAGCAGTAGGAGGGGAATATTTCCCTCCTTGCTTGAGCCCAGCCTGAATTTCCTCACTTACTAGACTTTAAACAAATCTGTGTTGCTGTGGCCTATGCTCTAGTACTGAGGTACTAAGCCTGACACGAATCATGAGAGAGGCGGTTGCAACCACATGTTCATCCTGTGTCTTAGACTGGCACAACTCTAACAAAAGGGCTCTGACTCTAAAGAAGGCAGCAATGGAGGCCCTTGGAGAGAGAAGGAGAGGCTTCATGTGTCTTTTAAGGCTAGTCTCTTCCTCTGTTAAGTTAGTTTCCAAGCATATCCTCTGCGTGGCATAAACCAGGGAGGAGGCAAACAGAAACAGGGCATCCATGACGAAAAAGAACTGTAGTGTAGACCCCAATTCCTGGAATAACAATAATAATTATTTAGATGTGGGGAGAGATTAACTGGCACCCCTTCTAAATCGGAGCCCCCTGCTGCCCCTGCAGGGGTGTGTGCTTCTCTCCTCTATTTGCACAACCAAGAAAGGCTGCTTGTACAGTGGCTTCTGCCAGGCAACTAGGAGAGGACTCCTGGGTTAGGAATGCTTGGGAGCTCCTCCTACCCATGAGTAGGTAGCTTTATATGGCCTGTAGTTTTGTCATGGCATTCATAGAAAGGCCATAAAACTTTTTAAACTGACTTAAAAACTAGAGTTTTGGAGCTTAACCATTATGTTCTTAGGCAGGATATAGTTCATTGACCGCACTAGGGCTTGGTCTATTAGACGCTGGCTTGCTCCACTCCTCCCTTAGTACCTGCACATTAGCTGTGAAGTGCACTTCCAAGCAGGTGGGGGCTGTCATGCGACTGAACACCCCATCCCCCTGAGGCAGGTCTGGGTCCTGGGGTAGCTCTGATGGAGAGGCCAAGGGCCCTAACCACTTTCCTCAAGAACACCGGGAAAATCTTCAGTTTCGGACAGGCTAACAGAATTGGGGTGGAGGAAACTCTCCTCCCCCTCCAATGAGCTATCTCCTTCAACCGCCTCCAAGAAGGTGGTGTAGGAGGATTCACCCCTACGCTCCTGCTCAGAGGAGGGGCAACAGTGGCTATGATTTCTCTGGCAGAGGTATGATGCCGTTTCCTGTGTTTCTTGTTAGGTGGTCTATGCAGCAGCTGGGAAGCCGCTTCAGAATTGGAGGCTGAAACCTCCTCCCCTCCTGGCCTCTGCTTAGCTTTCTTTTCAGCCATGTGGCCAAGATGGAGGCCATACATGCTGGAAGAGGAGACTTCCACCTCCTCCCACATGGCCTCAGTGCAGGAATTCAAAAAGTGATGCAGCAAGGTCCCGGGTGGCACCACTGTGCATTTCCCAGGCCGACTAAATAGAGGAGTGGCAGTACTCACCCCTTCTTGCCGTCTGGCTAGCATACTTCCCTGACCCCTGGCCCGTTTCAGGCTGGGCAGAAGTGGTGCGGAGAAACAGTGACACAGCGAGGGGGGTCTCCCCTCACCCATCTGTTCCCACAACTCCTGTGCTGCTCTGAGACCCTCCAAAGCTGTCTCTTATGCTCCCACCATGGGGGAAGAGAGGGTTTGGAGGGAAGGGAGAGTCATCGGTGAGGCCAGAGAACTTCTCCTCCATCCTAGGAGCCCTTGCCAGATTAATTAATTAATTAATTAATTAATTTATACATACCCCGCTCTTCAGCCACAAGGCTATCAGAGCGGCTTACAAATTGTTTTAAGCAATAGCTATTTACACATCTACACTGCATTAAACAGTGTAATCAAATCTTCCTTCACACTCCAAGGAAAAGAGAGAAAGAGAGAGGGGGGAATAGGGGGGTAGAAACCAGAAGTTTTGGAAGTTAAAGGTTAAAGCACAAAAAAGGTAATTGTTATTATTTTAATATGGAAGGCGAATATGGGGGAAAGCCCAACGGATGGACTGGAGTGGCTAGAGCAATGATGAAGCAGAGCAATGACAACTGACAATTGGAACAAGATTGACCTTCTGGGGTTAGTGCCACCCATGTAGGGACTTCAGAAGGTCTTTCTTTTTCCTGCCTATCTGGAGTCAGGGCCAGTTTAAGGGCCCTGCAGCACCTGCAGGGCCCCCCGTCATTGTGGGGGCCCCCGTAGTAACCCTCCTCTTGCAAAAACATTATTAGTAATAATCTGAATATCCTGTACTGTGAATAGGTTAGGTTACATTGACCTGAGGTAAACATATGGGACTCCCAAAATAAAGTGTTGCAGGGCCCCCTCAAATTCCTTAAACCGGTCCTGTCTGGAGTAAGTGGGAGGATATAACCCAAACTACAAGATATTCCTCGGCTATCTGCTGAGAAAGAATAGGGCTAACAAGCCCCTTTCCTCATGTGTCTTTTAAAACACTTTTTGTGAACACTTGAATAGGACCAGATCATTATGTCCATCAGAGGTGAGCAGCTGCACTAGACTATTTTTGTCTTTGTAGCAGGCTGTAGATTCTCATTTTTTACTGCAAAGTTGGCCAAAAAATCACAACCAGAAGTAATTTCTGGTTAAAATTTCCAGGTTTAGTGATCGGTTTGCTGGACTTTTTTTGGGGGGGGGGGGAGATCCCAAACTAAAGCTGATGCTCTTGAAGTCCCCTGAAACAGCACAGGTGTATTTGAGGGGGGGAATACTCAATTTTAAAAAATACAATAAAATGTGGGGTGTCCAAGGGGAAGGAGCTGGGAATAACTTGGGGTTACAGCCTACACAAAGATAAAATCATAGTTACCGAATTTGAGCTATCAACATTGTGCAGACACACACTGACTAGTATCTGAAAGCTTAACACCCAAATTGTAAAAAGCAGCAGCGGGATGTATGCAGTCTAGGAAATGTAGGCAGCTTGTGAGTGGGCTCCTAGGCAACCCTCAGGCCTCCCTGCATCAACTTCCATCCATGCCTCAGGTTAAAATACTGCATATACTGAACTGGGAGTGGGGGCAGTTTTCAGCTTGGAGACATGATTTTATGGAAAATCATCATGTCAGCATCCTTATCCTTCTGGTTTCAGAAAATGGTGTGCACATGGCTCACATACACCAGGAGAAACTGAAAATGGCTCTTCAACTCAAGTGACTACCTTTCATTAAAGACTGGTTTACAAATTGCAACAAATATAAATACTGCAGTAAGTAATGATTTAAGCATGAAGAGAGCTCCTAACCAACAAAATGGGTTTTCTTGCTTGCCTTTGAAAGCCAAAAATACCTCATTTTACACAATAATCTTTTCAATATAACAGTTTCCAGGTGACTTAGTACCAATTTCTGTTTCCCTTGAGATTCAAGTAAAAGTTGGACAGGTGAGAGGATTTTCATCATTCTCATCAAGACTGTGCCATGGGGTCAGCAGTAAAATGCATCACCTTTGCTGCAGTCCCAAACTAGCCCCCTTCATTCACTATTTAAAGCAAAAAAATTAAGCATTCACAGCCAACCCCAGAATTTAAATATGATGTGTAGTCTGAGTCACATATAAGGCATTTCTGAATTGCATAATACACAGGTAAACTAACACATCTAAATAAAGTAGTGACTATAAGCAAGAGAAAAATGAATGAACAAATATAATTTTAAACAATGTTGACTCTCAACACCAAGTAGTTTTGAAGTGTTCCCTCAATACCAAGTATTCCCTCAATGGCAGCAGTTTCTTGTGAATGCTGAACTCAGACTCTATGCAAAAGACATTATTTTCCTGTCCTTTAAGGTCTTCTCCCCATCTTTCTGAAAACGTCTTATGTGTCATCTTCATTTTCTCCCTTTACATCTTACACTGGCCCCAACACCTTTCCATGGCTAAATGGATGAAGTCATGGCATGTGGTTAGCAACACCTGTATATTTTTGCTTAAAGGAGTACAATTACAAATATAAATCTGGATCTATGCATTATGATGAATAATGTGCATCATTGATACAAAACCATGGCACCTCTGTTTATACCAGAGGTGAGAACTGTGTGGTACTCCACATGCTGGGCTGCAATTCCAGCATTGTTCACCATTGTCTGTGCTCCTAGGACTCCAGCAATATACAGAGTTTCATGATCACACCCCTGACATTAGGGAACAATTCACCATGGAGGACTCTTGGGGGAGGACTCACAGAGTTTCAAGATTGGACTTTAACACAGCAATACCATCAAAAACACACTTCCAAACAAGTGCACTAATATGAACCAATACAAACAGGTAATAAAAATACCATGGTAAGAGGAAGACAGGAAAGCAAGATTCCAACTGCTAGAAACTGTACAAATACATATCAAACACACATCCTCACGGAGTTGCTTAATACAGGTTTCAGGAGAGACCCTGTTCCAATGGCTACTGCTTCTAAGTTTATACTCAACCAGCGAAGCAGATCCCACCTGTCTCTTTAAAAGCAGTATTCCCAGATCAGAGTGGGAGAATACTCCACAGCACCTGCTAGATAAATTCTTCCACAGATAGAGGCTTAGCATATGTGAACTAGTAATCCCATAATGGTGTATAAACTTTGAGGGTTTGGTCTAAGTCGTGTTACAGACATTCTCAAGGGGAATGTTTGTATTCAGTGCTACAGAAGTAGTGGTCATATGCTCACTATGGCTTGTGAACCTGTCTCCTCAAGGGACGAGTGGCCCTTAGTTCAGTTAGAAAGGGTAATGCATATAGAATATCCACTATCTGGATGCTTTCCTCCCTTCCACACCCATCTTGTAAGATACAACAACTAGCAGAATATCTGACCTTCTTGGAGTAGTGCTGATGGCCCTCCTAACAGAACTCTCTGAAGCAGCACTGGATAGGAAGGTATGGCAGAATTATATCATGAGTTTTGAAAAGGACTCAGTTGTCCTTGAAGATGAATGTCTGGTCTGGATGAAGGACAATCCTGTTGGAATGGAACACATGGACCCTTCCCATTCAAGAAAATCTGAGATTGCCTACCCCTTGGCAGAGAACACCACTTCTGTGCTCCTCAGAAGAAAAGGAAAAGGTAGATTTGAAGAATGGTATAGCAATAGCCCAGAGGGAAATCAGTGGTAGGAAATCTGAATAGGGGAGGGGGGAAATAAATGAAGCCTCTGAAAAAACATTTTACGGAAGGCAGGAGAATCTATCCCACTCTGAAGTACCCAACCCCACTACCTCCCCCTTAACAGAATTGATGTAAATGCCCATTCCAAGCTGGACAGAAACAAAATAAGATCTGATGTCTGGGTGGTATAATGCTTAATTCATTGGCATTAGCACCACGTCTAGAACACACAAATCACACCACTTTAGTATCTTGTTCAGTAGCTTCTGCCCTAATTCATGGATCCTTGAGAAGTTGAAGTACTTCCTAACTGAAAACCTATTTTCCTTAACTAGTTCTGTATGTTCAGAGATACTCTACTAAGAGTAAGGTAGACCCAAGCCATCAGGAGATATTTCTGGCTGGAAGCTAATAAAAAGTGCCACTCTCATGGTTTGAGAGTCTTGGTGGCCAAACTGCCCTGCAAAATCAGCACACAAGGTGTGAGAGAGCTTGTTTGTTTGAGAATACAATCAGAAAAAGCTGCAGCACCCATAGTTCTAGCTAAATGACTGAAGGCTTTCACAGGTACCCACTGGCCTTGAGCTATCACTTTCTAACACTGTAACCCTCATTTCTGAGGAGGTGACTTCTGTGATCATTTGGATAGAGAACAGTTGCTTGTGGACTGGTAACATTTAAATCTGCAAAGAACCTTCACTAAGGTTGACTAATGTAATGGAATTCCATGGTTAAATAGCCTTTCTATTGACCTCAGTACTTCCATTCTGAACATCCTTTGACAAAAACAATCTAGGAACTGGTGGTCCAAAATAGTTTGGCAGTCATCACTCTTTCAGGGCACCAGGAGGAAGCCAAAGAAGACACCAGAGGACATTTCTAGCAATATGATCAGTTATTTGCCATCAATGTTTGTGTCTGATAAGTGTTCAGACTTTGGGTGTATAACAAAAAGGGGCCTAAGACTATTCCCAAGAAGGAGAAGGAATCCATTCTGAATCATCTACAAGCCTGAGAATACTCTTCTCAAAGAACTATACTACCCTTTTATAATTTGGGGCTACCTTTCACAAGAGGAGAAAGAGAAAGACCTATTTACAGCAATACCCTACTAACCAGAATTGGGGGTAGGGATGCGGGGAGGAATAGCACTGGCTTCCTTTATACAGCTTTATTCAGGCAGAGAAGAGGAACTGACACATTATAGGCTGAATTACCAAAAACAAACAACCCCCCCCCAAAACTAGGTAAAATGAGTACCCAGCTTGTTGGGGGCAATTAACTAACACATTATAAACTGCTTAAGGAGTGCTTTGCACTGATAAGTGGTATAGAAATATAAATTACATTGCTATTGCTACCTCAGCATTCACAATTAAGCAGCAATTACTGCACCCTGCAAAAATGCCCACTGACAGCATCCCAAGAGAAACAACAGCAAAACTCCACATACAGCAGAGACAGAGCAACTGGTTAAAGAAATTAGTTATGGAGGCCTGAGCCAAAAGCTTGGGAGAACTTTTAGCTGACGGTATAGCATTTAGAAAGAGAAATAAATCTCATACACAGTTGTCCATCAACCAGGCTACAGAGCAAAGAAAGACCACTCTAACATCTAACTATCATGGGGTAGGGCATCCATGTGTAACTGACTATGATAGCAATACAATAACTCCAGTGTCAGAAGCAGCATACTGGTTGCTACGTGGGAAAGTTGTTATGGCCTTTGTGAGCTTTCCAATGGGGCATCATCTAGTTGGCCACTATGGGTAGAGGAACTGCAGGAAGAGATAGGCCTTTGGTCTGATCCAGCATGACTGCTCTAATTTTCTGATATGTGCTTAAACCAAACATCCCATCAAGAGGCTTCTCTTAGTGGAAAAACAATGATACATCCAGATTACAGTTGTCCCTCCGCATCCACGGATTTGGTATCCACATATTTAAGTATTCACGGCTTCAAAACAGTCTTAAAAAATAATAATCCAAAAAGCAAACCTTGATTTTGCCATCTTATATAAGGGACACCATTTTGCTATGCCATGGCATATAATGGGACTTGAGTATTCACGGATTTTGGTATCCGCGGGTGTCCTGGAACCAAACCCCAGCGAATATGAAGGGACAACCAGCATTGCAACCTTCGCGAAGTAGGGTTAAAACGGACACGAAGGATTCAAAGGAAGTTTACTGAGGAGGCTCTTTACCTCAGGACTCACAAGGCGCGCCCTCGCCAGCCCCCAAGCCCATCCTCGCTCCCAACCCGGCGGGCTTGTTCCACTGCCTCGACCCTCCCTCACTCCTCGACAACTTCACGGCGACTTCGGAGCAGGCAGAGGTTCCCTCCCCCGGCGGCGGCGGCGCCTCGCCTCCCCAACCACGTTTGTCGCCAGAGCCCTCCGCATCTCGCCCGCTCTCTTTCTCCCTCCCGCCAAGGCGCCCGCTCCCTTTCCTCACCATGACCCCCCGCAGAGCGTGAGAGGGGGGCGTCCGAATCCCACCGGGGCACCTCCTTCCCTTCCTCCCTCCCTCCCTGGGCGCCCGGGGGTGGCGGGGATGGAGCTTTGGGCCCAGCTCCCGGGCGGCAACGGGCGCCCAGCCTCACCCACCTGGTCCAGGTTCTCCTCACTGCCGCTGTCCTCGCTGTCGGAGTCGATGAGGACCCGACCTTTCCGTTTCTTCACCATGACGGAGCCGTGCCGCGTCGCCGACACCGACGCCGCCGTTTCGCTCTCCTCCTCCTCCTCCTCACGGCGGGCCCTTCGCCGGACGGCGCTCCACTCTGAGCGGCCGGGCCTTCCCCGAGCGAGCCAGCCAGCCAGCCGCCCGCCAGCCAACCAGCCCGGGACACAAAGGGCACCGAGCATGCGCCATGCGCCGCTCCGCCCGACGAGGCGGGGCCAGGATCCGTGGCGTCGTGTGTGGGCGGGGCCAGGAGCGGGAGCGCCATTGGCTGGCTGGAACTGCCGTTGCGCCTCAGGCCGTCGGGGCGGGCTTTGCCCCAAAAAGACGCCTAGGCCGGGGTAGCGAGTGAATGGCGCCTGTGGCGGTTGTCACCCCCCTCCCTCTCTCCGTGAACTCAAGTGGCTCCTTAACCTTCTGTGCATAACAGAAGCACAAGAGTCCCCTCTCCTTTATTGTGAAAGCCATTTATTTGAACTCCCCCTTCCTTCCCTGCCTCCCAGCGACCGTTACGCAAGGCCGGGCCCTGTCAGGACTTCCCTCACCACAGGCCCACAGTACAGTCTATGAGAAGGTATTCCCTTTGCGACGGCTCCTCGTTGCGAAGGGGGGCTGGCTGTTAAGGCAGGGCAACGGCACTCTGCTCTTTTAATCAAAAGCCCGGGCGGCTCGTAGACGCAGCGCGGAGATTGAGAGCAAGAGCGCGCTCTTCGGGGCTGCGCTGAAGAAAGAAGGGCTTGGAGGCAGCGCGGAACCTTGCGACGAGGCCCTTGTTTCCTGGAGGAGCGGAGCCATCGGGCGCCTGGATCCGTCCGGACGGCTTTGCCGGGACTTGCCGGTGGAGGAAGCTCTCTGGTGGCAGGTGAGGGCGCGGGTGTGGAGGGAGAGCGGCCGAGTTCGGGGGAGAGCGGTGCTCAGATCCACGCGGGGTCTTCTTTCCTGCCCGTGGAAAACGGCTCCATTAGTTCGTTACCTGGTGGCCTTTCTTTAACGTCTCGCTCCACAGACTTCCTTTTATCACTGGGAAGACTCGTGAGAGGAGTTTTGAGCCAGATTGCTGAAGGGTTCGCCTCTGATGTTCTTTCGAGTCAGAGGTCTTGATCCTGGAATAAATGATTATTAGTTAGGAAGACGTTCAGTGTGAAGGCTCTTCAATGTAAACTTTTCCAGAACACGGCCTCACAGCCCGGGGGGAAAAAAAAACCCAAGGAAAATCTAGGAAGACATTTCTCTGCTGCTGTTTGTTTAAAAAAACAAAAACAAACAAACATGCCAAAGCGGTTTGTAAGTACTGGTTAGCGAACAAAAGATTAAACCCTGGATTTAACCCCCCTCGCACTTATTGTTATAAATTAGATGGTAGGAGATATTAGGTAAACTTGACCAGGTATTCTGAAAATCTGAGTGCCTGTAGTTCATTAGGGCGCAGTTAAAACTGCTTCTAGCTGGCAAGGCAGGAAGAAAAAAGATGGGAGAGGAGTCAACGGTTGCAACTGAAAAGAATCCTGGGCTCCTGCCCGTCTAACTGGCGCGTGGGGAATACCCGAGAGTGCTGGATTGCTCCTCCTCCCTATTCCAGAAAATGGCTGTTTCTTGATTCTTGTTGCTGTATCTCTAGTATGAATTATCCAGAAAATAATGGTTGTTTCTTGATTCTTGTTGCTTCTGTTGCTGTATCTCTAGTATTAATTATTACATATTTATATGGTTGATTTGGTGAAGGTTTCTATCTTGATAAAATTGGTGGTGTGGATTAATTAGTTGTCCCTCCATATCCACGGATTTGGTATCAATGGATTTAAGTATTCACAGCTTAAAAAATAATAATCCAAAAAGCAAACCTTGATTTTGCCATCTTATAGAAGGAACACCTGGAAACATCACCTGAGATCTTCTGCTGTGCTTTCTGCAACCGGACTCGGATTGGCCTTTTTAGTCATCAGCACGCTTGCAGAAAGTACGGGATGAGTCCTTCCTGAATCTTCATTTGCGAAGAAAAGCCAGAGAAAGAGAGAGAGAGAGAGAGAGAGAGAGAGAGCATATAATGGGACTTGAGTATTCACAGATTTTGGTATCCATGGGGGTCCTGGAACCAAACCCCAGTGAATATGAAGGGACAACTGTACATGATAATGCTACATTTAACTGTCATTTTGTACATAGGCTAAGCTTTTATGTATTATATCTTGCTTACGTTCAGTTGCCTTTGTTCACTGTTTAAGAAAACTTACTGTGCTGGCTTGGGCTGGTCAATGACATTAATAAAGAATTCATTCATTCATACTGTGCTGGCTGTACATTGGATCTGACTTTGCAAAGGCTGATACTGTTGAATGGTTTTTCCAGAGGAGCCCTAAGTAGGTTGAATGGCAGATCTGTTATCACTTTCTTGGGCAGCGATTATGGTGGTGCAAGTTTGCAGGACTTTTCAGCCTAAAATCAATGTATATTTAGAATTTGCTCCTACTAATAGTGACGGGTGGGTGGGTAGATTAACGACCGTGGTTCCAGAGCTGGCATATCTAATATGAGACTTTTTGATTCTACCTATTAGTAAAAGCAGTACAGTTAAACAGGTTATTTTAATGGCACCTATTCATTATTTTTCAAAATACTGAGCTGAGAAAATAGTACTTTATATTACTTCTGGTTATGAAACAGTGACTACCTTCATGCTATGATGTTCCTAATCTCTCTGTATGAAACAAAGAGCACATGCATATCTTAGTATGTTTGGAAGAGTAAATTAAACCAACAGATTTGTTTCAAAAACTTATTTTATTTTCTGTTGTTACAGATGGAGACAAACAATATTAACGTTAATGTTAATAGACACTAGTACTTTTCTTCAGTCAAGAAAAACTGGTTGAAAAGCTGTTTAACAAAATCCTGGATTTCTGAGGCTGTTGATATGTCTTTATCTCTCAAGGTGTTGGACCATGTCTGTCTTCTAAATAGATGCCACTGGAAAAATGGCTTGTTTCGCTTGTTTAGACCTTTTGTTGATGACTGCAATTCTAAATGGTACAGTAACTATAGGAGACCAGGGACACCTCCTGATAATACCCCACCATGGAACAAAATTAACTTCAGCTTTCAAAAAGGCGTGGAAGGAATCAAGACACATTTTAAGCGTTTATCAAAGGAAATAGTTGACCATGTAAAAGGGCCAGAGGGACGTCCGCTATTGGAATATGTGCTGGAACAGACAAGAGTCGTTTGGGAGTTTCGTAGAGAAGAAGACTTGAAAAATTGGGTAATTTCCTGTGATGCTGAAATTGGAGGGAAAAGTGAAATTTACTTAAAACTAGGTAAGAATAACCAGTCTGCTGTGCTGTATGGGACCTTGAATACTACAGTACCTCGTGATGGAGAGACAAGGTACAGTGGCTATTGCTCCATGAGATCAAAACCAAGACTGGTGAGTAAAGTGGTTGTGTACTGTAATAATAGTTTCACACTGCATCGAATGTTTTTTTTATTATTATTATTAATGGGATGCGGGCTGATATTATCACTGCATTCTGAAACACAATGGATTGTATCCATTTGGTACCTGCCAACCTGGTCTGTATTACAAAGACCTGGCTGGATGAGATGCGGGGGGGGGGGTTAATATCTCTCAGCTCTGCCCACCAGATTTTTCTGTACAACAGCAGGCAAGATGTGGGGGTTGGGAGGTGGAATTGCAGCAGTCTATCATGATTCTTTCCCCCTGACCAGGTGCCTTCACCCACAACCTGCAGGTTTTGAGTGTGTATACCTAAAAGTGGGTAGACAGGACAGGACAGAGATTCTATTGTTGTACTGTACACTCCACTGCTCAACTGTTTCTCTTCCTTAGCTAGGTGGGGTCTCAGGGTTGATGTTGGGAGTATCGGAAAGATCATTACCTGGTCAGATTTACTCACTGGGTCTCCCAACCTATGCAAGATTTTCCTGTCACCTCGGTAAATGAATCTGTTGAAGCTCTGGAATGGGGAAATGGCCAGGGCAATGGACACAATCGCTCCTGAGCATCCCCTCTTTAAGGGGGCGCCAAACTAGTTTCCTAGTTTTCCAGGAAGTTGGTAGTGATTGATCACCAAGGAGATTTTCACAGTACAGTGTTACAGTGTTACTATTCCACTTTTAACTGCTCTGGCTTCCTGCTGTGGAATTCTGGGGTTTGTAGTTTAGTGAGGCCTAAGAGCTCTCTGGCTGAGAGTTGTAAATGCCCCTCCCTAAACTGCAAATCCCAGGATTCAACAGGAGGAAGCCATAACAAATAAAGTGGAATGGTAACACTATAACAGTGTTGTCTGAAAATCTCCCAACAATAGTCCACCCTGGCTTCACATCGGGAGGCATGGAGACGCGCTATCCACAGTGCTGCAGCTTTATTTGAGAACTCACGCCGAACAAGTCTTGAAGAGAAACGACAACACAGAAAGAATCACAACCCTTGGGAAACATCACCCAAGGAGACCCTCTGCTATGCTTTCTGCGACTGGCCTTTTCAGTCATCAGCACGCTTGCAGAAAGTGCGGATGAGTCCTTCCTAAATCTTCGTGTGTGAAGAAAAGCCAGAGAGAGGTAGTGATGAAGCAGGTGAGATGGAGGTTAGATGACGTTGGCAGAAGACTTGAAGTGAGCTGACTAAACACAGGCTAGACTATAGAGCCTAATTGAAGGCCTAGTCTGTGGCAGTGTGGGCAGCAAAGAAGTTATTTTTTGCTGCCATTGTTGAATCAGCAAGGAGCTATCCAGCAGAGCGGTCAGAGGTCTGTTGCACACTGGTCCTCAAGTAGAAAATGCAGACCACTTGACAGCCTGCTGCAAAAAATGTGCATGGCACATTGCAAATAAAGTTGCTCAGATCCTCCCCAACTTGGATGCTGTAGTTGATACAGTTCCAGTGAATGTAGACAGGATCCTTGGAGAGGTGAGAGCCACCACCATGTACTTTAGACCTTTGCCCTTCCAGGCTTATCGAACAGGCCAGAGGGGGAAGGAGAGAGGTCAGTGCTGGAGGCAATTGTGAAGCATTTGTTGAAGAAGTCATCCCTAAATCACTCTATGAGGGATAATTATCGGGCAGTGTCCAACCTACTATTCTGGAGCAAGGTATTAAGAGCATTAGAGAATTCAAACAGATAGCGAACACGTGTAGGAGTAAAGTCAGAAAAGCTAAAGCGCAGAATGAGCTCAGGCTTGCTAGGGAGGTTAAGAACAATAAAAAGGGTTTTTTTGGGTATGTCCACAGCAAAAGGAGGAAGAAGGAAATGATAGGGCCGCTACGTAGAGAAGATGGCAAAACGCTAACAGGGGACAGAGAAAAGGCAGAATTACTCAACACCTTCTTTGCCTCAGTATTTTCAGAAAAGGAAAAGGAGGACCAACCTGAGGATAATGGAACAGAGGACACAATAGGGGAAATCCAGCTCAAAATAAGTAAAGAGGTAGTACAGGAATACCTTCTTAATCTAAATGAATTTAAATCTCCAGGACCAGATGAACTACATCCAAGAGTATTAAAAGAGCTGGCAAATATAATCTCAGAGCCATTGGCAATAATATTTGAGAACTCCTGGAGAACAGGAGAAGTCCCAGCAGACTGGAGGAGGGCAAACGTTGTTCCCATCTTCAAAAAGGGGAAAAAAGAGGATCCCAACAATTATCGTCCAGTTAGTCTGACATCAATACCAGGGAAGATTCTAGAGCAGATCATTAAACAGAGAGTCTGTGAACATTTAGAAGGCAATGCCATAATCACAAAAAGTCAACATGGGTTTCAGAGAAACAAGTCATGCCAGACTAATCTGATCTCTTTTTTTGATAAAGTTACCAGCTTGGTAGATGAAGGGAATGCTGTGGACATTGCATACCTTGATTTCAGTAAGGCCTTTGACAAGGTTCCCCATGATATTCTTGCAAACAAGCTTGTAAAATGTGGGCTAGACAAGTTAACTGTTCAATGGATTTGTAATTGGTTGACCGGCCGAACCCAAAGGGTGCTCAGCAGTGGCTCCTCTTCGTCTTGGAAAGATGTGACCAGTGGGGTGCCACAGGGTTCTGTCCTGGGCCCAGTGCTATTCAACATTTTTATCAATGACTTAGATGAGGGAATTAGGGGCATACTTATCAAATTTGCAGATGACACCAAATTGGGAGGAGTAGCTAATACCCTAGAGGACAGGATCAAAATTCAGAATGACCTGGATAGACTGGAGAGCTGGGCCAAAGCTAACAAAATGAAATTCAATATGGAGAAATATAAAGTACTGCATTTAGGGTGGAAAAATGAAATGCATAAATATAGGATGGGAGAGACCTGGCTGAATGAGACTACGTGTGAAAGGGATCTAGGAGTCCTAGTAGACCACAAGTTGAACATGAGCCAACAGTGTGATGCGGCAGCTAAAAAGGCCAATGCGATTTTGGGCTGTATCAATAGAAGTATAGTGTCTAGATCAAGGGAAGTAATAGTGCCACTCTATTCTGCCTTGGTCAGACCTCACTTAGAATACTGTGTCCAGTTCTGGGCACCACAATTCAGAAAGGATATTGACAAATTGGAGCGTGTCCAGAGAAGGGCAACTAAAATGGTGAAAGGTCTGGAAACGATGCCTTATGAGGAGAGACTTAGGGAGCTGGGTATGTTTAGCCTGAAAAAAAGACGGTTAAGAGGCGATATGATAGCCCTGTTTAAGTATTTGAAGGGATGTCACGCTGAAGATGGAGCAAGCTTGTTCTCTGCTGCTCCAGAGATTGGAACACGGAGCAATGGGTGCAAGCTCCAGGAACAGAGATTCCACCTCAACATGAGGAGGAACTTTTTGACAGTAAGAGCTGTTCGGCAGTGGAACACACTCCCTCGGAGTGTGGTGGGGTCTCCTTCCTTGGAGGTCTTTAAACAGAGGCTGGATGGCCATCTGTCAGGGATGCTTTGATCAAGATTTCCTGCGTGGCAGGGGGGTTGGACTGGATGGCCCTCATGGTCTCTTCCAACTCTGCAATTCTATGATTCTATGATTTGGTGGCCTTCCAAATTCAGAGGTTTCTGAATGAAATTAATTATCTAGATCCATTTAAATGTGGTTTCAGGTCTGGCTAGGGGACAGAGACAACTTTGGTTACATTGGTGGATGACCTGCATAGGAAACTGTACAGGGGGAGTGTTTGCCTGTTGGTCCTGCAGGACCTTCTCACCAGCTTTTGATACTATCCACCATGGTATCCTTCTGGGCTGCCTTGCTGGGATTGGGATTTGGAGGCGTTGTTTTACAGTAACTCCATTCCTTCCTGGAGGGGTGAACTTAGAAGTTGGTGTAGGGGGACTTCTGTTCAACCCCCTGGCTGTTGGCATGTGGGGTTCCTCAGGGTTCTGTTTTGTCCACTATGCTATTTAATATATGAATGAATCCGACAGGAGATGTCGTTAGGAGTTTTGGGGTGTGGTGCCATCAATATGTGGATGACACCCAACTCTTCTTCTACTCCTTTCCACCCCAATCCAAAGAGGCTGTCCAGTAATAGACTGGATGAGGGCAAACAAATTGAAATTTAAACCAAAACAAGAGAGAAGTGCTCTTGGTCAGTCAGAAGGCAAATCAGGGAATAGGGATTCAGCCTGTATTAGATGGGGTTACATTCCCCCTGAAGACAGAGGTTCATAGTTTGAGTGTATGCCAACTGTCCTTGAGACATTGAGCCACGATGGTACATATCTTAGATATATCCTGTTTCTGCTACTGTAACATGCTCTTATTTGGGGCTGCCTTTGAAGAGTGTTTGGAAATTTCAGTGGGTCCAAAGAGCTGCAACCAGACCGTTAACTGGGACAGGTTACACAGATCACACTGCACCCCTGTTGAAACAGCTCCACTGGCTGCCAATTTGTTTCTGGGCACAATTCAAGGTGGTAGTTGTGACCTATAAAGCCCTATACATGCTCAAGTCCAGGCTATTCAGTATATCAAATCTCCTTGTGTAAGCTGGCCTGGGCTCTGAGATCATCACGAGCGGTCCTTCTCTTAGTTGCACCACCATCACAAGCATGGTTGGTAGGGACATGAGGACCTTCTTAGTGGCTGCCCCTGGATTCTGGAACTCCCTTCCCATGGAGGCCAGAATGGCTCACTTCTTGTCCTTCCATTGGCAGACTAAAACTGAAGAGGCAAGTGGGTGCTCTATTGTCTTAACTGAACTGTTTTTAAGAGCTTTTAGCTCTTAAAGAACTTCCTGACGGTAAGAGCTGTTCAGAAGTGCAATGCATTGCCTCGGAGTGTGGTGAAGTATCCTTCTTTGGAGGCTTTTAAACAGACTGGATGGCTATCTGTCGGGAGTGCTTTGTCTATTCCAACATGGCAGGGGGGCCGGACTGGATGGCCCTTGTGGTCTCTCCCAACTCTGATTCTATGATAATCTTTTTAAATTGCATTTTATTCTTTTACTGAGGTGTGAATTGTTTTAACATTGCAAACAGATTAATTCTATTTTAATGTTCACTTTTTGTATGTTTTTAATTGAATTGTTTTAAAATTATGAGCTGCTTTGAATCCCAGTTGTGGCAGAAGAGTGGGGAGAGAAACATGATATAAATACCTAGATAGTCTCCTGTATACATGGGACCTGTATCTGTGGATTCACTTACCCGCATGCCCAAAAAAGATGGTTTCTAGGCATCTTCTAGGTTCTCCAGCATGACTCTATAGTATGCTTAGGCCAGAAGTCATTCATTTTAATAGGGCTCACTTATCCACGGTCCAAAATGAACATTGTATCTTCTGCCAATGGAACAGCATGTATTAGAACAGTGAGGAGAGGCAACCCTTCAGAGCATTTGGAGGTGATATGGAGATGGAGTGGAGGAGAGATTGAGAAAAGGAGAAAGTCGTGTCAAGTCAAAGTCTACTTGCATGACTTGAATTTTACTACTAACTTGGAATTACGCCTCAGAGTATAATGGGACTTACTTCCAGGTAAAAATAGAAATGATAGTGCTATTAAATAACTTAATCTTAATTTTTTTTTTACTTTCCATACTTTACACAGCAGGGAAATGCCAAACAGCGAAATACCTTACAAGTAATGTCCAAAAATGAGGTTTCAGTGTTCTCAAACTATATTAAATGTAGCAGGCCAACAATTCAGAATTCCTGATACAATTACTAGTTCAGGCGGAGGACACTTTCTAAATGATGTAATTGAATAGGTTAGTTAAGCAGTCTGTCATAGTAATGCTTTTATTTAGTGCAAATTTAATTTGTACATTTCATTGTTTATGCAGCAGTGAAAAATGGCACAGTGTGTAGAAAATGGTAGAAAGTAGTAAGAGAGGTACTGCTGAATCTTGTATGAAGAAAAGTGAATCTGTCAAGGATTTACTGTGAAGTAACTAAAGCTGTGGATCAGTCCCTAATGTTCTAGTAGGATACAGATTCTTAATGACACATTCCAGCTGGCATGAGAATACAATCTGTGGAAGGGCTAGAGTAAATTAACAGTTCAAGCAAAGCATCTGCTCTTAATTTACCTACCTAAGGAGAAAGGTGGGATTATAAATAAACAGGAGTTTTTCAGGATCCACAGTATAACCTTATTAAAATTTTATGAATTCAGTTTTCAAGTTGGGATTGGGAAAAATGAGTTTGAGTAAATGTAATAACTATTGAAACACTTAGAGCAATATCACATTTTGCTAGGTTGCTTTTGATCGAAAGAGCCCTTATGATTGGTCGAATTTCAACAGTCTACATCTGCGTGTCCGTGGTGATGGTAGACCCTGGATGATAAACATCTATACAGACCCATACTTCTCTCATCAGAAGGATGACCTCTATAGCTATTTCATGTTCACTCGAGGGGGCCCATATTGGGAGGAAATCAAGGTAAGACATAACGTTTAATACAATTTTAAACAATTTATAACTTTACTTGAAAACTAGGCAATCTCAGGAACTAAATTCATTAACAGACATTGTCATTGACATCTGACACTTTGCTTAAATGAAAGCAAATATATAAGGCATGATAAGGAAGGTCCAAAGCTGGGCTTTTCACACTGGAATACAGTTAACGAAGCCTCTGAGAATGAGGCTTCTTTTTATGACCGCTTTCAGGCACACGTGGCTAGGAGACTAACCCTTGAAACTAAAATATACCTTTGTAACAGCACTGATCAGAGAAACCCTGCCAGTGTGGTAGGGAAAGACAGACCAGACAGAAAAGTGGCTGCAGGGAATTCCCAAAAAAAACCCTTCCAAGTCGATAGTGTATGTGTTAATCCTTTGTGTTCAAGTTTTGAGTGACTCAGCCCAAGAAATCTAGAGCTACATTCATTTAGATTGCTACAGTGAGATGCTACATGATAGTTAGGCAGGCAAGGCAGACATTCTTGCATTTTGGAAGAAACCTTCAAGTGGCCTCCAAGTGCTTTTACTTGTGCAAACATGAACCTGATCATATTGTTTCATTTCATACTTCCATATTGCTAGTTTTGAAGAAACTTTTCCTGAACCATGTTTAACTGCTCTCCTTTTTTTGTAATGTCGGAACTTATCCCTATTATTTCTGTGTTATTTCTGTCTCTCATATGAAAATAAAGTAGTAGTGTCCTGGAGCATGTCTAGTTTGTTAACAGAAGTAGCTTGTAGCTTGTTCAAAAGACACATTTTTTTTTCAAAAAATGAAACCATTGTATTCTTTCATTCTACAAGTTTTAAGAGTTGGAGAAAAAAATGAAATCATAGAATTTGAGCTAGCTACTAGACAAATAAGCTTAGAGATTGCTTGTACATAATCACAGTTGCATCTTTTTTTTCTGCAACCTGTGCCAACTGCTAGTGATATGGTCTAAACTGGGATGAGACACTGGTTAGATGGAGCTACTGTGGATGTACTGTATATTCCTGCATAGAAGACTGCTTTTTAACACTTGAAGATCTCCTCCAAAGGGGGGGGGGGTCTTATATACCCAGCAGATCTTTTCTCCTGCTGTGAGAATGACTGCTTTGCCTTTGAAGTATTAATTGCCCTCCATTTAGGGACTGTATTTTGGTAAACTTGCCAGGAAGATTTCTATTTGCATAGTTTTGGGGATTTCCTCTCTAGGAGTTTGCAAGTCTGCTAATGTGGCTCTAAAATCATTAATGTGCTCATTCAAAAATTTGGGATTTGATAGCTTCATATTAAGCAACTTCATTATTAATGAAACTTTACTTTCCAAAGATTGAACACGACAGAGATTTTTCAAAGTATCCCATGTTTTTTTAGCTGTTCTCAGTCCTTTAATTTCACAAACTTCCATCATCTACAGCCACTGAGCTGGCTGGCTGGTGGGGGGGGCAGGCTTTCCAACCAGGTGGCTGGCTGGAGGGGGGGGGGCAAAGTCTATATTTTAACTTAAAAATTGGGGGGTCATCTTATGCGCTCAGTCGTCTTATGTGTCTTATATTAAGAAATTATGCTTGAGATGGAAATTCTGGAACTTCTCAGGATTTCCTCCATTCCGGAGGGTGGACTACAAATCTTTCAAACTGTTAACAAGATTGTTGTATAAAGTGTTATTGAAACATTTACAGTCGTCCCTTCACATTCGCCAGAGGTTAGGGTCACCAGACCCCCACAAATGTGGGGAAAAACCCCCACGAATAACAATCACCCCTCTCCTGGGCTTTCGCTCTCCCTGCAAAGGGAGCGAAGGCACAGGAGAGGGGCGATTTAAGAGGCTTTGCCTCACACACACACCCCGCGCTTCTGTGGGTCTTCGCTCCATTTAGGCAAACCCTTGAATACTCAAAACTACGAATGTCACAGCTGCGAATGTTAAGGGGTAACTGTACCAGTACTGTTAAATACCAGGCACTAGTGCATTATTGCTTTATTGAATACTAAAATGTGATTCAGTCTTACAGATTACCATCTGGCCATAGTAGGTAACAGCTCCCTATAGGCAAATAGCCTGGGTGATCTCAAGCTGCCTCACCTTATTGTGCTAATATGTACTTGTTCTTTTGCATGTTTATGCATTCACTTGTACTCAGTTGAGTGAATACTAAGGTAAGAAAGTAACAGCAATTGAAATAGTTATGGTATGATAGGACACAAAGTCTGCTGATTTGTATATGCAAGCTTTGTATTTAAATTTAGGTGCTGCTATGAACCACATGGACAAGTTGCTACCATTTATTTAAATTGTATTTCTTTCCAATGAACCCATAATTTCTTATTTACAGATTCCATTTTCTAAGTTCTTTTTTTCAAGTCGAGGTAGAATCCAGGATAACCAGCACACACTCTGGTTAGATAAGGTATGTGTTTCTGCATTTTAATGTAGTACTTGAAAGAGCATTTAAAATGATATGGTCAAAAGTAAGAGCAGAAATGGGTTCACAAATTTCATGCCATTGGTGACCTTTGGTTGAAAGTAGTTAAGCGGGGGGGGGGGGGGTAGCAAATCCAAGATGCATGCATTTTCTGTATGTCCAGAGAACTCTCCTTGTCTTGTGTTGGATTATGAAAAACAGAAATCTAATTTCCGTTTCACTGCTTCCCCAATATCACTGCAAATTAAGGACTGCCCTCTCCCCCACATTCTCTGTACATGCCAGAGGATTGGGGGGGGGGGATCAGTGGCAACACCAAAGTTGCCAGACCACATACCCAATTGTACAATAGACAGAGATTTAACCCCAGATTATATTAAGCCCTGTACACAAATCATTTTTTTTAATATAAAAACCGGCCATGTACAGTTTATGGGAAGCAGTGTTATGGAGGATAAAGATCTCTTGAAAACTAGAATACTTAATTCTGGACAGAGACAAAGAAAGTTGAAACAGATTGGCTGTGATGGCTACAATCTCAGTTCTGTAGCAAAGTGGCCAGATTCTCTGGAACATGGAGGCTACACCAGACCATTTCTGATAAATGGCTATATATCAATGGACCTTGTGAAAATAATCTGAAATATTCAGTTATGTAATGTTTTTGTTTTACTGCACTGGACAGCTATTTCCTCTGCTTTCTATCATGAACACTCCCCTCATCCTGAATACTCAACTTATTTCTCCACTCCAGGGCTACTCATTCATACTTTGTTTTGATATGTTTGTGAAAGTTAAAACACAGTGCTTTGAGTTGTCATCTGGGTCACAGTGAATCACTTTCGCTCACACTATTGTTAATGAGTAGCTAAGAGATATATCTTAAAGTTCCTAGTTTCAGACAATATTTTGTGTAAGCCCAAAAATGCCTCCCCAAACTTTTTCTAGCTTGGAGCTTTGGAAAATTGTTATGGTGGAAAATGTGTATGCTAATAAATTTTTTTTAATTGTATTGTGATTTTAAAACATATGGCATATTGGATCCTGTGCTGGGAGAAAGGCAGGATATTAAATAAGTACAGTTGTCCCTTCATATTCGCTGGGGTTTGGTTCCAGGACCCTCTGTGGATACCAAAATCCATGAATACTCAAGTCCCATTATATTCAATGGCACAGCAAAATGGTGTCCCTTATATAAGATGGCAAAATCAAGGTTTGCTTTTTGGATTATTATTTTTTTAAGAATATTTTCAAGTCGTGAATATTTAAATCCATGAATACCAAATCCATGAATATGGAGGGACAACTGTATAAAATAATACTAGGCATAGTTGCAGTCCTGTAATGTATACCACAGTGAAGTCTGTGCGGCGTATCTTCAAGTAGATATGCATGTGTGCCCCACTCAATGACCTACAATTTACAATATGAAGCAAAAACCATAGAAATTAGGCATAATTGTATACCAGAACCTTCACAAGTTTAAATATGGAGAGGGTGGCGACTTTAAAAATTGGTGCAGATCAAAAGCAGGAGAGAAGTGTTGACAAACCATTGCACATTCGAACTCCTCATTTTGGGAGCTTTAATTGCAAAATACAAAGCTAAATTGGGTTGTATTTGAAGCTATTTAAATAACCCTAACACAAGGTTAAAAGCACCAGTGAGTGTTGGATTATGATTCTGGAGACCAGGGTTCAAATCCCTGTTTGGCCATGGAAATCCATAGGGTAACCTTTACGTAACTCAAATTTTTTCAGCCTCAGAGGAAGGCAAATGGAATGAACACATCTTGCCAAAAAGACCCTATGATAGGTTTGCCTTAGGATGTATTCAAGAACTCTCAATCCTCTGGATCAAAGGGAAGTGCAGGAAGGGGAATCCTTTCCACACAGAGATGGATAGACCTTTTGGCTTATGGAACTGACTTTTATTTTAGAAAGTCTGCTAAATGGTGTCAGCTGTAAAACGATGGCTCAAGAAGGAGGATTTAGAATTCTATCACAAGATGCCTCTCGGTATATATTTGGCCCAGGAATTTATTTTTAGTACCGTAACTGGGTATCAACAAATTTGTTCATACAGAAATCTACTCATGTCCACCTAAAATAGTCAGTAGTCAAAATTAAGAAGAAAAACAGGATTTTTGTTGCTGTTATTAAATGACAAGAAGTTACAAACCCTGGTAGATGTATTATTAATAACTCAGGGATCTAGCATAATCACACTGTCTGCTACTGTGCAAGTAGATACCTTCCCACTGTTGGGTGGACACTGCTGGATTTCATCCTATGCTTGAACAGTAGGACCCCCATATCTGCGGTCTCAGTTATCTATGGGTGAAAAATAGGGACACATACTGTAGTCATGCTAGAAAATGCCTAGTTATCCTCTCTAGGCATCTTCTAGGTTTTCCAACACAACTCTATGGCATGTTCATACTGCAAGTTCTTTATTTCATGGGCAACCTTTTGAGCTTGGTGTGTCAAATTTCACCAAAAAACTGAGCATAACTCAGGTGGTGTGTCACTTTGAGGAAAAAACATTATTTCACGATATTTATAGTTTAAATAACATAAATGTATAATTGTTATATATAATGTATTTAATAAACCAAAAACTATTTAACTTACCTGCTTAGTGACTTCTTTGTTCATCTGTCAGTCTGTTTCTTTTGTTGGTCTTGATATTATTTAGCTTGTGTGGGGTACTGTGAACTAAGATAAGTGAGGGGGAGGGTGAATTCTTTAACTAACCTGCCTACAGACCTCTGGCACAGAGTGTCTAATAGGGGAGGACGAAACATTTGCAACTAGACTCTTAGAACATTTTCAGACACAAAAAAGTCATCCTGAGGGCTCGGGAGAGATATGCGCCTGTTTTGTGGCAGGGGGCCAGTTTCTCACAACACCGTCCCTCTCATGTTAACCACCGTGTTCCTTCCATGCGACATGGAAGGAACACAGAGGGTAATGCAAGAGGGACGGCGTCATCAGAAACTGGTCCCCTGCTGCGGAACAGCCGCGTACCTCTCCCGATCCCTCAGGACGACTTTTTTGTGTCTGAAAATGTCCTTAAAGTTAGACTAACTCCAAGACTCTAGACTCAAATGTTTCATCCTCAGGAGCAGCAAATGTTTCATCCTCGGCTACTGCACTTGGCCATGCAGGAGCTGAGGATGAAACATCCTTCTCGGCACTCAGCTGCCTCAGCGGCTGCGTGTCATCAGAAATAGCTACGTGTGTCAGTGCTGACATGCGTGTCATAGGTTCGCCATCACTGTATTAGGACTTGCTATTATCCATGGCAAGCCCAGGAACCAAACCCCTGTGGAAACAGGGGTGCAACTGTATCTATATCACATCAGTTAACGCTGTGTAAAATTTTTCTTGACCATGCTCCTACTGAAGCTAAGGAGAAAATCAAACTTGAGGCAACATTTAGCATTTTGAGATGACAGAAACAGATTTCAAATTACAGAGGGATAGGAGACCTTTGAGATGTTAATTTGCAGTGCTGTTCACTCTTGGTTTAACTGGGAAATGAGTTAGAAATCTGAAATAATCCCTTGGACAGTGCATCATACTATTCTGGAAACAGCCCTGGGGAAAGTTTGGATAGAAAGTCATTTTTGATATTACAGCCAAATATTACAGCAGACAAAAAGGAGCTGAGGAAAAATGAGTGGGAACACCTGAGATGACTGTTCAGGTGGGTGGAACTATTGCCAAAAGTCTTATAAAATTATTCTAGAAGGTTCCGAACATGCACTGCACAGGCACAGAAAAACCCAATTGTGTAAGTCACAGAGACTATGAAGAACCATAGTTTATAGTTCAATTCTCTGCATTCTCAGACATAAAATCCCCCTGAATTAAATGAGGTAAATCCCACAGAAGGGGATAAAATTGCTTAATGACAATTTAAAATGATATGCAGAGCTGACACCAGCATCACGTAATGGTTTGAGTGTTTCACTACAACACTGGGAGACTATGGTTCCAATCCTCATTTGGCCATGGAAACTTACTGAGTGACCTTGGACAAGTCACACTCTCTAAGCCTCAGAGAAGACAAGGGCAAACCCCTCTAAAATTCTGTTAAGAAATCCCTGTGATTGGTTCACCTTAGGGTCTCCATGAGTCATAAATGACTTGAAGGCATTAAACAACAAGATGCCATTTATTTCCCTTCTGATTACAAATAATGGATGCTTCTAGTCCTAAACGGAGCTAAGTCAAACAGATGTTCCAGTAACTTAAAATGGAGTAGGTATAACTTATTGTTCTGTGTCTTCAAATTGTTTCTGGCTTATGGTAACCTTAAAGCAACCCAATCATTGGGTTTTCTTGGCTAGATTTACTCAGGAGAAGATTGTCATTGCCTTCCTCTAAGGCTGGGCTTCTACAACTGAGCAGGGATTAGTCCCCTGGCCTCCAGTTATGAGTACTGTAGTGAAAACTGAATTTAACCAACTTGAAGATGAATACATTTAATGCTATGTTAATTTAAAAGAACAGCCTTAATATTAACTTTTTTTCTTTAACAGATCAGTACTTTAGGCTTAACTGTGGGTGACAAAGTAGATGGTCCATTCCAGCTGGAGATTGACTACATTGGATTGATTAAGGACAGAGCGCATACAGAAGAGTGTGCTTATGAGCTCTATGAAAAAAATCCCAAGAAGTAAAATGCATTTAGCATCTTGAAGACTACTACACATCTGCTGCGGGTGCCGCACACACTACTGCAAAAGTTAATTATATAGTTGAAATCAGCTTTTACACATATAGCACAATATATTGTTAATAGCCATGTTTTAATTATCAGTAAAGTAAGAAACTTCCATTAAAAACTGAATAATATGAATCTAAAACTTGTTTTGATTCTACTGTCCAATATAATGAGATTTTTGGTCCATGCTTTTTAAAGAAAATTTACTACCCAACGAACCAAACATGTAGCTGACATACACTTGGTAACCTGAGATTTACAAAAAAGAAGAAAAAGAGCAGTTGCACTTACAACCCATATTCTTACTAGGTCTGTACAGACTAACTTTAAGCACGTTACTGCAAAGAAAATAAGTAAAAATATTTACAAGGAAAATATTTGTATAAAGAATAACATTTACAGAACAATTTTGGGATTAACCTTAAACAACTGTCAGTCCCCTCCGCGTTCCAAGCATTTGGTCTTTTTTCTGTTTTCTCCCCTGTGCATGTTTCTCTCGCCTCTCTTCTCTGTAAGTGAAAAATAATGAATTGGATTATTTAGACACCAATGTTAACATTAGATAAAGCTAGTGAAAATAAACTGGTAGTGTTCTGGTTAATTATAGTGCTCGTTTCCAGGTTGAAAATGTATTGATAATTTTTATGACAAAAACCCACTTGTTTGAAAAACTGAATTACCGGTATCTGTGATACAGTGATATACCTGGATTGAATAATTTATTCAACTCAAAGAAAAACCCAGCATGCCTAGATTTAAAATTCATGATTAATTAAAACTCAGGATATACCATGATTTACCTTTGTGCGTGACTGTTCTCAAGTATATTTTTAATTTCTGATAATAATCTGAAACAAATTTTTTTAGGATTTTTATTAAAAAAAATTGGTAATGCTATGAAGGGACAGTATGACCCATCAATAGAACATCTGAGGAATAATAGCTGCAGCTTCTTCTTAGAGCAAGAATTATCACTAGCTGCTTGTTTAGATATAATTGGACAGATTCTTCATACCTACTTGTAACTCACATTAGAATCAAGTGTTTATGCTTGTATCATCACATGATATCTAAATGACTACTCTGAAAACCGTACTGAAGAAGTTGTTATTTATTTATTTCCCGCTCTTCAGCCAAAAGGCTATCAGCGCAGCTTACAAATTGTTTAAGCAATAGCAGTTTACACATCTACCCTGCATTAACCAGTTTCCAATGTGTGTTAGCTAATTGCCCCCAACCAGGTACAGTACTCATTTTACCAACCTATGAAAGGATGGAAGGCTGAGTGAACCTTGGAGCCCGATGGAATTGAACTTGCAACATGGTGACTTGCAGTACTGGCATTTAACCACTGCGCCACCAGTATGTTAACAAGCACTTCATCTGCTGTAAGAATACATGGCTTGTCTATTAAATAACGAGACTGTGTTTCTACCCTTCAGACAAATCAGGAGAACTGACTGAATGCTCGAGTGGTAACTTTGAACATGTCTGAACCTGCATGACAAGCATCAACACTCTTGGCCATTCAGTTAATTGTCAGTCATCATTTTAAAGCACCTGTGTTGTCTGTTGGGTGCTAAATGCTAAGTTTAAAAGTTGAGCAATATGTCAATTAGAAATTTTTAGTAAGATTGAACAAAACACCAACGGAATCTTTTCAAATGCTTACTGAGGCCTACACGGAAGACTGCATGTCTTGCGAGCGTGTGTTTGAGTGGCACAAAAGATACAGAGAAGGAAATGAGATTGTAGAAGACGATGAAAGCCCTGGATGGCCTTCCACTTCAAGAACTGAAGAAACTGTGGGGAAAAATCAGCCAGATTGTTCAAGGGGACTGCCGACTCAGTGTGCGAATGATAGCTGGGGCAGTAAACACTGACAACAACGCTGAATTGAAAATTTTGCATGAGGATCTCAACATGAGACAAGTTTGTACCAAGATGGCTCCTAGGGTTCTCACACCAGAACAAACAGTGCCATAAGGAAATTTGTGCTGACATTCTGCAGCAACTTGAAGCAGACCCAAATCTTTTTCAAAAAATCATCATTGTGATGAATCTTAGATCTTCCAGTATGATCCTGGGACAAAACGACAGTCAATGCACTGGAAAACACCATCATCACCAAGAATGAAAAAAGCTTTCTCTTCGCAAATGAAGATTCAGGAAGGACTCATTCCATGCTTTCAGCAAGTGCACTAATGACTAAAAAGGTCAATCCGAGATAAACAAGTCCGGTTGCAGAAAGCACAGCAGAGGGTCTCCTTGGGTGATGTTTCTGGGTTATGATTCTTTCTGCGTTGTCGTTTCTCTTCTCTTGTTTGGCGTGAGTTCTCAAATAAAGCTACAGCATTGTGGATAGTGCGTCTCCATGCTTCCCCATGTGAGGCCATGGCGGACCATTGTTGGTGATCAATTTAACCAAGCCTGAGATGTTGTTTCAGGGAGTCCTTGTATTGCTTTTTTGGAGCACCCCTCTTACGCTGACCTGTGGCGAGTTCACCATAGAGTACTATTTTGGGGAGGCGATGGTCCTCCATTCTAGAAACGTGCCCTGCCCACCGCAGCTGTGTTCTCAAGATCATGGCCTTAATGCTGGTGATCCCTGCTTGCTCAAGGACAGCAACATTCATCACATAGCCAGTCCAGTGTATATTTAGGATTGTATGTATACAGCACTGATGAAAGCATTCGAGGAATCTTAAGTGGTGGCAATAGGTGACCCATGTTTCAGATCCATAAAGGAGAATAGACAGTACAATGGCTCTATACACACTGATTTTTGTCCTTTGCCTCAGGTGTTTGTTACTCCAGACTCTTTTGTAAAGTCTTCCAAATGCACTATATGCCTTTGCTAATCTGTGATTAGATTGCCAATCTTGGCATCTGAGGAGATGATGCTTCCCAGGTAGGTGAACTGCTGAACAGACTTAAGCACAGATTTGCCTATGGCAATGTGGGAATGGTGGTGTTCGTCCTGTGGTACAGGCTGGTAGAGAACTTCCGTTTTCTTCAGGTTGACTTCCAGCCCAAATAGCTCTGCAGCTGTTGCGAAGCAGGATGTTAGGCGCTGCAGAGCTGCTTCTGTGTGGATAACAAGGGCAGCAGCAGCAGCGAAGAGCAGCTCACGAACTAGGTAGTTTAGAGTGTTAATGCGAGCCCTCAAACGGCTTACGTTAAACAAGCTACCATCAGTACGGTAACGTACATAGATGCCGTTGTCTTCTTGGAGCTCTTCCGTAGCCCTCTGGAGCATCATGCTGAAGATTATCAAAGTTGTAGCAAGAACACAACCTTGCTTCACTCCATGAGTACTTATTAGAAAGGGCTCTGAAAGAGCATCGCCATATCTGACTTGACCGTGCTGGCCCTCATGTAGCAAGATAATCATTTTAAGGAATTTGGGGGGACATCCTAGTCTTTCCAGGATCTGCCAGACATTTTCTACTCACAGTGTCAAAGGTTTTGGTAAAGTCGACAAATGTTACATAGTCTCTTGTTCTGCTCTTTACATTTCTCTTGCAGTTGTCTAAAGGCAAACACCATATCTGTAGTACTCCTATTGGCTCTGAAGCCACATTGCCTTGCAGGAAGAAGTTCTGCAATAGCAGGAACTAATCTGTTCAGGAGTATCCTTGCAAGGATTTTTCCAGCAATAGAGAGCAGTGTTATACCTCGATAGTTTGAGCATTCGGATTTTGCTCCTTTTTTCTTGTACAAGGTGATGATGACTGCATCTCGGAGATCTGATGGCAGTTCCCCTTTTCCCCAGCAATTCACAAGGAGTTCGTGGAAGTTAACATGGAATACATGACCTCTGTGTTTCCACACTTCACGTGGGATTCCATCAATCCCAGCTGTCTTGCCGTTTTTCATCTGCTGTATGGCCTTAAGGGTCTCTTCCAGAGGGGGAGCTATGTCCAGTTCATTTTTCATCGGTTTTTGTATCATATGTTGGATAGCTGAGCCTTGGACTACTCGGTTGGCACTGAAGAGACTTTGAAAATGTTCAGCCCAACGATTTAGGATGGAGGCTTTATCAGTAATTAATGTTTGACCATCTGTACTGTATAAGGAGCTTTGGACCTGATAAGTAGGTCCAAACACTGCTTTAAGAGCTTTGTAGAATCCTCTAAGATCACCCAGATCTGCACTGCGTTGTGTTTTTTCTGTTATATTGATCCACCACTTGTTCTGCATGTCTCAGAGTTTTTGTTGAAGTTTACTACATGTGAGACAGAAAGCTGCTTTTCTTACATGGCAAGTTGGCTGGGCGAGGTATGCCTGGTGAGCAGTTCTCTTCTTTCCCAACAGCTCCTGAATCTCTTGGTTGTTTTCATCAAACCAGTCTTTCTTGTGGGAGAACCCGAGGAATTCTTCTGCCTACTGGAGGATACTGTTTTTGATATGTTGCCAAAACACTGTAGGCGAAGGATCTGTAGGGTGGTTTTCAAGTTTTGTTTGCAGGTTTGCCTGGAAGTTGTCTCTCATGGTAGCTTGGTGAAGATTGTTGACTTGGAGTCTCCTCTTTAAGATGCCACTCCTCTTAGGTTTGAGCTTAATATGAAGGTTTAATTTACATCGTACGAGGCAATGATCTGTTTGGCATTCTGCACTGGGCATCACTCAAGTATGACGGACATCGCAAATGTTTCTCTGGCGGACTAGAACATAGTCAATGAGGTGCCAGTGTTTAGATCGGGGATGCATTCAGGTTATCTTCAAGGTATCTTTCTCCTGAAAGATAGTGTTTGTAATGGTCAGCTGTTGTTCTTCACAGAACTCTTCTAGCAAGAGGCGTCCATTATCATTGCAATTTCCAACACCATGCTTGTCTAAAGACACCTTTCCAGGCTTCAGAGTTCTTTCCTACTCTGGCATTGAAGTCACCAAGGATAATAATTTTATCTTCTACAGGGACTTTTTGTATGAGGTGGCATAGGTCTGTGTAGAATTTGTCTTTCTCTACAGGGTCGGCTTGCATAGTTGGGGCATATATACTGAAGAGAACCACATGTGGGCGTAAGGAAATAATGTGATCAGTGTCCTGTTGGCAAGATTTCGAGTTTGGAGGCAATAGTTTTTAATCATAAAGCCAACTCCTGAAAGATTTTTTTGGTTTTGGGTTTACCAGACCAGGAAAGTGTGTAGCTGGCGCTGTGTTCTTTAAGGCTACCTTCCTCATGGAGATGATCTTCACTAAGAGCAGTGATGTCAATATTAAGTCGTGATAATTCATGGGCTATTAGAGCAGATTGATGCTCAAGCTGTCCACTATTTGCAGAGTCTTGCATGGTTCTGATGTTCCAGTATGCAAGTGTCAGTTTATTTACACCTTTGGAGGCCGATATGTGCCTTTGTTTCTTTGTCTTTGTTTGACCACATCAGAAGATGCCTGTTGGCCGCGGCTAGCCAACCAGGTAGATGGGGATGAGCTTTCGTTAGGCCACCTTTTCTAGGCCCCTCTCCATATGGAGCAAGTCGGGCTCTCCTTAAAAAGGCTATTTGGTCGTTCAGGATGCTGCCGAACAAGACTGTCAACTCGCGGGTCAGCCTCGAATGACCAAAGTCCTGAACCGCCTGCATGCAGGGTTGGGTCTGCGGCTTCCAATGCATCTTTACACCTGCCGTTTTGTCCCTCGCCTATCCCTACAGGGTTTTTTCGGAATTGCAGTTGTCCTTCGAGCCTGTGCAATGGATTTTTCTGGTGGAGCGCAGCATGCACAGAACTGGCCTCACCCTTTAAACCAAAGGTTCATCTGCTGTGGCCTTGGAAGCATGGACGGTAGCAGTGAGGTCCTCGGGTCGTAGGTTTGATTAGAGTTTCCTTCTCTTAGATGGTTGACCTTACAGGGTTGGATGAGCACCATCTGCCTGGTGGTAATTAGTTTTTGGGATTAGTTTTCTTTCTCCTAGGATGGTTGCCATAATGCTAGAGTGCCCTTTGACACTCGTTGTCAGACCCTTTGGTTTTGACCTGTCTGGCATGGGAGACCCTACCGGTGGCTATTGTTCCACCTCCAGTTGCTGTCCTTGAGCAAGCAGGGATCACCAGCATTGAGGCCATGATATTGAGAACACAGCTGCGCTGGGCAGGGCACGTTTCTAGGATGGAGGACCATCGCCTCCCAAAAATACTACTCTATGGTGAACTTGCCACGGGTCAGCGTAAGAGGGGCGCTCCAAAAAAGCAATACAAAGACTCCCTGAAACAACATCTCAGGCTTGGCCAAATTGATCACCAACAGTGGTCCGCCCTGGCCTCACATCGGGAGGCATGGAGACGCACTATCCACAATGCTGCAGCCGTATTTGAGAACTCACGACGAACAAGTCTTGAAGAGAAACGAGAACACAGAAAGAATCACAACCCAAAAACATCACCCAAGGAGACCTTCTGCTGTGCTTTTTGCAACCGGACTTGTTTATCTCGGATTGGCCTTTTTAGTCATCAGCGCGCTTGCAGAAAGCGCGGGATGAGTCCTTCCTGAATCTTCATTTGCGAAGAAAAGCCAGAGAGAGATAGCTCAAAACATCATTAGGGTACACAAGCCTCTCCCACGACAAGGGGGCATCAATGGAGAGGGGAAAAAAGAACATCAAAGCAAGTCTACATTCAAAGCCGTGCTCATTGGGGTTTTTTGACACCCAAGGGCATAATTTTGGCAGAATGGGTTGTAGAAGTCAGAACAGTGAACCAGCATTATTGCAGTTGTCCCTCCAAATTCGCGGGCGTTAGGGGCGTGAGACCTCAGCGAATGTGAAAAAAACACAAATAAAAACTAGGTCACGCCACCACCCTCCTGCAATCCCTGCTGCCTCTCTCCCCCCAGGAGCAGCAACAGGGCTACTCAAGCTTCATCGCTGCTTCCTCCCACCCACCCCTTGGAGCAGCGATGGGGCTAGCCAAGCCTCATCACTGCTTCCTCCCGCCCCCCGCAGGAGCAGCAACTGGGCTACCCAAGCCTCATCACTGCTTCCTCCTGCTCCCTTGTTGAGGCGTAGAAAGACGTGCTGTGTCCACCACAACCACCTGCAGAGTTGTTCCACGTTGACAGGATGCCAAGAAGAAGGTTTCTGGAGAGACTGCTGCAAAAGACTTCAGGCTGAGAAGGAAAAATTCCTTCACCCCAGCACACTGCCTTGAGCTCTGGCTTGCCAAATAAAGACAGCAACAAGGCCAGCCTTCACTCAACTTGAGGGCTTTAATCTTTGTTCACAGTATATTTACAATAAATATACAGTGTATAGGACAATCTCTCTTAAACCAACAAACTGCTTTGCCAACCACCATCCACAACAAGCCCACACTGGAGATAATTCCCATCTCCTTTTTATAGGCTGTTAAACAATGCCTGTTACATCAGGCATCTCAGGTGTGCATACTCCCAAATGCTAACACACACACACACACACACACACACACACACACCTGCCACTGGAGTTCAAACACTTTCATTTCTAAGCTTACAGCTCCATCTTGTGGTCACATCCATGTCATTTCCTGACATACCTCCCTCCCCGCTAGAAGCAGCGATGGGGCTACCCAAGCCTCATCACTGCTTCCTCCTACCCCCCCCCCCCGCCCCCTCGGAGCAGCGATGGGGCTACCCAAGCCTCATCGCTGCTTCCTCCCACCCTCCCCCTAGGAGCAGTGATGGGGCTACCCAAGCCTCGTCGCTGCTTCCTCCTGCCCCCTCCCCCCCAGGAGCAGCAACGTGGCTACCCAAGCCTCGTCGCTCCTTCCTCCCACCCCCTCCCACCCACCCCAGAAGCAAGGACCCCATTGCAGTTTTTTGAATGGCAGGGGGTGCTCCCAAAACTGCAAATAGTTAAAACTGCAAATGTGGAGGGGCAACTGTATAAAGAAATGTTGATAAAGCTGAGAAAGAGTCAGAAAAAAAAGGCCAGAACTGTGGAAAAATGGTTTCATTCTTCATCAAGACAATGCACCTGCTCACACAGCACTTTCTGTGAAGCAGTTTTTGGCCGATAAACACATTACTACACTTGAGCATCCTCCATATTCGCTAGATTTGGCACCATACAACTTTTTTCTTTTCCCTGAAGTGAAATCAGTGCATAAAGGAACACATTTTCAGTCAATTGATGCAGTAAAGAAGAAAACAGTAGGTGTCTTGACACAGCTGACAGAAACTGGTCTGCTCCACACCTGTCAACCAGTGGAAGACAAGACTGCATCCTTGTGTGAGTGTGATCAGGGAGGATATTAGAGGGACAAGCATTAGAATTGTAATACATAAAATAAAGATGGGTTATTATATCAGTCTTGTTATTTAATAGACAAACTGTATACATAAAACCCAGGTCATATGCTAAGAACAGTTTTTAAAGTTATCCCTTTCTAATAGGCCAGTAAAACCTGAGTACTGCAAACGGAAGAACACCAAAGACTTTGCCTTTTCCCCAAGATTGAGACATATGGAAACCCACTCAAAGCATCTAACAAATTAAAATGATCACAATAGTTTAAAACATGAAAAGGGTAAACGTTAAAATAGAATTAAACTATTAACATGAAATAATGAAAAATATACACCTTAAAGCAGGAGTAGGCAACTATGGGAGGCTAAGGGGGTATAACCCCACCACAAAAAAAAAAAAAAAAAAAAAAAAAAATTATGCCCCCCAACACCCTCTAAGGGTTGTGGGGAGTATTTTTGCCATGTTTCTAGGTAAGCCACCTTTCTTCATTTTTGAAAAAAGCCTTTTCTGGGCGTAAAATGGCCCAGACAAGCTCCAAAATGTGGCAAAACTTCCCCCGTGGCCCTTAGATGGAATTTTGGGGCAAAAGCTTTTGACTTCTGTGGGCTGTGAGGGCCACAAAAACAGCTCTGCGGGGGCTGCATGCTGGCTCCACATTGTCCATCCGTGCTTTAAAGGGATAAAATACAATTAAACAACATAACACTTTAAAAAAGCACCCTCTTAACACCTTTTGATTATCTAAAAACCTTGTCAGACTAAAAAAGCCTTTTCCTGCTGATGGAAGTACTGCAAGGAGGTGCAGTCCATCAGATAGCCTAGACCTAAGCTGTAGCAATGTGTGCATGATGGCTAACCCCAATTCCAAGTGTTATACTACTGAAGCAATATTGAGAGATGAACAGGCATTTTATTCCAATGAATACAGAGCAAGAAGGAAACCCCTCCCCATGCTGCATTTACACACATATTTCCCCTTCAATGTCCAACCTCCCATCTGTTTTATATATAAATCACTTCTATTTGTTAAAAACATGCTTGAGGACATGGACAATTTTTAAAAAACAGAGTCAGTGTTTGTACCTGTTTCTTGGTTTTTAGTGGATTTCAGGCACATCCAACAAGTCTGATATGAGGAAAGCCTAGCTAGAAAAGGCACTACAGAGTGGTGAATTAGCCTCTGTATTTATGTGCTTCGTGAAATGGTTGCACGGAGACAATTTATATGTTAAAAGGATACTGGAGCACAGCTGATTTATTTTCTAATGGATAAGCAAATGTTTTCCAGGATTGCCACCAAATGCAAGGTTATCTTCCCTCCATACCTGGAAATGGGGAAAGCTTCTGACATGAATATCAAGCTGTTTGGGTTCTCTTCAAACACTGCCATCCAAATTTTTAATAATTGTGATAAGCAGTTTGTCATTACCAGTGGTTAAGGAGTTTCATGTACAAACACCTGAATTTGGCATCTCTTGCACCAGGTATTTGGCTGATTCTGCATCTACACTGCATGCTACACAACATGAACACTATAACGTTTCAGATGCTGACAGGGCCGGTTTAACCTGTCTGCCAAATCAGCATTGGCAGGGCCCCCGAGCTCAAGAGAGGGCCCCCGTGTTGACCTCCTTAATCTGAGGAAGGAGACAGCCAGTATGAGCCCCCTCCTACCCTCCTCGTCCTCCCAAAACCTCCTGCTGGCTTTTAAAAAACAAACAAAACAGCCTCTCCAAAACAAGAGAAACAGCAGCCCTGCGTGGCAGAAGCTGGAGGGAGAGGCACATTGGAGAGGGTGAGTGTGTGTGTGTAAGAGAGAGACAGGGAACTTGAGGGTTGTCTCCCTCAGAAAGGGCTTCTTTCTTTCTTTCTTTCTTTCTTTCTTTCTTTCTTTCTTTCTTTCTTTCTTCCTTCCTTCCTTCCTTCCTTCCTTCTTTCCTTTCCTTCCCTCCACATAGATCCCCTCCATCCCTCTTTCCACCTGCTCTTAACATGCCTGTTTTCTCTCCCCTCCCTTTCCCCCTTGGTCTTCTTCAGCTTCCTCCCCTTGCTGCCAACTGAGTTCAGCCTGCAAAAGGAATTTGTGTGTGTTTGCCTGTGTGCCTTCAAGTCATTTCTGACTAAGGTGAACCTACCGTGGGGTTGTCTAGGCAAGGTTTGTTCAAAGGAGGTGTGCTTTTGCCTTCCTTTGAGGCTGAGAGTGTGTGACTTGCCCAAGGTCACCCAGTGGGCATTCATGGCTGAGTAAGGATTCAAACCCTGGTATCCATAGTCATAGTGCAATGCTGAAACTTCTACAACACTCTAGCTCTTTTAACAGAAGACTATAAAGAATATAAATTAAATTAATTATATTTTATAAATTAAAATTTGGAGTAATATTACTGGGAACAATGGTTTTATTGTTGTCACTAAAACACCAGTATCCCATTAGTGTTATGTGAAAGGCATTGGCCTAGAGCAGTGGTTCTTAACCTATTCTTTACCAGGAAACCCCTTTAAATATCTTTTGTTGCCCCAAGACGGAGCAATGGGTGCAAGCTTCAGGAACAGAGATTCCACCTCAACATTAGGAGGAACTTTTTGACAGTAAGAGCTGTTCGGCAGTGGAACGCACTCCCTTGGAGTGTGGTGGGGTCTCCTTCCTTGGAGGTCTTTAAACAGAGGCTGGATGGCCATCTGTCGGGGATGCTTTGATCGTGATTTCCTGCATGGCAGGGGGTTGGACTGGATGGCCCTCGTGGTCTCTTCCAACTCTGCAATTCTATGATTCTAAGACTTAACTCAAGATTTAAAACCCTAATAATAGCTAACAACAACAATACAATTACACGATCCATTAAACTTTCCCTCAGAGGCACTCTTGCTTCTTCCTGCAAGTTTGTGGCTGGAGTGGATTGAATGGCAATGTGCAGGCCAAGCCAGCCAGCCTTTGCCTTGGTTCCTGTCATGTGGCTACTCCACTACAGGGAGGAGGTGGGCCAAGCGGACTTCAAGCCTTTGTGGACCCCCTATGAGGACATTGCGGACCCCAAGTTAAGAACCACTGGGCTAGAGAATGCTGGAAAAGGAACAATGCAACCAGACTTTGAGAAGGGTGCTGGCAGGAGGATTCTGGGAGGTGTAATCCAAGAGTAACTTTCCCAGGCTCTGAATGCAGCCTAGAATCATAGAATCATAGGGCTAGAAGGGACCCCAACAGCCATCCCATCCGATCGGCTTCTGCCCTGCAGGAACACACAATCGAAGCATTCCTGACAGATGGCCATCCAACCTATGTTTAAAAAAACCCAAAGAAGGAGACTCCACCACACTCCAAGGCAGTGTGTTCCACTTCCAAACAGCTCTTACTATCAGGAGGTTGTTCCTAATATTCAGGTGGAATCTCTTTTCCTGTTGTTTGAACCCATTGCTCCGTGTCCTAGTCTCTGGAGCAGCAGAAAACAGGGTTGCTCCATCCTCAGTATGACATCCCTTCAAATACTTAAACATGGCTATCACGTCACCTCTCAACCTTCTCTTCTCCAGGCTAAGCATACCCAGCTCCCTAAGCCGTTCCTCATAGGACATCATGGCTTCCATACCTCCCACCATCCTTCTCAGTATCTTTCTTGAATTGTTGTGCCCAGAACTGGAAACAGTATTCCAGGTGAGGTCTGACCAAAGCAGAATGGAGTGATACTATTACTTCCCTTGATCTAGACACTCCTATTAATGCAGCCTAGAATCGCACTGGCATTTTTTGCTGCTGCATCACACTGCTAACTCGTGTTCAGCTTGTAGTCCACTTTTTCTTTTCTTTGAGGAAATCTACACCATTATGTTAATTGCTAATAAACAAAAAATATTATGTTAGTGCCTATAATATAGTTTTTAAACTAAATTATTGGTGGCAAATTATGTAATACAATAGGCCCCTCTTATCCACTGGGGATTGGTTCTTGGGCGGGGGCGTGGATTCTGAAAACCATGAATAATAGTGAACGCCACTGAAAATAATGGGACTTCTGGTTTAAAATATCATAGAGTTGCCTTGGAGGGCCTGGAAAATGGCTAGGGAAGACACATTTTCTAGAAAGACTCTATGGTAGGTGTGCTGTTTTGTGCCCCATGGATAATGAATCCATGGATACGGGGGTCCTACTATAATCTGAACTTCCTGTACAGTGAATAGGTTAGGTTACATTGATCTGAGATAAACATATGGGCCCCCCAAAATAAAGCATTGCAGGGGGGGCCAAAATTCCTTAAACCGGCCTTGGGTGCTGATACAAATGTTGTGGTACCATGTACCTCCAAACTATGCTATGAGTAGATACAATGGTTTTCCATGTGTGTTTACAAACTATACTCTGAGTAGTTGGAATTCTGTTTTAAGGCCTAAACATTTACTTAGCAAAGAAAAGGTGACAGGGTAGGTACAGCTCTTGACAATGGCTTTTGGCAGACTACATGACAGCATTAGAGCAAATACTTGCCTGGTCTGGAGAGGTGGCTGTTTAAAGTCTCTCTTGTGGGAACATGTACTTTGGTTCTCCTTTGATTTGCCCCAAGGTTTCAGTTTCCCTATATTGGCAGAAAGATAAATAGGCCATGATACAAGAAGTGTACTTTTCATATTCTGTTTTATTAGTAGCCTTTGGTGAATTTGGACCAGGGGTGGGAATTGTATACTGAACTGCAACTCATCTGACCTAGACATCAGAGCCAATGGTTAGGAATGTTGGGACTCCAAAATCTGGAGGGCCACACAAATCCTACCCCGATTTGTTTAAGTTTTGCCTACATACTATTCTCGAGTGAGAGAAAGAGATTAATTTTGCCTATATCATGATGGTGGCTGTGTGTGTGGTATGCTTTTTACTAGTGGGTGTTTTTTTTCAGCATCACTGATTTTCCTTGTGTAAAACAAGTATTTTATGTATTTTATGTAAATATCAATATGTAGCTTGATATTTAGAGCTGAAACCCACCCTGTTTTGTGTTCGGTTTCTTGGGGAAGTTACTTTTTGATTATGTAGGCTCCCATTTTGTGATGACAGGTTTTCAGATTTTCAGATACTCCCATCATTCAACTTAGAGGCCTTGAACTTTAGAAAGGTTTTGTGCTTTGGCCTGCATAATCTGAGGACAAACAAAAAGTATAGGAACAACTCTCCTCAGCGTAGCTAGTATTAAATAATACTTGCAGGTAGGCAGGATACATTCAGCATTCTGTAAAAGGTGTATGAGGAAAATAAAAATTTTAAAAACTTCAAAGTATAATGAAAATCAGAAACACCTTGGGGGAAAATACCATTTTGCAACTATTTTCCCATACACCTTATGACCAAAATACTAATCTGCCTGCCTCTGACTATTCCCTAGTGTTAGAAATACAGTTTTCATAAAAAGGTCTCAATACCTCTGTGGGGCTTATAATTAAGAGGCTTTGACAGACTTGCTTGCAGATCAAATACTGGCTTCTTAATGCCTGTGGGTTCTGGGGTGTAAGTCTTGAAAGGGATGACAGCTATTAGGAGACAATAGTATATTGATCATTACTAAGCAAGAGACAAGAAAATTGTAGGAAAAGGTACAAGTTAAATTCTTAACTTTCTATCTAGTTAAATGATTGAACTATAATTATAGTGAAAACAACAAATTAATAACTACATACCTATTTCAGAGTTCTGGTAGTTAAGACTTTTAATACTGATACTTTTTTTTTTTAATAACCAGAAGCATACAATAAAGCAAACAATGATGTTTATCCTTACTGAACTAAATCAGGATTGAATTTTTTATACCGTACTCATTTAATTTACTAGGCAACTAAGTTGTGAACTATTGTACTATAATTTTGTAGAACTTTGTCCTTAATTCAAAGGATCATTAATGCCTCTCAGTGAAATTGTCCCCTTGAAGAAAGACTTGAGAAGTTGTACTTACCATAAATATTCATTCTGGGATGGCAGAAGGAGCAATCCACTTACTTATGGGTTAATCCCTGCGTGCCAACCAAACAGGCAAAAATCCAAGTTCTTTTTCACTTGCTACCGTTAGACTCCTTTCCCTTCTCGGACAGTTTAGTTATCTAGCCCTGCCTAAATTACACTGCATTGAGAAACCTAACCTGATTAATGTGTAGTTGAAAGCTTTCACAGCCTGCATCCATAGGTTTTCTGTGGGGGGGGGGGGCTGTGAGGCTGTGTTCTGGAAGTTTATTCCTGACGTTTCACCTGCATCTGCCAGCCACAGATACAGGCGAAACGTCAGGAATAAACTCTTCCAGAACACAGCCTCACAACGCAGAAAAAAAAAACCCAAACCCACAGAAAACCTAACCTGATTAATTTTAATAATAATAATAATAATAAAATTTATTTATACCCCGCCCCTCTGCTAAAAACAATCGGGGCGGCTTCCAACAATTAAAACATTATAATAATGACTAAAAACACCACCCACCTCCATCCTCCCCCATAAAAAGACATTAAACACAATAAGATTAAAACCTTCTAACTAAAAAACACATTAAAAATAAATATATACATAATTTTTAAAAAGCCAGGAGACTGAGTTCCTGAGGTCGGGATCTAATCAGGAAAGGCCTGCCGAAAGAGATCCGTCTTTAGTGCTTTTTTAAAGCTACTCAAGCTCGTCAGCTGACGGATCTCATTCAGCAGGCCATTCCACAATTTGGGGGCGATTACCGAAAAGGCCCTCTGGGAGGTTGCAGACAGCCTAGATTTTTGTGGCTGAAGCAGATTCCTCCCAGAGGACCGGAGTACGCGGGGAGGATTGTATGGGAGGAGGCGGTTCCGGAGATAAGTTGGACCCAAGCCATTTAGGGCTTTAAAGGTAATAACCAACACCTTATACTGGGCCCAGAAACTGATAGGCAGCCAGTGGAGAGATTTTAGTATTGGAGTTATATGATCTCTCCGAGATGTGCCTGAGACCACTCTGGCTGCCATATTTTGTACCAACTGAAGTTTCCGGACCAAGCACAAGGGTAGCCCCATGTAGAGCGCATTGCAGAAATCTAGACGAGAGGTTACCAGCGCGTGCACCACAGTCTCGAGGTCCCTTACTTCCAGGAAAGGGCACAGCTGGCGTATCAGCCGAAGCTGATAACAAGCGCTCCTGACCGTCGCATTCACTTGACTCGTCATCTGAAGCGATGAATCAAGGAGCACCCCCAGACTGCGAACACAGTCCTTAACTGAGAGCGTGACCCCATCCAGGACTGGTGGTTGCAACCCAACTCCTGGTTTCGGGGCCGCTACCTTGAGCACCTCCGTTTTGTCTGGATTTAATCTCAATCTGTTTTTCCTCATCCAGCCCATTACAGCTTTAAGACAGTCATGAAGAGGAGAGATGCCATTGGGATTCGAGGCCAATGATCGGGACAAGGAGAAATAGATCTGGGTGTCATCAGTGTACTGATAACACCCAGCCCCATAACCCCGAATAATCTCACCCAGCGGCTTCATATAGATGTTAAACAGCATCGGGGACAGGATGGCGCCCTGTGGAACACCACAAGTAAGCTCCTTTCTGCTGGAGCAGCTGTCCCCAAGCCGCACCCTCTGGGACCTACCTGAGAGGAAGGACCGGAACCACTGGAGCACAGTGCCTCTGATTCCTAACCCACTCAGGCGATCCAGGAAATGCCATGATCTATCGTATCGAAAGCCGCTGAGAGGTCCAGAAGCACCAACAGGGACACATTACCCCTGTCGATGCTTAGATGCAGATCATCGGTCAAGGCAACCATGGCAGTCTCAACTCCAAATCCCGTCCTGAAGCCAGTTTGAAATGGGTCTAGATAATCAGTTTCATCCAAGACCACTTGGAGTTGAAGAGCAACTGCCCTCTCGATCACTTTGCTCAAGAATGGTAACACAGAAACCGGCCTATAGTTGTTCATGTCCAGGGGGTCTAGGGAAGGTTTTTTCCAGGAGCGGCCTAACCACTGCTTCCTTTAAACAAGATGGAACACCATCTTGTTCTTTTCATATTTTTCTTGTAGAAACTCCTTGACCTTTTGAGGATCCCTGAAGTCTGGAATTGCTGATGATCTATCATCAAATAATCCTAGCCAAATTTGTTTACATACTTCATTTCCATGCTTCTGAAGAAATTCTATTTCTTGCTGTGTAAATGCGGCCATGGAAATTGACTTCACTCTGAGGTGGATTTAAACCTCTCAACAACAAGATAGAACAACAAAATTTTAATTTTCCTTCGGGTGGTGTGGATTGCTCCTCTTGCCATCCCAGAATGAGTATTCACAACAAGCACAACCTCTCATTCTTCGGATAGTAACGAGGATCACTTACTAATGAGACTTACCCAAGCCCAAAATGGTAGGGTAGGAATGTACCTTCATTCTATTCAGTTACTGCTTGCAACACAGCATGGCCAAATGCTGTTGGTGCTAATCTGTCTCTGTCTAACTTGTAGGGTTGTTGGTTCACTCCAGCCTGCTGCATTTTATATATATATATATATATATATATATATATATCCTCTAAAGATGTTTGTAAACCTTCTCCCTTTTTCTTTTAAGGCTGCATGACTGATTGCATTGTCTAGTGGCTTGCCTGTGCTCACTACCTTCCTTTTTTCTGCTGCTTAAATTTCTTTTCAAATCATCTGAGTACCTCTGTTTGAAAAACTCTGTACAACTCTGCTCTCCCTTCCTGCTCAGAAATCCACTAGGCAGCAGTCATATGGGTGGGCGCCCTTTTAATTTTTTCTTGTCCTCCAACCTGATCAGTGGTCAGGGAGGCACTTTTGTCCTTCATTTTAACCTCCACTTGCCACTTCCCACACTCTGCAGATGCCTCCTTTTTTCCCTCTGTAACTTTCTTTTCCATTTCTCAAACTTCCTAAGTCTTAACTATTTAAAATAACTAACCTGACTAAAGACCAGGAGATAAAATTACATATGGTCAACAGGGCAGGATGGAAAAATTGTCACAGAAGGAAAGAGATCTAATGGTAGCAACTGAAAAAGAATGTGTACTCCTGCCTGTTTGGTTGGCACACAAGGATTAACCCACTAGTACATGACCATCCTGAGAATAATTATTTCCTATAATCAAAACAGACTGATGCACATTCGGGCAGTAGAAGTGGTGCCAGTAAGCCAGAAATTTTCTGGAATTTACTCTATTTTGTTTACTGTACCCAAATCAAACGGTACTCATCTTCCCATCTTGAACGTAAGATATGTCAACAAATCTGTGAGGTATCGGAGGTTCAAGATGGAAACGTTGGAGACCATAAAGGAAAATTTGAATACTGGCAATTGGATGTCTTCAGTTGATTTAAGGGAAGCATACCTGCATATCCCTATGATAGAAGGGGACAGGAGGTACCTGAGATTCCTGTACCTCAACAAACATTATCAATTTAGGGCTCTTCCGTTCGGCCACTCCTCAGCACTTCAGGTTTTCACCAATTTAATACCTTTGGCGGCGTACCTGAGGCAAAGAGGAGTCTAATTGTTTCCATATTTGGACAACATCTTGATCAAAGCAGAATCAAGGAGTAAGTTGGTCAAAGATTTAAGATTGACAATTCACACGTTGGAATTTTATGAGTTTCTGATCAATTACGAGAAGAGTCAGTTAACTCCTTCTATGACCATTACACATTGGGGTGCCAAAATAGATATCAAACTGGGCTGTCTGTTCCTTTCAGATGATAGGTTGGTCAAAGTAAAACAGACTGTAAAAACAGTGTTGTCCCAGAGATCAGCGGACATGATGTTTTTAGCAAAGATTCTGGGACTCCTGGTATCAGCAATTCAGTTGGTGCCTTGGGGTCGTTATCATTGCAAGACCCTACAGAGATTGCTCATGAAACATCAAGAAGTGATAGGGCAAAAGAAACATTATCATATAAGCATGACGCCACAAGTAAGGTTAGACTTGAGATGGTGGCTACTAGACAAAAACGTGAGGAGTATCAATAACTATTCTAAACAGGGTAAGAGTAACAACAGATGCCAGCTGGGGAACTTATTGTTTGGACAAGACAGCTCAGGGTGTATGAACAGTGGAGCATAGTATAAATTATTTAGAACTGAAAGCAGTAAGGTTAGCGTTAATGCATTTCCAACATCTAATAAAATGGTGTCACGTCCAGGTTTGGACAGACAACGTAACAGTACGTGCATACATTTCAAAGCAAGGGGTCTGTGGTCGAGACTGTTAGTAGAGGAATCCAACAAGCTGTTACAATGGGCAGAGGAGAACATTCTCTCCATTAACAGCAATATATATCTGAAAGGAGTATACAATACTCAGGAGGATTACTTGGAATGGACTGGAGTTACACGACGGACAGAGGCATTGTTTGTGTCGTATAATCCGAGAACGATGGGGCATAAGGCATCTTCAACAGTGAGTGGAAGATGGACAAAGGCCTGTATTTTCCACTGTTATGACTTGGAAAATAAACCTACACCGCAGAGTGTTTATCCACATTCTATTAGGTCAATGGTAGCATCGAAAGCTTATGCTGTATCTGCATCATTGAAGGAAATTGCGAGGCAGCAGGGTGGTCAAACCCTTCTACTTTTGTTACACACTACAAATCGGATAAATATTGATCAGCGCAGGCTGCCTTTGGAAAGACAGTACTGCAGTCAGTTGTACATAAATAAGCATTAAGGCTCACACTAGGGTGGCTTGGTATGTCCCAATTACATGGATTGATCCTCCGTACCATCCCGGAATGAGAAGTTGTACTTACTGTGAAGGTTCATTCCAGGATAGTAGGAGGATCAATCGACCCTTGTGTGTTGTGGGTTTTGGTTATAATTTTAGGTGGTAGGTTAAGCGGTAGGATATATTAGGTTATAGGTACGTAGTGTTTTGAGTTTGACTGGTCAATTGCAGCTAGGAAATAAAACTGGCAGTGAAAGTTAGGAGCTTAACTGGAAACAACTGATTTAGAATGTTGCTCCTGCGGATCTGGCTGGCACACGGGGATAACCCCAATCACATGGATTGATCCTCCTACCACCCTGGAATGAACGGTAACTACAACTTCTCATTTCCTATAAATCAAGACAGACAACAAGACTTGAAGTGAATGAGTTAACAGTTTCAGTTATTGAAGGACATCAGACAGGACTCCAAGTTAAGGGACAGTAGGAGAGAAATAAAAATGCCTTGGTCTAAGTTTCTAGAGGAGCTTAATATCAAATTGGGGTGCCTATTGGAGGGCAACACTCTAGTTTCATATTCATGTAACTTTCTCCTCCCATGCCTGAAGCCCATTACAAAAAAAGGAAATTTATTTAATGATCTTAGATAAATCCTTCCATCCTTGTGCAATGAAGCAGAGACAACTACTTTATTTTAAAAAGAAACACAATATAAAAAAATAAGTTACCAGAGGTTTTTTGAGCTTCTTTTAGTTGACACTGTGTTGCACTTCCTGTGATGTTCTTCCTAATTACACATTTATTGTTCTTCTGGCTGCCTGGAGTGCAGCCATTCAGAAATGGAGATTTTCTAGATGGAGTCTTGGTAAGGGAGCGTTTGTGCTCGTTGTCCTGTGTAGACTCAGAGAACCTGAATAAAAACTTACTTACATGACTTAATTGCTCAGTTTTAGATAAATCTTAAATCCATTTCACCCAAATAAAGGTGTACACTTTATTAACATATAATCTAATCTGGACTACTGACACTCCAGACATTTTTAAAGTAATCATGTAAATTAAACATTCTGAGGCTTTAATTCCATATAGTTACAAACATGATTTCACAGCATTTTATAAACTGTCGAGGTAGATACTCGTATTACCAAATGAATACTACTTCTTTTATCAATTGATGTTGCTTGTAGTGCTTATTACCTGACATTCATTTTAGTGGCTGAGAGACCAGTTGAGCTCAATGCTGATTTCCGAGATAAAACACTTTTGTTTGCTGTGCCAGGAGAATTGTGTGATGAGCGCTTTACGTTTACAGGAGTACATGTAGGAGAGAGCCTATTCCATTGAGGATGGGGGCTGAATAAAAACCCACTGGAACACATCTGCAAACAGGTAGTGTATTAGAACATTTTTAAAGCTTAACCTGTATGATTTGGAGTAAAACACAAGAGATCAACAAGGCCATTTTGTTTTAAATTGATTTTAATCAAGAATTTGTCACCTTGGAATTACTGCTGGGAGTTCCTTTCTGAGAGGTTTTCAGATAACTGTTCTTCTTAGCCAGCATCTGCAAAATTAAAAAAAAAATGGAAAATTGATTGCATAGTATTTGGTATATTATTGGTATTATTATGATTCAGGGTTCCCAAATGGATTCTTTTCTAGGGTCCTTATTTAGCAATAGAAGAAATGTCAAATTAAAAGAACAGTGGATCTGTCAAAAATCAGTACTTTTGCTTCCCTGACCCCAAAAGAAGCCCTATAAACTCTAAGCAAAAAGCCCTATGAAATCTGCATAAGCACAGACTTCCAGCTGTTGTCAATCTATAGGTATTATGTAGTCATTAGACAATCTGTTTATATACTGGCAGGCTGAAACAGTAGATGGAAAAGCAGCTGAAGGGGAGAATGGAACATCCAAAATAAGATATTCCAAACTCCCAAGGAAGTGAGATGGACTCTTATTTTCCTTCAGATGAACACTAAGTACTGTTCTTTTTGGCCTTTGGTGCTGTACAATGTTTATGTTCAGTGTTAATATTAATGCGCTTCTAAAATTATAGTGTATAGCATTGGCATGGTTTTCCCCCCCTTTGTTTTGGTTTTACAAATATCTCTATTGTATGTAGCTCTGCCCCTTGTAGAAGAGGATGTAATTTTCTCTCTCTGGCTTTTCTTTGCAAACGAAGATTCAGAAAAGACTCATCCCGCACTTTCTGCAAGCGTGCTGATGACTAAAAAGGCCAATCCGAGATAAACAAGTCCAGTTGCAAAAAGCACAGCAGAAGGTCTCCTTGGGTGATGTTTCCAGGTTGTGATTCTTTCTGCGTTGCCATTTCTCTTCAAGACTTGTTGGCGTGAGTTCTCAAATAAGGCTGCAGCATTGTGGATAGTGCGTCCCCATGCCTCCCGATGTGAGGCTAGAACGGACCATTGTTGGTGATCAATTTGGCCACGCCTGAGATGTTGTTTCAGGGAGTCCTTGTATTGCTTTTTTGGAGCGCCCGTCTTACACTGACCCGTGGCGAGTTCACTGTAGAGTACTATTTTTGGAAGGCGAGGGTCCTCCATCCTAGAAACGTGCTTTGCCCAGCGCAGCTGTGTTCTCAATATCATGGCCTCAATGCTGGTGATCCCTGCTTGCTCAAGGATGGCAACATTCGTCACATAGTCACTCCAGTGTATATTTAGGATTGTGCATATACAGCGCTGATGAAAGCGTTCGAGGAGTCGTAAGTGGTGGCAATAGGTGACCCATGTTTCAGACCCATAAAGGAGAATAGACAGGATGTAATTGTATAAACTTAATAAATCTATAGACTTAAAGAGCAAAGTAAATGAGGAGGACATGAAGAGATGTTTGCTGAGTTAGTATATTGTCAGAATATTTTGCATGAAACAGCCTCATATAGGACTTTGTGTTATTGGTGGGAGAATCTTAAGCAGAAAGGAGGGCTAAATTCCTAATTTCCTTAACGCATCCATACAGCCCTCAAAGTAACTAGCATGACTGAACAAAAGCCAAAATTTCATTTGAGAGAGTCTACTTAAGGTGTTTTACTGGTGGGGGATGGAGGAGGTAAAGTTACCTTGGTCTCATTAACTGAATTGCTGAAGTTGTGATTCATTTTATTTTTCCTTTCAATGTATTCATCAATAGATTGCATTTTCTTGAACTGAGCTTCATGAAGTTTTTTAAAATCTATAGAATCAAAAAGGAGCACATTATCGGTATTTTATTAAGTACACACACTGATATCTTGCTAGTTTGCCCAAGTTTGGGGCACCTATCAAAGAAATAATTATGTATGAATATATATCTGGGGTGAATAAATCCAGTGTAAACAAAGTAGGCCCAAGCTGTTTTATTTAGCCTCATGCCCAGCAAGGAAAGATAATGCATTTTAAAATGGAAAATATTCATAGAAGACTTAAAATAACTGCCTAAAACTGGAAAACACAACTTTTCTTGTTTGTTTGTTTTGCTTTCATATATAAATCAAAGAAATAGAAAGTAGAAATCAGCTATGATTTTTATGACCACAAAAGATGGTGGACATTGTCAGAAAAAGACTATTGAGTCCTTTTTTAGTAAGATGAGCAACCTGTTGAGTGAAGAGGCCCCTGTCAGGTTCTTTTTCCATTATTTATGTTGCTAAAATGTTTGTAATTAAGCATTTGCAAACTTTTTAAAAGAGCTTTTTAAAAAAATCACTGAACTAATTCATCCAAGGCTTTACACAAGCTTTTACATTTTTCTTACACCAATCTACATGCTGTCCAATGTCCTTCTAGAGACTATCTGTTAAAACTTTCTGTAGTCAGGAATTCCCAATATACACAGAACAGTGTGAAAAGAATTTAGGGTAAGAAAAACAAGAAATAGCAAGCATGTACATGTGAGATAAGACACTTCTTCGTGTACAATTTAGCTATTTGGATAGTGTTGGTGGCAGGTAACCTTGCAACTTACTTGGAGTGGGAGAAATTCCTCTTTTCCCAGATTTTGGCAGGTTGTCTTTATATGATTTCTTTCCAGAGAAAGAGATTGTGGGAGTATCACCTCATATAAAAAAAAATCAGAGATACAGCATTAAAATTAGGGGGAAACAGAATTTTTACTAGAAGCTGAAATGACTTAACTGATGCTATTATACCTTGGTCACATCATAAGATGGCAACATTACTCATTGGAAAAGATAAAAATGTTTAGTAAAGTAAAAGGCAGTAGGGAACCAGGAAGATTAAGGCTACAGTTGAATGATTCAATAAATGAAGTCATGGCCCATAGTTTGCAAGATCTGAGCAGGACTGCTGATGACAGGGTTCTTGGAGATCTCTCATTCATAGGATCACTATGAATTGAAGCAGGTTTGATTGCAAGTGACAACAGAGTAATACAGTATTATGTAAGATCAAAATTAATCTTAAGACATCTCAAGTTAAGGTGCCCCCAATTCAACTCTTCAAGTTCTCATCAAGAATCATATTTCACATAATGATTTGTATGTTTATTATACTTCTGTACTTATTAAACTGGTGTGTGGAATGGTATTGTTAGTCTACTTGAGCACACACATGGAAACATAGGAAATAAAATAGTGACACTTAAGAGTATTTTATCAGGTTCTCAAGAGAAAATCACATCAGTTTTTTTTTTAGTTTTTTTTTAATGAGGTTCAGTGGGGTTTGGGAGATGGGTAATGTACTTTGGGGGTTGCTTTAGCCCTAACATTTTAAAGGCATTAAAGCTAGGCTGCTGTGATAACAAACTCCTTGGAACGAGAGTGCATCACTTCCTGTTTTCTGCTCTTTTGGGCCAAAATAGCAACCAGAAGTATCCAGTGTCGTTTTGACCAAGACACAGCCAAAACTAGAAATAATTTGCATCCCAGATGGGCATGTATGAGCCAGCATGGTGCAGTTATTTGAGCACTGGACTATGACTCTGAAGACCAGGGTTCAGATCCCCACTTGGCCATGAAAACCCACTGGGTGACCTTGGGCAGGGCACTCTCTCTTAGCCTCAGAGAAATGCAAAGGCAAACCCCCTCTGAACAAATCTTGCCAAGAAAACCAAGTGATAGGTTCACCTTAGGGTCACCATAAGTTGTAAATGACTTAAAGGCACACAACAACAAGCAGATATGGCCATGGGATTGGATGAAAACTGGCCGCACACCCATATAACTGCCATCTCTGAAATATTGTTCAGTTTTTGTGAATCCCAGCTTTTAACCAAGTTTGCAAATACTGTAGGCATGTTTCCTATTATAGCACACTAAACAAGTTGTTTTCCTTTGTAGTAAGCTATCAGATTAGAATGAAACGAATATTCTCTGTACAAGGGCAAATTACTTTAAATTGTGTTTTGTCTGGTAGAATTCTCTTTTTGATTACCTGGAGTAGCAGACTTCTCTGCCAAATGTCCTGTCATTTTGCTGTTTGTCATACATTCATCTTGGTTCATCTTCAGTGTTTTTCCAGATTCAGCATCCTGCAACACTTCACTTTCTTTCAGATCTTCCAGAATCTACAGTTCAAAAATGAGAGTCAGATATTTGAAGTTTAATGTCCAGCAGCAGCTGTTGGTTCCATGTCAGTGGAACAGCAAACCCAATCATTTCAAACATTAAAGGATTTAGGAGTTCAGTGTTAAAAGCTAATTTGTTCAAACTGAAACCCAGAGCAGATTCAACACCCCAATGTCATGGAAGTCATTAGGCACCACTGTTGACCTCTCCCTGCTTTCACCATGAACCACATTTTTTTATATATTTTTTCTCCCTTCATACTGAATACAAACAAAATAGTAAATATAGAAATCGGTTGACTTAACATCAGTTTATCACATAGATATAAAGATGTGAACAGGGACTTCTGAAAGACTTTTCAAAGTCTCTCACCAGAGTCTTCAGCAGATTTAGTCATGGGGTGAAAGGGTGAGTAACTGTTAAAGAACAGACAGCAAAGCAAGAATCAATGGCCAATCACAGAAATGGAGTAATGTGATGCCCCTGAAGGACCTATATGAGGACTGCTGCCATTTAACTTGCTCATCACTCCAAACTCTGGGAAAAGACAATGACAAGCAGAGAGCAGTATGAATAAATGAAAAGTGGGCACATAATTCTCAGACTGTAGTTGCTAACCAAGAGACTTGAGTTATGAATAGCTCGAAGAAAATGTCAGCTGTGTGCAGTTGCTATGAAAAAGACACATTAGGAAAGGAACTGAAAACTATCAGTATCATATCTTTTTTGGAATACTCTATAGTTCAGGTTAGTGTCTCTCAAAAAAAGGCTACTGTATAGCTAGAGAAGATTTGTTCAAGCATGGCTTTTATTTTTAGAGATGTATACAAGAGCTAGCAAAATCCAGGAATAGTATTACAGTTCAGATTTGATATAGTACTGATCCGATGGTTCCTTTTAAAGCCTTACCCATTGTGAGTGCTGTGTGCAAGTGCATTTCTCTACCATTTTAGCACCAAAGAGAGCAAGGCAAAGCTGTTCAGGGGCTGCAAAAGTGAAGTTCTGGGGCTGCCTTTCCCCCTTCTGCTCTAACAAATAAAATGCTAGTCTAAACATGCTTATTCATAAATGAAATTCACCTGAGTCCAGTACTTATCCCCTAGTAAATATGCCTAGAATAGCAGCCTTAAGGCTGCTAAGTAAACTTACAAATATGTGGGCAAAACAGAGGAATCCAAGCATATATTTTACAGAGTTTAATGCCTTTCACAGGACTTTGTTCCTCCTGATGAGCAACAGAGGCAAAATAAGTGTGGCACAGGAAGTTTCAAAGCATTGCATAATATACTCAAAATTGTTGGCAATATTTCTTGCAACATTTTTTAAAACACACAATACAAACAACACTTGTTAATGTTATAACCATCCAAGTATTATGTGATGTGCTATGATTGTGTTTTGTATACGTTACTTTTGATACTTTTCATGGCAAATGAACAATATCCACAACAGGGAGGGAATCTATATAATATAAATCTCATATAAATAGTACCTCTTTCTCTGGATGGACTTCAGGTTTTGCTTCATAAATGTTTTTTATGTCTAAACTTATCTGTACATTATGATGATTCATTTTTCTGCGCTTTTTGGTAACCATGGACAGGTTGGCAGTTATTTGACTGCTGTCACATTGCTCAGTGTCTAGAGCAGAAGAGGTTCTGTTGTTGACCTATACAAAAGAAACTGGACCACATTATTTCTATTTCCAAATTCTTTCAATGTTAACAGTGAAGACATGTGAAAAAATGTTCTTGGCTAGCAACAACCAACAGTTTGCTCTATCATGGTGGCTTATTGTTTATGCCCTGAAAATGATTGTCACAATGACAGTAATGAAATGTTTCTTTGCCCTCACATGCATAACCAGGAAATGAATGAGGCATTACAGAGGCAAAGTACCATTAAGTCTGTAAAAAGTAGAGAAACTATTACATTTGATGGTACGTTTCACAGAAACTAAATAACAGCAAATTATTTTGTAAAAGTGCTTACCGTACTTCCATTTTCCTGTGCCACCTCATGGAAATGCTGCTTCAACACATTTAACAACTTGTCTGCCTGTTGAAAGAGTTATTTATAACAAATTTGAGGGCTAGGAATATACAGTTTCATTTCATAATTGTTCAGTAAAAAAAATACAATAAATGTACTATTAAAGTTATATAAACTAACAGGGAAAATATATTTTCATTGATAACATCAAGGTTATCATAAAATAGTATTAAGAGTGTGTGATGAAGTCTGTTTGCAAGATGAACTAGAGATGTAAAATTTTCAGAAATTTTGAAGCCATGGAAAAAACTTTTTTCTAGTAAAAAATGGAATTTTTTGGAAAAAATGCAACATTAGCACTTTTTACAGATTGAAAGTCACTCTGTTACTTTAGGAACATAAAATATTACTATGTACAATTTGATTTGGCATAAAATTATCACAATTGGTATATTAAAAATACAGTGTATTCAAACAAATATTACAAATGGAACAACAATCTCCTTAACTGTTTAGTTTGTAACCTACAACTTGCTTGTCCTCAGTGCACAGATATTAGAATAATCAGATACTGTACATAGTTTTTAGAAATGCTTTGAGAATATATAAACACTTTGTCTTAAAGATTTTATCCATCATGCTGAAATAAAACATTCCATAATCACTTTTCTTCTTTTTCAATTTTTTGGGGGAATAAAGGAGGGAAACAGTTTTTTTCTGGGTTTTTCCCATGCCTTCACGTCTCTAAGATGGATGCAAGCATTAGACAGAAAAGTTACAGACATCCTTCACTGCTGTATGGCTCAGGATTCTAGTGCCTGAAATATACTGTATATTCCGACATATAAGGTGACTTTTTAACCCTTGAAAATCTCCTCAAAAGTCGGGGGTCGTCTAATATGCCGGATATATGGCTGGGTGTGTGGAAGCTTCAAAGCCACCTTTCGTCCTTCCCAAGTCAGAGATAGACTCAGGAAGGACGAGAGGTGGCTAGGAAGCTGCCTACCCAGACATTGGCAGGTAGCACTTTCTTTACTCAGAAACAGGTTTTTTCTGGGTTTTTCCCATGCCTTCACGTCTCTAAGATGGATGCAAGCATTAGACAGAAAAGTTACAGACATCCTTCACTGCTGTATGGCTCAGGATTCTAGTGCCTGAAATATACTGTATATTCCGACATATAAGGTGACTTTTTAACCCTTGAAAATCTCCTCAAAAGTCGGGGGTCGTCTAATACGCCGGATATATGGCTGGGTGTGTGTGTGAAAGCTTCAAAGCCACCTTTCGTCCTTCCCAAGTCAGAGATAGACTCAGGAAGGACGAGAGGTGGCTAGGAAGCTGCCTAGCCAGCTCCCTTCTTCCCCAGCTGGCGAGGAACCCATCGCAAGTTGGGAAAGGGAAGAGGTTTGGCTGGCAAGGGTCTCCCCTGCTTCAAGATCAGCTGGATTGAGAGGTTTTTGCCCTGATCCAGCTGAACTTGGGCTTGCTTTTCTCTCACTCGACTCGCTTTGAACCGCCTGCAGCGAGTTCAAAGTGAATGGGGTGAGAAATCCAAGCCTCAAGATCAGCTGGATTGAGAGGTTTTTGCCCTGATCCAACTAATCTTGGGCATGCTTTCCATTCACTCCACTCACTTTGAACTGCCTGCAGCCAGTTCAAAGCGAATGGGGTGAGAAATCCAAGCCTCAAGATCAACTGGATTGAGAGGTTTTTGCCCTGATCCAGCTGATCTTGGGCTTGCCTTCCTCTCACTCCACTTGCTTTGTATCTCTTGCAGCCAGTTCAAAGTGAATGGACTTGGGAAAGACAGGAGCTGGCTAGGAAGCTTCCCCCCCAGGTGGCTAGGAAGCTTTCCCCCCACAGCCAGCCACCCGTCGATGAGGTGGCTAGGAAGCTTCCCCCCAGCCAGCCACCCCTCCAAGGAGCTTCTTAGGCACCTCCCAGGTGGTGGGGGGTTGTCTTATACAGCGAGTATATCCCAAAGTCTATATTTTTACTTGAAAATTTGGGGGGGGGGGCATCTTATATGCCCAGTTGTCTTATATGCCGGAATATACGGGTAATTCTGCTTGAGTGACTTAGTTGCTGAGTTTACAACACAGAAGTAAACATACAATACCGTTCTTTTAGGACTCTCTTCTGTAATGCCTGTGCAGTAGTAAAAAAAAAGTCTGTACATTTTAGCCCCTTATTATTTACAGGTTGTTTTCTATACACAAGATGTGTGGGAAACCTAATGTATTTTAGATTGCTCCCCCACCTCCAGCCAATGTAACACTTCGAGGTAAAATATTCCCAACAAAATATAATCTGAGGAAGCAGATTTAATTGCCTATTAAGAAAAAAAAATCTTTCTGGAAATCAAGAAGAGCCTGGGTTAAGAAAGATACTGATCTTTTTTGTCATAGCCAATTGAAAGTATTACAATTTTTAAAAAGTCAGGATACAGTGAAATGAAACTAAATGGCTTTGTTTATCCACACACTCCTTTCTTTACGAGACATTTTATAAACCCAATATATACATCTGGATATGGTTTTGGCATAGCAAAATACTCTCAAGTCATGTCAGTTTCTTTCTTCCTGTTTAATGCTAGAGAAAGGGGAACATGCTGTCATCTTGTGCAGCTGTGGCCACCCAAGAACACTGCAGAAAGATCAATGAGAACAATGCTTCTCAAAGTAGTGCACAGTAAAAGTGGAAACAGTGCAGCTAATAGGCACAAATAGGGTGCCAGTCCCCAGCACACTGCAATAAATAAAATTGCTACTCCCTGCATCGGATAGCTTGAGGTGCACTGATTTAGAAGAAAACATTTTCCTCATCCCCTTTAAGGTCAAATAAAATTGTAAGAGTGGAGATGGGAAACCTTTGACCCTTTAAATATTTTGATTGCAACTCACAGAATCTTAAAGACAGATCTCTTTCGGCAGGCCTTTCCTGATTAGTTCCTAGCCTCGGGCTCCTGGCCCTTTTTAGTCTGCTGGCTATTTATCATTATTTATTATTTTAATGTGATTTTATATCAGTTGTTTTAATGTATTTGGTTTAATGTCTTTTTATGGGGGAGGGTGGGTGTGGGTGGTGTTTGGCGATTTTAAATTGTATTGGTATTTTAATTTTTGTAAGCCGTCGCGATTGTTTTAACAGAGGGGCGGGATAATAATAATAATAATTATTATTATTATTAGAGTTGGAAGAGACCAAAAGGGCCATCCAGTCCAACCTTCTGCCCTGCAGGAATACACAATCCAAACACTCTGGACAGATGGCCATCCAGCCTGTTTAAAGACCTCCAAAGAAGGAGACTCCACCACACTATGAGGCAGTGCATTCTACTGCCAAACAGCTCTTACCATCAAAAAGTTCTTCCTAATGTTTAGGAAAGAACAGTTTCTAGTCTTCCTAGTATAAGGTTTGGAAGATTTCGTCGAAAAGAAAGGCACCTCTGGAGACATGCAACTCAACTCATCCCACTTGGATTAGCAAACTTTTTTAAGCACTTGGGCCTCTCTGACAGGCACGGGCTGGGTTGGGGATTGAGTATAGCTTAGATGCGGCGCCTCTGGCTGTCTATCAGAGGTTCGTGGCCTTGAGGAAGCAAAATGGGATGCTATCGAAGTTTTCCTCCTCCATCATGGTCCAGATAGAAAGTCCATTCGGCTATTGTTAAAAGCACGGCAACAAGGCTACAACAAGAAAGCCACTTGCCGGTTTAATTTTCTCAGTTCATATTGCCTCTTCTAGAGTTGGGACTAAAAATTGCGTACAAGCCTCTTTTTCTTTTGAAAGGAACAATCCTACAACCCAGACCTCGCTTTTCTCTTCACCACCATACAACTCCGCGCCCAGCCCTTCCCAAAGATTTTCAGGAATGCAGCAATATGGTGGTCCTTAACCTGGAGTCCGGGGACCCCCAGGGGCCGCAATGTCCCCATAGGGGGGTCCACACGAAGGCTTGAAGGCTGCTCGGCCCACCTCCCCCCTGTAGTGGAGTGGCCAGGTGACAGGAGCCAAGGCAAAGGCTGGGTGGCTGGCTTGGCCTGCGCATTGCCATTCAATCCCCTCCAGCCACAAATGTGCAGGAAGAAGCAGAAGAAAAGTTTTCCCTCCCTCTCCAATACCTCTGAAGGAAGGTTTAATGGATGGCGTAATTGTATTTTTTATTATTATTAATTTTTTATTATTATTATCAGGTACCATGTTGTCCCTTCATATTTGCTGGGGTTTGGTCCCAGGATCCCCCGCGAATACTCAAGTCCCATTCTATGTAATGGCATAGCAAAATGGTGTCCCTTCTATAAGGTGGCAAAATCAAGGTTTGCTTTTTTGGATTATTATTTTTAAAGAATATTTTCAAGCCGTGTATACTTAAATCCGTGGATACGGAGGGACAAGCTGTAATTTTAAATCTTGAGTTAAGTCTTGGGGGTCCTCAGCAACAAATGGGGGTCGCTGCTAAAGAAAAGGTGAAGGACCAGTGGAGTAATATCAATAAACGCACAGGCTCGCCTCGCCCATTGCCCTCACCTTGAGGTTGGCCCTCAGCCCCCGAGACTTGGCCAGGCGCTGCAGCTCGCTGTACTTGAGCGCCTCCAACTCTTCCGCAGAGGAAGCCTCCATGGCCGGGAGTGAGAACCCCGCCGCCGCGCCTCTAACTGACGAAGAAAACAATCCCCCAAACCCAGAAAGATTCGGGTCTTCCTCTCTGGCGCCCAACCGCCACCCCTCTCTCGCGCTCTCCCTTCGAAACCTCCCTCTCCCAGCGCTGCATTGGCTGAACCGTCGCGAAGAGGGCGGTGCTTGAAGGACACCCGGGACCAATAGGATCCCCTGGCGGAGGCTAAAAAAAAGTGTTTATTTTTGAAAAGCGCGAGCTCGTTTTAGATTTCAGAGGAAAAACACCGTTTATCCCATCTGTAAGCCTGATAGGGTAAAATAAAAAAGGGCGGGCGGCTTTAGCCAATGAACGAGGAGAAATCGGCCGTCCTTGAAAACGTGACGACGTGATTCGTCAGGACGTCACTGGAGGCGGGGACAGAGGTTTGAATGTTTGGCGGAAAGCAAGATGGCGGTACGGCGGCAACTGCAGCTGCTTTTCCAGCCGGCCCAAGTGAGCGGCGCCATCACGGTGGAGCGGACGGGGCCCGGGGCAGCCCTTTGCCTCCGCACGCAGCAAGACGGGAAGCGGAAGAATGTCTCAGAGCGGGTTCCGGGCTTCCGGGGCCTTAGGCTGGAAGACTGCGTGCTCTACCAGTGCCGGAGCTGCCGGGTCGTGTTGGGAGACTCGCTCCATCTCTGCGCTCACGAGGAGAAGCCCCGTCTCCTCGTTTGTTTCAGTGAGTTAATCTGAGGGGAATCCACACGACACAAACGATCCACTTTGAAACTGGATTATTTGCGTGGCTCCTTTTGGGATTTGTAGTTTTATAAGGTCTTTAGCCTTCTCTGCCAAAGAGTGCTGGTGCCTCCCCAAACTACAGATCCCAAGATTCCATAGGAAGGAGCCATGCAAATAATCCAGTTTCAAACTGGGTTATTTCTCCAGTGTGGATGCCCCCTCTGAACACCTGGACTGGCCCCTAATCGGCCCCAAAACGTTCACCAGAGTAGGAATGTCAAAGTAGGTCCAGGTGTTCATGGGGATTTTGCTTCTCCTCTACAGTAGTGCCATTCAAAGTGGTGCTCTGTGAGCTGGTATTAGTCCATGAATCATTGGCTGCTGGTCCCTCATGAGTTTCCAGAAAAGAAAGAGACAGTTGTAGCCAATGAGCATAAATACTATATACCGTAGTGTTGGTCCCCTGGCACATTGGAAAAAATAAGTGCCGGTTCCCCAAATCAGATAGCTTGGGAAGCACTGCTCTACAGCCATTGGTGTACACATCCATTATCAAATCCCAGCACATTCCAAGCTATCTGATGTGGCAGGCGGGTAATTTTCTCTCTCTCTATGCAACCAGTACCATATTTGTGCCATATTGCCATTCTTGCATTGTTTGCTGGAAATTCTCTGTGGACTGGCAACTGATGATTCACAGACCACGATTTCAAATAATAATGATAATATTTATTTCTTACCCACTTCTCCCCATGGATTGAGGCGGGGAACAAAACAGATCAACATACACTCTCTCTGGCTTTTCTTCACAAACGAAGATTCAGGAAGGACTCATCCCACGTTTTCTGCAAGTGCGCTGATGACGAAAAAGGCCAATCCGAGATAAACAAGTCCGGTTGCAGAAAGCACAGCAGAAGGTCTCTTTGGGTGATGTTTCCGGGTTGTGATTCTTTCTGCGTTGTCGTTTCTCTTCAAGATTTGTTTGGCGTGAGTTCTCAAATAAGGCTGCAGCATTTTGGATAGTGCGTCTCCATGCCTCCCACAACACCTGTTAAAAACACATAACATCAATCAAAAAAGCAAATGTGACAAAAAAAACCCATGAAAACAATTAATACTTATTTAAAATCCATAATTTAAAAATAAACTGGATAGGCCTGTCAGAAGAGACTGCTCTTTAATGCTGTTTTGAATTTGGACAGCGTCTTCAGCTATTGATTCTCTTCTGGCAGGCCATTCCACAGTCTAGAGGCGGCTGAAGAAGAAGTCCTCGGGGTGAGAGCTGCCAACCTAGTCCTGGCTGACTGGAGTAAATGTACCCCAGAGGACCTGAGTGTCTGGACAGATTATATGGGAGGAGGTGATCTCATAGGTAACCCTGACCCAAACCATGTAGGGTTTTAAAGGTAATAACCAACACTTTGTACCTTGCCAGGAAACTAATTGGCAGCCAGTGGAGTGATTTTAATATTGATGTGATATGATCACTCCTGGATGTACCAGCAACCAGGCTGGTTGCCGTGTTTTGGACCAATTGAAGTTTCCGAACTTGGTACAGAGGTAGCCCAATGTACAGCACATTGCAAAAGTTACCAGCACATGCACTATCATCTTTAGGTTCTCCATTTCTAGGAGTAGAGTTGTAGGAGAAGCACTGATGTCTTTGGCTTATTCTCCCATCATATATCACTGGCCAATCCATTTATGTCTACGTAAGTCCTCTCCATTTAAAGTAGTGTACTGTTATGCTTACTCAAAACTTAAGTCCCACTAGGAGGCTAACTCCAGAGTAAGTGTGTTTTGCATTGCAACCTCAGAATATTTCAGAGTTGAGGTAATATTGGATGCTCTCCAATTTTTGTCTTTTCTCTATTACCAGTACCGTAGCCATTTCTTTTGAAGTTAAAACAGTTCTACTTTCAATCTTGTACTCCTTTGGAAAGTGTTTTGCAGCCAGGACCTTTGCCATTTAACTGCTTGAAATATGGCAGGAATCCAAGTGTAGTTCTTGGCACGAATTCACACCTGCCATTTCACAGATCCCCGCATATCTCTGCAGGCTCATCCACGCTACTTGCTACAATGAGAGAAGAACGCCATAGGGTTTGCAAGTGTGGGCAGCTTTGGCCTCTTACCTGCACAAATCTGAGCCAGGACACTCTCCAGTCTGAGGTTGTATTCGCTGTTGGGGGCATGGGGTTGGTGTTAGCTGTGAGCCTTCTTGCTCTTCGCCAGGAAGGACTAGGGCATGGTGCCGTCGAGCATAGCAGGGGATGGCTGCTGAGGGGGCAGCGGCAGCTCATTCTTCATGCTTCTTATGGCTCCTGTGGCTGGCTTGGTCAGAGAAGTGTCCCCTTGCCCCGGCCTCCAAGCGTGCAATCTTCAGGCTCCCTCTCCTCTGGGGAACACACCCCACCTGCCTGCTTCTGCCTTGCAAACAAATGAGCAGAAGCACCGCATCCACTGCCTTGAAAGCAGAAGCGGGCAGCTCCGAAGAATCCACGCTTGGCAGCTGGGACTTGCCACTGCCTCCGCTGCTGCCCTAAACATTTTATTAAAAAGGGACTTGGTCATTTTCTGGTATCCACGTGGAACCCTGGAACCAAACCCCCACAGATAAAGCAGGCTCACTGTATTTATGTGTACTGTATATATAATGAAATTTGTTAGCGGAATTTTACAGTTTAGTTTTTAAAAAGTGTTTTCTTTTCAGAAGTCACAAATGATGTTGTTGTGGAAGATGACTTGATGGTCTGTGTTGAAGGAGAGCTTGCTGGGTGGTGGGTATTTCTTAACTAGAACTGCTTTTTGCACTTTTCCTCAAAATACAATGAATATATTTTCTATTACTTGTCAAATGTACATCCTTTCAGATAAATAGTTGTATACCAATAAAGACATCCCATCTGCCCCCTGCATTAACCTGCTGCTTCCTTGAAGTGACTGCAGAAGCCCTGCTTGCAAACCAGTCATTGAGAACCATAGCTTATTATACAGGGCTCTGTTGGTGCAGTCCTGTCCTACACAATGTAAACATAATGTATATTTGTCCTGTCTTTAGTTGCTTTTAAGAGGGATTTTAAAATGTTAATATTTCAAGTTGCTTTTAATTGCTAATGCTGGGTGTGAAGTTCTAAAACTGTTCTTTTGCTGGCCTAGATTTGGTAGCTTTTAAGGCTGCTTTCTTAAGTTTAACATATTTAAGTTCTATATAGATAGGATTGCTTTTATAGTTCATGATACTATATTAGCATTTATATTCAATATTGATTATATTGTAACTTGTTTGTGGAGTATATTTTCCTGGTAAAGCAGGATATAAATACTTTATTAAATTAACAAAAATCTGATAGGGTGCTGTGGGAAAAAGATCTGCTCACGTTATGTTACTTTCAATACATTTTGGATGAAAGCAGCAATTCTTAAAATTTAATGTAAGCATGCATATTCTGTGGTAAGGAAAGTATATTTCCTATGGCAATTATTGAATCTAGCAACCTTAGATCCTTTTTGCTGGACTGTTATTCTTAAATTAGTATTATTAAGCATGGTGAAAATAATTGATTTTGGTACATTGTCTTTAAGATTATAGGCTGGAAAATTCATAATAGGTTTAAAAAATCAATTCCATGGCAAGTAAACTGAGAAGCTATATGCTAATTCTCAAAAACAAAGACAAAAGAAAACATAGTCTTATATAAAGTTATCATACAAATCTTTTTTTAAAAAATTAACTTAGAATATCTTCTGAATGTGGGTTTTCTGACTGCAGTTTCTTTAGAAATTTATAGGGTAGGCTAAAGAGCTGTTTCCATGGTGTTTTGAAGCCTATGAAATATGGTGTAAAGTTCCATACATTATGGAAGACAACTTGTAACTTTGAATTGACTCCAGACTCTGCCTTTTTCTTCTAGCACTTATAACTTGTTGCACTGTCGGTTCTGTGAATCATGTGTAGGCTTCAGACTGTATTGTTCAAAATCTTTTGCTTACCTAAGAGGCTTCTTCTGCCTTTTTAAGGACAACATCATATGGTTAGTATCTTTCACATACATACTGATTGCTTTAGATATTGGAAGGTTACTTTTAAGAAGAATTGATCTCAGGACATACTGACGCCATCCATACTTGAACAGTGGTGGGATGACATTACATTCCCCCCTCCACCCCGCATTCTTCCTTCAAGAAGTTCTGAGTAGCATATATGTAGGTAATGTAATGTCGGTCAGACTGGAACGGTGATAAGGCCAAATCCATTCATTTCAGGTCTCCCTAGTCAGATCCCAATATTCTAGCCATTCCACGGGACAGTGATCATATAGCATCTTAACTTCATTTGACTACTTGTACAGTGGCCCTTGGTTTCCACTAGGGTTTGGTTCCAGGACTCTTCCCCCCACCCATGGATACTAAAATCTGTGGGTGCTCAAGTCCCATTATATACAATAGCACAGGAAAATTGTGTCCCTTATATAAAATGGCAAAATCAAAGGTTTGCTTCTTGGAATTTATTTATTTATTTATTTTAATATTTTCATACTATGGATGGTGGAATCTATGGATACCAAATCCATGGATACAGATGGCCACCTGAATGCATGAAAAACATTAGGATCAAAAGCAGAACTATAATTTCATGTGACTTATATTTACGTGGAAAGATTATTAATAGTCACAGTTTAGTCTGAATAAGAGGTTAGAACTTTCCCTTGCTGCAGTAAACAGAAAAGAATGAAGACGTTAAATATTCACAAATATTGTAATCGCTGAAGGGAACTTACGCCTATGCAACAAGAATTATCCCTTCACTGCTCCATTTGTAGCCTTCTGTAGGTTCCCAGTTTCTGGTGGGGATTCTCCCAAGCCTCCAGAGCAAAGTCCCCCTGCAATAATTTTTTGACAGAAGTGCTTCATTGGCAGGAGGGATTAATTAGATAATCCTAATATAAATTAATTTATAATTTTATAAAACAAGTGTTGTTTTATTATGAAGAATGTATTTGCTTCTTTCAGTTACTTGTTAAAAACGAAAGCCACAGTGGAAGGTTCGAAGATGATCAGTCCTCAAATCAGCCTAAAGGAACATGTACAAAGGGTAAACTCTTCTGCTTTTTGTGTTTGTTTTTCGAAGAAATGTGCATATTAGAATCATATTTTGCTTTGGCACAGAGAAATGGAACAGATAACAATAAAACTAAAACAGTTCAAAAATATGCATAGTACAAAATATGGTAAGTGCCCTGCAATCCATGTAATCCTGCCACAATTAGCACTTTGAAACTTGCTTTCACTTTGGCTGCTCTGCAATGAGCAAGACTTTATTATGCAAGAACTATCTGGACCTGACGTACTATGTGCCATTCTTCCAGAATCATTGAGGGTGACTCGCTTTGTTGCCCTGCCTCTGCAAGTTGACTACAGCGGCAGCAGTGGTGTTCTGCCACCACCACCAGTCGACTGCTTGGGTGCCATTGCAGCAGTGGCATCCTGCTGCAGTCACTATTTGACTGCCTGGGTCACGTCACGACAGGGTTTTGATGCAGTGGCAGCAGTGACAACCCGCCACCAGTTGACTGTCTGGGTCCCGTCACAGCCCGTGACTGGTGAGAGCAGGGAGCTGCCCATGTGAGGCTATGGGTGTAAATGCAGATTGAGTGAATTGTGAGGCAGAGGGAATTTGCATGTGGGTGGTGATCAGTTGGGTGTGTTTCCAGAGTAGCCAATCAGCACACTGGGAGAGGAAACATACCCAGGCCTATTGTACATACCCAAGCCTTTTATATATACAATAGCACCCCAGTATCCACTGATTCAATTATCCACGCATGGTGATGGTGGGGGTGGACAGAGGAGGGAGGGGAGTTGGAGAGCTCCCCTCCCTTCTCCTCGGTGCTTCTGACGGTGCAGCGGAGCTGGTGGGGGGGGGGCTTGACGGGGGAGGGAAGAGGATAGCTCCCCTCCTTTCTCCTTTGGGGGGTGGTCTGGTGGCACAGCAGAGCTGGCGGGGAATTGGACAGGGAAGGAGGGACAGCTCACTTCCCTTCTCCACGCAGCTTCTGGTGGCGGTGGCAAGGGAAGTACAGTGTTCACTGTTATCTGCAGATTTCAGTATCCATGGGGGGGAGGAATCCCCCATAGATACGGTGGTGCTGATGGTCTGAACAGGCTCCTGACAAGTGTCAGTGAAGTTGATAGGTTGTAGGAAACATGGTTGTCTTTCTTTGTTTTCTAAGCAGAAGACAAGCTATGTGTTCTCTGATGTGTAAAACAGAGCAGATGAAAACTGTTTTTCAATTCCCCAATCTAACACCCTCTAGATGTGCTGACCTATGAGTTTCATCATCCCCAATCTGGATGGAATTTAGAGTAGGGATGGGAATAGTGCAGTCTACCAGATGCAGTCCTCCTAGCATTCCTCATTATTGGCTATGTTGGCTAGGGCTGCTGAGAGCTGAAGTTCAACGCTATCTGGGGAGCTATATGATTCCACCCTTGAATTAGAGGATGCATGTACCTAAACTGTGGAAATTTTCCAAACAATAAAGATGTTTGTCCATTGCAGTATAAAAAGAGAAAGGAACCTTGTGGCACCTTTGGTTAATCTTGAAAGTGCCACAGCACTCCTTTCTCTTTTCTTTGAAGAAGTGGGTTGTAGCTGACATATGCTTGTGCCGAAATGAACTGGTTAGCCATAAAAATGCCAGAAGACTCATAGAATTGTAGAGTTGGAAGAGACCATGAGGGCCATCCAGTCCAACCCCCTGCCATGCAGGAAATCACAATCAAAGCAGCCCTGGTAGATGGCCATCCAACCTCTGTTTAAAGACCTCCAAGGAAGGAGACCCCACCACACTCCAAGGGAGTGTGTTCCACCGCCAAACAGCTCTCACAATCAAAAAGTTCCTCCTAATGTTGAGGTGGAATCTCTGTTCCTGGAGCTTGCATCCATTGCTCCATGTTCCAGTCTCTGGAGCAGCAGAAAGCAAGCCTGCTCCATCCTCAACGTGATACCCCTTCAAATACTTAAACAGGGCTATCATATCGCCCCTTAACCGTCTTTTTTCCAGGCTAAACATACCCAGCTCCCTAAGTCTCTCCTCATAAGGCATGGTTTCCAGACCTTTCACCATTTTAGTTGCCCTTCTCTGGACATGCTCCAATTTCTCAATATCCTTTTTGAATTGTTGTGCCCAGAACTGGACACAGTATTCTAGGTGAGGCCTGACCAAGGCAGAATAGAGTGGTACTATTACTGTACTTCTCTTGATCTATACTTCTGTTGATACAGCCCAAAATCGCATTGGCCTTTTTAGCTGCCGCATCACACTGTTGGCTCATGTTCAACTTGTGGTCTACTAGGACTTCTAGATCCCTTTCGCACGTAGTCTCATTCAGCCAGGTCTCCCCCATTCTGTATCTATGCATTTCATTTTTCCGCCCTAAGTGCAGTACCTTACATTTCTCCATATTGAATTTCATTTTGTTAGCTTTGGCCCAGCTCTCCAGTCTATCCAGGTCATTTTGAATTTTGATCCTGTCCTCTAGGGTATTAGCTACTCTTCCTAATTTGGTGTCATCTGCAAATTTTATAAGTATGCTCCTAATTCCCTCATCCAAGTCATTGATAAAGATGTTGAATAGCACTGGGCCCAGGACAGAACCCTGTGGCACCCCACTGGTCACATCTTTCTAAGATGAAGAGGAGCCATTGCTGAGCACCCTTTGGGTTCGGCCGGTCAACCAATTACAAATCCATTGAACAGTTAACTTGTCTAGCCCACATTTTACAAGCTTGTTTGCAAGGATGTCATGGGGAACCTTGTCAAAGGCCTTACTGAAATCAAGGTTTGCGATATCCACAGCGTTCCCTTAATCTACCAAGCTGGTAATTTTATCAAAAAAAAGAGATCAGATTAGTCTGGCATTAGTCAACTAGAGAACTAGCCTGTGGTCAGAGCTCTACTAGCAGGGATGTGTTTCCACAGTGGGGCTTTCCCAGCCATCCACTGTACTGCAGCCCCTTGTGCATTCTGAAAAGTAGTATATGAGAGCCAGGAATCTGAATTGGGTCTAGGGAGCTGGAGGAGAGAATCAACAAAGACACTGTATGGGCATATATGTGCCTATATATATACAGTTGTCCCTTCATATTCACTGGGGTTTGGTTCCAGGACCCCCCGTGGATACCAAAATCCATGAATACTCAAGTTCCATTATATGCAATGGCATAGCAAAATGGTGTCCCTTGTATAAGATGACAAAATCAAGGTTTGCTTTTTGGATTATTTTTTTAAGAATATTTTCAAAAAATAATCCAAAAAGTAAACCTTGATTTTGCCATCTTATATAAGGGACACCATTTTGGTATGCCATTGCATATAATGGAACTTGAGTATTCATGGATTTTGGTATCCACAGGGGGTCCTAGAACCAAACGCCAGCGAATATGAAGGAACAACTGGATGACAAAGGTTTTGAAGTACTTTTTAGGTAACAGTACCTGTTTTTGTCCTAAACTTGCATAAATTAAAAGTGGGGAAGTGAATGAAACCTTATTGGCACACTAAATTGTTCATGTAAAACAAAAAGCTGTGTACAAGGAGATATCAGTACAGCAAATCAGTTCTATGGGTTTTATTTATTAGATTTATATCCCACCTTTATGCCAAGATGGGATTCAAGATGGATGAGAGAAATGTTTTCTGTTATCCTTTGCTTAATTGAAAGTTTGTCAGCATTCTGGTTTCATGCTGGTCAGGTTCTAGCTGATGTCATGAAAAAGTGAACACTCTTTCAGTATGGCCATGTTACTTCCCCAAGCTGCATTGGTGGTATTCTGAGAAATGTTACCAAGAACAGTTTACTCTGAATTATCTTTGCCCTGTTCTATTCCTATGCAGCTAACACTGATTTAAACACTTGGTGAAAGAGGACTAGGAACATGTGTTCTTTTTTAAGAAAAGAAGTAATAACATAACTTCTGCATTGTTGTTCATATGAATATTGGTTGAGTACAATTTTTTTTTTAAAGTTCCACACCGCATATTAGATATTTTACCAATTCCTAATAGGACAATTGTCTTATTAGGAATTGTTTAAATTATATAATTGCTTAATATTTTGTGTTACTCATATTACTTAAACTTTATTGTTTAAATTCAAGGACATGGTTGTGTTAGTCTGGAATATCAGTAAGCAAGGGGATCTTGTAGCAACTTTGAGAGTGAAAGAGAGAAAATTGTAGCATAAGCTTTCATAGACTTCATTTTCTTCCTCAGATGCTTGTTCATTGTTTGTTTAAACTTTTTTTCGTAGTTGAAAGAAAGCCTCGTAATAGTGCACAACCGTATAGAATTGCTGCTTGAGAAACTAGGATTAAACCAGCAGGTGCCTGTGACAGAGAATAATGGCTCTCATGGAAGACGACATGGCCAGACACCTGGATGTAAAAGGAAGAAGTCAAACAATTAATCTGTTGAATTCCTGCCATCTGATCATGGCTGTGACAAACATTGAGAGTTTGAAACAGACTTCTCACAACTTTGGCTTTGGTTGTATTTCAGATTGGCAGTAGATGTGTGCCTTGGACCTGCAAGTGAATTTCGCAGAATTGTTTCCTTCACAGAATGATCAAGTGCATTCATTGTTTGTATATGAACAGCTATATATGTATAAATGGCTTTAACACACTTTCACAGAAACATGGTTATCTTAGTGACCTAGGACTGTATTGTGAATATATTTGGATGCACTATTGCAATAGTTTGCCACATTTGGCCCACATGCCACACACCTCCCATTGACCCTCTCAGCTGCCACCTATGCTAAGCCAGATCATTTAAAAAAGAGAGGGGGAAAGCAGATGCAACTCGGGGGGTTGGGAGGAAAGAGGATGGGCCTTTGTGAACCTGCTGAAGTTGCCCGTCCCTGTTGCTTTGTCAGAAAGAAATGTAAAACTTGCAGAGGTACTTTCTTGACCCTGAGATCACCTGGTCTCCATTTTTTAAAAACGGAAGGAGTTTGGGATTCTATTTCAGTAAAACAGGTGTTAATTTAAAAATCTATTATGTTAAAAATTGAGCATGGGTGGAAACATTAGCTTCATGTTGCTGTTATTGTTTGTGTGCCTCCAAGTCATTTCCAACCTATGGTGACCCTAAGGTGAACCAATCACAGGGTTTTCTTGGCAAATTTGTTCAGAGGGGGTTTTACCTTTGCCCTCCTCTGAGGCTGAGGAAATGTGACTTGCCCAGGGTCACTCAGTGGGTTCCCATAGCTGAGCAAAGGTTCGAACCCTAGTCTCTGGAGGCATAGTCCAACTCTCAAACCATTACCTATGCTGGCCCTGGGGTTGCAGAAGGGTTGTATATACTGCCTAAAATAGTGACAGATGGACAGTTGCTTTCAGCAAAGGAAGTTTTGCCCTTGCGGGGCAGTTGTACACATTTACATCATTTCTGCATAAAAATGCTTGCTTAATACTATAAGTACGTTAAAGGAAGTGTGTGATTACTGCAGTTGGACTCAGCTGCTCCACTTCACAGAGGGAGCTGTCCATCTGCACCCAAACTTCATTGCTCCACAAAGAGGAAGTTGTCCATCTGCACCCAAACTACTTCCTCCATGTAGATAGATGCTCCAAGCTAAACAAAACAAAAAAAACCTCTGGTGCCTGTTTCATGTGCACTGTGCTTTTAAATAAGCCCTTCTTATCATCATGGGATTTAGTCCTGAACAGCTTTTGTACAGGATGAGGTGTCCTTCAGAAATGAATTAATTTCACAAGTATTTACAATCAGTATTAGACTGCAACTCAACAGTAAGCAACTGTGGACGGTATGGTGGCCAACTTTTAACCCTCCCCCTCAGGGCTGCACCTTCCCGCAAATTGGCTTCCAGGTGGCTGAAAACAACCAGAAATGATCTGGTTTCTGTCTGGGGACAATTTTTGCACTTTGGGGAAAGGGATTGTACTTTTTTTACCTCTCCCGAAGGCTTACTTTGCTGTTGGGAGGACTTTGGTGGGTTTGAGGTGGTGGTGAAGTGACATCTGAAAAAATGCCCCTGGGGCATTCCTCCCCTTACTGTAAATTACACCACTGCATAGGCACTGACATGGCAAACCTATCTCTACTTTGTGTGATAAGATTGTAAAGCTGGCACTGGCATGTCAGTGTCCATGGATGCTACTTTGCTCTGAAACATCGCCACAGCCTCTAGCAAACCCCCTGCTCTCCCCAATATTTTTACTTGGAAAAGATACAGTGAAAGATAAAATACCACCTTCTTCCTTTCCTGCCCCTTTCTCTAGCATACCATTAAGCCAGAGCATTCTTAGAAAAGAAAGATGGGGCAGATGCCACTGTATGTCTTTTCCAGCATGCCTAGCTAGCTAAAGCTTTTTTCTGTAAGGGTCTTGCTGCTGCCTAGCAAGAGAGGAAGATAAGGTGGTTGATAGTGTGTTTTGTCTGGGAGGTTTTAGTGGGGGCAGGGAGGGAAGATTGCCATTGTGATGGTAGACCATTGTCACCATGGTGGTTCTTGCAGGCAAGAACTTGATCATGAAACTGCTTTAAACTAAGCCAGGCCATTTTGCCATTTTAGTTACTCAGTTAGTGGCTTTAGTTACTCAGTGTTAGCCAGAAATGCCTGACTTGGAACCTCTGTATAAAACAATTTCTCACTTTTATCATATCTTCAGTTTAAAGCCTTAATTCTAGGATGACAACACTAAAGATCTGCTTGGATAACCTGTCAATTAATTTCTGAAGGTAGACAGCATTATCAAAGTTCCAAACTAGTCCTTCATAGCCACCCTTTTTGTGTGTTGAAATTTTGAGCTAGAGATCAATTCGACTCCAACATATAGAAGCTTGCTTGGGAAACTGCTGTAGAAATGGATAAAGGAAAGGTGCTACACAAATGGAACTGTCGACCCATGGGTTTCTAGTGTCAATTTTGGGTATTTAATTTAAGATGCAACAGCTCGACAAAAAACAGTTATGTTCGACTGATCTGAACAGCAATTCATTCATCCCCAGAGAATAGGGACTATTAATGACTTTGAAAGCAATCTATATAATTTTGATTGGGGGAAGTAATATAAAATGTGAAATGATCAGATAAACAGAGCAAATAGCTTATGGACCTTAGCAATTTGTCAACTTGGAAAAACAGCTCCAGGCATAGGAGGGCTATTCCTATTCTTCAGATGCACAGATCTCTGTTGCTAACTTCATACCAACCTATCCTGGGGGGTGGGGAGGGGGAGTTTATTCATATCCACAATACAAGGCATATTGTAAACTGTTGCCCATTCCCACATCAGCAGATGGGTGCATGCAGCTGCATGTGTGACTCATGCTCACCTGCTGAACATATGGCTGGTCTTGGAGTAGGGAGGTAAGAGATTTACAGTGGTGCTGGGGCTTCAGTATTGTGAGAAAGTGCTTGGTCAGTCACCAAAAATTCGATAAGTACATAAACCCATTAAACCAATTGTATGGTAAGTCAATACAGTTGTCCCTTCATATTCACTGGCGTTTGGTTCCAGGACCTCCTATGGATACCAAAATCCGTGAATACTCAAGTCCCATTATATGCAATGGTATTGCAAAATGGTGTCCCTTATATAAGATGGCAAAATCAAGGTTTGCTTTTTGGATTTTTTTAAGAATATTTGCAAGCTGTGAATACTTAAATCCATGAATACCAAATCCGTCAATACAGAGGGACAACTGTACTTATAATTCAGTTGGTCTGTTCTAGTTGATCCTCCCAATAGTATTCAGCCCTAGATGTTGTTGCATTGTAACTTCACACAATCTCAGCATAGCCAGTTGTAAGAAATGCTGGGAGCTACAGCCCAATATCTGTAGGGCCATATAAATCCCGCTTCTGCATTAAGGTAAGTAATGTTAAGGTTCTCAAGTCCCATTATATACAATGGCATAGTAAAATTGTGTCCTTTATATAAAATGGCCAAATCAAGGTTTGCTTTTTTAGGGGGGGTGCAGGGGGTTATTTTCAAGCCACATGGTTGAATCTGTGGATACAGAATCCGTGGATATGGAAGGCCGACTGTAAATGCTTAAACACGCATGGAAGAAGTCAGTTTGTTCAAATATCATGGCAATCAGACTTGGGGATGGAGATGTCAGATGCAAATTGGTCCCACATTTGGTCCTCTCCCCCTTATAAATCTCGTTCAGCCAGCATAAAAGAAAGGGATCTAAAGACCATTCATAAAGGGTATCTAGCGCCCATAAACCTATCCAGAATGCTGAAAAGTACCCCACTAGATTGTTGGAGGGGATGTAAAAATGCAGGCTCATATTACCTCGTGGCTTGAATGCCCTAAGATTTTAAAAAAATGGAATGTGGTCTTGGATCAAATCTCATATTACACATTGGACTGTTCACCTCTGTCCCATTCTTATTGCTTTCTCTTTATGCTAAAAATAACAGCTGATTAAAACACAGCTGATTGCATTTTTCCTTACGGCTGCCCAGTTAGAAGTGGCCAAGACGAGACCTTAAGATGGACAATTGGAAAAGAGTGTGGGACACTTGGGTATTAGAAATATACTACACAATAAAGGCTTGCAAGGGATGCAAAAAAGATAATAAATGCAAATGTTTACTGATTCCATCAATCATCATTCACAATAATGGAAGGTTTTGATCAGCCAGATGGTCTTCTGGAAGGACATTTTTTGTCTGGACTCCTCCACATGACAAATACACAATTCAGAACAATGAGACAGTCCTGTAAAAGAATGAGCAATTTGGTGGACATCAACACATATTCCCATACCTATGTTCACTGGTTTTGTGTTGCTTGTTTCATATTTTTAATCATGTAACACAAGCTTTCTCTCTCTCTCTCTCTCTCTCTCTCTCTCTCTCTCTATATATATATATATATATATATATGCATATATACGCACATGCATACACAAATATACATACAGTGGGACCTTCATATCCCCAGGGTTTCAATTCTGGGACCCCCTGCAAATGGTAAAACATGCAGATTGTCGCACCCCATATTATTAAATGGTGGTAACGTGCACACGGACATGTGAGAGCATCCACCTGCATATTGCTGCCATTTTAAGTAGGGGATGCAACAGTCTGCTGGTGGTTGAAACTGAATTGGGGGGGGGGCACTATGTGCCTGCGTGTGTATGTGTAAAACAGTACTTGCTTCTTTCTCAGATTCACATTTTTTAAGATCTTAGTAAAATTAATCACCGGTCCTTTACCCACAGCATTTAATATTTTACAGCAGTTGGTAAATTTTTCTTACAGTTAGCATGTGGCTCTCTCATAATGGCATATTTTTGTAGTTTTCGTTGGCATTGTTCTTAATTTGACTATGTTTGTAATTATGTTAATCAACTAGCCAAAAGCCTTATTGAAATCATGATACACTGCATCCACAGCAGGGACCCAGCACGGTGTAGTGGCCTGAATCTTGGACTAGGACTCCAGGAGACAAATGTTTGAACACCTTTAGCCATGGAAACCCACCAGGTGACTTTGGGCAAGTCACACACTCTCAGCCTAAGAGGAAGGCAAGGGCAAATAAATCTTGCCAACAGAACCTCATGACAGGGTTGCTACAAATTGGAGGGGGGGGACAGAAGGAAACAATAGAAAAAGATGTAGAGAAGGAACAAACAACATCCACAACACACCCCTGATCTATCAAGCTTGTAACTTTGTCAAAGAGATAGGATTACTCTGGCATGGCATGTTTTTGAGAAACCCATGTTAGCTCTGGAAAGGCAGGTGGAAGGGGTGCTAAGGAGGGAAAGGAGCAGAAAGTTATGTCACTAAGAAAAGGCAAGGATTTCATTAAAAGACATTCTTGAAGCCCCAAACATCCAAATTTGCCTCAGCTGGGCATCAGGAAAACAGGCAAGCATACAAGTTGGTACTACCAAACTAGCTTAGCTAGTTCCAGTCAGTTTTCCATTTGGCTGATGGTCATAGCAGCAAACCTTTCTCCATCATCTTTTACCACAAAGGTTGCTCTCACCTCACTTTCCCCCCTCACTTTGCCATCTTATTTCAGCCACTCAATTGGGGCCTCCCGAGTGGAATGACCACTCTCCAAGCTACAAGTATCTCCTATTGGTTTAAGCACCTATCAGTCAGCTTTCTACTTTTGACTTTTTTGAATGTCCACCCAAACCTTGAACATGTACCTGTACCAAAAAATGGGAATTGGTTGCTCTTGATCAGCCTTCCTTTGTAGAAGCTACTCTCCTGGGGTAACAGAAGTGTAGATTATGGGATTTGTGTAACATGCAGTCTGGAATGCCTCCTACAGGAAATGGAAGACTGCTTGTGGTGTCAGGAATGGTCAAATTTGAAATAGTTGCTTATTTATTTTATCACCCCCCTCCAACTCTTCCTCTGTTGAGATAGCCATCTTATCCACACAACAAACATGGTGAAGCTAGGCATGGTCCAGGCCATTCTTTCAGTGCCATGTCTGGATGGAGTCTTAGAATCGTCTTCTTGCTTTCGCTGAAGGGGGTTGCTCATGGAGAAACGTTTTACCAAAGCTTCAATTTTAAAATATATTTAGTGGGGAGGAAGTTTATTTCACTAGTGTTTGGGTGCTCTACCAAGTGCTGTGGAGAATAAACATGAAAGTTTTCACTCCTGTCCACAACAGAATCAGAATGCTGGAACTTTGGACTGATCCAGCCAGGCCTTTTGTAGCTTCACTTGCAATGCTGCAGCACTGTAAACTGAGTATACCAAGACCAGTAAGTGCCAAGTGAAAAGGTGTAGCTGGGTCACAAGGCACTTTACTGAAAACATTTTGTAACTGGTTCCACAAAAGGCAGAAGCTTGGGGCATGTGTGTTTGGGAACCAGGCTGAAACCTCCCCAGAGAAATCCGTATTTCCAATTTCTTTCACCTCTTAACCTCCCAAATCTACCCTCTCCTTTACCCCAAGTCAAAACATGTTTTTCCAATCTACATTAACCTAAAAGAAGGACAAGGAAATATTTCAGATTGAAGGATTTTATTCATGGACTAATGAATACAAGAGGTCTGACAAGGCACAACTGTGGATTACAGCTACAAAGCCAAAGGATGAAGCTTATCTGAAAATAAGCACATCTAACATCATGGTGTTAACTATCACTTTCCTTCTTCTTTCTAAAATTCCTATGTTACATTGTGATCAAAACATTTAAGAGAGCTCGTTCAATTATTTTCCCTAGGTGTTTACAAGTTAATCATTGGACTGAACAGATACTTCCTTGTGCAATTTAAAGTGTAATGTAGTGCAAATCAACTTTGAAAGATCACTAAATTGTGCAAGATTGAAGTAAATGGTATAAAATGGACTCGATACTTACAGAAGCTTGACATATGAAAGTAGCGATGAATCAGAGTATTTGAACACTCATCTTAGTAGAAATATTTTTAGCAACACCGCAAAATTAAGTTGCACAACCAAAAGCTGTTAACGAGGTGCTTTGATGGTGGGTGAATTATTATGAACAGCAAAAGTAACCCAGCCTGGAGAGTTTATCACACCCATTCTTTTTGATCACTCAGTTTTGTACAAATCAAAAACTGTCAAACTTTATTTCATCCAATGTATTGAAAGTCTGCGTGTGTGAGTGCTTGAAGTAAAATAGAATAAATAAATTTCCTTAGGTCACAGGTCATATGTGCTAGACATTTTCCTAAAAACAATAGTGTTCTCACATAATTTGACAGCATATTATACTCCTCCAGTCTGAGCTTTCACACGTATGTTGGAGACTAAAAATCCAAGTGATCTAGTGGGGTATAATTAATAGGAAAAGATTCTCCCTACAGTTGTGCAACAAAAATAATGTGTTGCAAACATTCTCTGAAAAATAGTTAATCGAAAGCACAAGCAAGAAACTGAGGACTTCACATTAGAAACAACAGCTATTTCAAAATGGATAGCAGGAAAGCATTTAACTTCTACTAGTAAAGAAATTGCACATACAAATACACAACATTAACAAGTTACACCCTTGGCAGATGTCCCATCTTCCTGCGGACAAATTCATATACACCTGACACATTTGGAAGGCTATAACCCTCCAAGCCTTAGTCCTGAAAACAAAACGACTGGCCTTGCATAATTGCTTTAAGAACTTTCGTAGAAATTGACAGGTATCTAGTTAAACAAAACTAAGAAGAGAGGAGAAGGAAGTTTCTGTTATGCTGGCAAGACAAAGGGAAAGGAGTATATAAGTACTACCAATCAGATCTTTGTTATACATTTTTTGAAATAGCTCTCAGCCAGCTCTACAGTGGAATTTACCTTCCTCTCTAATTCAGAGTTCATAAGATGGTGGAAGAGTACAGTACATGGGAAGAAATCATTCATAATTAAAAAACAATGCAAAGAGAACGTGAAGAAAAGGCTGTTTCAATGCTCCATTCCAAGCTGCATTGCAGCCATGTTCCTTTGTTCTGATGCAGAAGGAATGTTCACGCTGATGGAACAAACTGGGGAGGGGTTTGGAGATGTACCTCACATGCACCAGTAGCAATGCTCAAGAGAAAGGAGAGTAAAACAAACTATATTCCTTAAATATTAGAACAACACAAGAAAATGATCTGGGTTCATCAGTGAAGAAATCGAATGCTCATTTTTTGTTCTACATCCACCTTCTCCAAAACCTGTGAAAAAACAGAGCTGTTACACTCTCTTACAGATTCCAATTCTATCAACATTTTAAGTTGTGGCTTGAGGTGGTGATATTTTTTCATGTGTTCAAAGTTCTGTGCTCCAGAATTACTATTTTTGGTGTATTTGATATATTCATTAAAACAGTCATATAGGAGATGAAAACTGCACTTGGCAACACCAGCATTTTTAGTTCAATATATAACCAACTTTTCTTTCGTTATGGAATTCTAAGAAGTATGCAAGGCTCTTGGCTCTTCTCATCTAGGAACTGAGAAGACTCAGACCACATTGCTATACCATGTGCCCTCAAGACACCTGGGGTAATTTGTAGGGCCATTCAAAAACAGTAATTTAGAAAAATGAATATCTCCATCTAGAATATTTTAAATTAAAATGAGAAATTTCCTGCAATTGTTACAAAACTGGGTGGCGCTCCACTTGCCAATTATGTTAAGATATGGCAAAGTGGTAAAATAGCAGACACAAAAAAATACTCATAATGCCACCTATTCATCTGTGTCCAGATTTGACTGGGAAAGTCTGACAGTGGAGTATTATATACTATGTTTGCTAACCTTAACAAACTCTGCAAAAGATATTGCACTGTCCCCATCTTGATCAGCCTCCTGAATTGTTCTGTCAGCAATGCTTCCCAGCTGTTCATCAGAGATGTTTACACCAACCATCATCCTCAATACCTGCAATTCAAGGAAAATAAAAATCGAAGTCTGTTTGTTTATTTAAAAGAAAGCAATTAGAGTCATCTATCAAGCTCAGTACTCCATAAGACAACCCCCAGAGTGTATCCCCATCCAGTGTTTCCCCAGTAATGGTCTTGTTCAGAGCTTCAGCCAGTCTGGAAGATTAATCTTGCAGTGCTGTCTGGGATGCACAATGGATACTTACTCCTTTTTCATCCTTCCTATGCCATTCTGTAGTCTTATTCTTCCACCACCTTCCAATATAAAGCTGAAAGGACTTTCCATTTACTGCATTACTCATTCCCAAATCTCTTATATGACATAATTAAGGAGTTAAACGGAAAATAAGTTATCAGAAGAATTTACAGTATGTGGACTGACTGAAAGAAGTTGGAGCATAAGCTTTTGTAGTCTAGTCCAGTCTTCCTGAGAAAGTAGCCTAGTCTATGAAAGCTTATGCTCTAACTTCTTTTTCCCAGTTAGTCTCAAAGGTGATACAAGATCCCTTTGCATACTGATTTTCCAGAATAACACAGCTAAGTTTTTGAATATGTGGACTGTGGAAGCTTAGCCTACCTGAAGTAGCTCATCTCGAGAAATCTTGTCATCTTTATCCAGATCATAAAGTCGAAATGCAACTAAGGGGGAAAAGTAAGGATTAGTCATCTTTTCCAATTGCTGGGAAGCCCTCAAGAGGACAGGAAGATTTTTTTTTCTTTGAGTTTTGGTGATTTGGATCCAGAGAAGGTGGGGGACAGAATATAGAAAGGAAGAGGTGGATTCTCTTTCAACTTCATCAGTTATTTAAGGTGTCCTCACACTCAACTTCTTATACTTAGTTTCTTGGGCAAGTTACTTAACATTAAGCATCCACATGACCATGAAAGTCATGTTGTGGTGGTGCTTAGGACAGCTTCTCAAATTTTCAGATGTATCCACAAGTCTGAGGAGGACAGGGACTCCTGCAATAGGACATGGAAACTGGGCATTTATGAACAAATGTTTTGGGAAGCAGCTCCAAGCCTAAGGGTGCAGTAGATATTTGATTCATTTAAGGGAGCAATAGGTGCCTGATAGTTGAGCTGGGAAAGCTAAACTTACAGGCAGTTATAAACTTCAATAACAACAAAGAGATACGGAAGGAAAGCCATGAAAAAACTTGGCAGAAAATGCAAAACCAGTGTGGAAATGTAAAGAAAAGAGTGTTATGAGATTAGAACACTGAGAGGAGTAAATACATTCAAGCAATACTGTTCTGAAGAGAGGTAAGGGGACCAAGGTGAGACAGAAAACCTGAGAAGAGAAAATTGGGGATGCATGTCTAGAAGTTCAACTCAGATCAGCAATTAAAACATTTACACACCAACCTGTTACTTTGCAAACCATTTCATATCCGATTATACCCAATAAACATTATACAGTGACAAGGATATGCTTTTAATTTATTTCCTATTCATTGCTGATTATTATATTTTAATTCTTTTTGTTTTAGTTGGCAAAGTGTAAAAGGGAAGCCTCCCCATTTCCTGGTCAAATCCCCTGTCTCTTGTCATATCTTTTTAGCTCATATATTAATAGAAAGGAACTTCTGTACAGGTTTAGTGTTTATCAAGCACTTATTTACATGTAAGAAATAAAGATACGGATGCTGGTGGACATGTTGGAAGCATCAGGAAGCAGGTAAATACAACCTGAACAAATACATAACCCAAATTAATTAATTTGATATTAAATTAGGAAGATGGAACGCTCATTTAAGGTTCAAATGCTATGGAATATGGTGCAGGAATTTTACTCTTTAGTGCCATGAAGTTCCAAATTATCAAGTAATAAATAAATAAAGTACTCAAGTTATTAAGTAATAAATGTTATGATAAAAGCATGAACACCAAAATAAATTGGAAAATTGAGAGTTTTGTTTTGAGTAATGGCACAAAGAAAATTTCACATTTGCAGAAAGCTTTCTACTCTTACGTATTTCCGTAAGAGTTTGTAGTCAGGTGCAGACTTCATTTAAAGAAAGATGGACAGATTCCAACATGCAGGATTAGTAAACAGAAATGGATACAAAGTAATACAGTCATTCTGAATAGACAAAGAATCATAGAATCATAGAGTTGGAAGAGACCTCAAAGGCCATCCAGTCCAACCCCTGCCATGCAGGAATACACAATCAAATCATTCCCGACAGATAGCCATCCAGCCTCTGTGTATAAACCTCCAAAGGAGGAGACTCCACCACCAAAGACATGTAATTAAAATTGCCTTACAGTGCAACTTGTTGCTCCGACTATTAAGTGGTTCTGGTCCATTCTGGTCTTTGCTTTTCTCATTATCTTCAATGGGCCGAAAGTGAGCCAAAGTCCTCATGAATCCACGGAAATTCACCTGGTCTTCTCTGTCCACGTGGTACACACACACACAGAGAAAGTACTTGTTAGCATTACTATTGTGCTAAAATATGCTTCTGATTAGTATGTCGAAAGTAGTTTAGCTGAGCACATTTTAATGTTTTGGTGCTATTTTTCTGTATTTATTTCATGAGCACCAATCTTGTTTGCTTTTTCAGTTGTTACAGAATAAAATTATATTGGTATTCAATTGAACACTCCATCTACCTCTCAAAGGGATGAGATATTAGATGTAGACTCAACAGTGAAGTCATAGGTTTTCAATGCTCGTTAGTCTTTGTGGGGGGAAGTGTTTGTGAGGTGAGGTAGAGGTTTCTGGCACCACTGAATAAATGGAACAGAGCATAAAAGAAAGACAATTCGTGTCTAAGAAAAATCTAATTTCAATAATGTTTTAAGTGGCTAATACTTGTATGTTCTAACTAGATTCTGCCCTGGCCACAGAAGGAGAAAAGAGGCAGTATCTAATATAACCTAATCCCACACACACACACTGCCACCTCCCTTTTCTTTTGTGTTATGTCGTAATTAGATTGTAAAGCTGGGCAGGGAACTAGACTTTTTTTGGCTGATCTTTTTACTTGTAAAGCACCATGTACAGTGATGGTTCTATATAAATAAATAAATGATGATAAAGATCTCATTAGCAGAGACTGAAAATGTACTGCTTTGAGTAGGTTGCCTAGATACAAATTGCAGCATTCTGAAGACCTAAGCTGTTGACTGCTCTTCTTTTACCACAAATATATATTTTCATCTTACTTTCAGTCTCTCTGCTTGAAAGAGAATAAAAGGAATTTTAGTTACTAATTAATATTTTATCTGAAGTCCTGGGCGATGGCTTTTGTATTAAAAAATAGCTCTTAAGAACATACATCTTAGATGTAACCAACACACATTCCCATCAAGCAACACAGACTAGTTTAGAGAATAAATGCATTATGGAACTTACCCTTCTGGAAAGAATGCATTGATAATCCGGTCCCCTAGTGGATTGATCGCGAGTTCTGGAATGCGCTGGAAATCTTCACGGCTATATAATGCCAAAGAAATCCATACCCATTTTTAGCCAAAGTAAAATTTCTGATCAATCTGTTAAACTTTTGTAACAAGGTTGATTGCTAGTTATAGTTCAGACACCATGTAGTAGCTATGAATTATTTTTAAAAGTAATCTAGGAAAGTTATATCAACTTCACAGCATTACTCCTTAATTAATAATCATCAATTAATATTCATTCATCACAAAAGTAGCCATTTATCCGTATCAGGCTTCATTGTGTATTCCTGAAGGGCAGGGGGTTGGACTACATGGCCCTTGTGGTCTCTTCCAACTCTATAATTCTATGATTTGTAGTAGTGCAGTGATTTACAAATATTGTAATCTATTTAATCTAGAAACTGGCAGCTTTCCTATAATTCTTATTTTCTCTGTATCCATTTATAAACAACTAGTACCATGACTCACAGATATAATTAAAACACTTTTGTCATACTGAGGATGGAACAAGCTTGTTTTCTGCTGCTCCAGAGACTAAGACACAGAGCAACGGACTCAAACTACAGAAAAGAGATCCCACCTAAACATTAGGAAGAACTTCCTGACAGTAAGAGCTGTTCAGCAGTGGAATGCACTGCCGTAGAGTGTGGTGAGGTCTCCTTCTTTGGGGGTTTTTAAGCAGAGGCTGGATGGCCATCTGTCCGAATGCTTTGATTGTTTGTTCTTGCATGGCAGGGGGTTGAACTGGACGGCCCTTGTGGTCTCTTCCAACTCTATGATTCTATAAAGCAGCTTTTGCCACAGTAGCAATACGTGGGAGTCTATCAGAGCTCCTAATTTTCACAGAAATGGTTGGATGACCATTATGAATATATGTTTCATAATACTACATCATACCACATCTGTCGCATCTTTCCCTTCTGCTCCCAAGAGCCAGTCCCAAGCTTCTCCTTTCACTGTCAACCCAAATGCTACAAAAAAGCAGTCCCCTCCCCCATAAGTTCTATAAGTTAGCTTTATGTATGAGATTGGATGGAGGAAATGTACCCCCCCCATGGTTTTTTTCCTGGCCTTTGACAACTTTGAGATATTGTTTCAGGGAGTCCTTGTATTGCTTTTTTGGAGCGCCCCTCTTACGCTGACCCGTGGCGAGTTCACCATAGAGTACTATTTTTGGGAGGCAATGGTCCTCCATCCTAGAAACATGCCCTGCCCGGCGCAGCTGTGTTCTCAATATCATGGCCTCAATGCTGGTGATCCCTGCTTGCTCAAAGACAGCAACATTCATCACATAGTCAGTCCAGTGTATATTTAGGATTGTGCGTAAACAGCGCTGATGAAAGCGTAAGTGGTGGCGATAGATGACCCATGTTTCAGACCCATAAAGGAGAATAGACAGTACAATGGCTCTATACACATTGATCTTTGTGCTTCGCCTCAGGTGTTTATTGCTCCAGACTCTTTTGTAAAGTCTTCCAAATGCGCTATATGCTTTTGCTAATCTGTGATCGATCTCTTTGTCAATCTTAGCATCTGAGGAGATGATGCTTCCCAGGTAGGTGAACTGCTGAATGGACTTAAGCACAGACTTGCTGATGGCAATGTGGGGATGATGATGTTCGTCCTATGGTGCAGGCTGGTAAAGAACTTCTCTTTCCTTCAGGTTGACTTCCAGCCCAAACAGCTCTGCAGCTGTTGCAAAGCAGGATGTTAGGCGCTGCAGAGCTGCTTCTGTGTGGGCAACAAGGGCAGCATCATCAGCGAAAAGCAGCTCATGGACTAGATAGCTTAGAGTCTTAGTGCGAGCCCTCGGACCGCTTAAGTTAAACAAGCAAATGTATATAGATGCCATCTGCTTCTTCAACCTCTGCCGTAGCCCTTTGGAGCATCATGCTGAAGAAGACTGTAAATAAAGTTGGAGCAAGAACACAACCTTGCTTCACTCCATTAGTAGTTATTAGAAAGGGCTCTGAAAGAGCATCGCCATATCTGACTTGACCATGCTGGCCCTCATGTAGCAAGATAATCATTTTAAGGAATTTGGGGGGAACATCCTAATCTTACCAGGATCTGCCTCTGACCTTTTCTTGTTTAGTATGATTTGGGGAAATCCAGCTGCTACTCCACCATATCTGAGAGTACAGTCACTGTATGTGGAGAACACTACAGCACCAATCACAGTGCATACCCATTTTCAGTGTTAGGTACAACCATACATAACAATCCTAAAGGAAGGCTGAAACCCCATATTGATTAGGTATATCAAAATCACATCTCTTTCTTGCTCATGTCTAAGTAGAAATCAGGGCAGCTGTCAGTTAAAAATCCCATCCCTTCTCTCACACACAAATCTATTTGACATCACCTTAACACTGGGGGCCAGCCAAATACTTTTTTATAGCTCTTCTGGACTGTATTCAGACTTGGACTTCAACAGCTGCCTTGCTGAAGGTGTTTCTCTTCTAGAGGAACTCTGGGAAGCCACCAAAAATGCCTGTCTATATATCCGTACTGTTTGGTCTAGGCACATAGAGGGAGTGAAGTTAGTCACCTTAAATGTAACTGCAGTGATAGAAAGGACAAATGTCTCTAACAACCTGCCTCTCCTTCTACATTACAGTGTGTGTGCCTTCAAGTCACTTGTTTAGTTATGGTGACCCCATTTATTTCATAGAGGTTTCTTAGGCAAGGAATACTTACAGGTGGCTTTTCCGGCTCCTTCCTGTGAAATATAGCCTGCAGCACCTGGTATTCATAGGCAGTCTCCCATCCAAATACTAACCAGGGCTAACCCTGCTTAGCTCCCAAGATCAGGTCGGACCTGGTGCCTTCAGGATATTTTCAGTACTGCTATCTAAGAAGTTATGAGAGACATGCACTCTTGATGGCCACTCCTGGGCTTTGGAATTCCCTATAAAGGAAATCTAGTGGCTTCTTCCATGTTAGGCTTCTGCTGGCAGGCAAAGACCTTTTTATTCAGGCAGGCTTTGGGCAACAGGCCAATGGCTAAGGCATTTTTATTTGTGCTTTAAATGTAATATTGTTTTAATGTTTAAATATGTCTTGTGTTTCAATGTGGTATTTCCCCCACTCAATCTTACTATAAGCTACCCTGAGTCCCATTTGGAGGAGAAAGGCAGGATATAAAACCAATAAATACTGAATGGAAGAACTTAATTTGTATTGTGAAGTCAAAGGCTTTCATGGCCGGCATCCATAGATTTTCTGTGGCTGGCATCTTCAGAGAATGGTTGGGCACAGATGCAGGCGAAATGTCAGAAAGAAACTATTCCAGAACACGGCCTCACAGCCCGGAAAAAAAACAAGGAAAATCTATTAATTTGTACTTATTCAATCCTGGGCAGTCTTATTGAGTATACCAGACATAATAGGATTTTAAAATGCTTATAATTATTACTTTGCCAAGAGAGTTTTGTGCAGCCAGCCATACCACATGAACAACATCTCTCAGTTGTTATTTGTCTGACAATATATTTTCCTCAAGTCACCTGGTAAACATTCCTCAAGTCATGAGCATCCATTGATTCTCCCCAAACTTTCCACAGTATATTACTATACACCATGCAAGTGGCATGATTTCACTCCAAACACCATAAATACAGGTGGTTTATAGAAAACAGTAGACTGGTATGTTAAAAGCAACATACAATGTGGAAACCGGGCACTAGACCATCCTCATTTTATGAATACTACCACCATGCATGACCAGTGGTGTGGTTAAAACCTGCTAAGTATCTTGTCCACAATAGCTACCAAAGGAGAAAATGCTAGAGAACAGATGCAAAACCTGATGCACTGATCCCTATGATAGGGAGAAGAAAATGGTTTAAGGCACAATTCGTCTGATGAGGCTTTGAGAATGAGAATCAAAGTGTTACTTTGTTAATTTTACTGCTGTTTTATAGGACTGGTTTAGGTTATCTAGGAAGGAAAGAGAGCGTCTCTATTAGAATATTTATGGGAAGGGACCTATGAGAATAGAATTTGGATAAGTCTGGTAAGAGGAAGAGTGGTTCAACATCTTACATCTCTGTACCCTCCTCTGGCGATTTTTCAAGCAACAATGTTTCTGTTTATTTTACTACCCTGTCTTCTGGCGTCCTAGTCTTACTATTGAACACCAATTCAGTTGAAAACAAAATTTCTGTCATCTCTGATTTAATAACTGATGAAAAGGCAGACTTAGTTTGTATCACAGAAACCTGGTTAGAGAAGCTAGAAGAAATTAATCTCCCACAGGTATGCTTAGCTGGGTGTTTACTGCAGCATAAGCATAGGCTGGATGGTCAGAGGGTGAGAGTGAAAGTTACTTTCATCTTCTGAAAAGACTTCTTCCTCTCCAGGTCTCTGGTCAGGGAAATACCAATTTGAAATGCTTACTTCTTCTGTTGGGTGTATGAGAAAAACTGGGGATTCTACTGGTGTTACACTTTGCTGCCTGAGTTGATGAAACGGATCTTGAGGTTGATGTGCAAGACTGTGCAAGAATGACTGACTTAGTCGACCTCTAAGACCATGATGGAAACACTTCATATTGGACAGCTTCATGGCCACCACCATGTCATCAGTACAAGACAAGAATCACAAAAAAACCCTTTTCTCTCAACTGGAGACTGAATGTGATGGATATTACCTCTATTCTTTCAGGGGTCACTCTTACAATAGCACTTCTAGCAAAAGGGCACTGGATTCACAAGTTACATGAAAGATCATCTTCTCCCACAGGTACTTGTCCTAATCTTAAGATCCTCTTCAGAGGTCCTGCTCTGTGTAACCCTGCCTAATGAAGTGAGGTGGTTTATGGCTAAAGAGGGGCCTTTTTCAGTAATCACACTGCAGCTATAGAAAAGCCTTCTCAAAAACATTTGCTTGGTACTGTATTTTCTATGTTAAGTGAACACCACTTCATTCTCTCTCTCTCTGGCTTTTCTTCGCAAACGAAGATTCAGGAAGGACTCATCCCGCGCTTTCTGCAAGCGCGCTGATGACTAAAGAGGCCAATCTGAGATAAACAAGTCCGGTTGCAGAAAGCAGAGCAGAAGGTCTCCTTGGGTGATGTTTCCGGGTTGTGATTCTTTCTGCGTTGTCGTTTCTCTTCGAGACTTGTTCGGCGTGAGTTCTCAAATAAGGCTGCAGCATTGTGGACAGTGCGTCTCCATGCCTCCCGATGTGAGGCCAGGGCGGACCACTGTTGGTGATCAATTTGGCCAAGCCTGAGATGTTGTTTCAGGGAGTCTTTGTATCGCTTTTTTGGAGCGCCCCTCTTGCGCTGACCCGTGAAAAAATTAGGGTTATCTTTGCTTTTAGTGGTTCTGTTTTAAGCTATTTAAAGCCAGGTCAACTATAGCATCCCAGAGTAAAAGGGATGCTAGGGAGTCTATTAACTTTTTTCTGCTTTAAAAAACTTTAGCAAAAACTTTCAAAGCACAGTTTGGATCAAAACTGAAGTGCTGGGGAGAATGATTACAGCAGATATGAGTCCACTTTAAGTGTGCCTTTTTGTTGGCTCCCAATAGCTGTAAAGAAATGACTAGCCATAGGATCTCACTGTCCTTTTCCTCGTTTCTTTTGTTTAAGAACAGTTAGCCAACTTTTCTAATTCAGTATTTCAGAGGATATAAATGTTTTATTCAGTTCTGTCTCTGCAGACTCAGAAATAAGCCATCCAGCAATCATCTGAGACTCCTATAAGGCTGGCTGTTCGCTCCCGACAGCTGTTTAGAAGTGGGTAATCACAGATTTGTCTGCCTTTCCTAACTCCCTCAGAAGCTTTGACTCAGAGAAGAATAAGATATGAGGACATTATGAGAATTAAGAAACAGAAATGCCAAAGAGGAATGCAGAGAAGAAAATTGATGACATGCAGACAAGAACAGAGAAAGGAAGAAGAAAACCAAAAATCTTTGGCTGTGGCAAAGGCAGGAGTTGAAAAACTAAAGGGAAGGGCAGGGAAGTCAATTAGAAAGTCCCCTTAAAGATCACAAGATTACTGCCTCTGGACTAGAGGCAGGAGGGGTTAATCCACATTACTGCAGATTGTTCCTCTGCATCAATTTGAGAATAACCTTTTACCTAAGATAATTTCCCCAGTTTACACAACTTTATGCTGGTTTCTGCCCAGCAGGGGAAAAACACTAGTTTCCAGGGAGAGGTTTGAATAATAAAAATAGCAACAGGGAAAGAGTTGTCTATGCCCTCTCCTTCAAATAGTTTAAACCCCCTTTGGCTCATGGTTCCAACCAGTGTGGACGATCTGTAAAAATAACTTATTTTACATGGCATGGATGATAAAACCCCAGCCTTTCTAAGAACAATTACACTATCAGTCTGTTGTTACTATAAAAGCTTATGCTACCAGCCTCTTTCTCTTAGTCTCAAAAGTGGTAACAACACCCCTTTGCATTCTGTCTCTAATTCCACTGCTGAGATTTAAATGCAGACATTCAGCTCTAAATTTAAGTTTTATGGCTCGACTTGAGATTAAAAATTAACTAGATGTAACTACACCTTCAAAATCTTTTGCTACCATTGTTACCTGCATTTACACATGTTATTTTGCTCATGGAGGAACATTATCCATTAAGAATGCTAACAGGAATCTGGACCAGTCATAAAAGTAAATGAACACCAAAAAACAATTTGTGCTTTGCTATATTTACTCAGCTCTTACCTTAGCAAAACCTATTTCACCTGGCTTAGGCTGGAACTTACAGGAAATTATTGCTTCTCTTTTGTTCACATGCCATAGCAAACTATCTAGTAGGCCCTATGTCTTCTTGAAGAATGTTTGCATATATTTAGATTCATTAATTCTGAAAAAATGAGATCCACACATCTGATAATCAACAGTTACACTGTCAAATTCTGTAGATATGGTAGCATATTTCTACACAGTGGGGCATGTCTACCAAGAAATCCATCTCCTATAATGTATTTACGGATAAAAGGTACCACAGCATTGGCTTATGCCTGCACCAGAGGTGCATTTTTATTTCAGTCGGGTAGACATTGTCCTAGCTCTAATACATGCTTGCCCCATTCTCTCAAGATGTGGATCATAGATTTAATTTAAGAATAAACATGAAATACGTAGTTACAGTGATGTATTGGTACACCCTTGTTGATGCACTGTGCAAAATAAGTCGTGGCAGGAGAAACAACAGGGAAGAGGAAAATAGGAATTGAAGCATGCCAGAATTCTAAACAGTGAAAAACATTCCACCCTATCCCATACCTTAAAAGAAATTAGGTAAGTGCCTATAATGTACAGGACTGAATTTAACAAGATCAGGTTTTTTTAAAATGAAAAATATTTTCCCAAAGTCATCATGGGGAAAAGCTAAGTGCAATGATAGGAAATACTGTAAGAAATGGAAAACAAATATACAGTATTGACAGCTGCGACAAACAACAGGAAATGTAGACAGACTAGGAAAATCAAAGACTCCATGGTACAGAACCCTATGTGGAGTAGACAGGCAGTGGTTTCATATTTAGTAAGCCATTTGCCAGTATTTATTGCATCAACACAAATGTATCCCAAAGCCAGCAACATTTTTAGCATGAAAACAGACACATCAGATGACTATCAGAGATATTATATTTCTAGTCCTGCCACCTTAAAACATGACACCAAAGACTTTACCAGATTAAAAAAAAGTTAAGTCATATGAACAATCCACAGAGCTGGTTTCATATATAAGCTTCTTTTAGCATTACTGTGACTCCTTCAAGAGAAGTGAAGGAGCTGTGGGAAAAACACCAAAGTTGCAAATTTTCATGTAGTGTTTTGGCAAAAGAAATCCATTAAATCAATTTTAGACAACAGAGAAAACTATTCCACAGGCAATACTTTTCACCTGTTAGAACTGGGCACACCAGGGACACATTCTAATGAATGTTGGAGAAGGTGCAGGAACCTACATTCATACTGCCACATATAGTGTAAATGCCTGCTGGTAGAGAAATTTACCAGGGAAAGCTGAAATAATGGTAATTACAAGCCAAACTACTACTTTGAGTTCAGAGCTAGTCAAGTATTTTTTATGGATTTTGAATTAAATGCTGGTAACAGCCAGACTGAAAGAATTTAGGCAAAATGTAGATACTGTAACTATCAATTATCTTCATGAAAAAGAATATGGGACATTCCATAGATCAAAGAATGCACTTAACAGTAAGGCAAAGCAAAGGACAATTGACAAGGACACTTTCAGCACAAGTTGGTATAGCTGCATTCTTTTCAAAAGAACAGTGATACAGGAAAGTAAGCCTCACCTTCCCACAGCACAACACTGAACAAACCTGTTTGGATAAATGTGGTTGAGCAATATGCATACTAGAGGCACTGTTGTTTACAGAACTTAATTCAAATAATTCATGTAATTCATCGTCTTTTGCTTTTATTATTTATTGGTTGTATTGAACTGGTTATCCACCCATGAATGTAACACAGAAATGTGAAAAAATCAACAAAAAATAGCCACACTAACATGATGCTTTGAATTTTCATATTCTGTGCACGTTCTCTAAATTGGGTGTGCTTGATGTTTTCTTTAAAACTTTCATACTATATTCTCCCCATGTTCACTGCACTGAAAAATTCTACATAAAAATAAAGTTATATTTAAAGTCACCTCACACTTTTGCCTCCCTTTTGAATTAATGTGAAGACATTATAGCAACATTTCAAGCATCTATTTATGGTTCAAAAACTTTGATAATTTATGAGGTAATTTTATTATGCATAAAAATGAAAATATATAATCCCACGGCTCAACTCCCAAATTCATTTTTTATATGGCAAAATTATCTAAAACTCAACATCTCCAACAAATTACAAGGCCCAGATCTTGTACAGAAATAATGACTAATGCAATTTGTTGGATCCAAGGTCTATCTTCTGTTAACAGGCTCTAATGACAAAAAGTACATTTGTGCTATTCTGAGGAACCTCTCTCCCATATGCACACAGCCTCACTTGTTTAGCAGGATCCTTAACCTTTATGTACAACTGGCTAAAAGGAGGAGTGGGGGGGGAGAGAAGTTCCCTAGTTATATATAACTTAATCTGAATCCTCCCAGTCCAACTCAATGCTAAGCAAGAGAATTTAATTAAAAGCTATGGCTATATCCAGCACTACAGAAGTAGAAGTTCACTCACGTAATGGGACTTTTTGAATTTATTCTGTCAACAGCTCTGTTCTACAGGAAAACACATACTGTTAGATCCCTAGGACCTTAGCACAAGTTACAACATTGCAGATACAAGAACTAATAACACCTGTAATGTTCCATGAACATGTTGCCCATCATAAATAATATGATCCAACAAAATATAGAACATCTGCTTGTGTTACTAGGTTTTACATATATAATTTAGGCTTTACGGTACTTTCCTTGTTTACTTTACAGTTTGTTTTCTTGTATTTTACTGTAGTTATACACAGCCCTATACTGTGCCAAAACAGTCTCAGACTAAGTCAGAAAAAAGGTTAAAAACCAAAAAGTACTCATTGAAATATATGCAATCTGCCCCCTTTCCTCCTTTGGCCTCTCCATACACACTTCTGTACTTTTTTCCAAGCTAAGAACTGCATTACAAAATTTGGAGAAGTGTGTAAACCAAAAGGTAACTACATTCTGATCTGATCTCCATGGTGTTAGAAAGTGTTGAAAGACAGCATAATGTAGTGGCTTAAATCTTGGATTAGCACTCTGGGAGACCAGGGTTCAAATTCCTGCACAGCCACGGAAACCCACTGAGTGACCTTGGGCAAGTCACATTCTCTCAGCCTCAGAAAAAGGCAATGGTAAACTCCTCTGAATAAATCTTGCCAAGAAAATCCTGTGATAGGTTAGCCTTAGGGTCGCCAAGAGTCAGAAATGATTTGAAGTCACACAACTAGAAAATGTGAATTAGGGCTGCCTGAAATTAGCTTGCCTGAAATTCTCTAACATTACTAATATAGGATTACAGGCAAACCTGCTCACATATCACATTTTCCATCATCTCTCTTGTTGGATTTAGTACTAAGATTTAAAGAGGAAAGTGATTTTTAAAAAAGCAATTACGAGGTGAGGCATGTAATCCTGGCTCACTTTAGTTTTTTATATTAACATTGTAATCATTAGAGGCTTTTGTTTTTTAAACAAAGAGTTAAGGTTTGTAGATTTTCTTGTTTTTCCACATTGAACAGTGAACTATGTAGCACTGAAGGTTATACCAACTTTCAAAGGCTCCACAAAGTGTAATCTTCTCACTCAAACTAAGTAAGAGAATAATTAACTCTAGTTACATGAGGAATATACTATGTAGGATTAAAAGGCAGATTTGTTAGTATGCTAGTGTAAAGATTAATGAATAACTATGTATTAGATTAATACATCACAATTTTGTTTTGACATTGTTACACCATTCTTCCCATGGAAGAGATTACTGTTTCCAAATGCCTAACTTCGAGAATAGGAGGCTCAATAAAACTAAAGTCAATCTTGGAGAAATGGCTTAGAAAAATTGACTGCCTCATGGCACCAGCAGTTTTCTCAGCCACTCCTTCCAAAGTGCTCCTTTAGCTCCAAGGACGCCTCCCCCCAACCCAGGCATTTGGAACTAGCAGCCACCTCTTCTAATGACTGCAGCAGACTTGGTCATCTTTCCCTTGTTGCTGTAGTTCCCATAGCTTCTCACAACATGTTGCAATTGCTTCTCACAACATGTTGCAACTGCTGTTGTCTTTCTGTCTGCCAGCAGTTACACTGGCTAAGAAATCCAAAAGGATCCTGGCCTAGTAGATAAATTTAAGATGAAGTGGGAGCTATTCTGCAAAATACTATGGTGCAGGAGTATCTGTTTCAGATGTCACAAAACTCTTTTGTTTCTACATGTTATGTCTATCTGCATTCTCAAGTATTTAAATACAAAAGCTGATTTGGAATAATGCCTGAGGGCAGAGAGTTGGTGCTAGAGAGGAGAAGAGGTGTTCATGGGAGTTTTGGAGCAGGGAAATGGAAGATGTGGAAAGGAATATGCCACCATAACACACTTTCACTAGCTCAGTTTTTTAAACCCCACCACCCAAACAACTTTTCCTTGAATTAAAGGTAGCCTAGTATATTTTCACCTTGAAAGTCAAGACAAAAATATGTTAGATAAATATACTGCTATATGCAGTTATCTGTTAACATACAGTTCAGTTTTCACATTAACTAATCACTCACATTAACCATTTACGTTTATTAAATTCTGAGCTAACAGCCTCTTTATCTGTCTTAAATACAAAAACACAAATGCTATCTTATGTAGCTCTTATGCAAGATAAATTCCCTGGCTCCTAAAGCCCTTTTGGGGGGTGAGAGCAAAGGAAGCACCTGAGATGTGGGTTTGCATTGGGAGAGAAATTCTGGAGAAACTGGGCTGCGGTAGTATGTTCCAACAAGTCAACACAAATGCTGAGTTAAGAATACTTACCTAAGAGTGCCATTCTCTCCTTTGTCCAGGCTGGTAAACCGACTGTACAGCCGAGTAATCTGACTGTGAGAAACTGAGGAAAAGAAAGTCAGTTTAAACGGAGAAGCAACATTGACAACAATTAAGCCATGTTACAGAAAACAAAGGATCATCTCACTACAACCGGGGTCAGAGCCCTGAGTTTGCAAAATCCTTACATAATTTAAATCTTAATAGAAGCAGCATAAAAACATCACTCCCCTACAACCAAAACCTTCTATTATCCATACATAAGGATATGGATCTCCCTGCTAATTAGGTTGTGTTTATCTTTCAGTTTTGAAATCATGTATTAACCAACGCTCAAGTATTCACAAAACATTTATTTTCTATGATTTCATAAGCATATTGATCACTTGTATAATCCAAGCTAGCATTTGCCCTGCCTCTTTTTCTTGGGAAATATCAGGTTATGTCCTTCCTTGTTTGGACACCAGCTGTTTACTTCACAAATGGACAAGCTGCAATTCTTTCTTGCAGGCAACAATTGGAAGCTGCAGACAACACAAAATATTTCCAGCATTTCAGACTTCAAGAAGTCCAGAATGACTTTTTCAATATGACAGCGATGTAGTCAATCTGTACCCCTTATGGACATGCATTTTAAAAACACTAGCATAATCACTGAATGTTCATTCCTTCTAATCACTTTTACTCAGGGTCTTATAAAGCTGTGGTATGGGAACAATTCAAAAGACTGGATTGATCTGGCATTATTCATTCTTGAAGTTTTGTTGCTTGCTGGAATCAGAAGTCTCAGAGGAAGTTTTCCAGTATGACTTACATTTAATTCTCTCTAGGTATCTCCTAGGTTCTCCAGCACAACTCTATAGTATGATTGGGCTGGAAGTCATTAATTTTAATAGGGTTTACTATTATCCACAGTTTTCAGCATCCACAGTAAGTCCAGGAATGTATTCCCCATGGATACAGGGGTCTATCTGTAACTAAAGTCTTCCAACAGTCTACCAACACATCTGAGATACTAATTGGGAAAGCCTGAAAGATGTATATAATAAGTACATAAATTTTAGGTAAGACAGAAATTTTAATATCTACAATATGACCCATCAGAATAAATTACAGTAAGCTTACCCCAACTTTGGGGTATTTTTTTGTTTGTTTATTTTACTTTGAGAAAGTGAGGTTTATAGTTTAAAGCAATTTTTACTGCTCTGAGATAGTAGTTCTTAAACATCTTAGTAAGAACATTGTTTCTAGAATCTTTATTTTTGAGGTTTATCACTATCATTGACCAAGATACTGAGACATAAGATTGTGAATTTGTTTAGATTAATGGAAATACCTGAAGCAGTTCCAAAATCAGTTAAATTATCCAAAGCCCCAGGGATTTCTGATTCAAGATCAGACTAAAATTGTCACATTGACAGCAAATAAATTTATCCAACAATTTCAGGTCACCCACTATAACTGTGGAACCACTATCCATGGGTTCAGTTATCCATGGCTGAAAAAACAGGAACATATATGAATAGCACTGAAAAATGCCTAGAGACATGTCCTCTTTAGAAATCGCTAGGTCCTCCAATGCAACTCTATGGTATCTTCGTACAGGAAGTCCTACTTTAATATGGTTTGCTATCATACATGGTTTCACTTATAAATGGTAAGTCCAGGAGCATATCCCCCGCGGATACAGGGGGATGACCTGTATGTCCATTTACAGTAAACTTTGCTATTAGTGTTGTTCTTTTGCGTGCCTTCAAGTCATTTCTGACTTATGGAAACCCAAAGCTGAACCTATCATGGGGCTTTCTTCAAAAAATTATGTTCAGAGTGGCTTAGCCTTCCTTTGCCCTCCTCTGAGGCTGAGAGAATGTGACTTGCCTTAGGCCACACAGTGGGTTCCCACAGCCGAGCAAGGATTTGAACCCCAGAGTCATAGTCCAATGCTCAAACCACTACACCACACTGCCTCTTTATTTATAGTAACATCTGTCATTAGCAAATCTCTTTTAATTAGCACTCCCAGAAGTTCCATAGCAAATGTAAAAAGCAGTAGTGTAGGAGAACAGCTTGTTTTTGTTCTTCTGGTAATCATTATAGGATTAAGGTCTAAACTACATTAATAACTGTTCTGGTATTATTATATCAAGAGTACAGTACTTGGGGGGGAAAGGAGTGCCAACATTTGTCAAATTAAATGGCAAAGAAACAAACAGATAAAAAAATAAAATAACACAAGCTAAGTTTGAGAGCTCCATAATAGGCAACATCAGGTGAAAAGTATTTTTAAAAAGCACTATCCCCTTCAACACTGGAATTTTTTTTTTCATCTTCACTTTTTCTTTAACAAGGATTTAATAAACAGACTTAACGTGCATAATGAATTTGGAAATACAGTACTAGCCAATCTGAGATTGACTGATTTATTTTAGCCTGAGCTTTTATGGATTTCAGTCCACTTCTTCAAATGTGCTGACTGTGTAAAAAATTAATACCACAGCTTTTTAAGCAGTTATTTTATTATGGGAGTGGCATCAGGGCATAACAGGATATAGATTGGTGCAAATTGTGACACTGGACATTAGAATTATGTAAAATAATACCAATCTGTCAAGCTGCTGATCTGTTAGTCTTGATCTATGAAAACAAGAAATTCCGCTTACCCCAAAATCAGTTACCTTTAAGAACATTTTCTGAAAATTATTTTGTTACACTTATAACTACAATGAAACCCATATAGTGTTGCGTCAAGAAACCACTGACTCTGTTCATACCTCTGCTAATGGATTGGAATTTGAGAATACAGTCAGCCCTCCACATTCACATGTTTTACTTTCACAGATTTGACTATTTGCGAGTTTCTAGCCTTATTACCCTGCATTCCTCAGCCCACTCCTTCTGCTCCCCCTACTGCTCTCTACCACCCAAAATCTATCTTACAAGAGGTTGATCTGTATGGAAGGGATTTGCAATCAGGCTGCAGCTTCATGGTGGGAAGATGAGCAATGGGCAGTGGTGGTTGGCAGGAGAGGAGATGGTGCAACCTATCTTACAAGAACCACATAACACAAATACTCCAAGACCTCTCACCAGAGACCTTGAAAAAAGACTGCAATCTTAAATCTTTTACAGCAGTGGCTCTTAACATTTTCTTTACCAGGGTTTCCCTTTAAATTTTGTTGCCATGGAACCCCAAGACTTAACTCAATATTTAAAACAACAACAATACAATTACACCATCTATTAAACCTTTCCTCAGAGGCACTGGTGGGGGACTGAAGACTTTTCTCCTGTTTCTTCCTACAAGTTTGTGGCTGGAGTGGATTAAATGGCAATGTGCAGACCAAGCCAACCAGCCCTTACCTTGGCTCCTCTTATGTGCCACTCTACTGCAGGGAGGAGATGGGCGAAGCAGACTTCAAGCCTTCATGGCCCCCCTGTGAGAACATTGCAGTCCCCCAAATCATTACTTCAAAAATATTACATGTATCAATAGAGCCTATCATCTACTTAGATCATTGTTCCATTGTGTTAACTTAGCAATTTGGAGCAGATATACCAAGAATACCAATTTGGAGATTTCATGGAGATTTAGCCCCATCCTTTTGATGAACAAGACATTTTAAAAAAACATATACAAGAAGCTTGAAAACTTTTTTATTTGGAAAGTAAGACTCCGACCCCTTCAGAAACCCTGTTGTGCAACACTTTAAAGACAGCCCCCCGTGGCCTCCTGATTCAAGGAGGGCCAAAAAGAAAAGAAAAAAACTCAGAGAAATTAATAGAACACCCCTATTACAGGAGATAATGCAACCAGCTTAGACACATAAAACTACAGGTAACTCAAGAGTATTCATAGAATCATAGAATTGTAGAGTTGGAAGAGACCATGAGGGCCATCCAGTCCAACTCCCTACCATGCAGGAATACACAATCAAAGCATCCCTGATAGCCATCCAGCCTCTGTTTAAAGACCTCCAAGGAAGGAGACCCCACCACGCTCCGAGGGAATGTGTTCCACTGATGAACAGCTCTTACTGTCAAAAAGTTTCTCCTAATGTTGAGATGGAATCTCTGTTCCTGGAGCTTGCATCCACTGTTCCGTGTTCTAATCTCTGGAGCAGCAGAAAACAAGCTTGCTCCATCCTCAATGTGACACCCCTTCAAATACTTAAACGGGGCTATCATATCGCCCCTTAACCGTCTTTTTTCCAGGCTAAACGTACCCAGCTCCCTAAGTTTTTCCTCATAAGGCATGGTTTCCAGACCTTTCACCATTTTAGTCACCCTCCTCTGGACACTCTCCAATTTGTCAATATCCTTTTTGAATTGTGGTGTCCAGAACTGGACACAGTATTCTAGGTGAGGCCTGACCAAGGCAGAATAGAGTGGCATTATTACTTCCCTTGATCTAGACACTATACTTCTATTGATGCAGCCCAAAATCGCATTGGCCTTTTTAGCTGCCACATCACACTGTTGACTCATGTTCAACTTGTGGTCTACTAGGACTCTTAGATCCCTTTCGCATGTAGTCTCATTCAGCCAGGTCTCCCCCATCCTATATCTATGCATTTCATTTTTTCGCCCTAAGTGCAGTACCTTACAGTTCTCCGTATTGAATTTCATTTTGTTAGCTTTGGCCCAGCTCTGCAGTCTATCCAGGTCATTTTGAATTTTGATCCTGTCCTCCATCAACTTTTTTAAAAGGTAGAATTAGTGGCTTTAGATAACGGAAAGATTCAAGTTTCACTTTATTATACCAAAGCACATTATTTTCAGTTTAGAAAAAAGAACTCTTGACTTCTAGCAAGAGCGGTAAAAAGAAAAGCAGATAAGAAAATTATCTCCTCAGTTACCACTACTAGAGGCACTTTAGAAACTTTCCCTAAGGAAATTGTTAAAATAATTTCACGCATTTTTACTCCAACTTGTACACGACTGAAACACCAAATGACTTAGATATGGATCAAGGATTTATAAAATCCCTTAAAGATAACAAAACTTGCAGCCCCACACTTTGTTTTGCTAAATAAACCCATACAATTGGATGAAATCAAAAAGGTTAAAAATACAAGGAAAAACACTGGCCCAGATGGTTTCTCAGGGAAATTTATATAAAACTAGATTACAATGAATTGCCCCTCCCCATCTACTTAATCTATTTAAGTATTCTGACTCTTATCTCTAATTAACCAAGATGAAAAAAAGACTTTACATCAGTCCTGGCCAAAAGGAGAAATGAATTTGCCTTAGAATACATAGACCCTGATCAAGTTGGCTTTATGTCAGGTTGCCTCCTTGCAGACCCCATCGTAGAGTGCTCAATGTTATACACCATTCCAACCTGTCAAAAGCCCTGATAGCACTTCTGTCTCTAGACACACTGAAGGTGTTTGACAAGGTGAAGTGGCAATATATTTTGGGGGTGCTTTGGGAAATGAATTTTGGCCACAAATCATAACAGCATTAAGACATCTCTATGAAAACTCAGAGACAACAGTCTTAATTAATGGATTAGATTCAGTCCCTCTCAAGCTTGAAAGAGGCACAAAACAAGGATGTCCACTATCATCTCTTCTTTTCACCTTAGCACTAGAACTCTGAGCCAATCTAAATTGGTCTGATCCCCAAATGTTAGGCTCACAAATGTATAGCCACCATCATAGGATAGCTTTATATGCAGATGACTTTTTAATTTTTGGAAAACCTTGAACATCCTTCCTGCCACTGAAGAAAACATTAGAAAACTGGAATGTACTCAGGTTTTAAGATCAGTTTCTAGAATTCAACAATCATGTGTTTAACATTCCACTCCCACAACAAAAGTATTGGCAATCTCTTACTAATTTACAACTGCAACCTTCCTGATTTCCTTATGTGGGCTTAAAAATCACAAAGGATATATCACAGTTGATTCCTTGCAGCTATAATCCTGTAACTAAATAGATGAAAACCAAAATTCAATCATGGCAAACACTGAAACTTTTCATGCTAGGAAGAATTGCCATTTATTAAGATGCTTCTTATTCCCCATTTGTCCAAACTATACCTTTGACTCTCTCTCCATCCAAATTCAAAATGTGGCAGATGTTGATTAATACATTTATTTTCATCAGGAGAAGGCTCAGATTTGCAATATCTATCAGATTTGTCAACTCCACAATTGGAGGATTAATGATACCAGACATTAAGCTTTACTTTCAAGCCTTCCAATTTGGTAAATTTATTTATCCATTTTATTAATATGCCACCTTCTCCCAAAACAGCTTCAAAGAATCATCAATTAAAACAATTACAATAAAATTTAAAACAGCTAAAATCACAAGATAAAAACATTTTAGAATCATTTTAACCAAGTTTAAAAAGATAAATAAAACATCCATTTAAAAGCTCCTGCTTATAGATTATACATGAAAAGCCTACTTAAATAAAAATATTTTTGCCTGCTGGCAAAAGGAAAGCAGGGAGTGGGCTAGCCTAGCCTCCCATAGGAGTACAGTACATTCCCAGAGGGTGGGAGCAGCCACTGAGAAGACTGTCCCCACCAAATGAGCTTGGGTCGCGGCAGGACTGAGAGAAAGCCTTTCTCTGTAGATCTCAGAACTCTGAAGAACATGTACACTACTAGATGGGTGAGATCAGAAATAAATGACATCTTCTTAGCAAACTCTAACTACAGTACATATATTCTAAAATCACACATATTCTAAAATTACAGGAAAACAGCTTAGGGAGGTAGGTACTCAATCCATTTCTGTGCAACACATTAGCCATTTGGAAGCAATAGGTAAACTTACTAGCTCCCAAATCTTCTTGTCTAAGGTCTTTCCTTCTGCATTCCCAATTTCACATGACAGATAAATTCACACAATTTAAGGGATGGAAAGATTGTGGAATCTATCATATCCAAGACTTCTTTGTAAAAAAGGAAACCCAAAACAGTAGAAAATCTGACACCTGAACTGAAACAGATCAAACCCAACTGGTCTCAAATGAACCAGATCTCCTCTTTTGTCTCCTACTTTGTATCCACAGAAGAAACTTCAAGATCTCCTTTTATGGAACAATCTGAATAGATAGTAAATCTCAAGAAAGAGGTAAGGCCATATCTATATATAAAAAGCTTCTTGAAAGTACACATGGGAAGGGCCAATTTGTTAAACTGATATGGCAGTCAGATTTAGAGATAGAAATCTCTGGTTCTAACTGGACACGCATATGGACCCCCCCCACACACACACACACTTAGCCATCTGGTTTGCCTAACACAAAATAAGGTGTTCTAAAAAGTATATATAGATGGTATCTAACACTCATTCAGCTATCTAGAATAGATAAAAATGTTTCTCCGAGATGCTAGAGGGGATGTAAGGGCATGGGCTCACCCATGTGTGGTTAGACTGCCCCAGGACAAATACCAGTATCTTTTTGGAGTGCAATCGTAAACCGAGTTTCATGCATTATGAACAAACCATCCACTTATGCCCAGTGCTTTACCTACTCTGTTTATGTTAATAATAACAGTCATTTGAAGCATAAAACTCTCATTGTGTTCTTTCTTGCAGCAGCTTGTACAAACTAAGTTAAATACTAGAAACCCCAAGGCAGATAATTGGTGAAAGAGACTATGGGACACTTGGTTACTAGAAAAACAGCATAGAGGCTTTTTTCTTCTTCACAAACGAAGATTCAGGAAGGACTCGTCCCGCGCTTTCTGCAAGCGCGCTGATGACTAAAAAGGCCAATCTGAGATAAACAAGTCCGGTTGCAGAGAGCACAGCAGAAGGTCTCCTTGGGTGATGTTTCCAGGTTGTGATTCTTTCTGTGTTGTCGTTTCTCTTCAAGACTTGTCCAGCCTGAGTTCTCAAATAAGGCTGCAGCATTGTGGACAGTGCGTCTCCAAGCTTCCCAGTGTGAGGCCATGGCGGACCATTCCAAAATGTTCCAAAATGTTACCAACATATTATTCTAAAATGGTTCATTATGCTATAACTGTCAGAAAGGTGCAGACATATATTCTAATTCATATTGATCTCTGCCATTTCAGTTTGTATTCAGCCAATTTCACAATTCTCATCTCCTAACCTATTTCTTAAATGTTCAGGGATAATTCATTTACTAAACAGAATGGCTACATAACATGTAATTAATACTCTTCAGGAACTGCTTTCTACGGTCAGGAGTGCCTGTTATCAACTTCGGCTGGTACGCCAGCTGCGCCCTTTCCTGGAAACTAGGGACCTCGAAACTGTGGTACATGCACTGGTAACCTCCCGTCTGGATTTCTGTAATGCGCTCTACATGGGGCTACCCTTGTGCTTGACTCGGAAACTTCAACTAGTCCAGAACATGGCAGCCAGGTTGATTTCTGGCGTTTCCAGAAGAGAGCATATAACACCGGTGCTAAAAGCTCTCCACTGGCTGCCTATTAGTTTCCGGGCACAGTACAAGGTGTTGGTTATGACCTTTAAAGCCCTACATGGCTTGGGTCCAACTTACCTCCGGGACCGCCTCCTTCCGTACGACCCTCCCCGCACACTTCGGTCCTCTGGGAGGAATCTGTTACAGCCTATGAAAACAAGGCTGTCGGTGACCTCCCAGAGGGCCTTCTCTGCTGCTGCTCCCAGATTATGGAATGGCCTGCCGGACGAGATCCGTCTTATTACCACCTTAGACAGCTTTAAAAAAGCTGTCAAGACGGATCTTTTCCGGCAGGCCTTTCCTGAATAATTATCCCGGCCCAAGACTCAGCTGCCCTTTCTAGGCTATGATTGTATGTTTTAAATTTTTTTTCTTCTAATTTATATATATTTTAATTAATCCATGTTTTTAATCCTTTGTAATTTAATATTATTTTAAGGGGTGGGTGGGCTAGGGTATTGTGACTATGGGGTTTTTATATTGTAAGCCGCCCCGATTGCGTTGCAGAGGGGCGGGATATAAATAAAATTTTATTATCATTATTATTATTACTTGTTGTCAGTAAATAGATTATTTTAGTTCATTTTAAAAGCCTTCACATTTTGGACTAAAATATTAGTGCATGTGAATAAGATGTCCACATCAAATTACTTATTACTAGGTATCATCTTGAATTTTCCATATATTTATCTGATTTTCATTTAAAAGCCACTGCCATTTGTACTGTACACTGGGTAAAGAAGTACAGTACTTTCTTCTATTTGTCCTGACTCTCCTACTATTCAGCTTCTGGGGATGACTGAGGATTCCATTGTGAAAGGGAAGAAAACTTCTCTAGTCATTTCCCTTTTATCATGCATAATTTTATACACCTCTATTAAGTTTTTCTTTAGCTGCCTTTTTTTCTCAACTAAAAATTGCAGTATTTCCATATAGGAAGGTTGTTCCACCTCTAATTCGTTTAAATTTTTCCTAAAAGGTTCTTTTTACAGTTCAGTGACCAAACTGTACACAGTATTGTATAGCAACACAGGAAGCTGTCTTATACTTTACTAGACCATGCCAGTATTGTAAAGACAGGCTGGCAGTGGATTGTCAGGGTTTTAAGCAGGATTCTTTTCTCCTCATACATGGGAATGCCAAAGATTGAACCTTGAGACTTTTTGGAAACAAAACATATGTGTTACACTGAGCTATGAATGCTCACTCTGAATCTGTAGAAAGCTATTATATACTAGCAGCTTGACCCCTCTCCTAGTGACCCCTTACATGGAATTTGCCTTTTTCACAGCAGCAACATACTAGGTCAATGTTTTCACTAAGTTTTATCAACTATGTCCTGACTATTCTCTTCTGATCAGCCACCACCAGCCAAGATCTCTTAGTATAAATATGAAGTTAGGATTTGTTGGCCCAATGTGCATCACTTGAAATTTCTTTACACCAAACTGCATTTGCCACTTTGCTACCCATTTGCTCAATAAATCCTTTAGGAGTTCTTCACAACCCTTTTGCTTTAATTAACCTTATAATCTGGTATCATCCAAAAACTTGGTCATCTCATTTCTCCCCTTCCATCTCCAGATTAGGGACCAGAAAGTACTACTCAGTACAGATCCTTGGAGGAACATATTTCTTCTGTCTTTCTGTTGAGATAAGTATCCATTTATCTTCCCGCCATGCTTCCTGTTCTTTAACTAGTTACCAGTTCAAAAAAGGACCCTTCCTCTTATCCCATGACAGTTTATTTTACTTTGGATTCCCTGGTGAGGAGTTTTGTTAAAAGCGTTTAGAAAGACCAAGTATACAAAGGCTGCTATCAGTAAACCTCTGATCTGTACTGACATACTATCCCTATGGTAACTACAGTAGTTGCTTACACACAGAAAGTAATTCCAGGAAACCATTAAGTATATTTTTAGCTTCTTTCACTGCAGTTAAGCAACTGGAAAAATTTGAAAGCAATCATTCAAGAAACCTTTGCTCAGAGACTACCATCTCCTTCACAAAGAATTATGGGTTGTTAATTTAAAGAACAGGCTTCCTTGTCTGAATTTTAATACTTTTAAAGTTTCCTATTGTTTCAAGCTAAGCAGCCCCATAATATAAACATGAACCTCTGTACGTATACATGAGCTACCATCACTGATGGCTAGACGTTACCTCCAATATAGGGGACAATATGCTGGGTAGTGCAAACAGAAGGGTGCTATTTTTATTTATTTATTTATACCCCGCTCTTCAGCCTCAAGGCTATCAGAGCAGCTTACAAATTGTTTTTTAAGCAATAGCTATTTACACATCTACACTGCGTTAAGCAGTTTCCAATGTGTGTTAGCTAATTGCCCCCCACAAGCTGGGTACTCATTTTACCAACCTACGAAAGGATGGAAGGCTGAGTGAATCTTGGAGCCCGCTACTATATCCATGTTCTGTTCATGGGCTTCCATAAGCATCTGACTGGAAACTCTAGGAACAGTGATCTAATCCAGCATGGCTCTTCCAATTATTCTTAAATCAGAACAACAACTGAGTTTTATAAACAGAACTGGAACAGAACAAAAATCACTAGCCATTTGTAGCCAGCCTCTGATAACCAACAGCATATTTGGTTGTTACTGTGGGCACTGTCTGGCTATTTAATCATCCTTATGAAGGCTCCAATTCAACCATGGAGCCATCATGCACTCTTAGGAAAACAATTTTCCACCTGTATACAGGAATTACAACCACTTTATTAAGGTTGTTCAATCTCATAATAAGATGAAAACTGCCACATATTTTACATTTAAAATGCACTAAATAAATGAAGCAAAACTATAAATCTTACCTACAACTATGTGAGATGGCAGCACAACCATACAGCGCATTGTTAGCCTGTAAATCAAACACTTCAAGGTATGTCAAAGAGGCATTGGCCTAAATCCTGTTGTTCATCCTGACTAGAATCAACAAAGTTGCCCTATATGTTGACTCACCATTCATAAACTGATTGAATAGATCTACTCTAACCAGCAGAATGCCAGCTACTGTATCATTTATTTACAAATAATGTTTATTACAAATAATTTATCTACAAATAATGTACCATCCATTTGCTTAGGACTTTACAGAGTACCAAAAAGACAGGTCCCTATCCTGAGATATTTACAATCTACAACTGTACACAGCAGGAATTAAATAAGGGGAGGGAGAAGCAAACATGGAAAGAATATAATTTCACTGACATACACTTTTCTGTGAGCAAGCATCAGATTTTGCAGATTTGTGTCTTTGAGAAGAACTGCATAGGAATTTACTATTAGGCTTTGTGACAGTATGGTATACATTTGAAGTGGAAGTTTTAACAACCTCGTTAAAAAGTAGGGCTTGAAGAAACATGAAATCACCATGTTTAAAACAATTTCAGGAAGTGTCAAGCAATGCTTTTGATATCCTTTGGACAAGGATTTTGTAATCAGGGTTCCCTGGAACTCTAGGGTTCCACAGGAAGTTGCTAGGGGTTCCACAAGATATTGAGACTGAAAAAACAACATTTTTTTGAGCTGTAGATACAATAATTTTTAAGCAGGGGTTCCCTGAGACCTGAAAATTGTTCCAAGGGTTCCACAGGGTAAAAAGGCTGAGAAAGGCTGCAAAAGTCTGGAGAATAGAGAGGCGGGTAATAAATAACTTTATTATTATTATTATTATTATTATACAGGAGTCAGAAAGCCTGAATCAGAGGCACTGCCTGTTCTGAATAATTACACATGGAACAAGTGCAGTATTACTAAGTGAACACATATCTCATGGTCTTTCCCCTTTCTATTTCATTGTCACAAGCAGCAACCAGAGGAGTATATATATGATAAATTAAGCAACATAAAAATTACCTCAGCACAAGGTTAAATTGACCACATTAAAATGCTTGTCAACCCCTGCCCGGTCCGGCATCTCCCTCCCCAAATGGCACATACTAATGGCTGTTACAATTATGGCAATTCATAAAAGAAAACATTATCTACAACTGTCATATATCATTAACATGCCACTTATACTCTTCAGCAGCAGCATTTTTTTTGGAGGGGGGGGCGGAAATGACAGAACCAAAAACATTAAAATAAATAAATAAGTAAGTAAATCAGTCCATAGTCAGGGTCAAGAGATGTTCATGTCAGTAACTGGGCTGCTGACTCTACACTAACATGCTTCTAACACTAGGAGGGATGAGCTGGCAATGGGGCGCCTGGAGGAGGAGAAAAGCTGCCCCTGGACCAGGAGCAGAGACACAACCTTGGGGCTGTGTTTGGGGACATGACCTCTAGGGTCATATGGCCGAAGAGGGTGACCCACCCGATGCAACAGGATACGTGGATCCTTCGCCTTTCTCAGGTGCGTTGTGGAAGGGGGCCACTGCCCACTACACCCTGTACAGGGCCGGTTTAAGGGCCCTGCAGCACCTGCAGCCGCAGGGGCCCCTGTCGTTGTGGGGGGCGCCCACTATAACCCTCCTTCTGCAAAAACATTATTAGTAGGAAGGCTTCTGACCCTCCCCGCATATTGTTGGTGTAATAATCTGAATATCCTGTACTGTGAATAGGTTAGGTTACATACGAACAAAGGTCAGATATAAACATATGGAACCCCCCCCAAAAAATAAGTGTTGCAGCCCCCCCCCCAATTCCCTTAAACCAGCCCTGACTCTGTAACAACAGGACACTCCCGGGTCTCCTCCGGTACTTCTAAGAAGCCTCGGGTCCCAATCTTGGCAGAAGCCCACAAGGACTCCGGGCTACCCACCCCAAGCCCTGTCAGCCAAGAAGACCAGCACACACACACCGCTGCAGAGGCTTCAAACTCGGCTGCTGGGAATGAGCAGGTGTGTGTGTGTGTGAGTGTGTCAAACTGTAACCCAAAAGCCCCTCTTGGCCCGTGGGAGGCTTTCAAGGAAACTCGTCCGGCCCGAGGAGCAGGCCGGCCCCCCTTCAGCTCCTTCGGCCCCAAAACGACTACGGGCGGTTTCATGCCGCCGGTACTCACAGCCTGTCTCCTTCTTGATCTCTTCAATCTCCTCGTCCCTAAGCAGCGTGGACGCCCGGGAGCCCATGGCAGCCGCCTCGCCACTAACCCGCTTCTCAAGGCGACCCCCGCGAGCCTCCTCTCGGGCCTAGAGCCGGGCGGCGAGTGAGGGAGGGAGGGAGGGAAAGAGGGAGGAACTGCAACCAAACCGCCAAGCACGCGCCGCGCGCTTGCCTCAGAGCTTGCAACTGACAGAGCGCGCGCCGCTCCCTTTTATCATCTCCGCCACCTCCCATTTCCCGCCCGGCTGCCCTCCATGGCTCCGCCTACCAACTTCGCGCCAGCGCAGAGCAATGCTTTGACTGCGCCGCCTATCTGTTCATACTGGCTGAGCCGGTTCAGTCAGATTTGGAAGTCGTCGTGCAGGTTTCACGGTCTTCTCCGGAAAACTGTATCGTTGCGTATCACTCTAGTTATCTTTGCCTTGTATATGACGAAGTCGGATTTGGTCCTTGTATTATTGTCGCCTCTTCCCCCCCCCCATTAACTTTTAACGGTGTTGAAACGGTCTTTGGCCTTCACTTTAATTAATTTAATTTTTAATTTAATTTAATTAGGTATTTATATCCCGCTCTTCAGCCAAAGGCTGTCAGAGCGGCTTATAATTTGTGTTTTAAGCAATAGCAATTTACACATCTACACTGCATTAAGCAGTTTCCACTTTATATTTCAGCATATTGAATTGTGGGGACGGTATGCAGTAGATCCTATCTGATCTTGGAAGGTAATCAGGGTCAGCCCTGGTTAGTATTTGGATGGGAGACCACCAATGCATCCCAGGTGCTGTAGGCTACATTTCAGCGGAAGGAACTGGCAAAACCACTTCTAAGTATTCCTTGCCTAAAAAACCCAAAGCAGCTCACGGGGTTGCCATAAGCTGATAGGCAACTTAAACACACATATACTGTACAGTGGGCCCTTGGTATATGCTGGGGTTTGTTTCCAGGCCCCCCCTCCGTGGATACCAAAATCCGAGGATGCTCAAGCCTCGTAATATACTCTCTCTCTCTGGCTTTTCTTTGCAAATGAAGATTCAGGAAGGACTCGTCCTGCGCTTTCTGCAAGCGCACTGATGACTAAAAAGGCCAACAATGGCATAGTAAAATGGTGTCCTTTATATAAAATGGAAAAATCAAGGTTTGCTTTTTGGATTATTTTTTTAAGAATATTTTTCAAGCCGTGGATGGTGGAATCCGTGGATGCCAAATCCGTGAATACAGAGGGCCCAATGTATAGGATAAAGGCGCATACACACACACAAACAGGTACATGTCAGTGGGAGTGGTGGAGGTAGACTATAGCTCTGGGGTCCAAGATGGCTTAGGCAGGGCTTGTTAACTAGAAGGTGGTTGGTCTTGGCAGGAGAAAAAAAAAATCTTACCTCTGGTAATTTAAGCCCTTTAATTTTCTGTTAGCAGGCAGTGCATTCTTTTAGGGAGACAAGTTTTCAAAGCAAATTTTAACTTTTTTTTTTTAAAGTGACCTGACCACTAAGATTCTGTTTGTACTTTAAAGGCATTGATGGTCCAAGTTGGTTCCCCCCCCCCCGTCAAAGTAGTTGGCCTTTGACCATGGAATGGCAAGCTTTTCAGTCAATCAAAATTATTAAGAATATAGGAATTGCTTACCTTAATCATAGTTAGTTTAAGAAAGTATGCCTTTTTCCTTTCCTTGCCTGTCACACATATGACTGGCCAGTTTGGTAGATTGCTACAGGTGCAAATCATTAGGACAACCATCATAAACACATATGCTAGGGAGTAATTCCCAACAAACTTAATAAGGTTCACTTGTGAATAAACCTGCTCAGGATAATAACATAATTGTACTGAGTATACCAAAGAGCAATGCAGTTGCACATACAGTACTAATTTTTCTTGTAGCCCTGGATTCTTCTGAAAATCTTCGATTTTATGGCTCAGCCCCACCTTTATTTCAAGCTAGCCGTCTTGATTTTTGGACAAGAATAAGGTATTATCTCTTGTAGTGAATAGGGTTTCACCCCCTCCCAACCTAACACTGTGCTAAAAGTTCAAGAATTCTTTCTGTTCAGGCAGTAGGGGAAGGGAAGGAAGAATCCTGGGACTGAGCTGTTTGCAGTCCTCTGGCAGTAGTGGCACTAGTTTTTGTCTTAAATCCATTTTAAAAATGAAATTATTTGTTACTTACCATGTTACCTGTCTTGAGTTCATGTATCTTAAAGGTGTAATAAATATAGGTGAGCTGTGTATACTTTGAAAAGGTTGTAGTTCAAATAAACAGCAGTTTAAGCAGCTGAAGAAGCAGTTTATGTGAACCATCCATAACTTTTCCAGTTTCTCTTGAACTCTGCTACCTTTCCTCAGTTTTATAGTGGCCTGCACTTGCTGGCATCAGAATGACAATCTTGATTGAATTTTCCTCCATAGCAGTTTGCCAGATCCCAAAGTAAAAAAAAATAAAAAAATAAAGGGGTGGGGGAATGCGAGAAGATCTATTGTGCTCAGTAGCTCCTTATTCTAAAGGGTTGTGTGTCATTATGCATACAGCTGACTTAATGGAATGGCAAGCCTTTCAAATAAGAGACATTCCTAAAAGTCACTACCTTGTATGCATGCCTGGAGGTTGAGGCGACTGGTAACACTAGTCTATTCAGGTTCTGTAGTTATGTTTAAGATTGCACAAATTACCCAGAGCCTTTAATTATGCATGTACAAAAATGCAGTGATAGTGGTGGTGATGGCTCTCATGAGAAAAGAATCTGATGTGATATTTTGTTTTGTCTAAACATTTGGTTCTGTTAGGTGGGGAGACTTGATAGTCTGACTTCCCACACCTGACATCCCACACAGCAGAGTAAATATGTAGATGTCATATTTCCTTCCATTTTAACAATAGACTTTCAATTTTGGTTTAGCAACGTTTTAAATAGTTTTCCCTTTAAAGATTTTATTGGTGTCTCCAGCTGGCACAGAAGAAAACTTTTTCATGTTTTACTGTCTGATTTACTGCATTCAGGCTTAGCCAGAGAGGTGCATTTTATATATACAGTAACAGCTTTTGCATGTTGTCATATGCCTGGACTCCTTAAAATTGGTGTGGGAAACCTTTTATAACAATGGGCCATTGATGTATGGGGAAAATTGATTTGGAGACTAGGGCTGCATCTGCACTGCTGAAATAATCCAGTTTGACACTGATTTAGCTGCCATGGCTCAGTGCTATGGAATCCTGGGATTTGGAGTTTGCTGTGGCACCAGAGCTCTCTGACAGAGAAGGCTAAATATCTCACAAAACTACAAATCCCAGAATTCCATAGTATTCAGCCATGACTGTTAAAGCGGTGTCAGACTGGATTATTTCTGCAGTACATGTGCAGCCCAGAACTGTTGGTAAAAAAGGCCAGAGCCAAAAGAGGTGGAGGGTGAACCTGTTCCAAGGCTGGGGAGCAGGCTCAGTGCTCCTTGCAGAGGCTGAAAATGGGTGTTTTTTCACAGTTGTTACATCATAGACATTATGGGCTTTAGCACTGAAAACAGTTGAGAGGCCTAAATCCTGGCATAAAGTCTTGAGGGTTGTGTTGTCATGCTGCATCAGTGAGTCTTAACCTAGAGAGGTATTTCATTTCATGGATATTAGCAGGACTTCTTCAGAGTGAACATGCACAATCTCAGTTCATAATATATTGTATTAAGTCACTAACATAAGTACTGGGGGCACCAGACTGTCCTACAGAGAGACCTTTAATTTTAGGGACAAATCAAGGTACCCCTCTAGCTGTTTCAGTATCTTCTTATGGGGACAGGAATAATTTATAGGGTCCATTCTGAATGGCACAGTCCTTGCCCTCTCCCAGCTAATGGCACTGTTGATAGAGGTGAAGAAGAATGTGCAGAGGCACTATGTATAGTAGATTTGGATCTTCAGGGATGGATGCAGGAGCCACTCCTAGGCAAGGAAGGGGAATCCAGCTTGTACCTCTTCCCAGCTGTAGGTTATAAGAGTGTCAGTAGCTGGGGACTGTTGTCTTCACACTTCGTCCTGTGAGTGGCAACTACAGCTTCAATAGACTCTTACAGGTAGTATTTCCCTGCTTTGTGTAATCCCATCTCTGTTGCAGAGCTGCCTGCATTGTGTGGTTCTATCTGTATTGCAAAGAAAAAAAGTGGAGGGGGGAAGCGCTGACCAAAAAAGAGAATTTACCCACCATTTATCTCTTTGCAGCTCAAGCCCATGTCAGCTGCCTACCTTACTGCTGGGCAGTAGATAGCAGCACTTCAGGGGAAATTGTCTGGAGTTCTATCTCTCACTGTTAGGGCTTGCTTCCTCAATGCACTATGAAGAAAATTATTTCTAGAAATCTGTCCTCAAACTGGGTGAAATTTGTCCCATGGTCGGGGATTCACCACCCCACCTTTAGAGAGATAATAGATAAGGGATATAAATTAATTTACAAACCATTCAGGTTGTTTGTTCTTTCCATTGCACACTGTTATATAAAAGTGGTGTCCTCCTTTAGTTTCTGCTATGTAAAGATTATGCTGAACCTGCTGTTACTCACAAATAGTTGGTTTTTACAACTTGGCTAATTTAGACCTTCACTGTCTCAGCTTAATTTACTGAGATACGGGAAAGCCTTTGGTCATAGAATCATAGAGTTGGAAGAGACCATAAGGGCCATCTAATCCAACCCCTACCCTGCAGGAATATGTAATCAAAGCACTCCCAACAGCCAACCCTGCCTCTGTTTGAAAACCTCCAAAGGAGAAAAGTCCACCATACAGCGTATGGCAGCATATTCATGTTTCACCATCAAACAGCTCTTACTGTTAGGAAATTCTTCTTAATTGTTTAGGTGGAATCTCTTCCTGTAGTTTGAGTCCATTGTTCTGTGTCCTAGTCTCTGGAAGCACAGAAAACAAGCTTGTTCCATCCTCAATATGACGTCCCTTCAAATATTTAAAACATGGCTATCATCTAACCTCTTAATCCTCTCTTCTCCAGGCTAAACATACCGAGCTTCTTAAGCAGCTCCTCATCGAAGATGTGAAGGCCTGGTTAAAAAAACAGAAAAATTCATGGAAAAATGTTTTTTCTGTTTTGTTTTTTTTCTGAAGCCTTTTTTGTTTTTTCCGAAAAATGCTTTATGTCTGTTTGATACCGTGGAGAGGAAATATAAATATTCTCAGGATGGCATGGAGGATCAGTTCACGAGGACTGAGTTAATCCCGTGTGCCAACCCGATTATGCAGGAGTCCAAAGTTCTTTTTTTGTTAAATTCGTTAGGACCCCTCTCCTCCTCTGGGAGTTTTTATTTTCCTGCCCTATTAACCTGATGTTACTTTACCCTCCTCCGGTTTAGATTAGTTTTAGAAGATTATAAAAGTATTTACAGTAGTTAGAAACAGTTTTAATAGTAGTTATCAGATAGATATAGATAGTCAAACAAGTTACTTTTAGTTATTTACAATTCTTTGAAGAAAGACATGGTGTCCTTGCAACGAGGCGAGGGGAGCAAGGGGAAAACTAGCAGGTATAATTCAGAAGAAATGAGGAAGGCAGAGTTAAGGAGAATATTTCAGAGTTCAAGCAAGAGCGAAACAGAAGAAGTATGGTGTTTGGGAGAGGTTGCAGCGACCTGTGAGTTCAGAAAAGAAAATAAAGAGCTTGGCGGAATGCTGGCTCAACATAGTACACAGGACAAGAAAGGACCACAAACCTCGGAGAAACTGGCTGCAGTAGCAGCTAAGCCTCTGAAGGAAAACCAGCCGGAAAAAACAAAGGAGCAGGCTGAGGTAGTGGCCAAGCCTCCAAACAGACCAAACAGTCGGAATCAGTGGTTAGCATTGTGTCCGGCCAGGGGAAGAACACTGCGGAAGCGGCTGAAACTCCCGAGGTGAGCTCCAGCTGCCATCTTGGAGGCGGAGAGAGGAAGCATGTTGCAGAAGCACTGAAATTGCCCTCCATGAGTCCCAGCTTCCATCTTGCCTCTGGATATGAAGCAAAGGGGTGGAGACATAACATCACATGACACAAACAGTGAAAACAAATCTTTAAATGAGAAGCCTAAACCTTTGTTATTATTGTTGATGGTTTCTTCTGGTTTTTTTTATTTTTATTTTATTTTTTATTTTTTTTGCCTGCTCTACATAAACTAGCAAATCCAAAGAGGTTCCGTACTGTTGATCCATTTGTTACAAATAAAAATTTAAAAAAATAAAGTAAATTCCATTTGTAATAATTGTTTGAATACACTGTATTTGTAATATACCAATTGTGATAATTTTATGCCAAATCAAATTGTACAGTCATATTTTATGTTCCTAAAGTAGCAGAGTGACTTTCAATCTGTAAAAAATGCTAATGTTGCATTTTTTCCATTTTCCTGAAAATTTCCATTTTTTCCATGGCTTCAGAGTTTCCAGAAATTTTACATCTCTACTCCAAATAGGGTATGGCTTCCAAACCTTTCACCATTTTGGTCACCCTCCTCTGGACATGTTCCAGTTTGTCAAAATCCTTCTTGAATTGTGGTGCCCTGAACTGGACACAGTATTCTAGGCGAGGTCTGACCAAAGCAGAATAGAGAACATAGATGCAGTGCTTAGTTCCTCCTTTTAAAAAAATATTGACTGTTATTACATGCCTTTGAGTTGGCTCCAACTTATGACAAATCTATCTTATGGTTTTCTTGCAAGTTTTATTCAGAAGAGGTTTGCCATTTTCTTCCTCTTAAGCTGAGATAATGTGACTTGCTGAAGTCACCCAGTGGGTTTCCATGGCTGAGTGGGTATTTGAACCCAGGTCTACCAGAGTCTTGACTCCAACAGTCAAACCAAAACACCACACTGCCTCTCATTAACTATTATTTTTTGTTTTATCCAAACTGGACGAACTATCATTGTTCCGTGGGACCAATGTCTGTGGGGGAGGTACTCTTGTTTGAATTTTTCTATGCTTCTAAATGGCTTTATATTGTTCAATGTATGAGTTTTAAAATATTAATAAAATTATCACAATTAAAATATCACTATGTTTTAACCACATTTGTTTGAAACTGCCTGAGGTCCCACACCAGGAGAAAAGCAGCATACAAATGCAACAAATAAATAAATAATTTAATTACTGTATTAGCATTGGAACAAGCCTTGTTCTGAAGCTTTGGATTTAAGTGGTTTAACATATTATTTTCTTCTGAAGCTATTACGGTTTTTTAGTTTTTTAATTGTATCATTTCTCCAGAATGGTGCATGTGTGTGCTGAGAGTTCTAGAAGTGATTTAACAGAAGATGTCTTGGTTTAGTTTCTCATTTAGATTGAACACTAGATCCCTTGGAGCATAACAGCCATAATGGATCGAAGCAGCGATTACCACTTTCTTCATGGCATTTTTGGGAGAACTGTGAAAATCACATTGAAATGTGGCACATTCCAGGGAGTATTGCAACATTTGGATTCCAACCAAAGCATCTTTCTAAATAAAGGTTCTGCTCTTGTTTTGAAAATCAGTTTTGTTTTAAAGTTATTACTCAAATATTAGGGGGCATTCTTCAGTCTTCTAGATAAGGGATGGCCAACTTCTCCATTTTCTAGGTAGTGGTTTGGAATTGTATTTTAGTGTGATGGTTGTCAAGTGGCCCCATAATAAAGTATGTAAGAAGGTATCACAGGCTGTTATACTCAAAAACAAAAAATATATTGATCTCTCAGAAAAGAACAAAATAACTTTCTTACAAATCAAGATCTGGGCCCTGAGAACTTCCTTAAGATTTAATCAGGCCTACAGGCTATCACTTAGGTGTTTCAGAAGTTTTCAAGATAGCTCTGCAATACTATAGTGAAAGTTTGGGGATGGTATTCAGAAATGACTACTGTATTTTTAATAGTTATCTTTACCATTTGAAACATTAAAGGGGAGAGTGGAACAGGGTAAATCATGAAAATTTACAGTTTGTGATGTTCTAATATTGTATGAAATATTGGTCCACATGCTTCTTGTCCATTTGTAAGAAATATAGAATTTTGACTTAAAAGTTGTCATTTGGTCTTAGATATTGTATGCAGACGGAAAGTTCAGATAAAGGAGAGGAATGCCCATAGTATTTCAGTAGTGGTGGTTCTTATACAGCTGCTTAAAATACAGCCTAATAATATGCAATTGTACTTAGAAGTCCCAAGGATTTGGACATATTGCCAAATACATATACCAGGGACTATAGGCTTAGTTCATATACTTCTGAATTCCAGGTTACTCTGGGATTAGAAGGATATTAATTGCCTAGCATTTCAGGTGTGTCTTCCTGGCAGATAGAGTAGCAGAGCAGCATTCCTGTCTTCTGCCTATAGTTGTGTAATGCTGTCATTTCCCGTTTTTATCCTGTGCAATCCTGGATGGATGGAATTTGGATGAAGAGAAGCCTAGCCTTTCCTTTCTAGCTGTTGGATCTGCAGCACCAGAGTTTCGGGGCTTGTATTATAAAAATAGACAGTCCTAAGCACTGGAAACACTGGCAAGATAGCCATCTTAGTCATAGTCTTAAAGAACTATAGAGTTGTAAGAGACCCCCTGGGTCATCTAGTCCAGCTCCTTCCCTGTCTGTGTAGCAAAACAAAGAGACCTGTTGAAAGAGACTTTATTGAAAGCTCAGTGCTCAGTTCTCATGCCCTTACAGACTGAATACAGTTGTTTCTTTGTAGTATTTTAGTTGTATCCATTCAGGAAAAGCCAGCTTATCTAAACTACCATTAGGGTAATTCATTCCTTTTTTTCTTCTCTGTAGTTGCTATCAGCAGAATGTTGTTAGACAGTTACTCCACTCTATCAAAAAGTGCAGAAATCCTAATATTTGGTTAGATATATGGGCCTATATTTTTGTGAAATTTCAAGGCCTTGGGATTGGTTAGGTAACCAAGAATTGCTTATGTAATACAGTACTAAATGTATTTTGTATAAACTCATTGTTAGCTGCCTTGAGTCCCTATATTGGGAGAAAGGCAGGATATAAATAAATGAAATAATAATAGTAAGAGAAGTGGGATGTAATTTATTATTAAACATTCCTTAGCTGCCCTCATGCTGAGAATTCTTAACTTGTCCTGTTGACCTCACAAAGTACGCTGGAGTGCAAATTACTTCAGATTTTTCTGTTTATATGAAATGTGGATCTAATCCTTTATCAAGATGTATGTTGAATGCATTCCACACTGGCAAATAATTAATATACCCATATTTTATGCAGCAAGAGGAAAGGCTAATATCATTTGTGCTGCCTAAGTTGCTCAATAGCTGGCATATATGGATAAATTCCAAAGTAATAACTTGAGACCTTGATACGATAGAAATATCTTGCCCAGTCATGTGTTCAAAAGGCTCCTCCTGAGTACCAGTGATAGCTTTATATTCTGTTGCTTTTTTAAAAGTGGATTTAGTTTACCTGGAAAAGAAAAATGCTAAAGAAACCAGTTCTTAAGAAAGCAGAGTCTTACTTGAAAAAGTGAATGTGGCTGCAGATTGAAGGTACTTAATTTCTAGATCTATATCCTGCCTTATTACAGATCATTAAGGGCAGCTAACAGTAGTCACCACCACCCCAAATATCAAACACATCTATAAAATAGCCAAGAAGGCGAGATTTTGCAGAGGGAAAACAACAAAACTGTTAGAAGAGGATGGGCTTTTCCAAACATTTAGAAGCTGGTAATGATAATGTTACGCAGTTTGAGAAGATAAGGAAATAAATAACCTGATGCATATAATAAAACACCAACATTGTTTATTCACTTTGATGTCAATGCCTTATACAATTTGTTTATTTTCATCAATGAAGATATTCTGCTTTGTATATATTCATGTGAATAAGCAACTTGAACAAATAACTAGAGTACATATGAACAAATCAGGCAAAGAAACAAATTGCTGCAGGAAAACTCCACAATTACAAAATGAGTTCCACGTTGCTCTATGCACATTTTGTTGGGCAGTGATTATATTTTGTATCTTAAATTCTAATTTTTAGAATAAAGTCCTAACATTTCTCTTGCTGTATTTCAGTTAAGAACTTGGAAAGTGGCAGACATGTACCAGGAGTAAAGATGTTTTTTGGCCATGAAATTATTAATGGTGAGATTTTTTCTCCCCTTTTACTTGGACATTCTTTATTATCAGAGTTTTCCTTCTCCCTCACTAATGAGTTTTCTTAATCAGGAATGTCTACTTCTAGTTCTTCCTTTCCTAACTGCAACTTGTGGTGTTTACATGTTAACCTTAGCATTGGTTTTAAAATGTAGAAAAGCCATAGCTACCGTATCTATTTCTGTACATTAAACATTAAACATACCTGCAACACAGCTTTGAAAAGGCTAAAACATCATAAATCTCTTCATTTTCAGGTAGAAATGAATTAGGACTATAAAGTAAGGTTGGTTCAGCAGAAGCAAAGCCATTTTTAATTATTTTTTCATCCCAGTAATATCAAATTCTTCAAAGGATGTGTACTCTGCCTTGTATCATATCAAAGAGATGATTCTTGAATTACAATTAATTTGCATTAGTGTGTAAAGCAAAAAAAAAAGAAAAAGAAAAAAGTGGATAGCAGTGTTCTGCTCTAATTATTGCAACTTTTTCACTAAAATGGGCAAATTGAGGATCATTCTGAATCTCCACACAGACCCTGCTATAACATTTAAACAATTCTCCCTCAGTTTATTACCCCTTCCTTTAATCATCATTATATTTGTAAATTAAATACAAAAACTGGTGGACAGTTGTGGGCAGGTATATTCAGAATGTTAGGTGGGTGAAAGGAGAGCATGTAAGTTAGAGGGCAAGAAAACAAGGAAGAAATTAGGAAGAAGAGTAAAGGGAAAGGAAGGTTTGAGTTGGGGATTGGAGAAGCAGATAGAGCAAAGACAGGGCAGCATGGAGGAGACAAGAGAGCCTGAAAAGAAGGAAAGAAAAGTGTCAGCTGTCACAGTGGCGGAAGGACAGTCATCTCCTCCGTGCTTCAGTTTCTGGGGTTGTCTCTTCTTGGGGCGGGGGTTCACTTTTTCCCAAAATTATAACACAGATAGACACACAGAGGAAGACACAAAGAGAGCAACCTAGGAAACATCACGCTAGTACCACCTCATTTTATTACGTGGCATACGACAAGGACTCCAAGTACCTCAAACCATTAGGTAATGCTTACAGTTTGACTTTTAAGTGACTTGTTTTGCCTAGTATACCCCTAAATTTAATTGCGTGTCGATGTAGGATGTGTCCCCTCTCACCCCTCCCAAATAAACCCAGACACCATATACGGTTTAAGAATATATTGAAACGTAATTTGGAATATAAAAGGATAATATGAGAATATATATATATATTGGCAATGAAGGCCACAACTTTGATGATAGTTCTGTTGGTTGGCACAAGCACATGGGTTCGGATCCAGATATCGACCAACCCGCCTGCCTGGTCAATGAGATGATTGTTGGCCCACCTGCCAACAGTCACCAGTCCATGAAGGGGAGGAGTCCAGGCAGGCCCCTCCATTGCCTGCCAAACCCACCTCCTCCCCCTCCCACCACCTAGAGACACATGGTAACCAATGAAAGGTGGGGAGGCATTCCGTGACAACATGCCCCAAGTTGGCATGACCCAATGTCATAGCCCAGGGTCTCTGTGACCTTGAACTTGACTTTGACCTTGACCCTTAACTTGATAGAGACCCCTGTTACCAATAACTTTGGATCAGAACCCATGCCAAACACCACAAAAGGTGAGCCAACCCTGGAGCGACTTCCGCCAACCCTCGGAGCTGCCACCAAATAGGCCTGCACCCTGAATGAAGGGAGACCCCCCCAGTGCCCCCACCTAAATATTGTAAATGGTTAATTCAGGCCAAATGTGTGCTGCAAAGGCCCTGGAACGCCATCTTCCCAGACGCTGAATAGGCTCCGCCGTCAGGCCCCCTGCAGCTGCCGTTGTAGCCACTCCAATCCTGAAAGAGTGTCCACCAAACTGGTCCGCTGGCAGGCCCAGCTGCCCCAAAGCAGCCCACAACACACTGACAGATTGGTAACACATCAGCGGAGATAAGTCCCTGTGGATAAAAAGGGGGCCTGGCACCTTGGGGCGCCTCTCCAAGAATTGGCGCATCGAAACCACTGGGCATGGCGATGAGGTGACCAGGCTCTGCAAGTGCAGAGATGCCCCTTTACCAAGCTGATCACATTTGGAGCACCACACTCTCACACAAAGGGCATCACCAATAAGAGATATGTCCTTCAGTTGCAGCACCTGTCCAGAAACATCCTTCTCAGACTTACACACCAACTCCCCAATACATAGGGCAGCAAAGAAAGCAGTAGTGAATGCTGTGCTGAACAACAGCTCCTCATATCTGGAGCAGCACGCCTTACCAAGTCTGGCCACCAACTTACGCAGTATGCTGAAAGAAACTGGCCTGTGGGCATCCGTCCTCCAGTGTTCCATCCTCCGCCAGCCTTCCACAGCCCTCCGGATAAGGAAGGTGGCACAAGGGTCGCCAAAGCCCGCTGCTTTGCTGAAAAAGGATATGCTGACCAGGTGCAGCGATAAGGAGCGAGGAGCCAAACCCTGATCCTTCAAGGATGTCAGATAGTGCAACATCTCTTGTTCAGAGGCCGGCCAGGAGCTCCCATATCTTTTCCTCTGCCTGAAGTTGAAGACGTGTCAAACTGCCCTCGTATAGCTTGCTTGAGTTGATAGCGCCAGTGAGTTGAGGACCCCTTGCATCACAGTTCCTTCCCAAGTTGCCACAGCTCATCTGGGAAGGTCGCTGGAGTGAGATCTTTGTCCAGGGCCAATGCATGAAACCTGGTGTTCTGGAATCAAGACAATGCATCCACAGTCCCATTATCTATGCCAGGAATGTGGCGGGCAATGAAGCTGATATTCGATGTCAGGCAGACTAGCACAAATTTCCTCACCAAGTTCATCACTCTCAGATTTTGAAGACTGCCTGTTGATAATCTGTACCACTGCTTGACTATCACACCAGAAGCATACTTTCTTGTCCTTGAACTCCTCTCTCCAGAGAATCACTACCACTAAAATGAGGAAGAACTCAAGGAATGTTAGATCACAGACAATGGTGGTCTCCCTCCACTCAAGCAGCCATTGCTGCGCACACCAGTGGCCATTGTAGAAAACCCCAAACCCAAGACTCCCGGCCCCATAAGAATGAACCTGCAACCCCGCTCCCAATGTTTTTGGCCCTTGCCAAAAGGTGATACTTAAAAACCTGCAGTACGGGGCCCTTCCTTGCCTCTGATTGGCTGGGATACATTCAAACGGACCAGTCAGGGAAAAGCAAGACTCTCCCTGATTGGCTGCCGTTCCAACCCCTTCCCGGCTCGCTGCGCAGGTCAGGAAGGAGAAGAAGGAGCATGACAGCACTCATGCCTTCCCTTCCCATCCCCGTTGGAAGGGGTGAAGACCGGGCACCCCAGACCACCCCGCAAATGAGCCGCCGGCAGGGAGGTGAGTCCGGAAGCTCCATTTCCAGCTTTGTTGATGTAGAAACTATCATGTTGTTCCATGAGCCCGTGAACTTTGGAAAGGGCAATGAGCATTTCTCACACTATCAACTGACTTCTAGTTTGTGGGATGAAGTAACACAAATAGACACACAGAGGAGGACACAAGGAGAGCAGCCTAGGAAACATCACACCAGTACCACCTCACTTTATTACATGGCATACGACAAGGACTGCAAGTACCTCAAACCATTAGGTAATGCTTACAACTTGCTTAAGTGACTTGTTTTGCCTAGTATACCCCTAAATTTAATTTCCAGCTTTGTTGATGTAGAAACTATCATGTTGTTCCATGAATCTGTGAACTTTGGAAAGGGCAATGAGCATTTCTCAGGTTATCAACTGACTTCTAGTTTGTGGGATGAAGAGAAACCATTAACTGTACCCTAGCAGGCTGACAGTTGATACTTTAACATCTTTTTTACTCTTCGCTAAGTCTGCAGTATTGATCTTGCGACTGCGCGCAAACACACTGGCCATTCTGCCAAGCCAGATTTTTGGACTCCTTCCCCTTCCCCTAATTCCTCATTTTGTACTATCATGCTTGATGAAGAATTCTGGAAAACTCAAAAGTTTCCATCACTTTTGCAACACTTTAGTGATCTTAATAAGAAAGTATTGCCCATTTCTGTTTTTGTTTTTTGTTTTTACAGAAGCTGAGAAGAGGCATATGCCCACTTCAGAGAAAACCCCAGTTGAAAACACATTTTAGATACCTGGAAGTAGATCATAGAATCATAGAATCATAGAATTGCAGAACGGCTACACAGCCTGACATGGAGTCTAGAAGCAGGGGAACTGTGCACACCTGAGTGAAATTTGGAAGGGGTTTTTATATCCAATAAATCCCTCTAGGGGATAGGATTTAGAGTGAAAGACAATGCTTCTCAGAGGTACTCAGGATAAAACAATAGACACTGTGGATATGTTAATGGCCCTTAATGTGTTGATACTTTGGGACTGAATAGAGGAAGCAACCCTGTTTGTTTGCTGGGAGGTAGAGGTAAGATAGGTCTTTACAATCCTTGAGTACCTCAGCTAAATTGGATTGGATTAGCCAGATGTTCAGGCAAGAAGTTGCCTTGCCAGATTATCTTTGGAATTTGGGCTGACTCCTACCTCGTGCATTCCTGACTGAGTCTCAGCGCTAGTCTTTTGGATTCCTAGTTTTGGGGAGTCCCCAGTTTACTGGCCACACTTCTTAGAAGGCCACAGTTGACCTAATTATTACATATTGCCAATTATTAAGAATAAGGGGCTGGGGGCGTCAAGGTAGGTAAAAGAGTGGGCTGAAAGGGGTTTATGAAAGACAGCAGTATGTCAGGGAAAATTTCTTACAACAAATTGTAATCACATCCCACCACAAAAATGTTTCTGTGTCTGCATTTTTTTTCTCTTGGTGGGAGGGAGATCATTTATACTTAGTAAAATACTTTCTAGTTGCTACATCCATTTAATGATGATGTTAAAGAGAAATATGAGAAAATAAAAAACAGTTACAAATTCTGTGCTACTAAAGAAAACGCAGCAGATTTTTTTAAATCCTTAACTAAAATTGCACAATTGGATTATTTCATGCAATTTTCTCTTTTTCTTTCTCAGGATCTTTCATATCATTTTAAGTAATTTGCATCTGACAAGATCTCTCAAGAAATCTCATTGATTCTGAGGTTATTTTTTGCCAGTTTAGAGCATTAAATGTCTGACTGCAATAAACAATACTGTAGATTTTTACATTTAATTCCATACATTTAATGCCTCTATATCTTTCTAACATGGCTGCCATTTTTCACAGTGATTATGTTTATATTTGTTCATATTTAGATTAGTATGTGCAAATTTTATGCAAATTTTGTCCCCCTCTTTGGTCATCCATTTGTGACCATCCTACTCCTACCACTTCTCCCTCTTGCTTTCCCTTCTGAAAGAAAATTGCTCCAACTTTATGCAGTTAAGGTTGGTGTGTGGGGAGCTTCCATTGACATAACTGGAACATTTTTTTTCATAACCTGAGTTTCCCCTGGGGGATTTAGGGTAGGGAAGAGTGCATGGGAAGAAGAAAGTTCCCTTCCCTCTTGCACTGTGAGCTTATAGCACATGGGTAACCTTTCTGTCTTCAGCTAAGGGAGGAAAAAAATCCTGTGCCACAAATAGACACTCAGGGCGTTGTTGGCCCAGGCCTAGTGGCAACTTCCCTCCATTTGCACTGCATCTGTGAAGAAGGTAATTAAATCCCCATTGTTACATTTGGGTGTCTGAGTTTGGGGAATACTGATGGGCCCAAATTGATGGGCTGAAAACTACCTAAAATGTTCACAGCTGTACAGTCTCCCAAAGGTGTGCAGTTTGGAACATGTTGACTTAGCTATAAATAGTACAGAGTTCAATGGAATTTACTCCCATGTAAGTTGTTGAGGAGCATGATGGAAATGGTTGTCATCACATTTTCTATCTTTTATTTATACCAATAAGATTAGACTCAGTTTTGAGGACTGAAGGGGAAAATTATTATTTAGGTTTGTATTGAATACAAAATTGTATTTGAACTACACGTTATCCACTTATCTTCAGTTCCCTGAACCCTGTTTTGCTTTACTCCCATTTATCTCAAAACCTTGTACATTTTTAACGCTGCCTTTCCCAACCTATCCTCATGTTTAGATTCTAGATAGGCAGCTTGTTATTGAGAATATATTAGTAAAATAATCATAGCTTCCTTTGTCACTAGTACCAAAGGGATTTTAGGAGATTTTCTGTAGGACTGGTCAATGTAGCCTCTGTTCTACTTCTATAAAGTGCGTGTAACACTACAGTGGTACTGTACTCTACATATGTTTTACCCTGTAGAATCAATGTCCATTTTCCTTCTGGCTCTAATTTTGGTAGTTTTGCTTCCTTGCTAGTCATTGTATTTTTCCTTTGCCATTGGAGGTTTTGGCATATCTTCAACTTTCTTGGGATTAAGTGTACAGTAATTTCTAGTTGAAGGTTATTTCTGTAATAGGAGCTGCTGATTTATGTTTCAGTGGAGTTACTTGATGACCTAGAACAACATGCTGCAGAAGAAAAAACACCTGCCACTAGGTGTAGGTATGTATGAAGAGTTTTGTTTTTAGACTCCTGACATTATCAAATAGTTACTAATCATAATACTTACAATAACTTGTGCAGAGAAGTTCCAACTACCAAAATATCTGCAGCAGACAAAGGAGAATCATTGAAGCCAAGCACTCAGGATCCTGAAGCTGATTCCCAAGAGAGGCAGGAGCTCCGGTTGAGTACCATCAAATATACCCTTGCAGGTAACTACTAGAAATTCAGGCTGATACTTAATCTGCAGATCCTGGTTTTCTCTCTCATGCTGATGGTACTGTTTTAGGGCAGAAATGGGAATCACACACTTTTCATAAGTGTAAGTGGGGACAATAGAAGGAGAAAAGACTGTAGGCATGACAGCCCTGGAGGAAGTATTGCATTAGAAATATAAGCCACTTTCTTTTGCTACTGTTGCACAAACCTGGAAAAAAAATTCAACAGCTAGCATACTGCAGTGACAACATTCCACCCTATGATGGCCTCTAATGGGTTCAAAATGTGTGTGTGCATATATATGTGTATGCACATGTGTATGTGAGCATATTGCTAAAGTGGATATTGAATATTCCAGAATGTGTCAGTATTATAATAACCCATCTGGAAAGCTTGTGGAATGTTTAAAGACCACTTCCGTAGCAAGCTTTATTGTGGTGTGGAAGCTGGTACCACAACAGTGTACAGAGTGGATTGTATCCAGTGGTGGACTTGCGGTAGGAGAAAACATTTCGACTTAAGTAAAGTGGGGCACCAGATTTTAATCCACCTTGGCCCCTGAAAAGCTACTTCTGACTAAAGCTGAGAACTATGGCGTACTGCATTCTGGGATCTAGTGATATGGCAGGCTGGCAAAAAAAAAAACACCCCCCCCCCAAAAAAAACAACCCAGGTGTTTCACGTTAGGTGAGTGGGAACACTTTCTGCTAGTGCAAATCCATCACCAGAAACAGCCAGTGTTTAAGATGATGGTGTTTGAGTGTAGATGAAGACTATCTTGCACACACTTACCCTGATTTGAAAAAGAATTAACAGAGTAGTTTTGCTTGCTTCCAGCTGTGTGTGTAGGATTGGAAACTGAGGTAACTTTTAATGAAGAAAACAGGTAAAAATTAAAATCCAGTAATATTTAAAGAGTGAGTGACAGGAATCCATATAGTAACTGAGCAGCAGAGGAGTGTACTATGCTGCCAGATGAAAAGTATGATCAGCCTTACCATTTAAATAAAAATTTTAGAGATGTATATGAAATACTGGTGCAAAACTGAATATTTGAGGGCAGTGCTGCTATAACAGTTTGAAAACAAGCTTCACAGAGATCCGCCCCTAAAAAAAACTAATGGTTCAGCTAAAAATTATAACAGCCTTGGATTTAAAGCACTCTCCTGTTAGTTATAGGCCACAAGGAATTGCACATAGGTGACTCAGGAGGTAGATAGAGGGCTCAATCCCTCTGTAGCCAGCACTGAAACCGGAGTGGGCTTTGGAGGAAGGAGGTTTCCTCTTTGCCTAGCAAAGAGTTGTGGGAGCAGGGGCAGAGCAGTCTGACCATCCTTTGGAAATTCTTTGGAAGCTAGGTTTTTTTTTTAAGAGTAGTAAACTAGATTTTCAGACAATACTGTTATAGTGTTACTATTCCACTATATTTGCTATGGCTGCCTCCTGTTGAATCCTGGGATTTGCAGTTCAGGGAGGGGCATTTGCAACTCTCAGCCAGAGAGCTCTTAGGTCTCACTAAACTACAAACCCCAGAATTCCACAGCAGGAAGCCAGGGCAATTAAAGTGGAATAGTAACACTATGACAGTGTAGTCTGAAAATCTCCAAAGTTTGTTGGCTTATTCATCTATAAAATGCATAGTGATCGTGGTAAATGATGAAAGATTTTCTTTCTGATCTGGAAACTCATTATGCTTTTAACACCACTCTATTCAAGTAATTCTAGCCAGTTATTATGCAGGCTTTCAACTACATTTCAATTAGTTTTGTGTCTTGGCTAATGAGAGTCCAAAAACAATCTGTCTGCCAGAAACACAGCTGTTAACCTACTTTTAAGAAGCATAACCAAATGTTCTTAAGGAGGATCTTTTTTGATATTTTGAGCAGTTTCATAACTTTATTTATTTTGAAAGTACTGTATTGTGAAATGCCCCTGCTGTAAAGGGGAGTGAAGTGCAGTGTATTTTTGAAAATACAGTAGCCCCCCCCCCTTTATCTGCTGATTCATTATCCACTGATTCAGTTATCCATGGGACACAAAACAGCACATCTAACATAGAATCTTCCTGGAAAATGTGTCCTCTCTAGCAACTTTATGGTATTTTAAACCAGAAGTCCCATTTTTTTCAATGGCGTTCATTATTATCTGCGGTTTTCAGTATCTACGCCCCCCCCCTCCCAGAACCAATCCCCAGTAGATAAGAGTGTCCTACTGTTTATTTTAGGACCTTCCTCAGCCTGGCTGCATATAAATATATTGGACTGCAGCTCCCGTCATCCCCACTTAATGCCTGTGTTGGCTGGGCATGATAGGAGATGTGGCCTAGCACATGAGGGGTGGTGACAACTGCTTCAGGAGGTTATATTGTATTCAGAGGTAAACAGGATTTTTATTGTATGTTTTTTTAAATTGCAGAAGAAAACCAGAGGGAGGAAATTGAATATGTTGTTGTCGATCAATTCCAGAAGAAATTTGGTTATGCAGTGAGTATAATACTGTTGTGTTTCGCTGAAGGTTTCTACTTAGTCTGCTGTTGACCTTTAGACGGGGAAAGGCAAATGTGTGTGTTGCACTCCTCTGATCAGTATTGCAGAACCAGCCACTTGTCTGCCAGTTTTTACATTGGGACTGGCCCGAAGGGAGGATGTGGAGACTTGTGCAACACTGGCCTTGACTAGCATCATACAATTGGCTGCTCTCCTGAGATGGTGGTGAAGGATGCTTGCTGTGAGACTACTGCCTATCAGAGCTAAGATGGGGCAGCTAAAGTAGCAATAGCAATAGCATTTACATTTATATGCCACTTATCAGTGCAAAGCATTCCCTAAGCAGTTTAGAATGTGTTAGCTAATTGCCCCCATCAAACTGGGCATTCATTTTACCAATCTACAGAAGGATGGAAGGCTAAGTCAACCTTGGAGCCCTCTGGGATTTAACAAAACGTTGTGTCTGCAGTACTGGCATTTAACCACTGTGCCACCAGGGCTCCTAGTACTTGGTTTTAAGTGAAATGTCTAGACATAGTGAATTCAATTGAGAGTTGGTGGAAAGGTAATACCAGTGGGATATGAGCATTTGTTGATATATACTCTTGGAACCCCACCCACCGTGGCACTACCTTTCCATGGTGGTGGGATTGCATTTTCCTATGAGGCAAGAGGCTATGCTGACAGTAGCAGTGTGGCTGGTAGGGTCTCCCATGTCAGCCAAGCTTTTGCCTAGAAGCCAAACTAAATGTGCCAAACAGTTACTGGGCAGTAGCAGTAGTGGGGAGTGACACTGCTGAAGGAACTCAGAGACAATGATAGTGGCACCACAGGTAATGCTTCTTAGTACTGCACAGAAAAAGGTAGTGGTAAACTGCTCCTGAATCTTTCTACTTTGAACACCCTATGATTAGAAAATGCAAAATGAAAGCACAGGTTACATACCTGTAACCGTAGTTCTTCGAGTAGTTATCTGAGAAGTCACACAATTGGTTGTGAGTGGCAGGAAGAATCAACTAATTTGATATGTAGTGCTGGAGGAAAGTTCTGCAGATACCATGGACTGCCAAAAAAATAGGTCCTAGAGCAATTCTCAAGTAGGCTAAAGGAACAATCCACACATCTGGGTTAACTCTATGTGCCAACCTGATCGAGGCAGGATCCTTTAGAATTTCTTTCCGTTGAACTGTTACCTGCAGACCTCTTCTCCCCTCAGTTTAAAAATTCCTGCCTTGCCAACTGGTCGTTTCCTTCTGTCTCTCCCCTCATACTCTCGACAGTTAATTTTATCACTTAGTATTTACTTAGATTAGTTTCATTATATATAGATTTTGTTACCTATCTATAGATAAGTTAGCGATGGCTTCTGAACTAAGCAGTAAGAAAAGAAAACAAATGGACATATAGATACAGCCATGGGACAACTGCTTGCCTCCAGAAATGAAAAAACATCAAATTGATGACAAACACACCTCATTTTTAGAAGAGATCCTCAATGCTGTGAGCATGCAGTTAAAAGAGGGAGACCAGTTTATTGTGGCAAAAAATAAAGGAATTATGCCACTTGAGCTACAAGTCTCTGAGCACAGAGTACAGTCGCTGTTAAGGAAAATATTTGCAACCGAGTGTCAAGGAGCCCCCGCCCCCCCAAGCCGTGCCCTCAAGGATACACACACAGTTGTACATGCACAAAATAAGTTTATTACAATTAAGTAAAAGGATAGTTGGCAGAAAAGGCCACAACTTTCTGTTTGGTGATAGATGTTAGAGGTTGGTCTGGGCATGAGTTTTCCAGTGGGGGCAGGATGAGAGCCCTCAACCTGCCCTAACGCCAAACCCGAGTCCACCCCAAAAGGTGGACCCAGTGCCCAGGTCACGTGCAGATCACGTGAGCGATCACGTACCTGGTCGTGTGACCACGTCACATGACTGGTCACATACCCGGAAATGTAGAACTCACGTGACAAATCACATGACAGATCCACGTGACCTGATGGCCTCTCCTGGGGGGGGGATGCACAGGAAAGGTCCTGGCCCAGGACCCGGCAAGCCCACAACGGGCCAGCCGGGGACTCCACACTCCCCCCCAGTCGGTAACAAAACCCATGCGCACTGCTCCTCAGAAAGTTGCAACAAGGAATAGTTACAATGAATAACAGAGAGAGTCTAGCTAATACAAAGACAACCTAACTAAAGGGGGGGAGGGCGGGTCTTTGGCTCGCAAGAGCCAACTGACTGGAGCCGTGGGCCAGCCGGGAATAAATACCCGGCCGGCGGACCATGATGGGGACCGGCCCCGCCTCCCGGCCAATCAGCGGCCGCGCTGAGCGCTGGCCCTGATTGACCGAAGGCAAGGTGAGCCATCCAGTTGGGTGGGAGCTGCCTCCCACCGATTGGCTACCTTACGATCCTCTTCCCTGCCTACAGGAGCAGGCCGGGAAGAGGAGGATGGCCGGCATGGCGGCGCCCATGCCGGCCATGCAGGCAGGCCCGGGCGCGGGGCGACACCAGCTGCAAATGTGGCCGCTGGTAAGTCCCGGGCAGCCGGCTTATGTCATCTACTGCAAGCAATAACAATAGCTGGTCTCTGCAGCAGCACAAACAACCAGACAAACCGGAAAAAGCTGAGGCGCAACAAAATCATAAGTTTAAAACTGGAAAGGAAAACTTAAACTTAAAGGACACACCTTGTAAGTCTGCTAAAAAAAGGGGGGGGTACTGCAGAGCTTAAGAGTTTGAAAGCAACCTCTGGTCACCATCTTGAAAACAGGTTCTCCACAGGGGGCAGGGCCAATCAGAACAACATCTCTGCCCAATCAGGAGCTGCAACTCAGTCTGCTGAACAATGAAGCACACTGATTGCCCAGCAGAATACAGCACTAGAGCTGTTGCTATTGAACAAAAGAGAAAGGAAAGCAAACATCCATTATGCAGACTTGGTTCATGAATTGTTTATCTTGTGTTTTAACAAAGTTCTTCCCACAGTCAGTCAGTTCATCCTAGTAATTCAGCTTCAGGATCAATTCAAACACCAACATTATTACTACAGTCTTCTAATGTGGACAATTGATTAAGAGAAGTAATCAGATCAGAAATACAAGCTGTTTAAAATGGTCAACAAGGATTTCAAACAATGAATTTGCAAAGCACCAATAATTCATCTACTTTTAATAATTCCAACCTAAGTACATGAAATATATAAGCACACACGGAAGGAAGGAATATGTGTGTGTGTGCATGTACACACACATACACACACATATATACAGTATGTGTGTAATATATATATTACAAGCTTGGGTATGTTTCTTTTCCCAGTGTGCTGACTGGCCACTTAGGAAACATACCCAGCCAATCTCCTCCTCCCTTTCACTCCCTCAGCCTATCACTACCCACATGCAAATTCCCTCTCTACCTCACAATCCAGTCCTGCCACTCAGTCTGCATCTACAAGGGGCCCTCCCTCCTCTCACTCCTCAGCCACTCACTACCCAATGTAAAACAATGCAATATTTTTTTCCTACCATGTAGTTGAACCATATGAAAGGAATGCTGCTACTCCAAGCTCCACACCGCAGCCACCACTTGAAACCCCAGCAGGGTACATAATGGCATATGTTACACCAGGTACAGCTATACTAGTAAACATAAAACTATAAAATACAATTGCAAAACAAATTATGCAAATAACTATTTAAAAAAACCAGCAACAAATACAGCATGAAACAGCAAGAAAATATAAGAATAAAACAAGCTGACTAATACATGTTGATCAAAATATACAAGATTACAAAACAGTATCAAACTGAAATTGTACCCTTATCTCAATGATATATTAGTAAAGGCAGATTCCAAGGAAAAATTGAGGAAGGATGTAGGGTTAACTTTTCAAACTTTGGAGTTTTACAGTTTCTTAGTAAACTACGAAAAGAATCAGCTGATACCTATTCATGTGATGCCTCATTTAGGTGCCAAGATAAACACAAGTGGGTTGTCTGACTATGTCAGACAAAAGAAAGAACAGATTGAAGAGGGAGATTGAGCAGATGATATTGTTGAGGTATGCAGACATAATGTTCTTAGCGAGAATAATGTGTCTCCTAATTTCAACAATACAGTTGGTTCTTTGGGGGAGATTTCACTCAAGGAGTTTACAGACTTCTTGTTCCACATCAGAAGGTGATTGACTAAAAAAAAAAATACTTAGTTCCATTGCCAAAATTTTTAAAAGGATTTGAAATGTTGGCTAATGCCAATTTGAACAAGGGAATTCCATTGGTGAAGCAAGATTTAGCGCAGATAACAATAAATGCAAGCCTTACTGGTTGGGGAGCTATGGGGTGAGGTCTGTACAGGTTTGCAAGACCTGAGCAGGCCTGTTGATGGCACTGTTGGTGATAACAAAAAGCCCTCAAAATAATTTAGCACTGGAGTATGCTAGTATTCCAGTGAGCAAAATGGTTTGAGTGATCTTGAGACGTAAAATGAAATCAGGGAACCATTCAATGTTATTTTAAATCCCTCACATCAAACAGATGAAGCCATGTTCTAGTCATGAAACAACGGTTGATGGGGGGCAGGGGAGGATGGTTAGATATCCTAAATGAGTGTGCCATAGAATACCTGGTCTTGAGACTGATCAGAATGAAGGTAATTCTGGACTTAATCTGCATTGATACTTGGGACCTAGTGCAAGGTAAGTGTAATATAATCAGTTGGAACTGGTGACCACAGTGCTGTCCACTTTGATTTCTACGTAAGTGGGAAATTGCCAAAGAAATCCATTACAGTCAGATTTAAATTCAAAAGAGGCAACTTTTTTAAAAAGGGGAATAGATAAAATGAAGTTGAAAGGGGAAGTCGAGAAGGTCACATCTCTCCAGAAGAGTAAAGAATCATGACAGAAGTTCAGCTGGAACATATACAGTTGTCCCTTCATATTCGCTGGGGTTTGGTTCCAGGACCCCCCGTGAATACCCAAATCCATGAATACTCAAGTCCCATTACTGTATATGCAATGGCATAGCAAAATGGTGTCCCTTATATAGGATGGCAAAATCAAGGTTTGCTTTTTGGATTATTATTTTTTAAAGAATATTTTCAAGCCATGAATAACCGTGAATGCCAAATCTGTGAACATGGAGGGACAACTGTATTGCAGATCAAGAGTTCTTATACAAGTCAAAAGGTCATCAATATGATTAACAACAGCACTTATTAAAGAAAAGAATGCTTCTTTCAGCAAATGGAAGTCTTGCCCAAATAAGGAGAACAAGAAGGAACACAGACTTGCACAACAAAAAAATGCAAAGTCAATATGAGAAACAAAAGGAAATGTTGAACAGCACCTATAAATGGGAAGTTCAGGCTGTCTCATAATGGACACAAGCTGTTGTTCTGTCAAGTAGTGAGACAATAACTACACCTTTGATATTAGTGGGTCAGATAGAAATTTATTTAGAGTTTGCTTCCATGTGCCTAATGATTCTGGACCTAAATTATAAAAGACTTAGTATTCCAACTATTTGAGTTATTATTTTAAAAATTAACCTGAGGATGTGTATAGGGGGAAAACTTTGGATGTATATATCCTTGTCTACAGGACTCACTACACCACCCAAAGTTACAGACATCCAAGGGTCTTTGTTAGTCTTCAGAATATGGTCACAATTGTTCATATAACCTGGTTTCAAGTTCTCAGGGGCTGTAGGTGACAACTGCAGTTGGCCTTCCATGCCCAAGGATTCTTTATCCACAAATTCAGCCAACCACAGCTTGAAAATATTCCCAAGAAAACTATTCCAAAAAGCAAATCTTGCTGTTCACCATTCTATATAAGGGACACCATGTTACTATGGCATTGTGTATAATGGAACTTAAGCATCCATGGATTTGGGTATCCACAAGGGGTCCTAGAACCAAACCACAGTGGATACTGAGGGACCACTGTACTCTTAATTATGGCTAAAAATTGAATAGTGGGCAATTAAGCTGTTGTAACATGAAAGTTGCATGCTCCTTGTAACCGGCTCATGGATAGTCTAGCTGAGGGTTCAGATGTGACCTGAGAAAGCATGTGAATAAAGACAACACAGAGAATGTGGAATGCTGGTATGTATCAGTATGAAAAATTGGAAAATGCACTCATCCACAACAAACTATTTACTTTTGTTAAACTTGGCAGGGGGATGTTGCAAGCATGTCAAGCATGTGGGTCATGCATGAGGGGATTCAAAATATCTAGTCACAGCTTAAATAAACACTGAATAACTGAGTATAAGCATTCTTTAGTGGATTGTTTTGTGTGGCCCTTTTCAGATCTTCTGATTTGGAGAAAGGACAGCATAACCACAATACAAATTTTAAGAAATGACAGGAGAGAATAATCTAGTAATTTATTTAGGGAACTGCAGGAAGGCAGCATTCTGTTATGTGATGGAATGCCTTAGTCTGAAAAATCTGTCTGTTATACTGTTATATAAATCTGTTATACTAATAATGCCCAAGAGAAATTATGATTCATTCTTTATGGTTTGTGGACCAACCCATCAAACCCTTATTACTTTTGATCCATGTTGCATTTAAACACTATGCTTGATAGAAGAAAAGAGTCTATGTTGTATTCCTTGTCATCCACACACCCCTGTACCTAGTAATTTTTCTCCCCCCACCCTTCTCACTAGACGATGCACATCAAAAAGCAAACTGTATGCAGTATAGCAGCAGAGGGTGTCAGTCTGTGTCGTCATGGAAAACTATCTTGGCTACAAGTAAGAAAATACACTTAAACGTTTGCCTTGGAACTTGTATGAATCTTTTATTCTATTATTCTTAATCAGTGGTCTCCTTATGGCTAGTAAGTGCATGAGAAGAAAGAAATGCTGTATCCTTGCTTTTCAATATTACCCCCCTCTTTTTTTCTCCTTTTTGTATTGCTGCTCTATCCTTGGTTTAACAAATCCAGGTACTCCTGGATTCGTCGCTTCACATGACTAGTCAGGTGAATGCGACGGCCAGAAGTGCCTGTTATCAGCTTCGGCTGATACGCCAACTGTGCCCTTACCTGGATACAAGGGATCTGGAAACTGTGGTACATGCTTTGGTAACTTCACATTTGGATTACTGTAATGCACTCTTCATGGGGCTACCCTTGTGCCTAACCCAGAAACTTCAACTGGTACAAAATATGGCAGCCAGGTTAATTACGGGTACATCTAGGAGAGAGGATATAACACCTGTGCTTAAATCTCTCCATTGGCTGGCAATTAGTTTCCGGGCGCAGTACAAGGTGTTGGTTTTAACCTTTAAAGCTCTACATGGCTTGGGTCCATCTTATCTCCAGGACCGCCTCATCCTATATGATCCCCCCTGCGCACTTCGGTCCTCTGGTAGGAACCTGCTGCAGCCTATGAAAACTAGGCTGTCGCAGACCTCCCAGAGGACCTTCTCTTCTATGGCTCCCAGACTTTGGAATGGCCTGCCGGATGAGATCCGTCTTATCGCTACTCTTGATAGCCGAGCAGAGGGGTGGCTTAAAAATAAAAATTTATTATTATTATTATTATTATTATTATCATCAATAAAATTGTGATGTTCCTGGGACCTTTCAGATCATTATTATCTTTATTCTAGGAGGCAGGGTGAAAGGTGATATAACAGGTAAGGTTATATAGTGCATTAATTCCACTATAATGCATTGTAAAATAGCCCAGTGAATTGCTAGCTGCCATTGTCTCCTGAATTCACAGTGAAATCCAGTTGTGTTCATCAGCCAGTGGAACAGCATCTGTCCATGGAGTACTTTCTGCACCCCACCAGAGTGCTCTGTCTGCCCCCAGAATCTATTCTGGAGGAACAGAATGGGACAGTTCCACTGCATAAGCAGGAGTCTGTTCATACAATATCCTAAGACAGGAGTACTGCCTTCATGGGTAGAATTGATCATTTGTTTTGGCTATATGATTGACTGTCTTACATAATTGTATGATAAGAAAGTGAATCTCCTATTGTACTACATCTGTTTGAAATTTTAAAAATGGGAGGGATGAATAAAGATTGTGGAAATAATGAGTTTCACAATCTGGTCTTAAACATATTGCTTGAATTAAGTTTGACTGACTTGAACAATACATGCAATACTGATATCAGGAGAGTAGTCACCAAGATTCAGTTTATAACTAACAATACTTGGATAATAGCACCCATTTTAATTTTGATCTCTGTTCTGCATACTTATCATAGATTGCAACAAGAAGCCAGGTTTTCTTATTTGACATTTTCCTTCTGGGACCACGAGTGTTCAGGAATGGACTCCAAACGATACTGGAAGACCAGAACATTTTGAAAGTATGTATCTGTGTGTAGCACATGACATTTGAGAACATACGTGGAACAGTGTAAAAACAGCAAGAAATAGTTTCTTGATATTGTTACCCAAAGAGGTCTTGGAAGTTCCAAGAAAATATCGAGTTTCTAATATATTGGGGAAATTAGGAGCAACTCGACCTTAGCAATGCAAAAGGGGGCAACAGAGAGGGGATCTTTACACCTTTGTATACCCCGACTAACTCTGAACAGACGCACACAAACGCAAATGAAAAATTAACAATGATATTTATTAAAGACATAAAATTAATAATACCAAGCACGCACACATTCATACAAGAAGCATTCACACAAGACCACTAAGAATGGAAGAAGAGAGGTTGCCAGAGGGATAGATAGGAAGATTGCTGGGGTAATATGACACCTGTCTTGTAGTCCAAGATCGTTGAGCAAACCGGCAAAGTTGATGAATGAATCCGGAGTGGCTAACACAGAGTGACATAGTGTCACCAGGAAGAAGCTCTGTGTGCAATGAGGCATGATTTTTGGCCAATATTTATACCAAAAATAATCCCTGAGGTGGGGAAGTTTCATGGGTTGAAACAATAGTTCTAAAGATTCCACAATGAGTTCCAGGGAAACTCCTGATCTTGACAATAGGTGTCCGAAGATGCTAATGTGTTGCAAACTACCTTAAATGTCTGATAATTGGATTCACAAAGCTTGAGCTGCCTCTTTTGATGGCTAGGTGATTGGGGAAGGGAAGCTCAAAATCTTCAAACAAAGGAATACTCCATCTCCTTAATGGCATCATTGTTTGTCACTTGGGTGTGTGGTGGTGGCGGCAATGTCCTTTTGACCTCAAATTTCCTCACAGATTGGAATTTGTCAGTAGTTCTTCCTTTGGGTGATGCATGGCTTTTAGCACGTCTCTGAAACCTTACTGCTCTTCCCAGTAGAAGACAATGTCAATAAGCCAAATTATTAATAAACCAATTTTGGGATTTATGGAGGTGGAAGCTCATTATGGGCACCAACAATATCTTTATTCCTATTCTGGATTTGCTAACTGCTACATTGCCTCTTCCTCACATTCTTTAGGTTATTCATGACTGCAGGTGGCTTTCTGATTGCCTTTCTCACCAGTATGGAATTGTGCTCACTAATGTCTTTGACACACAGGTAGGTGGTAAACTGGTTTGGTCTGTAATTAGATTTTAAAAGGTAGCTGATAAACCACTTCAAAAAGAAATGCTTTATTAAGATATATCACATTTCTATATCAAAGGATCTCAGGGCAGCATACAATAAAATCAGCTTGACCAATCTAGAACAATTTGAAATAATGAAAGATAATTTATACAGACTAAAAACATATTCAAAAGATGAACAGGTTAAAACAAGACAATTTAAAGCCAGTTAAGAGCATGAAACAGTTGAAAACTGTGTGTATGTCAGGATTTGTATAGAATCAGTTCAGTTCAGCCAATGGTTTTAGTAGAAAGTCATATTATTACTCGGTGCCCAATGACACCAATATTCCACAATAGGGGTACTGTCCCACAGTATATTGCCCCATATGATGGGATAAAGAGGAGAGCCCCTCCAGTAAACTTTACACTTTGGGTAAGTGTAAATAGGCAGAGGTGTTCTTTCAAGTATCAAGCCATTTAGGGATTTGAATGTCATACAGAATGAATTCAGACTATAAATGTACTGGCAACCAGCAGAACTGTTTGAGACCAGTATCATACAGTTTCTATGTGATGTTTTTGTCAGCAGTCTAGCTGCTGCATTTTGCACTAGCTGCAGCTTCCAAGTTGCACTGAAGGACAGCCCTATGTAGCATGCATTGCAGTAGTATTATAATTGGGAAGTTAACGGTGTATAAAGCTATTTCTGGTGGACCTTTATCTTCAAGTATGCTTGCTAATTGCACATGAATACATAAATCCAGAAAATCTCATATCTAGCATGAATTCTGGTTCTTCTGAAAGTTGCTTCAGTTTTTAAGGCCTCATAAATGTCTGTCCCTGGAGAAATGGATGTAAGATCCTGCAGATGTTGCATCTGTCCTGCATATATTTGGTACCATGAATCATGACCACCAGTAGTCTTAGCCTATATCCTTTAGTGACATTCTCTTGCTTCTATACCTGCACCTAACTTTACACTTTTGATTTTCCAAAGAAAGTTCTTAGCTCTGCAAAAATGCATTTGATGAATTATAACCAAACATACAAATAATTCAGAGATAGCAAATGTTGCATAGCAATTTTTACAGCAGTGTCCTGGTATGTTCTGAAGCCAGCAAATTGTGAAAATGACATACCAATCCTCTACTGTCTTCCATAGGTTGCTGATGTCTTGCACTTCTCAATGGAAACAGGTGGATTTCTTCCACATTGCATCAGCACTTTGCAAGAGTGCCTAAAACGACACCTACGGCTGTCACACAAGCAAGTCTCTTTCATGGATCTAAGGCAGCGTGAGACTGAAGTAAGTACAGTTGTCCCTTCATATTTTCTGGAGTTTGGTTCCAGGACCCCCCCCCCTTGGATACCAAAATCCGTGAATACTCAAGTCCCATTATATGCAATGGCATAGCAAAATGGTGTCCCTTATATAAGATGGCAAAATCAAGGTTTGCTTTTTGGATTATTATTTTTTAAAGAATATTTTCAAGCGGTGAATACTTAAATCCATGAATACCAAATCCGTGGATACGGAGGGACAACTGTAATTTCCATTTGTTTATTAGGGTCTGCTTTAGTGATTATACAAACTTTTTTGGAGGTGTACTGACTGTATTTAGTAAAATAAACCAGTGGTTTGTCCCAGGCCTAATTACTGAAACAGTAAAAAAGTACAATTCATATTATATAATGTAAAGTGTATATTTAGAACACTATACAAGTAGAATGACTATGTTAATTTTTGTGTCTCATTATCCTATTAATTCATGTGCCTACATTGACTTTGAACCTCATGTGCCTTCCTTTCCAAATAATTCTGATCAAAATATAGATCAGAGGGAATGAGTTATGAAGGTGGAAATTGAGAAAAGGGATAAAGACAATTTTCTCTTTTTTCCCCTTAAGAAAGCCACAAATGTATATTCATTAAAAAAATTTTTGAGAGGGACTTCCGGTTCTGCGGGAGGAGGCTACGGTCGGCTTGCGAATTATCTCCGCAAGTCTGACCTTTGAAAGAGACCAGCTTGGGGGGATTTCGACCCTCCAAGACACCCTAGTTGGGGAAGACAGGGTGTGCGGGACTGGCTGGCGTCAAGAAGCTGCTTTTGGACATCGGTGAGGAGTCACCGGGGAAGAGAGCGAGCGGTGACGGTTCGGTAGCCATGGTCTCTTTACGGGAGCGGTAGCTCCGAGCCTCCGTGCAGCCCGCAGGATTATTAACAGTGGAGAGGAATATAAGCAAACAAACAAAAGCTTACAAGTCCAAAAGGGTCATCAATATCTTGTGTAAAGGATTTTGTCAGCGGTAAGCATAAAGTAAACGGAAGGGCAAATGGTAATTAAGATCAGCTGGAAGATGCGGAGCCGGGCGTGCTGCTGAGTAAGAGGAGAAAGGAGTGATGGTAAGCAGGGTGAAAGATGCGGAGCTGGGCGTGCTGCTGAGTAAGAGGAGAAAGGAGCAATGGAAAGCTGGGTAAAAGACATGGAGCCGGGCGTGCTGCTGAGTAAGAGGAGAAAGGAGCGAAAGATGTGGAGCTGGGCGCGCGGCTGAGAGAGGAGAAAGGAGTGATGGAAAGCAGGTTGAAAGACGTGGAGCCGGGCGTGCTGCTGAGTAAGAGGAGAAAGGAGTGATGGAAAGCTGGGTGAAAGACACGGAGCCGGGCGTGCTGCTGAGTAAGAGGAGAAAGCAGCGACGGAAAGCAGGTTGAAAGATGCGGAGCTGGGCGTGCTGCTGAGCAAGAGGACAGCAAGAGAGAGCAGAAGTTAACAACGCTGGGGTGTAGTAGGTGGATGAATTGTAAGATTTGATTAGAAAATAACGGGAATGGACAATGAATTAATTAACTTCATTAAGAAGCTTTTTCCTTGTTTAGAGTATTTGCCCCATATAATTTTTGGCATCAAATTTTGTTAAGCGGGGTAACAAAATACAATTGAAATCTAGGGATAAGTGGTGATTTAAACAGGAATTAGTTAAGTGGTCAATTAATTAACTAAACTTCATTGATGAATTAATTAAGGAATTGGATTAATTTCATTTGTCGAATGAGTTTGATTAATTGGAGACTACTTAATGAAATGTTTGATTTACTTAATTAGGATCAATTAAGAGCATTTAATTAAGAGTAAGGTCTGAGTGTAAACTAAGTGTGAAATTAATTAATCTTACGTTTTGTATGAATTTATTTAATGAGCATAATTAATGAATTGATATGGAAATTTAAGGAAAGTTACTTTAGAAATTGAGGTAGATATGAATGGAGAGAGTAATCGATAAAGGATCCTAGAAAGAATACATTAATTGTTGGGTGTACTGGATAAGAGGGAGATATTAAGCTTCATGAATTGTTGAATTGATGGTTTTTGATGAATTAATTGGGAAAGTAGAATTAACAAATGTGAAGTAGAGGGGGAAGGCTGGACAGTTGTTTGAGATAAAGTAAAGATAAGTAAAGAGGGGTGACATAAAGAATCATAGGTGAAGGAAGAGATAGAATTGGCTAGAAACCTTCAACTCCTCTATGAGAGGAAGAAGATTGGATAAATAAAAATACCATATACAGAAGTATTTAAGATTCGAAGAATAAGTTTTTCAGTTTAATTACCGAGATTGAGGAGGTAGGAAGCAGAGAGGGAAAATGGCAACAGGCATAAGGTCAAGAGAGCACACGATGTCACAAACAACATTAACAAGGAGAGGATCTATAGAAATGCCAAAGCAAGCTGATGTAAATACACAAATACTACAGGAATAAAGAGAGATGAAAAGGGAGATGAAGGAAGACTTTAAAAGTTTGAAGAAAGATTGAAGGCAGATATGGAGAGACTTGGCAAGAGGTTGGATAAATTAACAGTTGAAATGAAAGAGATGAAAAGTGATTTAGACAATGTTAAAATTAGAACCCAGGAATTAGAGAACCAATCTGAAATTTTAAGATCAGAACAAGAAAAAGACAGAAATATTAACTTAATTCAGGAACTCAGATACAGGGAGAAATGTATCAAGTTGAGAGGGTTATCAGAGAGGATAAAGGAAAATTTAAGTGAGAGAATTATTCCTCGCTTGGCTCAGTTTATGGATATGACAGAGGAAGAGTTATCCCTTTATACAGATAAAATTTTTAGATTGAATTCGGTTACAGCTAAAGAGAGGAAAGTCCCAAGGGATATTTTGATCACCTACACGAAATCGTCTATAAGGGACAGTATAATACAGAGAAGTTATAATGCTAACTTAGAAATAGAAGGACAAGAGATTAAGATCTTTAAAGATACACCTCCAGAAATTCTTAGGAGAAGATAAGATTACAAAATCCTAACGCAGAAATTAAGGAATAAAGGTATAAATTATAGATGGGAAAGAATAGAAGGTATCTCCTTCTATTACTATCAGAAAAGATACAGGATAAACACAATAGGGAAAGTAAAGGAATTTCTGGAAAAAATGAGTCAAGGTGAAAAGAAATATGATCAGAAAAGGAGAAGAAGGAAAAAAGGTGATGAACAGAGGAAGAAATAAAGAAAAGGACAGAGATAAGGGAGAGAAAGCAGGCAACACAGAGGGAAGGGATGAAGAGGAGGAGAAGGAGAAAGAGGACGCAGGAGAGGTAAATGAGCGAGATGATGGATTGGAGGGAAATTCAGAAGGGGAAGTAGAAGGTGAAGAAGAGGAAGAGGAAAAAGGAGAAGATGGGAGCGGTGAAGGAGAAGAGGATATTAGAGATTAAGAGATGGCGGTCTCATTAATAACATGGAATGTTAAGGGTTTAAACACCCCCGAAAAGCGGGGGAGAATGTTTCACTACTTAGAAACTCAAAAGGCAGACATAGTAACGATTCAAGAAACTAGAATAAGGAACCAAGATAATAAATACCTAAATAAGAAGAAATTAGGCCAAGTTTTTTATGCATCATCTGGTCAGAAAATAAAAGGGGTTGCGATATATGTGAAGAATAGTATGGAGGCCAAAGAAATCGTAAAGGATAAAAATTGGCACTACGTGGGCATAGAGATAAGTTGGGTGAACCAGAAGATAATGTTGATAGCGGTATATGCCCCATTAGTAAAGAAAAGTCAATTTTATAAAAATCTTCGAGTGGAAATAGAAAGATTAAATGCTGAGAATTTAATCATTTCAGGGGACTTTAATGGAGTACTAAATAGTTTTAGAGATAGATCTGAACATGGGAAGAATAAGAAAAATCACGGTAATCTCCCAGTGATATGTGAGGAGAAAATAGATGAATATAACTTAATTGATGTTTGGCCATATAAAAAGGGTAATGAGAAAGGGCATACCTTCTACTCCGAGGTTCATCAATCGTGGTCAAGAATAGACATGTTTCGGGTGGCAAAAGAAATTAGCATGAAAATTAAAAACATTGATGTGTTACCAAAAGTACTGTCTGACCATAACCCTCTAAAAATGATATTAAGTACCACAAGGAAAGAATATACCTGGAGATTGAAGGACGCATTATTGAAGGATGAACTATTTGTCAAAAGAATAATGGAAGAATCAAGATGTTACTTTGATACAAACAATACCTCAGAAGTTTCAAATAAGATAATATGGGATGCCTATAAGGCAACTGTGAGAGGTTTGTTATTACAACGGGGAGCTGAAATTCATAGGCAAAGGAGAGAAAAAAAGGAAAGTCTAATGAGGGAGTTAAAAGAGAAAGAAAAGATATTAAGACAGGAACCGAAGGACAAGAAAATGTTGGGAGAAATAAGAAATATCCAAAACGAAATAAATCAGAAGATGACAGATGAAATAGGACATAAGCTTAGAAGAATTAGACAAAATTGCTTTGCAAACGCTAACACTATAGTGGTCTTGTGTGAATGCCCCCTCCCTCCCCGGGGCCTTCACGGAGCCTTTCAAGGCTCTGTGAAGGCCTCCGCGGCCTCCCCCCACCCTCCCCAGGCCTTCACGGGGCCTCTGGGGGGTCTCCAAAAGCCCCGTGAACGCCTAGCCGGCCCTCCCGGCTCCTTCCCACAGCCTTCAAGGGGCCTCCGGAGGCCCCTTTTCGCGGTTTTGGGGGGGCCCGGGGGGGCCCTCCCAAAACCGCGAATAATTAAAACCGCGAATGCTGAGTTCGCGAATGTGGAGGGGCAACTGTACTTCTATTGATACAGCCCAAAATCGCATTGGCCTTTTTAGCTGCCGCATCACACTGTTGGCTCATGTTCAACTTGTGGTCTACTAGGACTCCTAGATCCCTTTCACACGTAGTCTCATTCAGCCAGGTCTCTCCCATCCTATATTTATGCATTTCATTTTTCCGCCCTAAATGCAGTACTTTACATTTCTCCGTATTGAATTTCATTTTGTTAGCTTTGGCCCAGCTCTCCAGTCTATCCAGGTCATTCTGAATTTTGATCCTGTCCTCTAGGGTATTAGCTACTCCTCCCAATTTGGTGTCATCTGCAAATTTGATAAGTATGCCCCTAATTCCCTCATCCAAGTCATTGATAAAGATGTTGAATAGCACTGGGCCCAGGACAGAACCCTGTGGCACCCCACTGGTCACATCTTTCCAAGACGAAGAGGAGCCACTGCTGAGCACCCTTTGGGTTCGGCCGGTCAACCAATTACAAATCCATTGAACAGTTAACTTGTCTAGCCCACATTCTACAAGCTTGTTTGCAAGAATGTCATGGGGAACCTTGTCAAAGGCCTTACTGAAATCAAGGTATGCAACGTCCACAGCATTCCCTTCATCTACCAAGCTGGTAACTTTATCAAAAAAAGAGATCAGATTAGTCTGGCATGACTTGCTTCTCTGACACCCATGTTGACTTTTTGTGATTATGGCATTGCCTCCTAAACCTTCAGACTCTCTGTTTAATGATCTGCTCTAGAATCTTCCCTGGTATTGATGTCAGACTAACTGGACGATAGTTGTTGGGATCCTCTTTTTTCCCCTTTTTGAAGATGGGGACAACGTTTGCCCTCCTCCAGTCTGCTGGGACTTCTCCTGTTCTCCAGGAGTTCTCAAATATTATTGCCAATGGCTCTGAGATTATATTTGCCAGCTCTTTTAATACTCTTGGATGTAGTTCATCTGGTCCTGGAGATTTAAATTCATTTAGATTAAGAAGGTATTCTTGTACTACCTCTTTACTTATTTTGAGCTGGATTTCCCCTATTGTGTCCTCTGTTCCATTCTCCTCAGGTTGGTCCTCCTTTTCCTTTTCTGAAAACACTGAGGCAAAGAAGGTGTTGAGTAATTCTGCCTTTTCTCTGTCCCCTGTTAGCATTTTGCCATCTTCTCCACATAGCGGCCCTATCATTTCCTTCTTCCTCCTTTTGCTGCGGACATACCCAAAAAAACCCTTTTTATTGTTCTTAACCTCCCTAGCAAGCCTGAGCTCATTCTGCGCTTTAGCTTTTCTGACTTTACTCCTACACGTGTTCGCTATCTGTTTGAATTCTTCTTTGGTGATTTCCCCCCTTTTCCATTTCCTATACATGTTCCGTTTAAAACTTAGCTCCATTGAAAGTTCTTTAGTCATCCATCCTGGTTTCTTGAGACACCTCCCATTTTTCTTCCTCAATGGTACTGTTTGAAATTGTGCCTTCAGTATCTCCCTTTTGAGAAAGTCCCATCCGTCTTGAGGTCCCTTCTCTTTTAGTATTCTTGACCATGGGTCAATATTTGCTCAATATGACTACGGTGCTGGAAAAGCAGTTGCAGAGGAAACACTGGAGAATACTGTTGTACTTAGTCACATCGGCTAGACTTAAAATAGCAGCTAATTGGAAAAGAAAAGAGGCTCCAGTAATAGAGGATTGGTTAAGCAAACTGGTAGAAATGAAAAATAATGACAAATTGACGAGAATAATTAGAAACGGTAATATAGAAGAAATAAATAAGGATTGGGAAGCAGTAACACGATATTTGAGTAGACGAGGATGTAAATAACGGAATCAGGGAGGAATGACTTAGGAGGACAAAATGGAGGATGGTAAGAGTAGAAGAGTAGAAGGCTGGATCTTTGTGTTTTGGGAACACATAAAGAAAATACTACGGGTACGGACAAAATCGAGGATATAAAGGAAGCAACTTTAGAGAGTTAGAGGGGTAGAAATAAGGAACGGGAGGAGAAGCCAAGATACGAGGAAGATAGTGGATAATAAAAAGTTTTTGGACAAGTAAGTCTAGGGAAGTCAGGAGGGGGATATATGAAAAAAAGGAAAAAAGGGTATTAGGTAGAGATGGAAATTTTTGTTTTGTGTTATTCTGTTTTGGAAACCAAGATTATGTAAGATAAATTAAGTTTTGAGTTGTAAATTAATTTTCATTGTATGGAAACATTTAAATATGCGATAAGAAGGTGGTGATGGAAAATGAAATAAATATATTTAAAAAATTTTTTTTGAGAGGCAGTAAAAAGAGAGCCTCCAATATGAAATATTAACAGATAAGAAGAACCCTGAAGGGCTATTGCTGAAAAACTTTAGGAGCAATAGGCTGTGATTCAGAGGTCTGTACATACACAAGGTCATGTAAGCTGCACAATGTGCAAGGATTCCCCTGTATCCCAATTTTTTTTCTTGTTTATACATGAAAATGGGAATCTTCTATACAATTGGCCCTCTGTATCCATGGGTTCTGCATCCATCAATTCAACCAATTATGGCTCGAAAATATTTGGGGGAAATTTCCAAAAAGCAAACCTTGCTGTTGGCCATTTTATATAAGGGGTGCCATTTTACTACACCATTGTATATACAGTAATGGGATTTGGGCATCCATGGATTTTGGTATCCACAGGGGGTTCTGGAACCAAACCCCAAAGGATACTGAGGGCTCACTGTAATTATGTTATTGATTAAAGTCACCATTTTCTGCCTAGACTTCTGCACTTGCTTTCAAATTTTAATAGTGACTAGCAGTGCATTCAGTATAACTCAGCTCAACCTCTGTAGGAAGAAGTGTTAAGCAAAACACACCACCCTTCAGTGACAATGCTTGTAACATTTCAGATCTGAAACTTTCTGATTTGTACTGGCAATGCATAAAAGCACTTGCTTAGATTTGGGATCCTTACCCCTTGAATTTTTGTACATCTTCATGCTAGTGGCAAGCTCTCCTTCTTCCCACTCCCCCCAAGCAAGCTTCTTATACTTTTTTTTAGTAACAAAAACTAGGTTATTTTGCTGCAGGTGTGATTCTGGTGAATACCATAATCTATACTAGTTAAATATTCCAATAGTCAGGCTATTGATTCCTGGGGGAGGGAGGCAGCAATGCTTTTGGAGTGCTTGACATACAGAAAGTCAGAGTCCAGAAAAAAGTAGTTAGACTTATATTCCTGGAAGGAAAAGAGATAAGGAGAAAGCTTAAGAAAATCTCAGGAGTGAGAGGACAAAGGTCTGAGAGTGAAAGTGTATGAGAAGAACAAATAGGCAAAAGGTAAGAAGCAATAAAGAGCAAGGACTGCAAGAAGGGAAAACTGACAGAGAAGGGAGCTGGATTTGTAAAAGGCAAGATTCATGCCTTGGTGCAAGCTAGAACACCAGGCAATTTAGGACCACAAGCTTATCTTTTCTAACCTGGGAGTAAGACTGATTTAACTTTAATATACATATAGCTGAATATTAAGTTTGTACACATAAGTTACTTTCATAACTGCTACATACTGTAAGGTACATCAGAATTATTCTCATATTGTTCAGGGCAGAGGCAAAATGCAACTTGGGGACCCTAATTCATAGCTCAATCTCCCAACCACGAGGGCTGGTCACATGGGTCCAGGGTTCACACAGGCTGCCAAGAGAGTCAAGAAACAAATCAGAAGAGATCCAAACAAAACAAACCAGACCTGGCCTGAAGTCTATTTTAATAACTTTTTTTTTAATATTAAGCAGTGCAAGGGGCTCCTGTGACCTTGGATGGTCATGTGTGAGCTGGGGGCCTAACTTTGCCTATCCTGCACTAAACTATATCAGCAATTGTGGTTCCAGATCCAGTTTTTGAATATTACTGAAACATTGTTTTCTCATTTTAATTTTAAATAATAATATATTTTTGTCATTTTGCATGTGGACATGAAGGGAAACCCTGAAGTATGGTTCATGAGACCCCTTCCACCTGCCCTGTTGAATGTGTTAGCTCTGGAAACAGTGTACCTTCTCCCCCTTCGCCTGTTGCTGCTTGATGAAATTATGTCTGATTTAACAACTTTGGTGGATGGATATCTTAATGCATTTCGGAAGGGATCTGCAGACCCTCTGGGAAGCACAGAGGTAGGTTTAACCCTAGGAGCATCTCCAGGGAATGAGATGAAATAATTTCTTATTTCTGCCACTCTTGAGCTTATATTCTAGAACTGCCAATTGCAGATTATTGGCATTTTATAATTCTAGTTAAGTTCATTCAGATTTATCAGAAAAATATTTCTATTAAAAATGCCAATATTTGAGTGGTTTCTTTTTTGTTATGCTTCTGTATTTAACTATGGAAAAATATTAATTCAATTTATATTATTACCTTTATAACATACTACCTTTAACACAAATGTTGTCAAGGCAGAAAGAGAGAAAACCATACAATGAAACATTAACACTTCATGAAAGCCACAGATATCAGCAGATAAAATAATAAAAAGAGCAAAAAAATGAACTCATATATCAAAAGTCTGGAAAAATAAAAGAAGAGAGACATTTGGGGTATTAAAGTAAATCTGGCCTGTCAATCATCCATATAAGCTAACTGTAACATTATTCTATGTAACATAAAACTAAACAGTTCTTATTGCAATTTACCTTTTCAATAGTTTTGTTTATCACACTGTACATTAGATTAGCACTTTATGCTCCTATTCTCTTTTTAGTCAGTGGATACTCTTCAACACAATAGCCAGCCTCAACTGTACTACTGTATATCCTCCATCTTTAGCTCCATTTATAGAAATAGAAGTAGTCACTATAATTGAATGAAATGTTGATGATAAATGGATACTAGAGAGGTATGACCTGTCTGTGTCTTAATCAGATTTCCTGTATGGAACTACCACAAGAGCTAAGACAACTAGCAGATTTTCACAGAATTCGGAGAGAGAATGCTCTGCAGAAATTCCAAGTAAATGAAGAAGGTCTTCTCATCAGAAAACACACAAAGCCTTTGAGGGAAAAGAGAGTACAGGAAGAAGGGAAAAAACATGATGCCACTGATTCAGTTCCTTCTAATAAGATAGTATCTCCTAAAACATACAGTGCCAGTTGTTTTCATCCCCGGGACCCTGTTGGTTATGAAAGGTCTGAAAAAGTGGAACAGAAAGTATGTCACTATGATAATCAAGGGGACACAATTGATAATGTACAAGATGAATTGGGAACAGAAGACCTAGCTTGTAAATCTACGATCTTCAAACCACAAACAACGGTTACTGGGACTTTGGAAGAGGAAATCAGGCAATTATTGACAGAAAACAAGAATGAAGAAACACAAGCTGCTGCTGACCCTATACCTCCAAGAATTAATTATTCTCCTCGGTTCTCATTTCACGCTGCAAGACTGCCCTTGCCTTCTGTAAAACCATCTTGTAAAACCTTGTCTAACAATGCACTGCATCAGAACCGTTTTTTTCCCAGCAACACAAAACTACCATTCACAGGATCCCATAAGTCCTAAATGAAAATAAAGTGCAATTCCTTTTGCCTTGCCTCATGGATTCAGCTGCTGGCCATCAACCCCAAATTTTGGAGGAAAATGAGAATTAGTTTCACCACAACTTCTGTAAGACTTCTGTTATAGAACCAAAATCTGAAGAGGGTGGAGACTCAAGCCTCTTACTCTTTTTTGCTTTATAAAACTTCACTTGTAAACTATGTGCATGTTACTGGCATTATTTCTATCAGTGTAAAGACAGGTTCTTTGTTAAATCAGAGTATTCCCAAGTGTCTTAAGTCTAAAGTTCATGCCCATTCTGAGACTTTTCTGTTTTCTGAATCCATGTTTATGGTATGTAAATGTTTTAGAATTATTTTGATTATTATTAGTTATAACATTGGAGACCCAGAAACCCCGAATCCAGCCCAATAATGCCACATGATGTACAGTCTTTTCCCCGAATCTGGTGTGATATTGACACAAAAGCTGTACAGCCCTATTCACACCAGATTTGGGGAATGCCCACTTAATCTGGGTTTTAGAAAACCTGCAGTTTTCTCCAGAGTTTGCTGGAAACTCCGGAGAAAACTGCTATGTGAACAATCCATCCACACTAAATTCATGGGGAGGGAGCAAGAGATTCCCCTCTGCTTTCTCTCTGGTGGCTCTTTTGGGGCTTCCCTGCTGCTGCGGAGAGAGAAGAGTGGGCAGGTGCTTCTTTCAGGCTCTCTCGGCATGGGCTAATCTCTGAGAGCCTGAAGGAAGCAATGGCCCCCTCTGTTATCTCTCTGGTGGCTCTTTTGAGGCTTCTATGCTAACAGAGGTCACTTCTCTGCTGAAGCAAGGAAGTGCCAAAGAGCCACCATTGCTGCTGTTTTTCTGCCCAGGCCAATGGAGAGAATATAGGGGGCTGATGCTGCTTTTAGAGTGGTAAAGTGGTGAAAGGCCTCTTTGAATGCCTGCAGTGGAAAATGGTGATGGTGGAGGGCCCCCTGAGGTGGCACTGGCTCTTTTGCTTCCACAGAATGGAGCCAAGGAGCCCTGTGCTGAGCCTCACAGGTCATAGCAAAATCCATAAATTTGGCCCTCAAACCTGCCCTTGACTTATACATGAGTATACACAGTAGTTTTCTTTCCACACAGTATTTGCAGCAAGGCACTTGGAACAGTTTCTATTTTGGTGAAGTTACTCTTAGAGCAGAGATTATGTGTGGCCTTTCAGATGTTGGACTACAACTCATGTCCTTCACCACTGTTAACTGTGCTGACTAGAGCTGGTGGGAGCTGGGAGTCCATTACAGGTTCCCCATGCCTGCCATAGAGAAATATAGAAACATTTAATTGTGTAAAGTATCCCTAGATAGATTTTCCTTGGTTTTTTTCCAAGCTGTGAGGCCGTGTTCTGGAAGAGTTTACTTCTGACGTTTTGCCTGCATCTGTGGCTGGCATCTTTAGAGAATGGTTGGGTAGGAGTGTGTGTGTGAGGGTTATATACTGTGAACCCCTGTTGGGGGGGATATGTAAATTTGTATATTTGAATGGCTAGTTTCTGGGTGGAGATATGCAAGGAGGATTTGTGTCTGTGTGAAGTCGAAGGTTTTCACGGCCGGCATTCATAGATTTTCCTTGGGTTTTTTCCAGGCTGTGAGGCTGTTCTGGAAGAGTTTACTTCTGACATTTTGCCTGCATCTGTGGCTGGCATCTTCAGAGAATGGTTGGGTAGGAGTTGCATTTCTATACCCAGAAACTAACCATTCAAATACACAAATTTACATATACTCCCCAACAGGGGTTCATAGGATATAAACTCCACACACACTCCTACCCAACCAGTCTCTGAAGATGCCAGAGATGCCAGCCACAGATGCAGGCAAAACATCAGAAGTAAACTCTTCCAGAACATGGCCTCACAGTCTGGAAAAAAACCAAGGAAAATCTATGGATACCAGCCATGACAGCCTTCAACTTCACATTATCCCTAGATAGTAGCATTATTTGCCTCTCATGTCTTTTAACATGAAGGGACTAACAAGGTGGGGTTTTTTAAATATATTTTTTGCTTATTTATTTATTTATTAGTAAGTTAAGCAGCATAAGCATACTGTTTAAAGAAGGCCAAACATGGGGCAGGAGGTTTTGAGCAAATATTTCCTAAAACGCATGTCACAGATAAGTACTGTATATTATACTCTGGTTTTGTTTGTCAGAACTTTCCCTCCACAAAACAGTTTCAAAGTTTTATGTTTAAAATAAAAATCTTGAATCTTTATCGTCTTTGTCTTATATAGGTTTAACATCTGTGTTAGAGCCCATTGACTATAGTGGTTTGAGGACTCTAGGAGACCAGGGTTTGAATCCCCGCTTGGCCATGGAAACCCACTGGGTGATCTTAAGAATGTCACACTCTCTCAGCCTCAGAGGAGGACAGTAGTAACCCCTCCCATGAACTAATTTTGCCAAGGAAACCCGCATGAGAGATTTGTGTGACTTGAAGCCACACAGCAACAATAACAAAGCATCTATGTAGATCTGTGTTTCTAGATATTTGTAATGCGGAAGCTTACACTCCTTGACTCTCAAATGGGTAGTCCCTCCACTATGTGTATACCTGTGGGTGGTCAAAGACAATTCTATTCATGCACTTTCAACTCCTCCCATTCACAAGCATTGCAGAAAACATTTCTCTTCTGTGAGCTGTTGGAAGCTTTCCTTTTTGCTTCACTTCTGTAGACTGTATGGTCTATTCAAGTTTAAGTAGTGTACATTAAACTCTTTTATACTTTTCCTCTTAATTATTTAGTACTGCAGTTTATCTGGTTATGTTTATGAGAATTTACAGGAATGCACATACAAATATATATCATAGAATGTATATACAAATATTTTTCTGCTTGAGATTTCATAGTGTTTTGAGAGTTGGAATGGAAGCGACCATAAGGGCCATCTAATCCAATGCCTTGCCTTGCAGGAATACACAAAACACTCCTGAAAGATGCCCATCCAAACTCTGTTTTACTGACCTCCAAAAAAGGACTTTACCATCCTCGAAGAGAGTTTATTTCACTCTAAAACCACTCTACAAGTAAAGAAGTTCTTTCTAATGTTTAGGTGGAATCTCTTCTCTTGTAATTTGAATCCAAGAGTTCGTGTTCAGGTTTCTCACTCCATTTTCTACCTGACTCATTCAGATATTTAAAGATAGCTTTCACTTCACCTCATAGTCTTTAAGCTAAACATGTGCAGCTCCCTAATTCATTCTTCAAAGGGCTTGGTCTCCAGACCTTTCATCATCTTGGTCACCCTTCTATGGACTCGTTCCAGTTTGTCAATATCCTTCTTGAACTGTGTTGCCCAGAACCAGACTTAATATTCCAGTAAGGTCTGACCAAAACAATAGGAGTGGAACTGTTACTTCCCTCAGTCTTGACACTATGCTCCTATTGATGCAGCTTAGAATTGCATTGGCCCTTTTTTGGCCATAGCACCAAACTGTTGACTCATATTTAGCTTCTGGTCTACTAAGACCCCTAGATCCCTTTCACATGTACTGTTATCAAGCCAGGTATCATCCATCCTATATTTGTACTTTTAATTTTTCTGTCTAGATGTAGTACCTTAATTTCTCCCTTTTGAAACTTATTTTGCTAGTTTTGGCCCAGCTGTAATCTATCAAAGTAATTCTGAATTCTGATCCTGTCTTCTGGATTATTAGCTACCTCTCCTAACTGTGTGTCATCTGCAGATTTGATAAGCATGCCTTTTATTCCATCATCAAAGTAATTTATGAAGACGTTGAATGACATCAGGCCCAGGCAACCCACCAATCACTTCTCTCCTGGATGGAAAGGAAGCATTGGTGATCACTCTTTGGGTTCAGTCTGTCAACCAATTAAAAACGTACCTAACAGCCGCACTCTGGCCCATGCTTCACTGGCTTGCCTGCAAGAATATTATGGGGGACTGTCTCAAAAGCCTTACTGCAACAAGATATACTACCTCCACAGCACCACTCTGATCTACAAAGCTTGCAAGTCTAGCAAAAAAAGAAATAAGATTTGTCTGGCATTACCGGTACTTGTTTTTGAGAAACACATGCTGACTCTTTCACAGCATTCCTTTCTAAGTGTGTATTGACTATTCATTATCTGTTCTATAAACTTTCTTGGTATCAATGCCAAGCTGAGTGGTTGGTATTTTCTTGGATCATCTGTCCCTCCACCTTTTTTTTTTTTTTTTTTGAAGGTGAGGACAATATTTCCCCTCCTCCAATCTGCTGGGACCTCTCCTGTTCTCCAAGAATTCTCAAAGATTGAGAGTGGCTCTGAGAGTACATCTGCTGGTACTTAGTGATGCAGTTCATCTGGCCCTGGATACTTGAATTCATTTAGAATCACTAGGTATTCCTTTACTACCTCTTTATCTATTCTGGACTGTAGTCCTGGGCTGTTGTTCTATTGTCACCTGTCAGAACATTTGTTTTCTTTTCTTTTTGAAAGAAAACAGGTAAAGAAGGTATTGAACAGTTTGACCTACTCTCTGTCTTGTTAGCATTTCACCATCTTCTCTACGCAGCTGGCCAACCATTACCTTGTTCTTCCTATTGCTCCATACATAGCCCCAAACCACATTTTGTTTTAAACTACTCTAGCAAGCCTGAGCTCATTCTGAGCTTTAGCTTTTCTGAAGCCTCAACCCCCCCCCCCAATTTGTTTGTATTCCTCTTTGGTGATTTCCCCCTTTTCCTCACCTTCTCTCACCCTCTCTTCTCTCACCTTCAGTTTTTATCCAAATGCTTTCAACCTCTTTTTCCATGCTCTGAGTCATGGATCTCCTTATCAGTGCACACACCCTTGACATATAATGCTGCTATTCCTTTCCTGATTGGTCTGTTTCTTTGGAATAGGTTATACCTTCCATTCACTAGATTCATCCCAGCATATTTCAGTGAGGCTTACGGATGCGGATGGATTCCTAATGGCTCTTGGGGAGTTTACTGTTGCCTTGGCAGGTGGTCCTGTTGAAGCCTTGGCTGATCTGAAATAAGGAAATGGCCAAGTCAGTGGATACAATTGCTCCTCAGCATCCCCTCTTATGGAGTGAAGCCAAGTGAGCACCCTGGTTCACCAGAGAGCTCACAGTGATGAAGCGAGTGGGACGGAGACTAACACACATTGGAAACTGTTTAATGCAGTGTAAATGTGTAAATAGCTATTGCTTAAAACAATTTGTAAGCCGCTCTGATAGCCTTGTGGCTGAAGAGCGGGGTATAAATAAATAAATAAATAAATAATAATAATAGTGACAATGGCAGAAGTTTCAAAGCAAGTCTGACTGAACATAGGCTACAGCTCATTGGAAAGCCTATGCCATTGGTGGAAGTGAAGAAACCTTTCTTCACTGCCACCATTGCATCTGCACAGTGTCGTCCAGTTGAGCTGTTTCACGTGGTTAGGGGCCTTTTGCATTCTGCCCCACAAGAGTGGTATATAAAACACTCAGCAGTCAGTTGTGAAGAGCTTGCACAGCACTTTGCAGATAAAATCACTTGGATCTGCTCTGATTTGGATGCTGTAATTGATACAGGACAGGTGGGTGTAACCTTGGTTGCTGCTTGTCCATTGTGTTATTGGACATGTTTCAATTTGTGCAATCTGAAGATGTGGACAGGATTCTTGGAGGGGTGAGAGCCACCATGTGCATACTGGACCCATGTTCACTCTGGCTGTTGAAATTAGCCTGAGGGGGACTGGCAAATTGGGTAAAGGGAGCAGTGAATGCTTCACTCCAGCAAGTCAGGCTTCCAGCTTGCCTAAAAGAAGCTGTGGTGAGGCAACTATTGAAAAAAAATCCTCCCTGGGTCCCACCAGACTGGAGAACTATTGGCCCGTATCCAAAATCCCTTTTGGAGTGTGTGGTGGCATCCAAGCTCCAGGGGTTCCTGAGTGAAACCAATTATCTAGATCCATTTCAATCTGGCTTTGGTCACTGTCATGACCTGCCCTGGATACTGGGTGTTACAGTGTTTCTAGATCCAGGCCAGGCCTCGGTGTAAGCATGGCTCTCCTAGGAACTTTCCCAGGGCTCCTTAACTGCTGGATTCCAACCAGGCCACCTTAAGGCTGGGAGGGGGATTCTTTCCTCCTGGACTTCAAGGGCAAGCAGCTGCCCTAGGCTACCCTGTACCATCCCTAAACATTCTCAGGCTGCCTCTTGCATCTGCAAAGAATCGAAACTTATGGGTGACCTATATCTGTACTCTTGTTTTATGCTAACCAGAACTGGCTTTGGAGTGATACCTGGATGCACAATCTGATCAATAAAACGTTTGCTGCTAATGAGTGTTGGCTCAGCATGTGTGTTGCCCAGTTCATCACAGTCACCTTGGTGGATGACCTACGCAGAGAACTAGACAGGGGTAGTCATATAGAATCACAGAATTGTAAAGATGGAAGAGACCACGAGAGCCATCCAGTCCAACCCCCTGCCACGCAGGAAATCACAATCAAAGCATCCCTGACAGATGGCCATCCAGCCTCTGTTTAAAGACCTCCAAGGAAGGAGACCCCACCACACTCTGAGGGAGTGTGTTCCACTGCCGAACAGCTCTTACTGTCAAAAAGTTCCTCCTAATGTTGAGGTGGAATCTCTGTTCCTGGAGCTTGCATCCATTGCTCCGTGTTCCAGTCTCTGGAGCAGCAGAAAACAAGCCTGCTCCATCCTCAACATGACACCCCTTCAAATACTTAAACAGGGTTATCATATCGCCCCTTAACCGTCTTTTTTTTTCAGGCTAAACATACCCAGCTCCCTAAATCTTTCCTCATAAGGCATGGTTTCCAGACCTTTCATCATTTTAGTCTCCCTCCTCTGGACACGCTCCAATTTGTCAATATCCTTTTTGAATTGTGGTGCCCAGAACTGGACACAGTATTCTAGGTGAGGTCTGACCAAGGCAGAATAGAGCGGCACTATTACTTCCCTTGATCTAGACACTATACTTCTATTGATACAGCCCAAAATCGCATTGGCCTTTTTAGCTGCCGCATCACACTGTGGTCTACTAGGACTCTTAGATCCCTTTCGTATGTAGTCTCGTTCAGCCAGGTCTCCCCCATCCTATATCTATGCATTTCATTTTTTCCGCCCTAAGTGCAGTACCTTATATTTCTCTCTATTGAATTTCATTTTGTTAGCTTTGGCCCAGCTCTCCAGTCTATCCAGGTCATTTTGAATTTCGATCCTGTCCTCTAGGGTATTACCTACTCCTCCTAATTTGGTGTCATCTGCAAATTTGATAAGTATGCCCCTAATTCCTTCATCCAAGTCATTGATAAAGATGTTGCATAGCACCGGGCCCAGGACAGAACCCTGTGGCACCCCACTTGTTACATCTTTCCAAGATGAAAAGGAGCCACTGCTGAGTAGCCTTTGGGTTCTGCCGGTCAACCAATTACAAATCCGTTTAACAGTTAACTTGTCTAGCCCACATTTTACAAGCTTGTTTGCAAGAATGTTATGGGGAACCTTGTCAAAGGCCTTACTGAAATCAAGGTATGCGGTATCCACAGTGTTCCCTTCATCTACCAAGCTGGTAATTTTATATAAAAAAAGAGATCAGATTAGTCTGGCATGACTTGCTTCTCTGACACCCATGTTGACTTTTTGTGATTATGGCATTGCCTCCTAAACCTTCAGACTCTCTGTTTAATGATCTGCTCTAGAATCTTCCCTGGTATTGATGTCAGACTAACTGGATGATAATTGTTGGGATCCTCTTTTTTCCCCTTTTTGAAGATGGGGATGTTTGCCCTCCTCCAGTCTGCTGGGACTTCTCCTGTTCTCCAGTGTGTCCCTATTGGTTTGGCTGGACCTCTCAGCAGCTTTCAAATACCATGGTATCCTTCTGGGTTGTCTTGCTGGGATGGGCACGGTGGCACGGCTTTACAGTGGCTCCAGTCCGTCTTGGAGGGGCAAACCCAGAAGGTGGTGTTGGGGAATGCCTGTTCAACATCCTGGCCACTAACCTGCGGTGTCCCTCAGGGCTCAGTTCTGTCTCCCATGCTGTTTAATATCTACATGAAACTGCTGGGAGAGGTCATCTGGAATTTTGGTGTTCAGATAACACACAACTCTATCTCCTCTTTCCATCTGACTCCAAGGAAGCTGTTCCTATACTAAACCAGTGTCTGTTGCCAGGAATGGACTGGATGAGGGTGAACAAATTGCAACTTAATCTAGACAAGACAGATGCTCCTGGTCAGTAGAAAGGAAGATCAGGGAACAGCGATGCAGCCTGTGCTAGATGGGATCACACTCCCCCGAAATCTCAGGTTCGCAGCTTGGGTGTGCTCCTGGACTTGGATCCAAGCCTGGATGTTCAGGTTTTGGCTGTGGCCAGGAGTGCATTTGCAGTTAAAACTAGTGCACCAGCTGCACCCTTTTCTTGACAAATCGGATCTGACTACAGTGATACATGCCTGGATTACATCCCATTTGGACTACTGTAACACAGTCTATGTGGTGTTGCCTTTGGAAACTGTTTGGAAAATTCAGCAGGTCCAAAATGCTATGGCCATGCTGTTGACTGGGGCTGGCTACAGGGATGTGACCTCCCCCCATTGAAACAGCTGCATTGGCTACCAGTCTGTTTCCGGGCAGAATTCAAACTGCTGGTTTTGACCTTTAAAGCCCTAAATGACTTTCAGACTATCTGAAAGACTGTATCTCCCTATATAAGCCAGAACAAGTGTTAAAATTAGCAGGGGAGGGCTTTTTCTCAGTCCCACCACCTTTGTAGGTGTGGTTGGTGAGGACTTGGGAAAGAGCCTTCTCCATGGCTGCTCCCAGACTGTAGAACTCCCTTCCACAGTCTGGTTGGCCCTCTCTCTGCTCTTTTTGTCAGCAGGTGAAGCCATTTTTATTTAGGCAGGCGTTTGAAATTTGAATTTCAACTGGTGTGCTGCTTTTAATGCTTGCAATTTTTATTGATACTATGTTTTTAATATACTGTATGTTGTTTTTACCTTATATTTTAATGGTAATTAATTTAATTATTTTTAAATTTTTGTAACTTTGTAATGTTTAGTTGTATTTTTTAAATTATTGTAAGTTGCCTTGAATCTCATCTTGGGAGAAAGGCAGGCTCTAAATCCAATAAATAAAAAGTAAATAAAATAAATCTTATTTGCCATCCTGTGCCAAGTGCTCAAGTTCATCTCATTTCCTATGCTTTGTGCATTAGTATAGAAACATCTAAGACCATGGCTCATTCTTTCCAGCTAATTCCTTGTTCTTTTTTCTCCCTGCCCATTGTTGAGGTCTTGTCCTATTGGCTCAGTTCCCCCCATTTCATTGAGGCTATTGTCCCCAGTACTTGGTGTCCCTCTGCTCTCTGGAATACTGTCTCCCTTCCCCACGTAACTCAGTTTAAAGCCCTCCTGATCAGGTTTGTAAGACTTCTAGCAAGGCATTCTTGCTAGCAAAGGCATTCTTACCAACTGCTGTGAGGTACAACCCATCTGTTGCAAGAAGTCCTCTATGAAAGTGCAGTCCATGGTCCAAGAAGCCAAACCCTTCCTAGCGGCACCATCTGTGGAACAAATTGTTCACTTTGACAGGAAAAAGCAATGAGATCATGACCTGTGTCCCAAGGTCCTTTAGCATCCTCCTTAGAGCCTTATACTCCGCTGCAATATGCTGAAGGATATATCTCGCAGTATCATTTGTTCTAATGGACAGGGCTCTTTTGTGGATTTAGCTGCATTGCCAATACAGCTACCCCTGAATGTGTTTCCTGGATTTGAAGACACTGAATTTTGCTGCAACAGGGGAAAATTTAACAGGAAGAAACAATGGGCAAGGACTTAATTCTTTGAGGTTTTTACGTCCAACAAAGGTAAAACTCTTTCATTTGTACTACAATTGGCCAGTTTTACCTGTACAGCACCTAAAGGTTTTTCCAGATGTAACAGTACAGGGACTTCTTGAGAAATCAATGTTCTCAGCTTAAGAAAGGGATAGTTAGCTTTGCACAGGATGGGCAACCTTGATCTCAAGAGAAGTTACTTTTCTGTTACTAACTGAGTTGTCATTTTATTCCCCTTTTTTGCCCTTTGTCCCTGGATCCCACATAGTCAAGAAAGCAAGTGGTCTTTGCCTGCATTGAGATCCCACCAAAACAATGTAATTACAACAGAAACAACATCTGATACAAAATGTAGACCTTTGGCTCTGTCATCATTACTCTTCTTCTCCTGTATGATTTTTTAAGATATCTTTTGCCTGATGAAGAAACCAGTGGAGCTTCCAAAGCTTGGATGATGTATTTTCTGCATTTGGGTTGGCCAATAAAGGTTATCACTTTGTGTGAATTTTCTTGCATTTTGCTGCATAGCCAACACAGCTAGCAACACAAAACACAGCAGCCCACTGCAGCAAAAAGATTTAGTCCTTTGTCTCAGCCCACATAGTCAAGAAGTAGGAGTAGCCTCTGCCTGCATGAGATCCCTCACCTGAACAACAGCACATGGAACATCTGAAACATGTAGCTCTGTGAGTCCAACATTGTCCACTTTTCTTTTTAAACATCTTTTGCCTGATGAGCCAGTAGAGCTTTGAAAGCTTGCACAATGTGTTTTGCATTTTGGTTGGCCAATAAAGGGATCACGTTTTTGTGGATTCTGGATTTTGTTCCAGTGTACACAGTGAGCACATGTTCTGCTTCATAAAAAAGACAAAAAAATGGTTTTCAAAAATGTATTTATGTACCCTTTTCTGGTGACACTGCCTTAAGTGTATATTTTACAAAGTAATTAGCTTTTTAGTACTGGCAAAATACCCTTTATCCTTTTCTTTTCAGGGGTCTCTGACACCACACAATTATATCATTGTTGATACTTTGACTGCCATAGGTCCATCTTATGGAATCCTGCGACTTTTTATAGTTTTTACCACAAATCCTAGGGTTTTGTGGAATGCAGCCACAGGGGTGAAAGTGGTATTAAAAGTAATAGTACACTGCAGTGGTTCTTAACCTGTGGTCCAGGGACTCCCATGAGTCCGCAACGTCCTCACAAGGGGTCTGCGAAGGCTTAAAGGCTGCTTGGTCCACCTCCTCCCTGCAGTGGAGTGGCCACGTGACAAGAGCCAAGGCAAAGTCTGGCTGGCTTGGCCTGCACAATGCCATTCAATCTGCTCCAGCCACAAATTTGCAGGAAGAAGCAGAAAAGTTCTCCCTCCTCATTCAGTGTCTCTGAGGAAAGGTTTAATGGATGGTGTAATTGTATTATTATTATTATTATTATTATGTATCATTGTTATTATTAGCGTTTTAAATCTTGAGTTGTCTTGGGGGACCTTGGCAACAAAAGGTATTTACAGGGGGCCCCTGTTAAAGAAAAGGTTAAAAGCCACTGGTATAGTGCAAAAGGAACCTCTAAAACCAAGAAGCATAAGTGAGTCATGTTCGGGCTGCGTAAATTCGATATATGGCTTTGAAAACTGTATTCATTTCTGACTGGAAGGTTTGCGAAGGACTAAACTCGACGACCTGCGGCCTAGCTGAGCCAACTCGCTTCCCACCCCTAACTACAGGAGTAAGGTTATAGAAAATCTACGTCACTTCCAGAGAGCTCCCGTTGGAACCTGCATCTCGCGAGACTTTGTCATCGCCTCACGCGAGAATTGCTAACTCACGCTACTCTCCTCGGCCGAAAGCGCTCGGCAATTTCCGTCACGGCCAGACGCGACCAGTCGAACAATAACAAATCGATGCTGCAGGGACCCTCTTGGGTTCTGTGGGGGGGGGACGAGCGCGAGATGTGGGCTCGGGGGCTAGGCAGAGCGTACAGCCAAACCCACTGGGGAGGGTTTGCGAGTTGGAGCTCGGAGTGCCACGTCGCCGTGCCGAGTTCGATTGTTCTGGCCTGGCTATGGCGCCTCTCCTCCCCCCCGCCATGGCTCCCCGTGTCCCTGCTCCTCTCCTCTCAGTGAGCGAAAGTGGCCGCCGCCGCCGTCCCAGCGCCCGCAGCCGCCGCCTCCTCCTCAGCAGCAAGAGCGCGGCCGCCATCTTGGCGAGGCAGAAGCCGACAGGCACCGCGGCAGGACACAAGCAGCGCCCACGCAACAGCGCGGGGCCAGAGGCCGGAGGAGGAGGAGGAGAAAGCGGGCGGGCAGCGCGGGAGCCACCCCGGGCCCAAGCCGGGCCGCGCACCCAGGTGAGTGGCGGGGGCTCGCCGGTCGGGAGGGTGGCCGGGGCCCGTTAGGCCCGGACGCGGCGGCATCCCCTCAGGGCCCTCAGCCGTGGCCCCGGCAGCCGGCCTGCTCTTAAAGGGACAGGCCCGCCCCTCTCTGTGGCGGTGCTGGAGGGGGGAGCACGCAGGAATGGGGGGGCGGTTGGGGGGCAGGAGCTCAGCCGCCTCCGCGCTTCCCCAAAGCCTTCCCTCACAGGTGGGGTACGGTGGCCCAAGGAGGAGCCCCGAGCGCCTCCTGGCTCCCTCCGGGCAGGCGGGCGGAGGAGGGTGTGTCGGTCACACCCAGCCCGCCGGCACACGTGCGCCCCGCCGCCCAGCGCAGGAAGGCAGGCGGAGGACGGGGCCAGAGGAGTCCGCCGTCAAGTGGGCACGTCAGCCCCGCCTTGATCGACGTCCCCCTTGAACCTATGGGGTTGCCAAGAGCGCTGCTTGCTGTCGGTCACAAATCACTCAGAACATGTGGAGAGGTTGTGCCTCTTTGATCCCGAGTCACCAACAGTGTCTACAAACCATCTTCCACATACTACAGCATCACATCATCTTAGGATATCATTTCCTATATCAGTTTTTTTCACTATCACCTGAAAAGCATTGTGTGTGTGTGTGTGTGTGTGTGTGCAAGTGTGCATATTTGGGACTCTTCTGGCATCCCTGATTGCTGTGCAAAAGGTTTAAATTATAGAATCATAGAATTGTAGAGTTGGGAGAGACCAGGAGGGCCATTCAGTCCAACCCCTCCCACTCAGGAAATAACGATCAAAGCATCCCCGACAGATGGCCATCCAGCCTCTGTTTAAAGACCTCCAAGGAAGGAGACCCCACCACGCTCCGAGGGAGTGCGTTCCACTGCCGAACAGCTCTTACTGTCAAAAAGCTCCTCCTATTGTTGAGGTGGAATCTCTGTTCCTGGAGCTTGCATCCATTGTTCCGTGTTCTAGTCTCTGGAGCAGCAGAAAACAAGCTTGCTCCATCCTCAATGTGACACCCCTTAAAATACTTAAACAGGGCTATCATATCGCCCCTTAACCATCTTTTTTCCAGGCTAAACATGCCCAGCTCCCTAAGTCTCTCCTCATAAGGCATGGTTTCCAGACCTTTCACCATTTTAGTTGCCCTCCTCTGGAAACGCTCCAATTTGTCAATATCCTTTTTGAATTGTTGTGCCCAGAACTGGACACAGTATTCTAGGTGAGGCCTGACCAAGGCAGAATAGAGCGGCACTATTACTCTTGTGTGCCTTCATGTTGGTTCTGATTTATGGCAACTCTAAAGCGAAGCTATCGCAGGGGTTTCTTGACAAGGTTTGTTCAGAGGCGGGTTGCCTTTGCCTTCCTCTGAGGCTGAGAGAGTGTGACTTGTCCAGGGTTACCCGGTGGGTTTTCATGGCTGAACTGGAATTTGAATCCTGTTCTCTGGAGTACTAGTCCAACGCTTAAACAGTTACACCACTCCTGTTCTCAAAAATTGTGGTGTGTTCTTTTGAAGTTATATAGTTTCTTGTTTAAATGGAGTAGTTTGGGGGTACCATGATAGCATTGTCTTTATCCCATGTTTTAATGCACACTCCACACACCTCATAATTGGTTGGAGTCCAGAAGTTGAGTGTCCTTGATAGTTTAAAGTTTTCAGGATCTTTAAAGCCTAATTTCCATATCCTGTCTGTTTGTTTCTTCAGGAGAAGTAATTTTGGACAGCACAGACATAAATACCAGTTTTTATTAATGGATTAGAGTCAGCATGGTGTAGTGATTTGAGTGTTGGACTATGACTCTGGAGATCAGGGCTGTAATTCACACTCCACCTTGGAAACCCACTCTAAACAAATCTTCCCAAGAAAACCCCCTGATAGCTTCACCTTAGGGTCGCCATGAATTGAAAGCAACTTCAAGGCACACAACAACAACAAATTAATTTATTACAGGTTGCCTCCTCCCCCATCCACAGAACTGATATCTGAGGTTTCATTTATCCATGGCTGAAAAAATAGGGACACATACCATAGAGCTGGGCTGGAAAATGCCTAGAGTGGTATTTTCCTCTAAGAATCACTAGGTCCTTCAACACAACTCTATGGTAGGATTGTATTGCAAGTCATTTATTTTAATAGCATTTGATATTATCCACAGTTTCACTTATGAAGTCTAGGAATGTATCCCCCATGGGTATGGGGGTGTGGGGTGGGGACAACCCATACAAAATATGCATTCAGCATACAATTAGAGAGTTAACTCTAGTATCTCAAAGCCATTACAGAACAAATATTTCCAACTTTTGGAGAAGTTAGGTTGGTTTCTGTGTGCTGTGTAGTAGAGTCTACAGCATCACATTCGGTGTTCAGTTGCATAATTTTGCCTGGCTGCTTTCACCTGGATTCATAACTTAATGGGTTATTTTAAGGAATGTCTCAGAATTAGAACACCGTGGTGAGAGACTCTTAATTATAAAAGCTAAATAGACAACTGAAACAGTACTGTTTTGAAAAATCAGTATAGTGAGAATTAGTATAGGCAGTCAAAGGTTGAAGTTACACATTACTGCTGCTAATAATTTACATAGCATTTGAAATTTGGAAGCTGTGTTATAGTGCTTGTCATCAGACAACTCTAGAAATAGTTACAGTTGTGGCCAGTATTACTCTTTTACAAATATGATCCTGTCACTTACATAATGGAACCAGTTTGTAAGTAGTAAATCTATACAGGACTGAAATAGAAGGCCTCATTGTGAATCTTTGGGAAACATGTACTTGAACTCAGATCTCTTATGTGTAAAACCAAGTCTCTGTTGTTATGTGCCTTCAAGTTGCTTCTGATTTACAGTGACTGCGTCCTAGGATTTTCTTGACAAGATTTATTCAGAGGAGGCTTGTCATTCCCTTTAAGGCTGAGTGTGTGTGATATGTCTAAATTCACCCAGTAAGTTTATATAAGGTAGGGGTTTGACCCTTGGTCTCCCAGAGTCCTAGTCCAACACTCAGACCACCATGCAACACTGGCTCTTACTTAGCCTCTGTTTAGTAAACTGTGTACAACACATTTTTGCAGCATGGCACTACTTCTGCAGCTTTAGTGATGCACAGTACATTAAATAGCAACACCCCCAACCATATTCTAATTGAGGATTGATACAGATGATCCAATAGAGTTTGATAAGAAATGGCATTCCTTAAATGTGACAAAAAGTTGTGTGAAAGAGTCTGTCACTAGTGCTATTCTATGTTTAGCTTTCTACAATGTAACAGGGAAGTTTATTTTTGTGTAATAGTGCCTATGGAAAGCATTTGTGGTAATTTAAAATATACCAGCCTTTTGGGACACAAACAGCACACCTATCATAGAGTGTTCCTAGAAGATGTGTCCTCTCTTGCCATTTTCTAGGTCCTCCAAGGCAACTCTATGGTATTTTAAACCGAAAGTCCCATTATTTTCAATGGCGTTGCCATGGTTTTCGGTATCCACAGCCCCGCCCCGAACCAATCCCCAGGAGATAGGGTGGTTTTACTGTACTGGATGCCCTCTTGTTGTGGGAGAGAGGCTTGCGTACCCTAATGATGTTTTGAGCTATGCTGGCGGTGGCATAATAGCCACCGGTAGGGCCTCCCATGCCAGACAGGTCAAAACCGAAGGGTCTGACTAAGAGCGTGAAAGGGCAGGATGGGCTCTCTAGCCTTATGGCAACCATCCAAGGAGAAGGAAAACTCTAATCCCAAACCCGGGCAGATGGTACTCGTCCAGCCCTGTAAGGTCAACCATCTAAGAGAAGGAAACTCTAATCAAACCTACGACCCGAGGACCTCACTGCTACCGTCCATGCTTGCAAGGCCACAACAGATGAACCTTTGGTTTAAAGGGTGAGGCCAGTTCTGTGCACGCTGCGCTCCACCAGAAAAATCCATTGCACAGGCTCGAAGGACAAATCCAGTTCCGAAAAAGCCCTGCAGCGATAGGTGGGGGACGAAACATCAGGTGTAAAGATGCACTGGAAGCCGCAGGCCCAACCCTGCATGCAGGCGGTTCAGGACTTTGGTCGCTTGAGGCTGACCCGGGGGATGACAGTCTTGTTCGGCAGCATCCTGAATGACCAAGCAGCCTTTTTTAAGGAGAGCACTGCTTGCTCCATATGGAGAGGTGCCTAGAAAAGGTGGCTTAACGAAAGCTCATCCCCATCCACCTGGTTGGCAAGCCGCAGCCAACGCTCATCTTCTGATGTGGTCAAACAAAGACAAAGAAACAGTGGCACACACCGGCCTCCAAAGGTGTAAATAAACTGACGCTTGCATGCTGGAACATCAGAACCATGCGAGACTCTGCAGATAGTGGACAGCCTGAGCATCGTTCTGCTCTAATAGCCCATGACTATGTGACAAATGTTGCTGTCCTTGAGCAAGCAGGGATCACCAGCATTGAGGCCATGATATTGAGAACACAGCTGCGCTGGGCAGGGCACATTTCTAGGATGGAGGACCATCGCCTCCCAAAAATAGCACTCTATGGTGAACTCACCACGGGTCAGCGTAAGAGGGGCGCTCCAAAAAAAGCGATACAAGGACTCCCTGAAACAACATCTCAGGCTCGGCCAAATTGATCACCAACAATGGTCCATCCTGGCTTCACATCGGGAGGCATGGAGACGCGCTATCCACAATGCTGCTGCCTTATTTGAGAATTCACGCCGAACAAGTCTTGAAGTGAAACTACAACGCAGAAAGAATCACAGCCTGGATACATCACCCAAGGAGACCTTCTGCTGTGCTTTCTGCAACTGGACTTGTTTATCTCAGATTGGCCTTTTTAGTCAGCAGTGCGCTTGCAGAAAGCGCGGGATGAGTCCTTCCTGAATCTTCATTTGCGAAGAAAAGCCAGAGAGAGAGAGACTTAGATTGTTGTGTGTGTCAGGTTCATTCATGTTCTGGCTTGCTTGTAATCTTGTTAGGGTTTTTTAAAAAAAAACTTTTTTGAATATGGCTATATGTTTTCCACAGACCTTTGTGGATCATGGGTCTAAATAAGGCTGGTCATGTATGTATTGAGTAGAATTGGACACTTATTTCCCCTTATACAGCATACTGTCTCTTTAGCATTCCTTTTTTGCTGTCCTGAACCTCAGGCAAACTGTGCATAAAGGCACAAGTTTCTGAAAAATGATTTTGCAGAAGTCCCATAGAAGTACAAAATTGCATAGAACTGATCATTACAGGAGTTTGCATGGGATCACATACTGTATTGGTTGGAACTAGACTCCTATTGTATGTGAACACAGTAATCTGAAGTGTAGCCTAATAGTACCATTTTGCCACTAGCCCCAACATTAATGTAGCAGTGGTGCAGTCTAGTTGTGATCCATTGAACTCCTAAAAGCAAAGTCAACAGCAAAACAGTACCACTTTAAATGAGAGAAAACATAGCAACTCTGACAGATACTCCCACAGCATCCATGGCAACATGACAGACATGCACCAAACATGGTATTGTTGGTGCTGTCTGCACTGTAACGAAGCATAGAAGCAACCAATACAGTTGTGACAGTAATGGAACACATCCTTGGTGCCACCTACCTCACAAGCATACAGTTTACACTCTAGAAGTCACAAAGGCATTCATTAGTCTGCAGCCATTCTGTGGCCAGCACAAATGCAGCTATTGTCACCAGAAGCCATGCTGTTCAGGGTTCCCTACAGATGGGGGTCTAAATGTTCTTGTATTACAAACACAGACAAGCAACTACACAGAACCAGACAAGGAATGAAATATAGAGCTCTTTGTTAACAATATATAGGCAGGTCTGTAAGTTGCTTAGGAAAAAGTGGATACCAAAAAGGTGTGGACTCCCTAAGAGAAGAGGTCAAGACCACTGGGAGAATGCTGTATGTGCTAAGAACAATAAACTTTTAGCAAGGGAGAGAGAAGCCATTAGGATGTGAATCAATGGAAACTACAGAAAGCTCACAGGGACCAAACATTGAGCTTCCAGTAGGTTAAGATTATGGCAGTTCATGTCCTTTCCCTGGGAAATGCTGAACTGATCACCAGAGGCAAAAGTCACCTTTGGCTAACTATGCAGATAATCATCTCAGGAGGAGGAAAAAGGCTACTAGAACCCAGGTTTCCCAGTGCTTAGAGCAGTTCACTTATCAAATATTGATGGCCAGGAAGGGGAGAGGGGATCTGACATGGCCTTTGTAACCCTCTCACATCTAGACACATAAAGCAGGGTTGAGGGAGGGCTGTTGGGAGTTGTAGTCCAGCAACATCTGGAGAGCCACACTCTCCCCAGCCGTGCTGTAAACGAATTCATTCAGCATAGCTAAGGTACAAATGTGTATGTCCAGTCTTCTTGGTAGTGAACAACCACAGCTTTTCTCTCAGTCTTGGAACTGGGGCCAAGTTCAGTACACAGTGCTATTGCAGTTGCCACCTGCCTCTGTAACTTCAGGCATGAACATCAGGCTCATTGCAGTCACCAGGTGGTAATGGTGCAGTTGCCAAAACAAGCAGATATGTGTAAGTTTGGTGATACAGTAGTGCCATATCCAGTTAGAAGAAGTGTTGATTGGACTAGTAGCTCTGCTTATCTAGCACTCTGCAAAATATATGGATCCTGTTGTCTTTCACCAAGTCCAGTCCCCTTCATCCTATTCAGCTCCATCTTTCCTGTGCTCATTCGGATCATTGATGGTGCTTGTTGGTAATTGGCTCAGTTATCAATTCATTGTATGTCATTCAGGTGTACAAAATATGGTTTCCAATTCCAACATTAATCGGGGATTATAAGTTGTTTAAATCTTGTTCCTATCCCTTTCCTGGTGCTTAAGTAGCCAGAATTTGGATAAGACGAATCTTGCTGAGGTTCAGTAGTAGTGAGAACCTCCATTGTACGTGCAGTCATTCTGTCAGGAGGGATGTCCATATCTACTAACACATTTTACCAAATGGAAACAATTGTTATTGAATAGCAATAATGCTGAAGTAGTTTCTGAAATTAGGACAGATGAATAGTGTTGCCAGTCTTCTGTTCTAGCAAATCTCAGGTTCCTTTGGAAGAGGAATGGCAAGCAGGAGAGCAGCTGCTTTAAAGTTACTTTCATAACTGCATTGTGTGCTTTTAATAGGTTGCACATATTTCATAACTTTAATTTAGTTCTCAAACTATACAAAAGGTAGCACTTCCAGTGAGGAACAATTGGATTCACTAATGTTTGCTACTAGTCATGCTATATAATTTATTTGCAGTGGAGAATATCCATATTTCTGTACCAGATGGAGAGCCAAGAGGAACGCAGAACAGTAATGGCCAGCAAGCTGTAATAATATTGTTTGTGTCGAAGTGTTCATTACAAGTAAATGAACAAGCAGTTGAAAGAGACTGCCACCACCTAGATTAGGGATGCAGAATTTGAGACTGCATGAGACTCCCCACACCAGGATCATTATAGTGTGGCCCCAGACATAAACATTTGCTGTTAATTCCCTACTGCCGTGGCAATTTTCCTATTTTTCTCTCTCTTTGTTGTCATTTCTGCTGCCCCAGCTGTCATTTCTGTCTTCTTTTCCTCCCTAGTTGATGCTCATAGCTGATTTTTTTTTTTTTTTGGGGTGGCTACAAAAATTGCCACCACCATTGTAATGACATTCCTTTGGGAGACACACTGGCATTTCCCTCAGAGGACTTCCTGCAGTTGCTTTGGCAAAGGGCTTTATAACAACTGCCCTCAGAATGGGGCGTGTAGACACTCAGGCAGGCACTGTGAAAGGGCAGTCTCATTCCTCTGGTATTAGCGCTGCTGGAGAGCACAGCATTTAAAAATAAGCTGGACACAGTAGCTAATGGGCATCTGTCATCTAATGAGGTAGCAAAGGTTGAGGCAGGATATGAAGAAAATGACATAGAAAATTTAAAGTAAAAATTTAGAGGAAATTAAATAAGTGTTGTTTTGATCATTTCCTTTTTAAAATTAAATGTGCAAGTTGCAGCTTGCTCTCTGGTTAGTGGGTGTTGATCTATGCTGTTTTAAAAAAATCTGTTGAGTAGCTGATTGGTGGTGGTGTTGAAGAAAGTATGTGTGCGTGCACACATGGATTTGTGTCTCCTGACGAACACCGAAAGCAGCCCTCTGGGCTAAAAAGGCTGTATACTGTACTTTGACCTTGTTGCTCTTTCTACTTTGATACTAATATTTCAATGTTGATTTTCATAATGTTTCAAATAAATAATTTATAATATAGTTTGAAATTGCAGTGCAGTTAGCAAATTTTTATATTTGGAATTAATTTGCATTGAGAAGTATATTTCTGTGTATCTAGGGGGTTCTTTCCTTCTTTACCTATATTTTGTTGTGTGATATTTCAGTTCAGAGAGACAGCGATATAATTAATTTAGTCCAGTGATGGCCAGCCCTGCACTTCTCCTCCATGGGTTCTACAAGCATTCCTGGTACAACTAGAAGTGACACAGTGTCATTTCTGGTTTTAGGAATTGATTGAAGTACAGACAATTTCCACTGGCTTGAGGGGAAGGTTGGGTGGTAGTGGAGGGCAAGGGGACATTTGAGTGTCACATTCGAGTGTGCTTTTCAGGTCTTTTCAGTCATTTGTTTCATTGCTTTTTTAAAAAAATAATAATAATGGGGGGTTGGGGGTTTCAAGCACCACAAAGCAGGTGGCATGTTCCGCACTCTGATAAAATTATTCAGGCAATTCTCACACTTTACAGGGAGGTGCAGTAGGACTTGTTTTGATCCGCTGTTTGTAATTGCTTTGCAGGATGTGACAGGGCCTGATCCTGCAAAGAAAAAGGAGTTATGACTGTTTGACTACTTGTAGTTTAAATGGGGTGTCTAGTGTTCATTTACAAAGATAGCTGTGCCTTCAGCAATAATTTGTGGGTGTATTTTTTCATCAGTAGGGCTCTCCTTTTCTACATAGTGGCTCCTCATCCTGTGACTCCTAAATCCAGGCTTTCCCCCATGTACGTGAGGGCTGGGAGACAGGTAGCTCTGTTCTGTGCCTTACATATATTTGTTAGACTATTTTAACCCCTTGTATGCAGTTGTAAGTTCAGGGATTTTGTTCAGGCATTATAATCTATACATACAAGTCAGGTCAGAGACTGCCATGATCATGCTCCTTCCTCATGCATATAGAATCACCATCTGAAAACACAGCATCTGAAAACACATAGAGTTGCAACTTTTTGAGAGAAAGAGAATGGTTAAACCCATACGTAATTTCCACACCTTTCTGTGGCATGAGTGGATGGGTGAGAAACAATGTAAGGATGTTTGTAAGAGGCATGACTTAATGGCTTAATTGAGAATGTCTTGTCCTTGAATTGATCATTGTAGAAGTGGAGTACTGGTTCTGAGTATTTCTCTGGAGTTTTGAAATGAAGTACTTGTTAAGGTTTTTAGAAGGCTAGTGTTAGCAATATGCCCTTCTGGTATTTGTTGTTAGCATAGTTCATTTGTGTGTCAGTTACCGTTTCACTACAGTTTCTACTGGACTGTAATTGTAACCTTGCAATACACCACAGGATCCATTGTCTACAACCAAACCCTACAATATAAATGTGGTAGTTCAGATTTGTTGGACAGATGGTGAAACCAAACAAGGGGTTTATTACACTTTCTAGAGTGTTGTTTATACATGGGACATCATAATTTTTTACTGGCAGTCAAAACAACACATTCCTTTTCTCAATTTGTAGAGCCCCATTTCCTAACATTAACTGTATTGTGAAGTCAAAGGCTTTCACGGCCGGCATCCATAGATTTTCCTTGTTTTTTTTCTGGACTGTGAGTCTGTGTTCTGTAGGGTGAGGTGGCAGGAACAATCCCTTAGCATTGGGAACCTAGGGCCGCCAAGCAGGAAGTTGATCTCTAGTCTTGTGGAATTCGGATCCTTTGTTCTCCACTCTTCCGCTTCCATGAGGCCAGTTCAACTTCCTGCTTCACCCAGCAAGGACAGGTTTTCAACTCCTCCAGAATTTTGGCCTATTATTATTTTTCCCTTTCTTTCTTCTCTAATTTCCCTTCCCTCCCCCCCAATCCTTCTCCTCCTAATAATCCCTCCCCCGTCTGAACCCATTCCTAAACTTTTTCTTTCCTCCCCCCCCCCAACTTGGCTGCCTCCTAGTTCACCGCTACCCCTCTCGCTTTCCTTCTTTCCCCACCGCTTCTCGCCAGCAAGCAGGCATGGGGGAAACAAAGGACCTGCAGCGAGCGGCAAGCAGAGCGCCGCGAAGCAGCAGCGGAGGCCTCCAGCCCCCAACATGGCGGCTCTGGAGGGACCTCAAGGACAGAGCTCGCCTCCACCTCCTCTGGCCACAAGATCATCTAGGAAGGCAGCCAAGGAGGCCAAAAAGGCTCTCGATGGTGACAGCTCCATGAGCGCGCTCAAGGCGAAGCAGCCCCAGCTGCGATCCAGGGAAATGGCAGGGGGCGAGCGGCAAGAGAGCCAGGGATACGCGGGGGGGTGAGGTGTTCTCCCTGCTCTCATGGACCTCCCTTACCGGCAGCGGAGGCTGCAGAGAGGCACGCAGAAGAGCCCCAGAGAAGGTAAGAGCGACCCTGGCAGGGAAGGAGCTGCGCCAGGTCATTTTGGAGAGTTTTCCCAAATGTGCTCTTGCCGACACTGAGGTGGCTGCGGCCACAGTAGCAAGGCTACTCACGGAGACGTTAGCTTCCTCCAGTGAGGAGGAGGCTAACGGGGACTCAATGGAGATACAGTTTCTGGGTGTAGATATGCAAGGAGGATTGGTGTCTGTTAGGCTAATGGTTGGTTGATGGTCCATTATCTGCTGGAAATCCCCCTGTCCCTGGGTAGAATTCATTTGCAGTTGTTGAGTTTTGATTAATATCTTGCATATCCTTGCATATCTACACCCAGAAAGTAACCATTCAAATACACAAATTTACATATACTCCCCAACAGGTGTTCACAGTATATAAACCCCAAACACACTCCTACCCAACCATTCTCTGAAGATGCCAGCCACAGATGCAGGCAAAACGTCAGAAGTAAACTCTTCCAGAACACGGCCTCATAGCCCGGAAAAAAACCCAAGAAAAATCTATCAACTGTATTCTTGGCGTGGTTAAAAAAAAAGCAAAAAAAAGCTGATACCTCTTTTCTCTAGCTTGGACATATCACTTCAGGGAGACATTTCTGATTATGTGTGCAGTGATGAGATGTCTGTGGGTGTCTTCCTCCTTTGCAAGCCTTCCTCCACCTCAGTTCACCAATATAATTTCTGGCGCCCTTGCAGGAATGAACTGCTCTGAGCATGGAATCAATATGTTTCAAATTCGGGTATTTTAATTCACAACGAAAATGAAATTTATCTCCAACTTTGTTCACTATCTGTCTTGGCAGATAATACTACTTGTCTTCAGTGTTTTTGGAATGGGGTAGGAAAGGATCAAGTGGGTTTAAAAAATGATGCTGTGCTACCATAGTGCCATGGCAATGTGTCAGGTATTCTAACTCTGTGGGAGTCTCACTCTTTTGCCACCCTTCTCTCATCATTACAATTTCTGCAATCTGTATCAATCAAATTCTGAAATTTTGGTGTGTGGGTAGGAGAGTGTAAGAGAATGTTATCATCACCTTGGCAGCACTGTGAATATTCATATGTGTTATATTTTAAACACTGCTATTTTGTCTATGCTTAGGGAAGTAGCAAAATCACTGAAGGTGTTCATGAGTTGTTCATTTCTGTCCCGCCACTTTCTAAAATACTTCTTTTGAAACAGGAAGTGAGAAGGAGGTCTTGTGTTGAGCCAGGGTATTGCACCGAGTAGTGGTGGTGGGGATGTCAGGGTACCTTTGGCGGGAAGAGGCAGACTGAAATTTGAATTGTCAGTATAAGGACATTGCAGTACATTTGTTTGAATTTCAGTTACAGAAAGAAACAAGAAGGATTTGGTCCTATTGCCAGTGAACTGCAGGTAATACTGCAACAAAAAAAAAATTGTCTTGTTTTCCCTTAGAAACTCACAATGTAAGAATTTACATCAAGCATTTTTCAAACTACAGTACCCACCACCAAACAAAGAAAAGGGAAAAAAACAAATTGACAATAATAATAATAATAATAATAATGATGTATTTATTTCTTACCTGCCTCTGCCTATGGATCTAGGAGGCTTACAACTAATCTATAAACATAATGTTAGTTAAAAACACATATCAGTTAAAACATATATCAATTTAAAAGAAAAGTGAGACTAAGACATTTAAAACAATCAATACAAAGTTTAAAATTCACAACTTAAAATTCAGCAGAAGAGACTGGTCTTTAACGTTGCTTTAAATTCAGACAGTGTATTCAGCAGTCGTATCTCTTCTAGCAAGCCATTCCACAGTCTAGGGACAGCTGAAGAAAAAGTCCTTTGGGTGACAAGGCCATTCAGTACCCAGGAATAATTTTCTATAGGCCCCAGCCCTAGTGTCATACAGCTCCTTGCTGAAAGCATTTGAATATATCATCATTGAGTTACAGTCCATCCTGGACAGTGAGGTCAGTCTTCTGTGTCACAGGCTTTGAGTAATACTTTCTTAAAGAAAGTATTTGCAACTCAACAGGCCACACAACAAGGAAACAAGCACAGGGAGCAAACTGTATTACAAACTCAGGTGCCAGTCCTATCTCTATCTGCTCTTGGAACACAACTAGAGAGTAACCCACAACATCAGAGGTTCATTAACTTGCCCCTCTTCCTGTGTAATACATGTTGTCAAGTCAGTCTCTGTGCAAAAAATTGAATAGGCATAGACCTGGAATAATTTCTGGCAGTGTTAAAAAACCAGTGAGAGAACACCAACCTCCGATGACACTGTAAGGCACGCTGCTATGTTACAGTATATTAGGATGGGGCGGGCAAAGTTTAGCTTTCCAGTTGTTGCTAAACTGTAACTACCATCAGCTGTAGTCAACACAGCCAATGCTGAAGAATGCTGGGAGTTGTAATCTAAGAATATCTGGTAGGCTGCCCTTTAACAACCCCTTTATTAGGAAGTTCCAGTTAGTTACAAGATGTTTGAATCAGGATGATAGATTCTTACCACAACGTTTATGTTTAATTCATGTGCCCAGTGCTAGGATGTTTGAGGTATTAGCAACAGTGTTGTGAATAATCCATGCCAATAGTGTATTTGTTGGAGGCAGTACAGTACTTTCTAAATTTGCTTTTCCTGTGAGCTCACTGTCTCCAGTCCCATCTCAACAATGGGCATTATATATATACCTGGAATATATTAACACTCCATGCATCTGATGAAATAGACTATAATCCATGAAATTTGTTAGGCTTTAAGATGCTAGAGAGTACTTTCTTGCAGAGTTTGTGAGGATCTTAACCTCTTTTGTGACTGTGGAGGTCCAGTGGGTGAAGAAGTGCTGTTGGGGTCGTCGTTTAGTTCAGTAAGACTATACATCATTGTATTGCCTCTTTCAACATTGCACTTGCATTGCCTTTATTGGCACCATAACATTATGTTGTCACCAGAAACAAGACTAAATTCTAAGTGAGCACCTAACAGAAGTTCCACTTCTCCTCTTCTACAGCCAAAGATTTGGCCTTTTTAAAACTCCTGTGCCTGTTGTGTATTCCAGATGCCAGTGTATATTTGAATTTTGCAGTCTCAAGGGGACCCAGTATCAAGGTTACTATGAATTGTACTTTATACATATAGGTTAAGTCTCCCTTTTCCAAAATTCTTGGGATTAGAGGGATTTTTGATTTTGGAATATTTTTGATTTTTGAATACAGTAGGATCCCTGTATCCACTGATTCATTATGCACTGGACACAAAACAGCACACCTACCATAGAGTCTTTCTAGAAAATGTGCCTTCTCTAGCCATTTTCTAGGTCCTCCAAGGCAACTCTATGGTATTTTAAACTGGACGTCCCATTATTTTCAATGGTGTTCGCTATTATCCATGATTTTTGGTATCCATGCTCCCCCGAACCAATCCCCAGCGGATATGGGGGGCCTGCTGTACTTGCACATACACAATGGGATATCTTGGAGATGGGACCCAAGTCTAATCACGAAATTAATTTATTCTTCATATACACCTTATACACATAACCAGAAGGTAATTTTATACACAATATTTTTAATAATTTTGGGTATGAAAATTTGCATATATTCAGCATCAGAAAACACATAAAATGCCCGGTGATGTTGGTGTTCAAAAAAGTTACAGATTTTGGAATATTTTAGATTTTGGAATTCCAGATAAAGGAGACTCAAAATGTATTTGCTTTTTATCTAACAGCATCATATGCCTTTTGTTGATCTCAACCCAGAGTTGATTAAATATTAATAATGTGAAAAAATTTAAACACAAAAACAATAGAGTGTTTTAAAATATTTTAATGATTCATTTGATTATATCCTACTGCTAAGATACCTTACATAAATTCTTTAAACAGGAATATTCTTGACTGAATTATAATGGGCTATGTTTTTATTTGTTATAATAGTATGCATTTTTTAGGAAGGGTGAGGCACTATGCATGCTTCTCCCTCTCCTCGTATTTATTTAATTAATTAATATGCTGCCTTTCTCCTGGTAAGAAAATGAAAACAGTGTACAAAAAAATTAAAGTGAAGTCCATCGAAATTTTAATTTACAAAATTTAAAAAACAGTTATCTTCGCAAAAACCCTGTGAATGGGGACAGGCTGAGGGGTAGTAATTGAAAGTCAACATGGATTTCTCAAAAATAAGTCATATCAGACTGATCTTATCTCTTTTTCTGATAGAGTTACAAACTTGATAGATAAAGGGAATGCCATGGATGTAGTGTAATTTGATTTCAGTAAGGCTTTTGACAAGGTCCCCCATGATATTCTTGCAAAAAAGTTAGTAACATATGGGCTAGAGAATGCAACTGTTAGGTGGATTTGTAATTGGTTGATGGGCCGAATCCAAAGGGTAGTCACCAACTGCTCCTCTTCATCCTGGAGAGAAGTGACCAGCGGGGTGCCACAGGGTTCTGTCCTGGACCCAGTGCTGTTCAACATCTTTATCAGTGACTTGGATGAGGGAATAGGCGGTATGCATATCAAGTTTGTAGATGACACCAAATTAGGAGTAACTAATACCCCAGAGGACAGGATCAGAATCCAAAATGACTTCAACAGATTAGAAAGCTGGGCCAAAATTAACAAAATAAATTTCAACAGGGACAAATGTAGGGGACAAAATGAATTTCAACAGGGACAAATGTTTTACACTTGGGCAGTAAAAATAAAATGCACAGATACAGGATGGGTGACACCTGGTTAATGGCAGTACATGTGAAAGGAATCCAGGAGTCTTAGTGGACCACAAGCTGAATGCGAGTCAGCAGTGTGATGCAGCAGCTAAAAAAGCTAATTCGTTTCTAGGCTGCATCAATAGGAGTATGGTGTCTAGATCAAGGGAAGTAATAGTGCCCCTCTATTCTGCTTTGGTCAAATACTATGTCCAGTTCTGGGCACCACAATTCAGGAAGAATATTGAGAAGCTGGAATGTGCCCAGAGGAGGGTGACCAAAGTTGAGGGAGGTCTGGAAGCCATGCCCTATGAGGAGCTGCTTAGGGAGCTGGGTATGTTTAGCCTGGGGAAGAGAAGATTAAGAGGGGCATGATAGCCATGTTTAAATATTTGAAGGGATGTCATACTGAGGATGGAGCGACCTTGTTTCCTGTGGTTCCATAGACTAGGATACAGTGGATTCAAAGTACAGGAAAAGAGATTCTACCTAAACATTCCTGACAGTAAGAGCTGTTTGGCAGTGGAATACACTGCCTGGGAGTGTGGTATAGTCTCTTTTCCTTCTTTGGAGGTTTTTAAGCAGAGGCTGGATGGCCATCTGTCAGGAATGATTTGATTGTTAGAATGATTTGATGCATGGCAGGGGGTTGGACTGGATGGCCCTTGTGGTCTCTTCCAACTCTATGATTCTATGAGCCAAGGTCACCTGGTGGCCAAATGAGGATTTAAATCAGATCTCTGGTCTTAATCTGCAACATCTTTATCAATGACTTGGATGAAGGAATTAGGGGCATACTTATCAAATTTGCAGATGACACCAAATTAGGAAGAGTAGCTAATACCCTAGAGGACAGGATCAAAATTCAGAATGACCTGGATAGACTGGAGAGCTGGGCCAAAGCTAACAAAATGAAATTCAACACGGAGAAATGTAAAGTACTGCACTTAGGGCGGAAAAATGAGATGCATAGATATAGGATGGGAGAGATGTGGCTGAACGAGACTACATACGAAAGGGATCTAGGAGTCCTAGTAGACCACAAGTTGAACATGAGTCAACAGTGTGATGCGGCAGCTAAAAAGGCCAATGTGATTTTGGGCTGTATCAATAGAAGTATAGTATCTAAATCAAGGGAAGTAATAGTGCCGCTCTATTCTGCCTTAGTCAGACCTCACCTAGAATACTGTGTCCAGTTCTGGGCACCACAATTCAAGAAGGATATTTGAAGGGGTGTCACATTGAGGATGGAGCAAGCTTGTTTCCCAGTGGGGAGGGCTCCAGAGCATCCGTCTGCTTTGGGTTGTCCCTCCCCATTGCTCCCGGTAGGCAGGAAACAAACTTTTGGGACCGCCCCCGGTGAGGTCATCTAGTAGGGACGACCCCCGGCTGGCCAGTCTGTTTCCTGCCTAGCTCCTGGTAGGACGTGGATTGTTTTGCTCCCTGCAACCCCCCTCCATGTGGTGGCCGCCATTTTGATTTAGATTTAAAAAAAAAAAAAACTTTTAATTTTAAAGTTCCATTGGTGGCTTACCTGGTGGAGAGAGGGAGTAGGGGGAGAAATGAATCCAACTGATATGGATGCAGTGATTGCAGCGGTGATCGCTAGCGAGCGATCAACCCGGCAGGGCAGCGCCAGCAGGGGCGCCCAAGAGGAGCCGGGTTCAAACGGCAGCGCGGGAACCAACAGCAGCAGCGCAGCAGCAGGCAAGGGCAGCGGCGGCAAGAAGAGGCCGGCTAAGGAGGGGAAGACCTCCGCCCCGGCCGCCGCACGCTGCGCCCCGCTCCCTCCCCGCCCGGTGGGGCGCAGGGACGAGCGGGAAGAGGAGACCCCCACGCGGCCCCTCCAGGAGGAGGAGGCGTGTCCCGAGCCCCAGAGCGGGGAGGAGGACGCAGCGCGGGCGCTCCTGGGCCCTCCGGACGCCGCGGGAGAGCCAGTCCCCCAGCCGCAGCCAGCGGCCGCAGTGAGTCTGTCCGGGGCCCCAGGTGCAGGGACAGAGGGGAGGGAGATTCCCCCAGCGGTGGCCGAGTGGCTTAAAGCCTCCATGGCCAGAGAGGCAGCGAACTGGCTGGCGGCCGGCCTCCTCCAGCAGGGCTGGCCGGGATTCCCTGCACCAGGGTGGGGGGGAGACCTCCAGGGGGCGCGGGACCCCCCCATCCCCACGCCAGCGGGTACCGGGCCCCAGCGGGTGGGCACCCAGACCCAGGCCCCGCAGAGAGGGGGAAAGGGGGGCGGCCTTAGCAAGAGCAAGAGCAGGCGCCCCCCGGCCAGCGCAATGGCCTCTACAGCGGCAGCAACAGCAGCAGCAGCCAGGCCGGACTCCAGGCATCCCCCAGGTCCTAGCGCCCGCCTGCTACCCCACCTTGCCACAGACTGCCTACAGGGAGACCCCTCCGACGAGGAGGACCTCGGGGCCTCAGATAAGGAGGAGGAGTCAGGCCAACAGCCCCCCAGCAAGCGCCAGAAGGGCCTCCAGCAGCTCCAGGAGGGGGAGGAAGAGGCAGTGTCAGTTTACTCCTCAGAGGGGGAGGAGGTCGACCCCCTGGAGAACTCTGACAGAGAGGAGGGGGAGTTATCAGAGGAAGAGACTGCCAACACCTCAGAGACACCCCGGCCCTCAGCCAAACTGTTTTCTATGGACGACTTTGCAGTCCTCCTTAAGAAAGCAGTGAGAACTCTGGGGCTGGAACTGCCCAAGAGCCAGCAGTCACAGCCAGACCCAGACTTACCAGAGATATCCGGTGAATTCTTCCCGGACTCTCAGGCTGAAACCCTTGAAATGCCTGTCCCCGCCACACTGATGCGCACAATACGCGATGAGTGGGCATCGCCTGCCATGATTAAAGGACAGCCTAGCCATGCCAAGAAATTATACGCCCTGCCTAAGAAGGTCATGAGCAAGTTGCAGGTGCCCCTCATCGACGCGCCGGTCTCAGAGTTGGTATCCTCTGCAATTTTTTGCCGCGATGGAGAGGAGACCCTGAAGATCCCTGAGGACAGGCGGATGGACACTGCGCTGAAGAGGGCCCACGAGGCACTCTCGCTGGCTATCCGTGCCTCCTCCACAGCCACCATGATGGCTAGAGCAGCGAGACAATGGGCGAAGGATGCGCTGGCGGACACTCCCAGGTCCCAGACCAGAATACGCCAGGATCTCAACAAGCTGGAGAAGGCATCAGCCTTCTTGGCAGACAGTACCTTGGATTCAGTCCAGTTCTGCGCAAGGGCTCAGGCCGCAACAGTGGCAGCGAGGAGACAAGTATGGCTGAAATCATGGAACGCTGACTTCAAGTCCAAACAGAATCTGGTTTCATCCCCCTTTCTGGGTGAGAAGCTATTCGGGGAGTCCCTCGAACCGGTCCTGGTGGAGGACAAGGACAAGAAGAAGAAAACCCTGGCGTCAGCCAGGAGGCGGGAGGACAGGAGGCCTTCCAAGCGTTACAGGCCTTTTCGTCCCTCAGGAGGACAGCAGACTCCAGCAACTGGATCATCCACGAACAGACCCCGAGATGTCAAACCTTCAGGAACCCGATGGGGAGACAACCGTTACCAGAAGCGCAACCAACGGGCCGACGCACCAAAGCCAAGCCAGAACCAGACCACCAAGAGCAACAACAGAAGTCATCAATGACGCCAGTCCCCCCGTGGGGGGCCGCCTGCAGGCCTTCGTGGAGGCGTGGGAGGACTCTACCTCGGACAGATGGGTCCTCCAATCAATCCGGGAGGGCTACCGGATAGAGTTCTCCCAGCAGCCCCCACGTTGGTTCATCCCCACCCCTCGACAGCGAGATGTTCGCAAACAACACCTCATGGAGGAAGCAATTCAACATTTGCTCCAGGCGGGAGCAATAGAGGAAGTGCCCGACACAGAACGCAGCAGGGGGTGCTACTCCATCCTTTTCCTGGTTCCAAAGAAGAATGGAACCTGGAGAGCGGTCCTGAACCTGAAGGGGATCAACAGGTTTGTCCGCCAGAGGAAGTTCAGAATGGAGACACTGAAGCACATATTGGAGGCATTAAGACCCGGAGACGTCCTATCGTCGCTGGATCTGCAGGACGCGTACCTCCACATCCCCATCCACCCAGAGCATCGCCGCTTCCTACGTTTCTGTTACTGCAACAGACACTTCCAGTACAAGGCCCTTCCCTTTGACCTTTCATCGGCGCCCAGGGTGTTCACCAAGATCATGGTAGCACTAGTGGCGCGCTGGAGGCGCTTAGGGCTGCATGTCTATCCTTATCTAGACGACTTGTTGATTTTATCCTCTTCTCATCAGAAGGCGGCCCAAGACGTAAACCGGATTCTGGAGTCCCTTCAAGCGCATGGATTCCAAGTCAACTTCGAGAAGAGCCAGTTAACCCCAGCTCAGCGGATACAGCACCTGGGGGCCTTGATAGACGTGGCCATGGGGCAGGTACTCCTGCCCTCGGAAAGGATCCAGGCCATCCAGCGGGCAATCCAAAAGGTGAGGTCCGAGACCAGGGTGGACATCATGGACCTCGCTCGACTTCAGGGGCTCATGATCGCAGCAATCGATTGCCTGCCGTGGGCAAGGTTCCACGCCAGAACTCTGCAGTGGTTCCTGCTTCCGTTCCAGAACGAGATCGCCCTCAAGAGACATCAGAAGGTACGGGTGACACAGGAGGTGCTGACCTCTCTGGAATGGTGGGACTCTCCTGCGATAGAGACTGGGCGCCTGTTGTGGAGGCCGGACGCCATTCAGATCACAACAGACGCCAGCCTGAGAGGATGGGGAGCACATTGTGGACCACACCTTGCCCAGGGCAAATGGACAAGGGAGGAGGCGGCGCACAGCATCAATTGGCTGGAACTCAGAGCGGTACGGCTAGCACTTTTGGCCTTTACGGACCTGATCAGGGGCAAGCCAGTGCTAGTGCGGACAGACAACATCACAACGAAGGCGCACATAAACCGACAGGGGGGCACCAGGTCACGTGCCCTTATGAAAGAAGCAACACGCCTACTGGAATGGGCGGAGAGGAACCTAATCTCTATAGAAGCGGAACACCTTCAGGGAGTCCTCAACTCCAAGGCGGACTGGCTCAGCCGCTCGGATATAGACCAGAGCGAGTGGAGCCTGCATCAGGAAGTGTTCGAGACCATCACCCAGACCATGGGACGACCGGAGGTCGATCTCTTTGCCTCCCCGGCGAACGCAAAGCTACCTCGCTTCTTTTCCAGATATCTCACGGAAGGAGCGGAGGCGATGGATGCCCTAACGACACCATGGCCTCACGTTCTGCTATACGCTTTTCCGCCACTGCAGCTCTTACCAAGAGTCCTGAACAGGATCCGATCAGAGGGGGCGGAGGTCCTGCTGGTGGCACCAGAGTGGCCCCGCCGGTCCTGGTTTCCGGACATCCTAGAGATGGCAGTAGAATCACGCCCCCTGCCAGCACGACAGGATCTTCTGACACAGGGGCAGGTGCAGCACCCGGACCCCGGTTGGCTTCAGCTCCACGTGTGGAGGTTGAAAGGCAGATGTTAGCAGCGAGTGGCTACTCCCAGAGTGTTGTCGACACCATCCTGGCATCCAGAAGGGAGTCTACCCAGCGTATTTACGAATATACCTTTAGGGTTTTTCGTCGATGGTGCAACAGGAAGAAAAGAGACTTCAGACAGGTCTCGGTCCCGGCCCTGCTTGATTTCCTGCAGGAGGGCGTGGAGGCCGGACTGAGACCAAATACCATCAAGAGGCAGATAGCAGCAGTCACTTCCTTCCTGCCTCCAGAGAAGGCGGCACAGGTGGCCCAGCACCCTCATGTACGTCGCTTCGTCAAGGGCTTAGCAAACACAGCACCACCTACGGTGCACAGATTCCCCACATGGGACCTGCATACGGTCCTGAAGGCATTGACAGCCCATCCATTTGAGCCCCTGAGGGAAGTTCCCTTGAAGTTCCTGACATGGAAGGTACTTTTCCTAGTAGCGATTACATCGGCACGTAGGATATCTGAGCTGGCAGCACTCTCCATTAGACGAGACCTATGCATCTTCAGACCGGACTCAGTAGTACTGCGCCTTAGGCCGGATTTCAAGCCAAAGATCAATTCGGCGTTCCACAGAGCGCAGGAGGTGATATTGCCGTCCTTCTGTCCAAACCCAACAAGGGAGTTGGAGAAGATATGGCACACGCTGGACGTACGCAGGGCTCTGCGCATCTACATCAGAAGAACAAGACCATTCAGGATATCAGAGGCCATGTTCGTGTCTCCATATGCCAAATACCTGGGGCGGAAGGTATCACCATCATCCTTGGGCCGCTGGATACGTAGCTGCATCGTAGCGTGCTACCAGGCCCTACGCCTGGAGGTGCCGGAGGGGATTCTGCCGCACTCGACACGGAGTGCAGCGACCTCAGCGGCCTGGGAGAAAGACGCGACACTGGAGGAGATATGCAGGGCGGCGACCTGGAAAACGGCCTCCACCTTTGTTCGACATTACAGACTGGACAGGATGCAATCTGCCGAGGCAGCATTTGGCAGAAGGGTCCTGCAGCAGGTAGCACAAGTCTAGAAGAGCCCCCATTCGCCAAGCCCACCCTGAGAGGAAGCTTTTGTAAATCCCAAAGCAGACGGATGCTCTGGAGCCCTCCCCACTGGGAAAAGGAACGTTGGTCTTACCTGTGATACGTTCTTTTCCAGTGGTGAGGCGAAGAGCATCCGGGCCCACCCATTGGCGAATGTAGGAGGAGATGGGTGGTAGGCCCCGGACAGCAGCCCACCAGGAAGCGGGCATGGGGGGCCGAAAAGGAGGAGGTGCCTGCAGAGGAACAAGCAGAGAGACCCTGAAGACAGGATTTGATCATCGTGAGACAAAGGCGCAAGAAGAGGCGCAAGGCTTTTTCAACAGACTGGCCAGCCGGGGGTCGTCCCTACTAGATGACCTCACCGGGGGCGGTCCCAAAAGTTTGTTTCCTGCCTACCGGGAGCAATGGGGAGGGACAACCCAAAGCAGACGGATGCTCTTCGCCTCACCACTGGAAAAGAACGTATCACAGGTAAGACCAACGTTCCTTTTTCTGCTGCTCCAGAGACTGGAACACGGAGCAATGGGTGCAAGCTCCAGGAACAGAGATTCCACCTCAACACTAGGAGGAACTTTTTGACAGTAAAAGCTGTTCAGCAGTGGAACGCACTCCCTCGGAGCGTGGTGGGGTCTCCTTCCTTGGAGATCTTTAAACAGAGGCTAGATTGCCATCTGTCGGGGATGCTTTGATCGTGATTTCCTGCGTGGCAGAGGGTTGGACTGGATGGCCCTCGTGGTTTCTTCCAACTCTGCAATTCAATGATTCTATGATTCTGTGAACTACAGTCACAGTATCACAAAGGCTCTCTATTGATATCTTGTGTTTCTTCCTCACCCCTCAATGCAGAAAGTAATATGGTTCACAAGAACATAATGAATTTCCATTTTAAAGTTAAGTATAGTCAGCAGTACTACATACTAAACAATGCTAAGCATATGGTTGGGAGCTAATTATTATTAGTAAAAACACTGAATGTAGATGTAATAACCACCCTAGTTCCATAACCGAAAAGGGCATTCAAACTGACAGCATTCCCAGTATGCACTTTGTCATTATAGTACAGTATTGGGCAGTGTGGGCAACTGCATGTTGGACTGTATCTTCCCTAATTTTTTCTTCATTAGCTATGCTTGCTAGAGATAATAACAATTTCAGTCCAGTGACCTTTGGTTGGCCACATGTTCTCCATTGCTGCTATAGAGTTCTGTTTTCATCCCACTGGTTCTCTGCATTCTGTCAGGTTTCCATTATGTTTACTATATCTCTATTTCCATTTAAAACCACTTATTCTAGCTCCCACATCTTATCTTGAACAGGGAGTCCTTTCCTGTCAAGCACCTGACCCCAACACTTTGGGAGAGTCATCAGTTTTGCAACAGTGGTTGGAAACCTAGGTTGCACCGCCAGTCTACCCACTCTGGATGATGGCTTTTCCCAATGGAAAAGCTGGCAAAAGTGTGGTCAATTGTGCAGTGCTGATCAGAGGTGTGCAACACACACACACACACACATATATGCATATTAGCATTTCTAGCAGAAAAATCAGTAGGAGGATGACTGGTTTGTGTCATACCAGTTAAGAGGTGCCCCAAATGCCTCTTATCCAAGATTGCATGTGATGCATGTATGTGTTGTCCTTTTTTAATTCAAAGGCAAGTGGAGGAAGCTGGTTGAATGCTACTACATGGGAGTGTTCCAGACACTTGAAGCAGTAGTGTCTGGCTATTTCTATCTGCTTTCTTGTGCCAGGTCATGAAAGAGTGGTGAGAGAGGGTTCTTCAGTTTCTGAGTGGCTAGCTATTCTTCTAACACTCAGCATGGAGAGTGTTGAAGTCTAGTGCAGAGGCTTCTGGCATTGGAAAGTAAACACCTATGTACTCTGTCCCTATCAAAATGTCTTAGGCATTTGGATTTTTCACAATTGGAAGAGAACATGAAGGGAAGGGAATGCAAATCACATGCTGATTTTATTTTAGTTCTTCTGTCTTCTAGTAATCACACTTTGCTTTCTTCTACTAGGGGATAGAGGGTTGCCTCATAGACCCTATAATCTCCAGTTAATTGAGACACACGCATGCACAAATTTATTTTTTAAAAAATTATTTAAATAAATACATTAACATTAACACAAACATACAATAACATAACCAACTAGATATTAAACAAATAGTGTGTTACTGCTTAAAGCTCAATTCCTTTTGTACTTTTTCTCCCCATGTTTATTCATAGTAAAATATTAAAGTTGACTATTTTTTCTTGAATTTGTCTAATGGTTCATTTCTGATTAGGGTGTTTAATTTACCAAATTCCATAAATCCATACAGTTTGAGCAGCCAAATTGATAATACTTTTAATTGAGCCACAAACCGATAATCAATTAGGTGACTAATGTAAGGGGTAATATTAATTCATAATCAAGAGAGAAGTGGTTAAATATCCACACGGAAGTATTTTATTCCTGTTTTTAACAACTGTATTTGTGGTCTCCGTGGTGCTTTTGGAAAGCTGTCCCCATTTGTTTGCCATTGATCTGCTTGAGATCCTTTTGCATGTTCTAGAATGCGTATTCAGTTCATGCAGTACAGTGGCTAGACTTGTTGGGCCTCACTTCACATGAACTTTGATTACCCCAGAATATATCTAACTCTCATGTCACTACATATTGCAAGGAAGGATCAGTAATACTTGGTAGGTTTCTTTTGTTACTTGTTACTTCTCATGTGAGGAATCCATAACAGGTTTCCCAAAACATACGTTGAATAATATTGATCTAAATACCTTAAAGGCACCAGATCCCATCAGATCTTGGAAGCTAAGCCGGGTGAGCTCTGGTTAGTACTTGGATAGGAGACCACCAATGAATCCTAGGTGATGTAGGCTATATTTTAGAAGAAACTAGCAAAACCACCTGGGAGTATTCCTTGCCTAAGAAAACCCTATGAAATTTATGGGATCTCCATAAGTTGACGGGTGACTTTAGTCACATACCCTCATACTTCTTCATATTTTCAAGTGGGGTTTATTCTTAGCTCTTTAGCAAGGGCCTAGATGGAATATATTTGTCCTATCCAAAGTTTGTCATTACTGCTAAGAAAATTGGACACAATATCTGCGAGGCCAATGCGATTTTGGGCTGCATCAATAGAAGTATAGTGTCTAGATCAAGGGAAGTAATAGTGCCACTCTATTCTGCCTTGGTCAGACCTCACCTAGAATACTGTGTCCAGTTCTGGGCATCACAATTCAAAAAGGATATTGACAAATTGGAGCAGGTCCAGAGAAGGGCAACTAAAATGGTGAAAGGTCTGGAAACCATGACTTATGAGGAAAGACTTAGGGAGCTGGGTATGTTTAGCCTGGAAAAAAGACTGTTAAGAGGTGATATGATAGCCCTGTTTAAGTATTTGAAGGGATGTCACGCTGAGGATGGAGCAGGCTTGTTTTCTGCTGCTCCAGAGACTGGAAGACGGAGCAATGGATGCAAGCTCCAGGAACAGAGATTCCACCTCAACGTTACGAGGAACTTTCTGACAGTAAGAGCTGTTCGGCAGTGGAACAACTCCCTTGGAGTGTGGTGGGGTCTCCTTGCTTGGAGGTCTTTAAACAGAGGCTGGATGGCCATCTGTTGGGGATGTTTTGATTGTGATTTCCTGCGTGGCAGGGGGTTGGACTGAACGGCCCTTGTGGTCTCTTCCAACTTTACAATTCTATGATTCTATGATTACCAGCTATTATATAGTTAGAAGTTTACGTAAATGTGGAAAAAAGAATTTCAGAAGCAAGTATGATATTCTCTTGCCTATTGAAATAAACTTTAAGCAGAAGCTGGGCAACCTTACCTTTAAAGCATATGCATTCAGAAAAAGGTCTGCTTGATCCATTGTTTGGTATTTGTTTATTTCATGCCTTGATTTGCTTTTGAGAGCTTTAGATTATAAATACAATGGACTTGAATTCCCCCCCCAAAGTCCTAGGCATTAGAACAATAGTTTTAGGATTTTACATCACATATTTTTGTACCTAGATACATAACAGAAACCACGTACCTGACACCCTGGTTACATATACTCTTTCTACAGTACTTGTCTTCTGTCGTGTAAACTTTACCTTTCTTCCTCTCACCAGCCTTAACAATGGAGGCTGTTTTCAAAAACTGGTTCTAGATCTATGTTGAGGGTGAACCTTGACTAGCATGAGGAAGAGTAGAGTAAATTCAGAGGAGGAGAATATATATGGAGAATGAGTACACAGTTCTGCAGTGTACATCTAATGGTGGCCTGCCTAGATCTGCCTAGATACATTCTGGTAGCACATCTCATGCAGAAACACACATTCTGCTTGAGATGTGCTACTATTATATATCCCCCCACAAAAATCACAGGTGGGGTCGTCTGATGTTATTAATTTAAAAAATAGATGTAATGATTGCATTCTTTTCTTTTTTGAAACAGCTGTGCGTTAGGAGGCATCTTTGCATGAGGAGAGGTTTGTTCTATGGCCTCAGAGCTGGGTGCAGGAGAGGATGGCAACGGCACAGAGCTGGCAACGCCCCTCTATCTGCGATATCTGGAGAAAGCTCTACGATTGGATAATTTTTTACGACAGACTTCTTCCATTTTCAACAGGAGCATATCCAGGTATCAAAGCTGTTTCTTATTGTGACTTGCGGACGCCGAAAAAAAATTGTTGTTTCCATGTTAAGTCTATTAGATGCAAAGAACTGTGGTTTGGATTCCGATTTTATTTCTGTGAAAGATGCAAAGTTCCTGAAACTGATCTTTTAGGGGATCTAAAGATCACTGGGAATAGTATGCTATATGACATACTGGGTGGCTGCAGATCAATGAGTCAACTAGCAGTTTCAGGTTTTAATCAGCGTAATGAAGCAGGAGATTCATATATACACACTGTTGATGTAGTGAATGCTTCTAAAATTCATGGGAGATCTACTGGTGTCATATCAGCTTTCGGCCTTAAGCAGTAAGAGTTTTGAATGATAAACAACGTGAGGCCAGAATCCAGTGTGTTATGTTGACACTGAATTTCCTTCTTCTCCCCTCTTCCCTGCAGCCCTTGGAACTATTTGAAAGATCTCTGGAAGGTTTCCCAGGTATTCTGAGCAAACCTTAGGGTGCATGGGAAAACTTCATTAGGAAGGGGAGACTGCTGTTTCCTGATTTTGCTGTTCCACTAGTTGAAGTCTAGTATGGGGTACTGGTCTTCTTTTTGACACTTGATCAAAATGACTGTTCTTCACCTGTGAATGGTTTAGAGATGTAATGTTTCTAAAAATCTTGACAACATGAGAAAAAACTTTGTTCCTGGGGGAAAAGGGATGTCTTGGGAGCAGGGAATATAAAAATATACAATAATGAACTCAGCCAAATTTCCTTTACTATGTTAAAAACACAATAACAGCATTTTAAAACAGCAAAGTCTTGTGGCATCTTAAAGACTTACACAAGTACTACAGTCCACTTCATAAGGTTCATGAAGTGTTACTGCAGTTGATAGATTAGTATATATATGCTTGGATAGGTGAGCATGGTTTTCTGCATCTCATGTGGGCTGTAGTCTTCAAAAAAGCATATAATAATGTCTAATTAAGCTTTAAGGTGCCAGAAGACTTCTTTTTGTTGCAACAGACTATCTCAGATTACCCCTGGAATTTAAATCAGCAGACTACCCCAGAAATTAAGTTGTACTGTTTCATATTATTATGGAATTATACATTTCAAAGTCAAATATATTTAATCTTAGAGGTGGTGCTCATAAGAATTTGCTGTACCATAGCATGGTTGTTGATTTCTATCTATTTATTCCTCTTCTGCTGCTGCAGTTATATATTTTTAACTATATTGTAGTGATGAAAGTGAAGATGGATTGGATGACAATCCTCTCCTTCCTCAGCCTGGGGGTCCCTTGATGCAAGTTAAAGAAGAACCTACAAGCTCCCTACTTGGGGAAAGTTCTGGAGGAGGAGGAAGTTCTGGAATATTAAACACACATTCTCTAAATGGAGTGTTACAATCTGGTAAGTGTGCTTCAGAGTGAATGTTAGTCTGCATTTGATATAGTAGAGTAATCCACCTGTGCAGATAACCATGTATTTGAACCACCAATGAATTTGTACTTTGTGCAAGCTATCCATTTGTAGGGGCGTGTGAGCTGGCAAGTTTTGTTTTCAGTGAATAGATTTTCTGTACATAGGACTGGGATAAATATTTTCTCTGTCTAGAATATCTTTAAATTGAATTGTTTGCATAATTCAAATATTTCCTCTTTGTGTGTTTTTTAAACAGAGCCAAAAACAGAAAAGGGGAGCCTGTATAACTTTTCCAAATTGAAGAAAAGCAGAAAGTGGCTAAAAGTAAGATTTTTATTGCTCTGGTATCCAGATATCTACATAGTTGTGGTTCTGTTGCATTATTTCAGTTGTATTTATAGAAATATGAATGCTTCCTGAAAACTTTGAAGATTTTATTAGAACATCTCCCAAGATACTTTACAGCCTCTTAGTTTTGTAGAATGGTTAAGAGCTTAATTAGTCTTGTTACAGGTATTTATTCTTTCATTAATACTAACCATGTACCCATTTCACATAAAACCTGGAATGGGTAACATTTTTCTTAACTATGAAGAGCTACTAATACGCATCAGAAGTCAAATCAGGAGCCAGAGCTAGTGATGAGCACAGTTAGAGCTACACTTTCAGTCTAGCTGTATTTCTAGATACCCCAGATATAATAATAATGATGATGATGATGATGATGATGATTTATACCCTGCCCCTCTGTTAAAACAATTGGGGCGGCTTACAAAAATTAAATACAGATATACAGATGCTGCCTCCAGAGGTTCAGATTCTGTTCCCTCCTATGCTTTGACCTATAAGCACATTCTCTCATAAAATTCCCCCATCCGTTCTTCTCACTTCCATACCAATCTTAACATCTCAGCCTACATAGCCTACAGTGTCCCTTTCCTGTTTCTTGTTATTCAGTCATCTCATCTGTATTCTGTCACACCTGAGATAGAAAATACAGTCCTTTCCTCACACACTCACATCATGTTCTGACATGAGTTTGTGGAGCAGCTGCCAGGAGGCCTTACAACAACATCACTTCCAAAAAAAAAGCAAAAACTTTACAACACAGCTCACCATTAGAGCCAACAGAGCAGGCCAGCATCTTTGGCTGGATGAAACTAAACCACTGGCTGAGTGGGACCTTCAACCCTGGGGCTCTCCACCCCAAAACCATGATTTAGCAAATTTACTATCAGCTTCAGCTGATTCAACAGCTATGCCCCTTCCTAGAATTGAAAAATCTAAAGATGGTAGTATACACGCTGGTAACTTCATGGCTTGAATTCTGTAATGTGCTCTACATGGCACCTTTGTGCCTGCTCCGGAAACTTCAGTTGGTTCAAAATATGGCAGCCAGTTTGGTCACCGGAACATCCAGGTTGACCACATTACACTAATATTAAAATCTCTTCACTGGCTGCCAATCAGTTTCTGGGCAAGCTATAAAGTATTGGTTATTACCTTTAAAGCCCTTTATGGTTTGGGGCCAGGCTGCCTATGGGATTGCCTTCTCCTGCACAATCCACCCCGCACCATTAGGTCCTCTGGGAAAAATCTACTTCAGATGATCAGAACTAGGCTGGTCATGGTCACCCAAAGGACCTTTTCAGCCATCGCTCCCAAACTGTGGAATGGCCTGCTGGAGGAGATCCGACATCTTGATGATCTGGGTGCTCTTCATAAGGCTATTAAGACTGATCTCTTCCAGCAGGCCTTCCCAGAGTAGGTTGAATGCTCTGCTGCCCCTCTACTGCTCTCCATTGTTACTTTCTATTTTCCATTTTATGCCTTTCTCCTTCTTAAGTCTATTTTGATATTTGTATTTTATAGTTAGAAATGTGAATTAATTTATTATTGAATAGCTTGTTTTAATCATGTAATTTTAACATTTGTATTTAGACTGTTTTAAATGTTTTTTTAATGTTTATATGATGTTTGCTGCCCTGATCTGGATGGGGGAGGCAGGACATAAATAAATCTTTATTATTGTTGTTGTTGTTGTTTGCATGCCCTTCACAACTCCTCTTTTGCAAGTAGAAGGATTCTGGAAGTTTTTATTTTTGCTTACCTTTATATGTAACTTGATACGTCATCTGAACTGATGATTGTGGGTTTTCACCCATGATTTGAAGCTGACTTTTTTTTTTAACTGACCATAGCCAGTAATAAACCACAGTACACTATCTGTACAACTCAAAAGGCTACATTTCAAGGGAAATGGACATAGGGTACCTCTACACTGTAGAAATAATGCAGTTTGACACCATTTTAACAGTCATGCCTCCACCCTACAGAATCCTGGGATTTGCAGTTTTGTGAGGCAGCTCTGGCAAAGAAGGCTAAAGACCTTGTAAAACTACAAATCCCATGATTCCATAGGATGGAGCTACAGCACTCAAAGTGATGTCAAACTGCATTACTTCTACAGTGTAGATGCACTCATAGATCCCAAACTCTTCTTGCTATGTGTGAAGGAAGATGAGTGGGGAGGAGGAAGTCCACAAGCCTCAGAAGAGACTATGTTTGTATATATTACTCTTAATCATGGCTCAGTGCAACATGTGATCATGCTGTTGTCATGTGGTTGTGTATTAAAGGTGTGACATTATTCGCATGTTGAGCTGCTCTGAAACAGGGCTGGGGAACATATGATCCTCCAGATGGACTGCATTTGCTACCTCTAGCCAGTGTAATGAATGGTGAGAGATTATGGGAGTTGCGGTCCACCAACATCTAGGGAACTACAAATTTCCCACCCACTCCTCCAAAACAATGAGAGGTGCCAAGAAGTATGAGAAAATCCTTGCATGGGAATTTTGCACAAAAGCGTGGTGTACAGTCCTGCTTTTTGTTCTTGTTATTTAAAGTTTTTGTATTTTAGGTACAGGTGTAGGCGAGGCAGGGGGAAGAAGTACTGGGAAAATACTAAGGAAGTACTTTACATGTAAATTGTTTTACTCCTTCTGTCAGCCTTAGTTACCTTAATCCAGTAGGTGCTTCTGAGGATTTTTTTATTTGCTAATTTGGTCATTTTGATCCCTTTTATTGAACTGAAATTATCTTGATCTTGGCAGAGCATTCTCTTGAGTGATGACTCCAGTGACAGTGAGTCAGCAGCTGATGAGGATGTGGAGGAAGGAGAGGAGTTTACTCTTTCTAGGGAAGAACTTCACAATATGCTGCGATTGCACAAGTACAAGAAATTGCATCAAAGTAAATATAGCAAAGACAAAGAGGTAAACATTTTAAAACATGATTTGTTCATGGCAAACGATTCTGAAGGGAGATGGACCGACTTCAGCTATTCATGTATATATGACACTAATCCATCTCCATGGGGTAAAAAAACACATGCTTTTCACACTGCTCTTCCTCTGTTTTAGAGCAATGGCAACTTCATAATTCTAGATCCATTTCTTGAAAAGAGGCAGGTGTATCACCTTTTTGTTTTGTTTTTTTCAAGCTGTATTCTGAATGTTGTGCCCAAGCACAACAGAGAACAAGAAAGCATGTTTTCATTATGTAAATGTACTTCCTGTTCTGGTGTCCTTCTTGTTACTGTTAACTGGCCAAACAAAGCAAAGCTTTTATCTGTTCTTTTGTCAGGTATGGGTTTAGCCTTCTCATGTCCGTTCCCCCAAAGATCTCACTAGATAGCTAATTGAAGGTTCCTTTTATAGTTCTCTTGGGACCAAATTTAACTTTATAGGTTAATTTGGGGGATCTTATTTAAACCATAAAATGATCGTATGTCAGGAATTGCCATTGTTTTAAGGTATTTTTAAATTTTCTAGTCCAGAGCTCTTCCTCACTTACTAGATCAGTTCATATTTTCCTCAGTTACAGCAGTACCAGTATTACAGTGCAGGTTTGCTTTCCACATATGATCCTTACTATGAACAACAGCGACATCTCATAGGACCCAAGAAAAAGAAGTTCAAAGAAGACAAAAAATTAAAAGGTAAGCATTATTTTGATTTTTTTCTCTCTTGAGATTTTCTAAGGTTTTTTTCCTCTTTCTCTTGTGTTTCTAATCATCAGTAACAAAGCAGTGTTGAATAGTAATTTTTATTTAACTGATTTGTTGAAAGACAGTTGCACTGATACCTTATATCAAAGATAGAGCATAAAAGCAGATTGTATATGCCTCCATATTTAGAAATTCTCCTGTACACTGATTGGATCCAGATGTGCCTTTCAAGAATTGAAGGTTTCTTGCATGAATGGAAGGGCTTTTCCTGACATAGTACAAGTTCTATACAGTCATCTCTCCACACTTGCAGGTTAAGCACTTGCAGATTTGATTATTTGCGGATTACTGTACTAATAGTAATAGTAATATTTATTTCTTACCTGCTACTGCCCTATACATGATCGAAATAATATGTTCTCTCTAGGCTTGTCTAGGTCCTCCAATACGATTGATTTTATGGTCAGTTTCCAATGGATGCCTAGGTCTATACTGACTCTATACTGGAGGACATAGATATGCCTAGAGAAGTGTTCTTCTGGAAGTTGACCATAGAATCATGCTGGAGGACCTAGACATGTCTAAAGAGTGTTCCCTTGTTGGGGGGGGGGGAATGCAGTCCTATATTCATGCTTTTTTTCAATTTTGTGGGTTTTCTGCACCCCTGACTCCCACAATACTTGAGAGCTGACTGTATATGAAAAGAGAACTAAAATTCAGTGGTATATTTCTGTTATTGCAGGATGCTGTGTGCTCCATTGTTTATAAGGTAGTCTTTACCACTTGGTATGATGGTATAGGTAGCCAAATTATCCCATTGGGGAGAAGTCTCCTCTGCATAATTTGTTTGATTGCATTGGCTGGCATTTATATGGAAACACTACTCGGTGAATCTTCTGCAAGTCAGAGGAGTTGGACACCAACAGAGACACTTATGTGTACAAACAAGAAAAAGAACATGTTCTTATTGACTACCTTACTCCTTACTTTACCTTACTTTAAATCATGATGATTTAAAACAGTCTGATTGTATACTGGACCTTGACAGAAATGAAGTAAAGAGTATTTGCCCCCTTTGTTGTACTTATCAGGACTAACCACAATGAGTCAGATCTGAAGACTTGCAAATCCAAACTGTAGAGTTTTACTGTGGGTTTTCATTAGAAAAGTCAGACCAAAATTTGAGGGAGTTTTCTGACCTGAAGCTCCTCAGATGATTTTAGACAATTAAAGCGGTGATAGTGGTGAGCAACTATGCATTCTGTTCTGAGTAAGCATTCTATTAGCGGAAAAGTGAGATGCAAATGTTAACTATCATAATAAATTGAGCTTCAGCTCAATTGTTTTTGCAGTTATTTCTGGTGACTTATAGAATATAGTCAAACTTCATAGAAGTTCATTTTGTAAGCACCTAGATTTCTGAATCTTAAACACCTAGATTGGGCTTAGCAACCTGATGCCCTCCAGACGTTTCGAATTACAACTCCCGTACTCCACTATCAGCCATTCTGGCTGATGAGAATTATAGCTTATGAGAATTATAGTTAAAACATCTGGTGGGCAGTAGGCTGCCTACCCCTGGACAAGGTTGTTGTCAGACACATGAGCTCAATCTTATTATGGAAAATTACTCTAAACAAGAGTTTCAGGGGAAGGACATGTGTAGTTGAGGCATAGATATGACAATTATTGTATATGGGGCATTTTAAGATGTTTTACTGAAACACCCCCTACCTGGAGTTTTATGGATTCGTTATTTAAAAGAAAATAACATCTTTAGATGGGTCATGCGATGTTTTCCAGGAGGTTGGAATGAAAGGTTGCCTGCTAGACCAGCAATGTAAGGGAGTAGTAGAGCAATGTTTTTGAAATCTACATATGCTTTCTGTGAAATGATGTTGGATTCTCTTTCTTCTGAAAGCTGCCATTTTTTCCTAACCTTTCAGTTTTTGTTTTTACTCATATGCATTGCACAGTACTTTTTCACAGACTCTCATCCATAGTTGGGCTAATTATCTAGGTCTAACTGAGTCTATGATAGCTTGATGTGTTAGTGCTACATAAATTTAGATCTTTCTCTCAGGTATTTCACAGCTCACTTTGAATCTCTCTTCAGTGTTTATCCTCATCTTAAATGTCTGTGAACATAATCTCATTTGCAGAAGGAGAAGTCTTATACAAGGTGCTTTAGAAATACCTTAATTAAACATATTCCTCTTGAAATAGAGATGATTCATCCTCAGTAATCAAATCCTAAAGTGATATATCTGTGGAGCAGCGAAAGTGGGAAAACTTCAAATATCTCTAGGTCCCCTCAAACCATACTTAACACACACACAAAAGTACGATCTGCGGATTCAACCCACAAAGGATGCCTCCAAGGCAGCGGGGTTCCTTTGCAAGGCAGAAGCAGGGGGATGTTGGGGCTTGTTGCTTCCTCTGCTGCTGCCCTACGCCATTTTTAATAGGGACTTAAAAGCCATGTGTTTGCAGTCTCAGTCTTGCAAATCAAATCTGCAAAAGTAAAACAAGCAAATGTGGATGGCCAGCCCTAGTTGATTTACAGATTTATGACTTGATTTTATTGTATTTTCTGTATTGCAATATTGTAAATGCTTTTGAATGTTTTAAAAAATGAAAATCAGTATAAAATGTCTTAATAAGGAGGTTAGTTTTTGTATGGGATATGTTTGAAGCTTGTGAATTAATGCTTAAAATGGTTAAGGGAGGAGAATGATTCTATGACCTGCTCTTCCCACTACAGCCAAATTGAAAAAGGTGAAAAAAAAGAAAAGACGAGATGAAGAATTATCCTCCGAGGAGTCTCCACGACGCCATCACCATCAAACCAAAGTTTTTGCCAAGTTCTCTCATGATACCCCACCTCCAGGGTCCAAGAAAAAGCATTTATCCATTGAACAATTGAATGCTCGCCGCCGGAAAGTATGGCTGAGCATTGCTAAAAAGGAGCTGCCAAAGGTGAGTTTTGTCAGTAGAAAAACACCAGATTGTTGCATGAGGGGAGAAGGTTAGCATGTAGTGGAATGCAGACATAAGGAGGGGAAAGGCTAGGCGCCTAGTCTGACCTTGGCCAATTACTGTATTGCCAGTTTTCTTTTACAGCTGGCTTCTTTTTGTTTTTAACAGACATGTACGTGTATCTTTGTGTGTACATTTTAGGTGTGTGTCTTTTTATATTGCATAGATATAATATTTATATGCACTTATATACACACATGCACACACCTATGTGCTGCGCATGTATACTATAATATAATGTTTTGTGTTATATAAATCTACATGTGTGATCATAGTTGTCAGACTTTGGCATGTTATGTAATGGAACCAAAATAAAAACTGTAGTAAGCTTTTGGACCTATTGTTTATCAACTACTTTAGGTACATCCTGAGCAAACACTTTGGATTTCTATATTCTTCTTTGTGGGTTTCACATCTGCACAGAGACTCAATTTAGAATATTCTAGAGCTGAGTAGCTTGGTGGGAACCCTGCCCACTCCTACCTACCATGTGTGTCCTGGCTCACCAAGCTACTGTTTCCTCGGCTTCTCTCCATCTGCTGGTAGAGTAGCTTCATGTTGGGTGTTCTCTTATCCAAATAGTTCCCTCTTCTCTCTCTCTCTCCCTCTCCCTCTCCCTCTCTCTCCCTCTCTCTTTTTGCTTTGCTTGTATTTCATTCAACCTTATTCCTCTTCTTTATCTTTCTCCTACTGCTGTGTATATGTGTGTGTGTATTTATCTATGTATATAAATATATTTCACTTTTGTGTCCTCTGTCCTTCCATGTTGTGTTCTCCATCCCTGCCCTTTCCCCCCCTTTCCTTGTGTCTATGGCCTCTGCTTCCTTCTTTAAACTATGTTCCTTCTGCAGGTAGAAAGTTTCACTTTCTGATAGGCACTGAAGAGTATCTTTTTTATTTGGGGGATGGCACATTGTTGAAAAGTGTTCTATTTACAAGGGCTTTACTCCTCAAGCCCTAAAGAATTGGGCCCAGCAGTTGAAACTTCACTGTTGGGAGAAGTCCCTCTAAGTTGTGGACTGAGCAGTGCCGAATCAGCCTCTGTTTTCAGCATTGACAGTGGTTTCAAGGCCTCAAAAACCAAAGATAGTGTCAGTACCAACAGTTTCCTTAGTACTGGTTGTTTTGATGCCACCTACAGCATTGATACTGACTTTCAGTAATTTCTTTGGTGCTTCCTCCTTCTCTTGTCTCGGCAGTGTTCACTTCTCTTTTCCCACAGCCTACTGTGGTATCAGTAGCAGGGGACTACAGTGTCATCCTGCTTCAATGGCCATTTCAACTCCTGTTGAACCCCAGCAACGGCTCTCTTCAGGGTCATCAGGCGACTATGATTCTGATTCCCCTGCTGCTTCTCCATCTCCTTTAACATCCTCTTCGTCTGGGGTTGTGGAATATGCCACTCAGTCTTCACCTCCATAGGACTCTTTGCAGATACTGTCTTGTGGATGGCTATTTCTTTGGGACTAGATATAATTCCTCCACCTGCTCCTGTGGCTGATCCGGTGTTCCAACCGTTTGACACACAAGCTCCAGCTCTTGCCATGATACCTCTGCTACCTGCTTTATAGGAGCTCATAAAGCAGTCATGGTTGAAACCATTATCTCTACCACTGGCTTCCAGGCATCTAAAGAACCTTTTATCACGTGCAGCCTGAGGGTGCGTTTTTCCTACTTAACCATCTGGCCCTGAATTCAGTTATTGAGGAGGCATCGCATTCTTGTGCTGGTGGGAAAACACACTGGATGCCTGCTGATAAGGAAGGCAAGAGGCTGGACATCTTTGCCTCTGCTTCTATTCATCTGTGGCACTGGCGGTCCGAGTTGGCAATATGCAGGCTTGCATGTCTGACTACCAAAGATTTCTGTGGGACAAAATGTTAACCTTTATTCTCCATCTTCCAAAGGAGCACTGTAATGTAGCAGTGTTGTTCCAACAGGAGGCACATCCCTTGGCAACACAGCAAATCCAGTCAGCCTGTCACTTGGTTGACTGTGCAGCCAAGGTAATGTTGGAAGCAGTGGCCCTTTCCCGATATGCTTGGCTAAGATCTGCAGGCCTCACTGAGGACACCTGGCTTAGGACTTTTTCGGATGAGTCTTTTACAGCGCAAGCAGCCTCGTCCCCGTTGCGAGGCTGCTGCACTGCAGGGCGTCCCTTTCGGATGACACTCTCCCCCATTGGTATTGTTGTGTTACCGTGGGGACACTGCAGCGTTATATTCAGCGGTTTTCTAATCACGATCAACTTTCTTGATTAGAAAACCGCCGAATATAACGCTGCAGTGTCCCCACGGTAACGCAACAGTACCAGCAGGGGAGACCGTCATCCAAAAGGGATGCCCTGCAGCGCAGCAGCCTCGCAACGCAACGAGGCTGCTTGCGCTGTAAAAGACTCATCCGAAAAAGTCCTTAGAGTGGAAGATTTGTCCTTTGATAGGGAAGGCCTCTAATGCTAAGACAGATGAGGCCCTGGACCATTTGTGTAAGACAAGATTGACTGTGAAGAAGATGGGTTTTGGTGTGCAGTGACAACAGTGGCCCTTCAGATCTTTGTGGCGATGCCAGACTTCTTTGTTCTCGAGATTAAAATCACCGTTGCCGGTCTGGCACACACCATTACAACATTCTTCACATGAGAGGCACCAGTACAAACAACAGTGCTGTCAGTCAACTGTGTTGAAGAATTCCTCCACTTCCTCGATGTCTCGATTTTAACTGTTCTTCCACAGGTATTTTTTGTTCCATCCAGCCCAGGCATGCTTCCTTCTCAGGCGCCGAGGCTATACCGCCATTATACCACTGGTGGAATATCACCACAGATTCCTGGGTTCTTACCATCATTCATCTGGGCTATGGCATACAGTTGCCGTATTTTGTCATCCAGGGCCTTGTTAGAAGAGATTACCACCTTGCTGCAGAAGGGTGCCATGGAGAAAATTCCAGATCATTGCAGAAGAGATTACTTCTTTTCCCAGTACTTCACGGTTCCAAAGAAGGATGGTGATCTTTGCCTGATTTTTGGTCCCTTGTGTCAACTGTTATATCAAGGCTTGAAAGTTCAAGATGGTGATGCTGCTCTCTATCCTACCTTTCCTTCATAAAGGGGATTGGTTTGCTTCCATAGACGTTCAGGACGCATATGTCCACATCTGGATAAGACCACAGCGCTCACAAGTTCCTTAGGTTTGCAATAGGCAAGGACCTCCACCAATACAAGGTGTTTCCCTTTGGTCTTTCAACAGTTCCTAGAGTGTTCACCAAGTGCATGGCAGTGGTCATCTCCTTTCTCTGGACTTGAGGTGTACAGATTTACTCATACTTGAATGATTGGCTGCTGGTGTCATCCTCCCAGAGTAGGCTTTTTCAGGACATTCATTTGACCCTAACAACTCTTCTTCAGGGTCTGGGCCTAAATGTCAACCTCAAGAAGTCAATATAGGAGCCAACAATGGTTATAGACTTCATAGGGGCAGCATTAGACTCCTGAACAGGCTGAGCTTACCTTCTGATCAGCAGGGTGGAAAACCTCAGAGGAAAATTCTATGCGATCCTTGCTCATCCTCATTCTTCTGCACTTGCCATTCAGAGGCTACTAGGATTCATGTCCGCCACCACAGCTGTTACTTACCTGATATGCCTGAGATTCCATCTACTTCAAAGTTGGTTTCTACAACATTTCAACCCTTTGTGGGATCATCAGTCCATACAGATCATGGTACCATCTCAGGACTATCTCTACTCTGGTGGAGGAGATCTCACAATCTTCTCTCTGGCATGCCCTTTCAGATGCCCGATCCATCTTGTGTAGTGACTATGGATGTTTCACTGACCAGCTGGAGGGGGGGCACCTTTCCTTTTTTTTCTCATCAAGATAAGGTGGTCTTGTGACTGGATATTACTTTTCTTCTAAAATTAATCTTGCAGTTCCATCTTAGCCAGAAAATAGTCCTTTCTACTTTCTATCCATAGCCATTGTTGCCTTTGGAAAGATCCCTCCACTGTCTCAATGTATGAAGGGTGCTGGCCTTTTATGTATGTCAAACAGCTGTGTTTCATCGTCCTAACAGACTGTTCCTCTGCTACCGCAGATCTAAGAAGGTGCAGCAAGTGTCACAATGACTCTCCAAATGGGTTGTACAAGCTATTCAACTGACCTATGAGCTGGCTAAACAACCTGTCCTAGTCAGCCTGACCTCTGATCTGACCTACCAACCTCTGGCAAGCTTCAGAGTTACCCATTTGTGTGAGGCACAGAGACCACAAAGAAGAAGAACAGATTGCTTACCTGTAACTGGTTCTTCAAGTGGTCATCTCGGCCTTCACCCACCCACCCTACCTCCTCTCTTTCAGGTCCCTATGAATTTAAAAGCAGGCTTTGATACTGAGGGGACAATAGCATGGCGGGTTGGGACATGTGTGATAGGCAGAAGGGGGCAGGGTTCCCTCCAAGCTGCTCAGCTCTAGAACATTCCAAGTAGAGTGTGCAGGTGCAAACCCTATTTATGTTGAGGGCACAGATGACTACTCAAAGAACTGTAGTTAAACGTAAGCAATCTGTTCTTTTTCACTTTAGGATGAACATTTATGAACATATTTTTTTCTAACTTGACACATGATGTGGTCAACTACTTTAGGCATATCCTGAGCAAACACTTTGGATTTATAGAAGACCAGAGATCTGTATATTTTTCACTCTAGAATGCATGTTTATGAACATGCTTTGTTCTAACTTGTTACTTAGATATAGATTGACATCCCAGACTTTTCTGTCCAAGTTCAGGGCTGATCAACAAACTTTGGCTTTTTGGGAAATTGCTGTTTTGTTCCATTCCTTATGGAACCTGGTTGATTTTAAGGATTGTATGAACTGTGACTCAAATATTTGTTTATTCAGATCATAAGCACAGTCATCAGTATCAACCTGATAGTGCTGGGTAAACTTCTGCTTACCAAGTTGAGACCAGGAACCTGACATAGGGAAAAGAAGGAAAGGCAAAAAAGAGAGGGGATATATGAATTCATAGAATGTAGCATATCTAAACTAGAAGTTCTCTTTAGTGTAAAATAACTGTCAGTTGATGTTGTGAAGAAGAAAATGGTTCACACAGTTAAAAGAAAGGAAAAAAGTATAGAGGAATATTTAGTCGTTTATCTTAACAGGAAAAAAAATGACTGGCAGGAACTAAAAGCACATATGGTTCATCTGTTGTTGTGACGGTAATTAGTATTTCAGGAATCATTTGTTTTATTACTGTTTTATTTAGTTGCAGCATGGATGATGGTTTGATCACTTTTATAAGCAAACTATTCAAACGAGTACTGGTGGACACTTCTACTACCACTATTGTACTTCTGTTTGCTATTATTGTAGTTCAGTTCTGCTATTGATATTTTTGAGAACAGTAAAATTACTGTTCAGTGATATGACCAACTGATGGGCTCCTTTCTTTTTTAGGCATACAAACAAAAAGTTTCTGCCCGAAACCTGTCCTTAAGCAACAGCAGAAAGGTATGTTTTCCTATGGATTCTTTTGTATTTTGATAAGATGGAAACTTATTCTCTGTTAAACTTTCTAGTCTGTATTATTTATGTTCATTATTTCTTGTTGTTTATTGTTAATGTTCATTATTTATTAATGTTCTAATAAATTACCTTACTTATAGTACTAACAACATAATTCTGTATGTGTCTACATGGCTACAAGTTCCACTGAGTGTTATGGAACTTATTTCCAAGTAAGTGGGTTTATGACTGTGTTCTCACTTAAAAAAATAGAATTACAATCGTCCCTTCACATTCACGGGGGTTAGGTTCCGCGGACTCCCGCGAATGTCAAAAATCCGCGAATATTGATTCCCTCCCGAGGCCCCGTGGAGGCCTCCCTGGGCCTCCCCCCTCCCTCCCCGGGGCCTTCACGGAGCCTTCCAGGGCTCCGTGAAGGCCTCTCTGGGCCTCCCCCCTCCCTCCCCAGGCCTTCACGGAGCGGAAGGCTCTGTGTAGGCCTCTCTGAGCCTCCCCCCTCCCACCCCGGGGCCTTCACGGAGCCTTCCAAGGCCTCCCCCCTCCCACACCAGGCCTTCATGGAGCCTTCCAAGGCCCTCCCCCCTCCCTCCCAAGGCCTTCGGGGGGCCTCCGGAGGGTCTCTGAAGGCCCCGCGGAGGCCTTCCCAGCCCTCCCCCATCCCTCCCAAGGCCTTCGCGGGGCCTCCGGAGGGTCTCCCTGGCCCTCCCCACTCCATCCCAGGGCTTTCACAGGGCCTCCGGAGGCCCCGTGTCGCAGTTTTGGGGGGGGCCGGGGGGCCCTCCCAAAACCGCGAATAATCAAAACCGTGAATGTCAAGTTCGCGAATGTGGAGGGACAACTGTATAACCATTCTTGGGATAGCACGGAGGATCAGTCCACCACCTATGCAAAAAATATATTTGCACTGCCGTTTTAACGTCCAACTTATGCCACTGAAGTTCCTGTGGATGACTCGGATGTGGACAAAACATTGGCGAGAATATAGGATCCAGAATCCCCTTTTTTTGAATGCACTTTGGCCAAAAAAAAAAAAAAAGATCTCAAATCAAGACCAATCTGTCATCTCCAAACTTGCAGAAGTTTGGAGCCATTGACAGAGATGCCAACTCTGAAACCCTTCTCATGGAGGTGATAGCCACCAAGAAAACCACCTTGAATGACAGTAGTCTTAAGGACACTTCCTTGAGTAGTTTGAAGGGATGTTGAACCAACCTGTTTAATACTAATTGCAAATCCCACATAGGGAAACAATGCACCGTAGAGAATGTTAACAATGTGGCCCCTTTTAGAAACCTTTTTATGTGTGGATGCACCAAAACTCGCTTCCCATTAAATAATAGTAGAACTGACAAGGCCGATTTCTCCTGGGTAACCACCTGGATGGCACTTTTAAACAGAGATCTTGCTACTACTGTAGCAGATTTCTTCCTTTCGGTGAGGCGGATGGCACCCTTAACAGGAGATTTCACTGCTACTGTGGATCCTTTCTCCTTCCTGCTAGGTGATTCCCCTTTCTGTGGCCTAATTATATTCCGTGCCCCTAATTATAACTATCTAACCTGAATTAATCTAATCCCAACTAGTAGCTAACTCTAGAGGAGCGGGTAGCAGGCAGGAAAATAAAAACTGAAGGAGGAGAGGAAGGGTTCTAATGGTTTAAACTGTAAAAGAACTTAGAACTCTTGCATACTCGGGTAAGCACGTGGGGATAAACCCATAGGTAGTGGATTGATCCTCCTGCTATCCCAGAATGAACCTTCAATGGTAAGTACAACTTATCATTTTGTGACATCTAAATACTAGAAGCTAACAACCTCATGAAGCTACGTATATATAAAGTCTTGGGAGAATAAAAACAGGATTTCCTAGTGGTGAAAGTATATCCGTGTTGGCAGTAGGGAAGCCATCCTTGCAAGCAATATCCTCATTTAGGGAACCATCACTGAGAAGGCCCCCTCCTGTGTGACTGCAAACCTCAGGGAGCTGGGGAACTCAGAAAAGATCCATATTGAGCATGTGGAGATGAGCAGTCCTTTGGGTATCTTTTTTCCAAGTGTAAAGGACTTTAAAAGTCACAAATAGCATTTTGAATTGGGCCTCAAGATGCCCAGGGGCACTGAAGTTGATGAAACAGTGTGATTGTAATACTCAGTCTCAGTAAGCAGTCTTATAGCTGTACTTGAACTACGTACAGCTTCTGTACATGCCTCAAAGGCAAACCCATATGTAATACATTACCATAGTCTAATGTATAGGTGGTTAAGATTTTCTCTGTGCCAGTGGGGCATCTATCTATCCCATGGCCTTTTTATACTTGCTTTTTATTTGAAAAGCTCCTCTTTTCTCTTCTCTGCCTGACCCACTGCCCTGGTAGCTGGCTCATCAGTGTATGAGAGAGGTGCGTCGAGCAGCTATCCAAGCCCAAAAGAACTGCAAGGAAACGCTTCCTAGGGCACGGCGGCTTACAAAGGAGATGCTTCTTTACTGGAAGAAATATGAGAAAGTGGAGAAAGAACATCGCAAAAGAGCAGAGAAGGAGGCACTAGAGCAACGCAAACTGGATGAGGAGATGAGAGAGGTGAGACTGACTCATAGAAAGATGAAAATCTGGCCAGAGGCACCAAGACAATTAACCCCAAACATTGTAGACAAAACAAATCCACTTCAGGACAGGCTTTAAAAAACTCTTTTAAGATTATGATCTAGCTACTACTGTTTTAGTTTGAATTTTTTAAAAAATCTCTTGCCTCAGCAGTCATCTAGAGGAAGTGACTTTAAAGTTTCAAGATGTATTGATCCAAATTTTAGTACTACTTTTAAAAGTGTAATTCATGTAACTCATGAGTTAGGTATGTTTTGGCCTGCATACCATAATTTTCTGTGCCTACTACCAGGATTTGTAATACCAGTTTTTCTTTGGCTGAGAAATAAGTTTATTTTTTCATGGAGAATAATCTTTACTTCTGGATAGCATACCAACTGCTAGAGATGTTACAGTGTTTGTCTTTATCTGGAAATATAGGTGGACCTTCCTATCCGTGGGGGATATATTCCAAGACCCTCCCTCCCGTGGTTACCTAAAACCATGGATAATAGGGAACCCTATTATTTTCAATGAGACGAATGCCAGACATTGACCATAGAATTACATTGGAGGACCTAAAAATGCCTAGAGAGAACATATTTTTTGGACATGGATAAGTGAAACCGTGGATACCAAATCTGTGGATATGGGAATCAACCTGTAGTTTCTGCCTGAGCTCTATTTTATCACTTATTTCTGTGCCATTAGGCCAAGTCCTACTTTATTTTATAAAACTTAGTGTAGTTTTAGAAGACCCTTATTCTTGATTAGTAAAAAAGCACAATTGGCAGGACTTTACAGCCTATTGGAAAGATACCTTTAATCAGTGAGAGACATCACTGTGACATCAAAAAGATATGAGAATATAATTAGGTCTTTCTTTAAAATCTCCATAGCTGTAAAAATTAAATAAACTATCTTAACATTTTTGAGGAGTACCTTTATACATAAAATTATCTCCTATGTTCCGGTGTAAATTATTTTAGGCTAAGAGGCAGCAGAGAAAACTTAACTTCTTGATCACGCAAACTGAGTTGTATGCCCATTTCATGAGCCGCAAACGAGATATAGGACACGATGGAATACAGGAGGAAATCTTAAGAAAACTTGAAGACAGTTCTATCCAGAGGCAGATTGATATTGGTGGCGGTGTTGTTGTCAACATTACCCATGAGGATTATGGTAAGGAATGAAACCGAATTCTAGAAGGATTTTGGGAAATCTCTAAAGCTGTTATATTCTGGGCTTGTGTGTTCTTATAAAATTTGAATTTGTCTTGAGATTTAATCCATGTGGCCTTTAAAAAAATACAATATTTTCAGATAGCAACTACTACAAGTGTCAGGCTCTGAAGAATGCTGAAGATGCCTTCCGGATTCATCAAGCCCAGGTAAGTTCTGAGAGAGAATTATGAAATACAGTTGCCCCTCCACATTTGTGGCTTTCACACCCGCCTGCCTGCTGCCTTCCCCAGCCTTCCTAAGCGTGCTCCGGGGCTTCAAAGCCCCGGCGTCCCCTCAGGAAGACTGTGGAGAGGCAACGCAGCCTCCCACTCGCCCGCTGCCTTCCCCAGCCTTCCTAAGCAGGCTCCGGGGCTTTAAAGCCTCAGAGTCCACTCAGGAAGGCCGCGGAGAGGCAGGGCAGCCTCCCTTCCACCTGCTGCCTTCCCCGGCCTTCCTAAGCAGGCTCCGTGGCTTCAAAGCCCCGGAGTCCACTCAGGAAGGCCACGGAGAGGCAGGGCAGCCTCCTGCCTGCCCGTCACCTCCCTTGGCCTTCCTAAGCGGGCTCCGGGGCTTCAAAGCCCTGGAGTCCGCTCAGGAAGGCCGCGGAGAGGCAGGGCAGCCTCCCACCTGCCCACCCACTGCATTCCCCGGCCCTTCTAAGCGGGCTCTGGGGCTTCAAAGCCCCGGAGTCCCCTCAGGAAGGCCGGGGAGAGGCCAGCCAGCTGGCCAGACACCCTCCTGCCGCCTCCCTCCCGCTGGGGGGTGTCACGGGAGCAGCATTTTTTATTCGCGGTTTTTCCACATTCGTGGGGGTCTCAGGATCCTAACCCCTGTGAATGTGGAGGGACGACTGTAAAATAGAAAGTGTTCTTAATTATTAGATGCCTGGAATTGAGAACAAATGTTTCATTTTCTTTTTTTATTCTAACAACTAAAATTTTTTCCAAGAAGTAGCCACGTTAGTCTCTTGCCTTTTTTAAAGTAGAAAGTTGTTACCTTCGCACCAAATTTCTGTTAATATGTTATATTACTGTAAAATCTATAAGGAGAGTGCCTGGCTTCTTGTAATTGTAAAGTGTGTTAAAGAATGACAGCGAAATTACAGTCAAATTCATTTGTTAAGCCAATTCTGTTTGTGGTTATTAGGGTGATACAGACTTCCAGCAAAGTTTGTATAGGATTTCAGCCTTATTGCAATTCTGTACATGTTTATTCAAAATAAACCCCATTAAACTAACTAGGGTGCCCTTTAGGTAACTGTATAGTGAGAGTGGGAGAAGTATGGCCTTTGGGTCCATGTACTTTATCACATGTGAATCCCTTTATCACATGTGTCCTGTGAATAGATTTTCCTTGGGTTTTTTCCTTGCTGTGAGGCTGTGTTCTGGAAGAGTTTACTTCTGACATTTCGCCTACATCTGTGGCTGGTGGGGAGGGTTATTTGCTCAGAAATGACAAAGGGGCCAAAACAATCACACACAGCAGTTTTCTACTCCCCTCCCCCCGCTTTGCTGGCCATGGGGGAATCCCCACCCTGCTGAAAATAAAACCAGAAATGATATGATGTCATTTCCATTTGGGGGTGTATTATGCAAGTCTGGCTTGCCAGAGATTTGGGTATTGGAATTGGTCCCCACACCCTGCACTGTTGTCCACCTGTGGTTTCTAGGATCACAGTTTAATCCTTTTTCCTCTCTCATCATTTAGACCAGGTCATTTGATGAGGATGCTAAAGAGAGTCGAGCAGCAGCACTTCGTGCTGCCAACAGATCTGACACTGGCTTTGGAGAGAGCTACAGCCTTGCCAACCCATCTATCCGGGCGGGAGAGGACATTCCACAGCCTACCATTTTCAATGGTAAACTGAAAGGTTACCAGTTGAAAGGCATGAATTGGCTGGCCAATCTTTATGAGCAGGTATGTTAATATTTTTTAAGGCTAGTTCTTAGAAATAAATTCTTTCTTGGTGTGGCTCTGGAGAGAGAAGTGAATTACACTTGCATGTATCGATCCACAGTCTTATAATTAAAAGAACAAATCTTTATGGCAACAAACCAAGACATGTTTTTCAAGGCTAACCTATTTTTCATGTAGAGAAATTATATAAAACTCTCATCAGACAGCATCTGATGTGCTGTTTGAGGGAAGATGGTAGGCATCAATATCTCAATTTATGTTATAGTTGTGTTCCTGGATGTACAATGCAAATTGAGACTGATGTAAATTGTTTGTTTGGGGAGAGAACCAGCTCTGTATGGAATCACTGGAGATAAGGCTAGAGGGGCCAGAAGAGGCAACAATTGCTGATCCCAAGGTGGTTTGGCTGGGGTGAGCTGGCTTGGGAATAGATAAAAGTTCCTCTTCAGAGGAGCACACAGGCAGAAAGCAACGGGTAAGAACTGTGTGCTTCTGCTTTGCCTTCTCCAGCAGGCTTCTTAAGTGGAGAAAGCACATCAGGAAAGAGAGAGGCAGCACATATCCTGCTATGTCTTCTGCAGCAGGTGCAGAAGGCACAACAGGAAGAGAGGTAGCACATCTCCTGCTGTGTCCTCTCCAGCAGGCTTCCCAAGTGAAGAAAACAGCCTCCAATTGTTCACACTCAACCTAAACAAGCAAAGGAAACCCCTTCCAGCCAATCCAAAACACCCAAGATTTTAGTTTCTTTCTCCCAGGCACACCCTCCCTTCAAAGCAGACAAAGGAAACTCCTTCCTTCCAGCAATGCTAAGACTGCAGTTGCCTTCTCTTCCCCCCACCCGTCTCCTAGTAGGTAAAAGAAAACCAGTTGAGTCACCCTTTCTAACTGCTGAAAAGTCCACGCCTAACTCCAAACAGCCTTGCTCTCTGACCACACCCTCCTCTTTCTCTTGGCTCTCCTGTCTTGTTCTCCTGTGTGGCTCAATTGCACAGACATACTGGAAGTGTTGTGCATTGTGAATGAGACTTACATTTATTTATTTATTTTCTGGAAAAACTACATTTGAAATGTTGTAAATGAGGCTATACAAATTGAGACTCACCTATACTGATCTTGTGCGGGGGGGGGGGTTTCCCCCCTCCTCCATTGTACAGTGTTTTCTTTCCTTGTGGAATAAATTATAAAGTGTTTCCTTTCCTTGCAGGGCATTAATGGAATCCTGGCAGATGAAATGGGGCTGGGTAAAACAGTGCAAAGTATTGCCTTATTAGCACATCTAGCTGAAGTAAGTGGGTTCTTTGCGCCTCACACACTTAAGTGCGGGGAGGAACTTTATATATGATTCAAATAGTCTTCAGTTTATACTTTTGTGTTCTACCATTTGTTTTCATTCCCTACATAATCAGAACTAGTCTGCCTTATCTTGTTCCTCAAAGCCTTTGATTGAATGGATGTACTATAATCAAGACAAACAACAAGATTTAGGCCAATGACTAGCAAAGGTTGTTATATAGATATGGCACTGCACTTTGAGCTAACTAAAAACCTGTTCTGCACTTGAATAGCAGAAGTTGGTAGGGGAGCACAATAAAAATGCTTATGTGTCTCATGGTAGCCATTTCCCACAAATAATATTTTGGGTTTACTTGTTTTCATACATTTTCTGTGTTTGTGTGTGTGTGTGTGTGTGTGTGTAAAGAAATACTATGGATATGAAAGAAGAGTTCAGTAAACATTCTACATTTTACTTTTCTAGTGATGTTTTTGAACATGTTTCTTAGTAGGAAGCTTTGTTACATTTATACATTTCTCCCGTAAATAGTGTTGGCTTTTTGTTTGTTTGTTTTTTTGAAATGTGGTTCCCTTTCAGTTAAGACTTTTCCTTCTTCCAGAGAGAAAACATTTGGGGACCTTTCTTAATTATTTCACCGGCTTCCACGCTAAACAACTGGCATCAAGAGTTTGCTAGATTTGTTCCTAGGTTTAAGGTAACAACCATGCTTGGGATTGTGATGCTATAAAAATAAACTTAATGACTTATGCTACCTTATGTGTCTTATAAATACTCTGCTTCGCTTGAAAATTGAGATAACATACAAAGCCTTATTGCATGGCATTGTTCCTTGTCTTCCCCTGTGACCGTTTTTATGATAAATTCTCTTAATAGTTTCCAAATTTCTTGATGGGCAGCCTTTCTTGGAATATTTGTACACTTAGAGGATTATCTCATTAGCTCTGTGCCTACCTAATCAGTAAACCCAATTTGAGCCAATCTAAAATTGCTTTTCACTTTACATGGCAGCCAACTTTGCCAGTGTTCCAACAGAAGATGTGTTAAATGTGGAGAGATCATAAATATGAAAGCTTGTGGCAAATAGCTCTCTGGTACATGTTTCTTCGGTGGATGCATGTCTCTGTCACACTGTACATACATATTACTAGAAATACCAATGTAATTTGGTTGTTACATGAAGTAGGAAATTACTTGTATTGCCATTCAGAAGCTTAGAGAAAGTCTTATTAATTTTGTGTACTTCTTTTCTTTTTCATTAGGTGGCTCTAACATTAATAGTATTACATTTGAGAGTGAAATTGTTGAACTGTAGAACTGTGTTTTAATTCACTTTTTTTTTCTGAATGAGCATTTCAGTATGTATAGAGACTATAAAGGGAAAAGTGAATTTTTGCTGCTTTGTATTCCACATAGCAATAGTTTTGCTCCTAGAAGTTCAATGCTAAAGCCTGGTGTAAGATACAAGAATTTTAAGGGAATATGAATAGATAACAGAGGATGAAAAAATAAAGTAAAGAATTCATTGCTGTGAGTTGCCATATATTTAGTTATTAAAGGTAGCCAAGTTTTTTTAAATTATAGTATACCTTATTGGACACTCAAATCCTAAATGCTGTACTTGTTTTTGCTCTGTGGCTTTATCAATCGTTTGCCCCATAAATAGGTTCTCCAACATATATGTGTGGTTTTTTTTCCAAAATAGTGATGCTTCTTAGAAATATTTTTGTATTTTTCTTTCAATACTGATTTTATTGATTATGTGATCAGTAATAATGTGTTCTGGGATTTTTTGGTGCCAGAAATAAGAAAGATCTCCAGTTATTGTTCACTTGTGTGTGTGTGTTTTTAAAAAAACTTACTTAGAGTATGCTTGTGTATCTATCTATTCTAGGTGCTACCTTACTGGGGAAATCCGCATGACCGAAAAGTGATCAGAAAATTTTGGAGTCAGGTATTACCACATACACACACTGTCTGCCCCTCTTTTCTCTTTTTCTTTTTTTCTCCTTCCTTCCTTCCTCCCCCCCCCCCCTTTTTTTTTTTTTTTTGAGAGCAGCCTTATCAGTTCTTGTCCTATTATAGTAGACTGTGGAATATATTCCAAAAAGAAAACTTACGAATAAATCTATAGTGGTTTTTTCCTTCTCTGTTTTATTTTACTATTCCTCCTTCCTCCAACACCTGCCTCTATATTTCTTCTGAGCCATACATTTAATAGCCTTCCATCTTCCAGGGTCCTTAAAGCCTCAGCTCTTACCATTCTGTGTTGTACTTGCTAAAGCAACTCTCCTGCCATCTTCGAAGTTCCAGAATTCCAATCCAGTGTCAGCATCTACATTTGCTTCTCCCCACCTCTAGAATCATAGAATTGTAGAGTTGGAAGAGACCACAAGGGCCATCCAGTCCAACCCCCTGCCACGCAGGAAATCACGATCAAAGCATCCCTGACAGATGGCCATCCAGCCTCTGTTTAAATACTTCCAAGGAAGGAGACCCTACCACGCTCCAAGGGAGTGTGTTCCACTGCCGAACAGCTCTTACTGTCAGAACGTTCCTCCTAATGTTGAGGTGGAATCTCTGTTCCTGGAGCTTGCATCCATTGCTCCATGTTCCAGTCTCTGGAGCAGCAGAAAACAAGCTTGCTCCATCCTCAATGTGACACCCCTTCAAATAAAACAGGGCTATCATATCACCCCTTAACCGTCTTTTTTTTCAGGCTAAACATACCCAGCTCCCTAAGTCTTTCCTCATAAGGCATGGTTTCCAGATCTTTCAACCATTTTTGTCTCCCTCCTCTGGACACGCTCCAATTTGTCAATATCCTTTTTGAATTGTGGTGCCCAGAACTGGACACAGTATTCTAGGTGAGGCCTGACCAAGGCAGAATAGAGCGGCACTGTTACTTCCCTTGATCTAGACGCTATACTTCTATTGATGCAGCCCCAAATCACATTGGCTGTTTTAGCTGCCACATCACACTGTTGACTCAGGTTCAACTTGTGGTCTACTAGGACTCTTAGATTCTTTTTGCATGTAGTCTTGTTCAGCCAGGTCTCCCCCATCCTGTATCTATGCATTTCGTTTTTCCACCCTAAGTACAGTACCTTAAATTTCTCCGTATTGAATTTCATTTTGTTAGCTTTGGCCCAGCTTTCTAATCTATTCAGGTCATTTTGAATTTTGATCCTGTCCTCTAGGGTATTACCTACTCCTCCTAATTTGGTGTCATCTGCAGATTTGATAAGTATGCCCTCTATTCCCTCATCCAAGTCATTGATAAAGATGTTTTCTTTGCTCCCTGAACTTATGGGAACGTACATTACTGCCTCAACATTTGAGCACTTCTTAATGAGAAGAATCAGCAGCAGTTTTGGTCTTGAATCTTTAAATGTGTTTTATGATGTTCTCAGTGGATGCCTTGACTGTCATCACAAGATTTCTTCCTGTGTGATAGATGTATATATTGGAATGTAATCATTATAATGCAGGCTCTCCAATCATGAAATAAGGGATATGCAGGGCCTCCCTATCCTGAAAGAAGTGTTTGCTGCTGCTGCAACAGGAAGTCCTGTAGCTTCTGTGGGTTGATGAGAGGAGATATTCACACAAAGTGGGTAACATCTGTCAATGTCCACAGAGTGGGAGGGAAAGTCATCAGACCAAAGTGAATGGTTGCTTTAACTGCTCCCAGTCTCTTCTCACCCCTTGCTCTTAACTGAAGGTCATTTCTTTATTTCCATACTCTGTGTATGAATGCATTGAAGCGTGGAACTTTTACATTGAAAGATAAGACACTATTTCTGAAGTATAGGTTATTTTTTCTACACACAGGAAGCAGACTACATATCAATAGGTTACTGTATTAAAAGTGTTTTTATTCTTGTCATTTACCAAAAAGCCACAATTGAGTAGTGTAACATTTCAGTTGGTTGAAATAAAGGCATTTTCATCATGGTTTTTAGAATTTTTCCCCACTAACCCCTCTGAATTTGGGCAAAGATAGGAAAACATGTAAAAATATCCCATCTTGAACACTTGATATTTGTGCCACTGATGAGTAACTTGGTTTATATAATTCCTATATTTTTTCCGGCTTGCAGAAGACTCTGTATACTCAAGATGCTCCTTTTCATGTGGTGATCACCAGTTATCAGCTTGTAGTCCAAGATGTGAAGTATTTCCAGCGGGTTAAGTGGCAATATATGGTGCTCGATGAGGCACAAGCACTCAAGAGTAGCTCCAGGTAAATAAAAACCAAAACCAACCAAACAAAAACAAACATTAATCTTGAGGTCATTAATAGAATGGAAGCTAGGATACAGGACATAAATGTCAAGGATGCTGGATTTTTTCCCCCTTACGTATTTTGGAAGTTGTATTATGGCACTTAAAGCTTGTTCTGTTTGTCTGTTTAGAAGGCTATGACTTCTAACCTGGATGTATATTGTTATAGTAGCCTAGATGAGTACAAGCTCAGTATCAGCACCATCATGGGCAGATCCTGAGTGACCAGGGTGGGGTGTGCACATGCATTGCCTTCTTTTAAAATATATGTGTGTGTATGTATATCATTCTATATTACTGAATATTGTACAGAAGCACTGAGCAAGTCATCTACAAGTACTGCTGTAGGCACCCATTTTCTCTTGATGTTTTTGGGCCTTGACCCTCCTTGTGCATCAGAGATTTGGCCCAAAATCCCTGAAGAGAAAGAAGAGCATTGTTATATGATAGTTGTTCGGGGCCGGGCTAGGTTATTAGTGGAGGAAAAATGCTTTTTAAACAAGAGGTGTCTGCACAAGCAAGGCAGATAGCACAGCGTTTGGCATGTTCCTCACTACCACCCACTCAGACTGGTGTAGGCAGTAGTTTTGGAGGATTACCTGCCTCTGCTTCTGCATGTGTGGGAATGGCAAAAAGGTATCATTGGCCGGAAACAAAGGAGGTGCATCACTGCCTGTTTTACTCTGTACAGCTTTTCCCAATTCTTTTTTTTAAAAAAAGTTATTGTGCTCAATAGAACATTGGGAAAGAATAATAATATGTGAAGAGTTAATGTAGTGGGGCCCAGAGTAATGCAGGCAGCAGCACTCTTCTTCCCCCATCCACCAGTGTTTGCAGACTTTTGGAAGATACTTTATTAATTAATGTTCTAACAGTTTAAAGAGCAGTGATATCCTTTATTGCAAGTCCTTACTTTAGCTCCTTTTTGATAATTTAATACATTTCAGTGTCCGCTGGAAAATTTTACTCCAGTTCCAGTGCCGAAATAGACTATTACTAACTGGAACACCCATCCAAAATACCATGGCTGAGGTATGTATGCTTTGCTCCCTTCAGTTGGTTCTGCTCTAGATTTTTTAATAATCAGAAGTTGTGAGAACTAATTATTCTGTTTAGTATGGGGGGGGGGAACAGAATAAGTTTGCTTGTGGAAAACCATGCATATAGGTTGAACTTCCAAGTAGTTTTATCTGCTATATTACTATTGTTTTCAATTTCAGATGAAGTTTATTTCTTTAGCAGTGAGAACTGTTGTACACAATTTCAACAAATAAACCCCCCAAACTCTGGCTATCCACATGTTTCTTTCTGCATGCTCTTACTGTTTTTGTGTTCCTGGAAACTGTGCCAGAGTAGCTAGATAACCAGGAATCACACACAGGGCAGCAGAGGGATCATGTCCCATTCATGGGGCTAAGAAGTTTGTTAAACATAACACAAATGTAGATAACGGTGTAGCTAGTTTAGTATAGATATTTAGTGGGGTAACTAGCGTGGCGAAGTGGTTTGAGCAATGGATACAACCCTGGAGACGAGGATTCGAATCCTTGCTCAGCCGTGAAAACCAACTGGGTGAGGTTGGGCAAGTCACACACTCTCAGCCTCAGAAAAATCCTATGATAGGTTTGCCTTAGGGCTGCCATAAGTTGGATATAACTTGAAGGCACACAACAACAACTTTTTCTAATATCTCCTTTGCTCTTGTATTGCAGTTGTGGGCTTTGCTTCATTTCATTATGCCAACGTTGTTTGACTCCCATGAAGAATTCAATGAGTGGTTTTCTAAAGATATTGAAAGTCATGCAGAAAATAAATCTGCAATTGATGAGAGTGAGTACTGTGCACAGTATATGCTTTATGTATCAAATCTTGACAACTTGAGGAGAATTGCCCAGTTACGAGAATAAATTGCTTTATTTGTGTTACGTTGCTTTATTGGTTTATTCTGTACTGTTAAGGATTATATTTGTGGAGGCTAGGGTAATAAGCCTGCTGAAAAGTTTGTAGGAGCAGCAGTAGCAGAGATAATACCTTTACATCCTGAATATTTTAAAGGAAGGGACCATTACGGCATGAAGTCCCCTGCTTCTGCTCAAAAGCTCCACTGCTAAAGATTTTGTAGATAAATTTCCACAGAAGTGCTGCTCCTAGTACTCTCACCACAGTACTTGAGCTTCTAAGTTCAAAACTGACTAGCCAGTCATCTAAATATTCTCATTTGTAAATTATAGACATAGATTATATCACTTTGTCTTTGCAATATGTTTTTCATCATCTTTGTTTACATCCCACTTTTTTCCTCAAAATCAAGACTCAAGGTCATTTGAATAGTGAAATATATATATAGTATAGATAAAAGCATACAGAAATTTATCATTAAGTCACTAATATAGCCACTAACACAATTGTGTGACTAAGCAGAAAGCAGAAGTTATCGATTTGCAACATTAATGTATTAATCACAGACTGTTTTTTCTCTCAAATTTCAGATCAACTGTCTCGCTTGCACATGATCCTGAAACCTTTTATGTTGAGGAGAATCAAGAAGGATGTGGAAAATGAGTTGTCGGACAAGGTCCCAGACAAAATTAGCTGATATTTTTACTTTTCAAAGTTTATACAGATAAACCCCTGCATCTGTGGGACCTGTATCCACAGGTTAACTTGCCCATATCTGAAAAAATATGGTCTCTCTAAGGCATCTTCTAGGTTCTCCTGGGCAGAGGCTGACCGTAGAGTCGCTCCGGAGGATCTACAAGATGCCTGGAGAGGTATTCTCTCTAGGCATCTTCTAGATCTTCCAGCATAACTCTGTGGTGTGCTTGGCCAGAAGTCATTCATTTTAATAGGGTTCACTATAATTTGTGGTTTCCATTTTCCACGGTGAGTCTAGAAAGGTATCTACAATAGATATGGGGGTCTATCTGTACATTGCTGTGTAGCTTTTATGTCTAGCATTAAATCAAAGTTATCAAAGTTTGAATTTCTTGGAGCATTAATTGCACTGGACTCAGAATTCGCAGGAGTGGAACCTTATTCACAGACACTTCCAGTGAAAGAATCAGAGAGAGATTATTTTAACAGATTACTCCTTCTGCCTGTAGCCCCACTTGCACCTGGGAAACCTCTCCAGAGGGTTAGGAGGCAAAAGAGGGATTTGGAATAATTACTCCACACTGTGACTCCAGTTCAGTTAACAGGATCCTCCACTGGATCAGTCTCTTCTGCAAACAGAGGAAGCGCTTTTGATCCAACCAGATAACAGTTCTGCAGGCATAGCCAAATATACTTCTGCTCTCAGAACTCATGTGTTCATGTAAAAATTGACCATAAAATTCCCTGAAATAGAAATGTTATGAAACAAGATTAGTAATGTCAGGTTGCACATCTTTGGATTTTGTTGGGCTAATTTTTGTTTGCAGTGATTGTTACTTCAGTGCAAGAACAGTATACGGTTGTCCCTCCATATCCACAGATCCCACTGTATTGCAAAATTGTTCTTTAAAGTCCATTAGGAGGTGCATAATTATATCCAGTGCTTTCAAGCTAGCACTGTATTATGGAGATACAGCATTAAATTCCCTGTGAAACTGTACTTGACTGTGTCAGCAATGCAAGATTATTATTCAACAAATAATATTTGCTGCTCAGCATGCCTTACCTTGCCTGTTGCTTGGGTTTTGAACCACTAGTGGTAACTGACTTTATGCAGGCTGCAGTAAGGAGTCATCCACCATGAGTGTAATTCCCATTGCCACCCAGGCCATTATTGGTATCAGGTCCACTGCAGAACTCTCTTATTGGGGAAGTTCAGCATCTTTCCTCTCCTTTTGTGATTAAGCTGGTTTTGAATTTATTTAGAAGTGCCTGTATTGATTTTAGTTTGGAGGTGTTCTAATGATTTATTTATATCCTTCCTTTCCACTCAAAGAACTTATGTGTCTGAAAACGTACATAAAAACACAGTACAATGTGCAAACACAATTAAAACAATTCTAAGGTTGCAGTTAAAAACATTGGTAAGGATCAGCAACTACATAAATGTAACACTGGCTTGTCACCCAGATGTTTGCATAAATGACAATAGCGAGGAGACAGTCCAATCTCTTTTGGGTGGGAGTTCCCCAGCCAGGGTGGTCTTGTCTGTTTCATTGACCAGACAGCCTTGAAAAATAGGGCGGTTTTCTGCACAGTGAAATACCATGTTCTGGAGCAATCACATTGATAGCCCTATGCATCTCACTATTCTACCATGAGATGACAGTGTTAATAGGAATGCCAGAAATACCAGATGGAAAAATACCCCAGAGCTTTCAAGAAACCTTTGAATTTCCAAAGTCTTTGAAGACCAACCATCCTAATTCATCCCTAATCTCTTATTTTAATAATGCTGTTTTATTACCAAGATCCAATAGAGTACATCCCTCATGGAAGTGCTTCTCCCAGCAGAATTTATTACCTTCCCTCCCAACTGCAGCTCCCCATGCACTGCAAAGACCTGCTCTGGACGTCTGTGAACGCTTCTGGAGCTGATTTCCGATTGATACTGAGATGACAAGAAGAGGGGAGGAAATAAAAGTCCCATTGTCCTGGCACTGCAAATATTCAATTACAGTTGTCCCTCTGCATCCACGGATTTAAGTATTCACTGCTTGAAAATATTCTTTAAAAGATAATAATCCAAAAAGCAAACCTTGATTTTGCCATCTTATATAAGGGACACCATTTTGCTATGCCATTGCGTATACAGTAATGGGACTTGAGTATTCATGGATTTGGGTATCCACGGGGGATCCTAGAACCAAACCCCAGCGAATATGAAGGGACAACTGTATACTTTGCCAATAAATGATTTTCTAGGAAAGCTGAATCATGGACCCTTGAACAAAAACGTGTGTAAACATTTCTGCATGAGAGCTCTAGCCACTATAATGTTTCTTAGTTTGTGAGTATTAAACCTGGCTTTAATGGTACCTTCACAACAGATGGTAACAGTTTAACTTGTTCTTTTATCTTTCAGATTGAGATTCTTATGTATTGCCCACAGACTAGTCGACAAAAATTGCTGTATCAAGCTTTGAAGAACAAAATTTCCATCGATGATCTTTTGCAGTCCTCCATGGGCACCACCCAGCAAGCACAGAATACTACCAGTAGTCTCATGAATCTAGTCATGCAGTTCAGGAAGGTGAGATGTGTGAAAAGATGAATCATGGACCCTTGAATAAAAACATGTGTAAACATGGCATTTTCTTTTTCTGAGTGCAAGTCTAATAAGTTTCAGTCATTCCTCAGATAAGACTTTTCTATTATAACTTATAGTTGCAGCTGGAGTACTTGCAATACGGGGTAAGTTGTGCTGAGGAAAGAGAATTTTGAAAGGGGAGCAAGGCTGGGCATGGAGAAAGCAAGAGCTGTAGGACTTACATTGCTTAGACTTCATGTTTGTCCAGCCTAAAGTAATTTTCTTTTTTAACTGTACTGCTCATACCACTTACTGTGAAGTAGTCCATTAAGGACATGCTTCACAATTTATTTACTGTATATACTCATGTATGAGTCAAAAACATTTTTTGACGAAAGAATTGACAAACAAATGCTTGGCTGACTTATTCATGGGTCAGTGCTGAAAACAGATGACAGTGACACTAACTGGATGAACTCTCTGCTTCCCATCATTTTGGGCATTTGAGATGGAGCAGGGTGACAGCAGCCATTTTTAACAGGGGTTACTGTATAAGCCTTGCAAGGCCTCACAGGGTGAGGCTTATACAGTAAGTCCTTATTAAAAATGGCCACTGCGAACACGAGGTGAGGCTTATACAGTAAGTCCTTATTAAAAATGGCCACCACTGCTCTGCCCCACCTCAAGCAGCCGCAATAGCGTGCATGCTGTATTCTTTGGGCTCCCCACATTGTGGCTGAATACCACTTGGGCTGAAAAAGAAGGTGGCGAAGGAGGGAGAGCTGCCTTTCTTTCTCTGATTTGCACAAGGGAGGGGGTAATAGGGTGGGAGTGGTGCTTCCATGCCATGCCAAGAAGGGCTTCTTACCTTGCCTCTTGTCACTGCCTTTGTGCTGGGTCCCTAATAGAGGCAGGTTGCTTTCCTTGCTCTTCCCCCCCTTCCCCCTCAGGCCACATTCTCAATCTTTTTCCTCATTTATATTCATTTCCTATATGTATTTGTATAGATGTAGACATTTTAAGAACAGCAATGCAATTTACACCCACTCCAGTTGTAACCCCTCAAATAAACATATCCTATCCTTTTTCTTTAGTTCTTTTATGTATGTTAATTCCCTGCATTTTTAAAAGGAGAGGAAAAGATTTGTTCATTACATGCTTAAGTTTTACCCTCTACTTATCTATAGGTCATAGCAAAACCCATAATTTTGGCCCCAAAACCTGCCCTTGACTTATGAGGTCAACTTATACAAGTATATGGAGTATTTTTTTCAGACCTCCAAAATACCTGAATAATGTACATGATTAATTTTCCTATCTGTTTCTGAATAGTTAAATAATGAAGTTTCATTACAGGTCTGCAATCATCCAGAACTTTTTGAACGACAAGAAACATGGTCTCCATTTCACATTTCACTAAAGCCATACCAGATTTCAAAATTTCTCTACCGTCATGGGCAGATCAGGGTATATAACCACTCACGGGACAGGTGAGCAATGTTGGTGTTCTATTTAGCTTCTTTAGTTCCATCTATTTAGACAATGGTATTTGGAGGTTGTCTGTCAGCAAATTAAGGCCTGCCCTCTCACAGTCTCTGGGAGGCAGGCCTTTATCCTGTTGTGAGCAGTTGTTTAAGATTTTGGGGCTGTCTGCCAGCAAATTAGACCTGTCCTCTCACATACTTGGGGAGGCTGGCCTTTATTGGTCTACAGACAGCCTCAAAATATTAAATAACTACTCACTTACAACAGAATGCTTAACATGGGTGGTAATACAGGGACAAGACCCTGCTATAAACCCAGATGCCAACTCTGACCCCACATTTACTCTGGGAGCAATATTAGAGGGGCCAATAGCATCACCCACAACATCAGAGATACATTTACTTGCTCTTCCTCCAATGTGATATATGCCATCCTATGCCAGCAATGTCCCTCTACACTCTACATTGGACAAACAGGACAGTCTTTACACAAAAGGGCAGTACCACCAGACTGGTTGTATAACATTTCAGCCTTCCTGGACACACAGTAAGTGTACATGTTGTGGTCCTTGAACAAGTAAATTACAAAGGAAGACTAGAAAGAGAAACTGCTGAATTGAATTTCTGCATATTCACAAATTGTAATCCATTAGCAGAGGTATGAACAAAGACAGTGGATTCATGACACACTACATACATTAATACAAGAGAACAGAAGCAATCTTCTCAGAGAGTTTTGAACCCTAAGAAACTGACTTCACATATCAACACTTACTGACCACTGTAAAGATCTAAAAGACCTGTATCACTTTATGCAGCCCTTTGAAGATTTAGGGCAAAGGTCATGATTTTCATCTTTCTGGATCCTATTACAGTCTATGCCACTCTCACAATTATGTAAATATTCTTTATGCCTGAGCATTTATTATTACTCTGTACTACAATCAGAGAAGTTGGTTTATATCCACGAAAGCTCAAAGCTCATACAAAAATAAAAACCAATTAGTCTTAAAGGTGCTGCTACATTTCTTTTCTTCTCCCCCCTCCCCCTTTTTATGCTGTAAGAGACTAACATGGCTACTTCTTTGAAAACTACCTTTAAAGAGTGAAGAATCATAACCTACCTCACAGGGTTGTTAGGCAAAAAACTGGAACTGGATTTAACTGATACTTTTTTAAAAGTTCACATTTATACTTATTAAAATGGGCCCTCAGTGTCCACTGGGGTTTGTTTCCAGGATCTCCTGTGGATACCAGAATCCGTGGATGCTCAAGTCCCATTGTATACAATGGTGTAGTAAAATGGTGCCCCTTATATAAATTATATAATTATATAAAATACTTTTGTATTGCTTCTAACATGTATTGTTTTAAAGATGTTAGTCGCCTTGAGTCCCATGACAGGAGAAAGGAGGGATATAAATGAATAACATGATGATGATGAACAGCAAGGTTTGCTTTTTGGATCTTTCCCCCAAATATTTTTGAGCTGTGATTGGTTGAATCCATGGATGCAGATCCTGTGGATATGGAGGACCAACTATATTTACTAGTTACATTTATATCTCACCTTTCCTCAGTGAACTAAAGGTGGTGCACTTGGTTCTTGTGTTTTCTGCTTTCCCAACAGCTCTGTGAGGTAGGTCAGTCTGAGAGAGTGACTGGTGAAAGTTTACATTGTCATTCATGCCCCATATGGAACTTGAATCTGGACTTCATAAATTCCAGGCAGCACTCTAACCACTATACTCTTGTTAATTTTCAGGTGGTTGCAATTTTTACTTTCTCCTTTTGCACCGGATCACATCCAGCAATCTCTCTTCCATAGGAAGGGTATGTTAAACTCCTTAAGAAAAATTAGGGCGAGTTTAGCTTGTGTGTCATTTTACTGATATTAGTGAATTTAAATCTAGTTTTGTTACACAGATGCATATACTTGTGAAGAACAGGAACCTCTTATTCTAATTGTAGCTATAACTGTCCTCTGTTGTTCCCTGTCATTTGTCTTCGGCTCTTTTATGTCCATCTGTCTTCAAGGACATATTAAAAGAGCTTGCTGGTCACAAGCAACAACTGTCGGTGCATTTCATAAGTCATGGTTTGGGCAGTATTCTCAGTCCTATTGGTACAGAGACCTTTGTGGGTTGCCTTAAGGTGTTAATGTTGATAGTGACTTTTCTTAAAGACAGAATATTTGCAATAACTGAATAGGAAAATGGGGTGGTTGGTAACTATGAGAACCACCTATTCTGTCCATATAGCTCATATGAGTTACACAAACTGGGCAGTCAAACCACCAGATTCTCTTAATAGCCTTAGTCAAATAAAATCATATTATCTTAATTGTTGTATCAACAGGTCAACCCCAAACTTCGCAGAAATAAAAAAAATGTTTAGGAAAAAGCCTTAAGACAAGGACAGAGCTCTCAGTGAGAACTGAATGTGCTCATTGTCCATGGAATACAAAACGATAATTGAAAACTTGATGTGCTAGTGTGGACGGGAGTGCTTGAAAACCTTTTAAAAAAGGAGTACTCTGCAGTGCAGCATTTTGTTGCAGGTACTGCTTGTCATGTCTGCAGTTTGGCAATGAAAAGATGGGATCAGTAGCTTTCAAGTGGTTACTGTGAGCCTGTTGTTTAATTGCAACCAGGTGTTTACTCTTTAGTATTGTCATTTTTATATTTTAGGTAATGAAAAGGAGAGTTGTTTCTCTTTTCTACGGTTTATTGATGTTTCTCCAGCAGAGATGGCAAGCCTCATGCATAAGGGACATTTAGCCAGGTGAGGACTGCTAGTTCAAATCTTAGAACAATGTGGGAAATGGGAATATATGGTTTATACATTTAGGAAAGATCTCTATAGGCTTTTCTGTATTTCATTTAAATTTGTGAAAAATGATGCATGTATTTAACGTTTTTACATGGGAGTTCATATATTCCATGCCAATGTATTGGCTCAAGCACAAAATCTAAGGGATTAAAAACTGTGGAGCACCTAGTAAAACCCACAGAAGAAAGTGGAGACACATGTCAAGGTGCTCAATAGATGAATAACTTGTTGATAAATACACTTTTTGGCCTGTGTATGTTTTCAAAAGTAGTGGCTATATAAAATCATACAATGAGACAATACATAATGATATTTTTTAATATCAGCAGATAGTCGGGAAAAAATGGTTTGAACAATAACATTCAAGGACACTTTGATGTAACTGGGCTGAAGGAAAGGGGACTGTTGAAAAACTCAGCAGAAATGTATAAAAGCAGGAGGAGGTCAAGATTCACATTTAGGCTTCTGAGGACCAAAGATTTTAATTTTAAAATACACTTTTCCTCTTTTCTTGTCAGAATTATCTCATCATGAATATTCACCTTTTCTATAGCCCAAAATTTAAGTTCTGTTACAAGGTGGTGTTTCAAGAAATTACTCATTAAGGGGGCACCTGTTCTGTTGTTTTTTGCAAGGTCTGGGTGTTTTTCCCACATAAATCTTTAGGCACATGCATTGAATAGATCAGTGGCTCTTAACCTTTTCTTTACCCAGGGACCTCCTTTAAATATCTTTTGTTGCCATGGACCCCCAAGACTTAACTCAAGATTTAAAACCCTAATCATCATCATCATCATACCTGATGATGATAATAATAATAATAATAATAATAATACAGTAATAATAATAATAATAATAATAATAATAATACAATTATACCATCCATTAAACCTTCCCTCAGAGGCACTGGAGTGGAGAAGGAAGACTTTTCTTCTGCTTCTTCCTACAAGATTGTGGCTGGAGCAGATTGAATGGCAATGCACAGGCCAAGCCAGCCAGCCTTTGCCTTGGCTCCTGTCACGTGGCTGCTCCACTGTGGGGAGGAGGTGGGCTGAGCAGCCTTCAAGCCTTCACAGACCCCCTGTGAGGACATCACGGCCCCCTGGGGGTCCCCAGACCACAGGTTAAGAACCACTGGCATAGATAACAAAACTTGTTCTTGCAAGTGGTGAAGTGATGCAAAGTGTACTTCAGTTGGTTAGTATGGTCTATAAATTCAGTCATCTTGACAGTGTACATGCAGTAGGCACAATGGCCACAGGGATGATGTCCTGTGGGTCTAGTTCACACCCATCAGAGTGTTGTTGGATGTTTGTTTCTGTTCCTTGAAGTTAATAGTCACCAAAATATCCCTAATGTTTCTCATTCTTTTAAAGGAAATTTGGGTTTTCTGCCCACAGCCTGATATATATTGAACTATGCACTAGGTTTTTTTTAATGAAAGCCTGTACACTGTTTTAACTTGATTGAAGGTGAAGCAACAAGTGAGATGATTGGACTGTGGAATATCTAGTCCAGAACGTGGTATTTGAAATTCCTTCTGCATATTAATGAAACAGCTCATGGACAGAGGGTATCCACAGGAAGAAGTGTTTCAGGGTCTGTGCAAGGCATCTCAAACACCATGCATTGTTTTATTATATATTTATGAGTTGTCTCTTTGTATGTAGCCCTGGTGGTACAGTGGTTAAATGCTGGTACTGCAGCCACAAGGTTGCAAGTTCTATCTTGCAGGGTTCCAAGGTTGACTCAGCCTTCCATCTTTCCATAGGTCAGTAAAATGAGTACCCACCTTGTTGGGGGCAATTAGCTAACACACATTGTAAACAGCTTAGGGAGTGCTTTGCACTGATAAACGGTATAGAAATATAAATGCTATTGTTATGTAGTTGAACGGCTAGTAGTCCACTGCCAAGAGTTAGCTCCTTTTTTTGTTCTCTTTGTTGAAAAAGCAAGTAGCTCTGAGCACATTTGTTAACAATAAGAAAATGACAGGCTTTCTGTTAACAATAACAATATAGAAAACGACAGGCTTTCTGCAACTTTAAATTCTTGTTCACAAAGGTGTGAATAAGAATATCTACTGTGGTTTGTTTCAGATGGTTAGCTCTTTTCCTGTCTCTGAAAGCCACCTACAGGCTCCACCATGTTTGCTTTTGGAGAGAGTTGGAAGAAGACGGCCAGCATAAGTCTCCATGGTTGAAGAACAAAGATTTCTTGCTGGATGTAAATTTTCCACTCTCCCCTCCCAACCTGCACAGCTGCACTTTGCTGCAGGTAAGCAATAGTTTCAGTTATGTACAAGTACACAAATAGCTTGAGTTGAAGGAAATGTTAGGAAGTCAATGAATGAGTAGCCTCCAGCAATCTCAGAATGTGGTAATTCTGTCTGCCTGCCTGCCTGCCAGTCTGTATGTATTTAAAATATGTTTGTTCTGTCCTATATCTGAAGATGTCAGGGAGGCCTACAATAAAATAAAAAATAATAAAATTTTAAAGATGAATCATTTATTAGTTAAAACTTACAGGCCAAATCAGGCTTTAATAAAAAGCCATGTTCTGACTTGGTACCAGAATGACATCAGTGCTGCTGCTGACAGGCCTCCAAGAGAAGGGCATTCCATAACTGAGGAGCTGCTACAGAGAAGGCCCTCTCTCATGTCCTCCCACAGTGTATTGCTCCCACAATAGGAGGGCCCCTCCAATAGATTTCAGTTCTCAGGCAGGCATACAGTACATATAGAGAAGTGCTCTCTCAAGTGTCAAAGTCCCAAGCCATTTGGGGCTTTAAATTTTATCACCAGCACCTTGAATTCAAACTGGAAATGTACTGGCAGCCAGTGCAACTTCTTTTAAAATACTTTTACATGGTTTTAGTACGGTGTTCCAGTTAGCAGATTAACTGCTGTATGTACTCTGTGCTAATAAAATGAAATTGTGGATCAGACAAACACCTCATCATAGTTATGATTTTTAAAAAAACAACTCTGTGCCTTTCTCAAAAGTAAGCAAAATAATTACTTTTAGTTACCTTTAAAGAATGCAAAAGATATGAACTGCTGACTTGTGGTACAATTTCCGCATCTTCCTGTCCACCTCATTGTTGCTTTAGTATCTGCAACAGACCATGAGGCATCAGCATGAGCCAGCACTTGATCTATGTAATATTCCTCCTCTATCATTTATTGAGGTTACAACTAATAACTGTAAAAAGTAAGTAAGAAGTTACAGTTATGCCAAGAAAGAAGTGGTTAGCCCTAAGCAAGTTACAATCATATACTTCGTTATGCTTAATAATTCATTTGTAACTAGTGACTTATGAGTTTTGAGAATAATTATAAATATATTTTCAAATCCTTAGAATGCATTTTGAATTTTATTTATTTTAGAACCTTGTATTCACAAGCCACTGTAAAGCAGTAATTGGCTACTCTGATTACATCATTCATCAGCGATCAGCTACCTCATGGAAACAGAGTTCTCAAATCACAGAATTGCCATCCTTCCTGTCTGTAGTGAGTCCAAGGGTAAGTCCTTTCTGTTCTCTTCTGAATATTTTTCTGTCCAGTATTCATTGTAGAGAACACTAAGTTTGTGTTGTGTTACATTTGTATTTTATTTTCTGTTTCTTTTTTTTGTTCTTGACTGCCATCTTGGGAGAAAGGTGGGATATAAATCCAATAAATACTTTTCAGAATTTAATCTATTTCTGCTTAACTGATAGAAACTCATCCCCTATACATTTGTAGTTGATTCGAAGAATTAGGTTGTTTCTCCCTTACTTGACATTTGTATGTTGGATATCATATTTGCAGGGAGCCAGCATGTGTACTCCTGATTCATGCAGTCTGTACTCTAGTATTGCATTATACATGAAGATGTAACATTTCCAGGATTATTGAAGTCATGAAGAATGTTTTTTATCTTGAGAGAAAATGGGGAGAGGGATTTTAAAAATAACATCAACTCCAACTATGCCCAAGAAGAGTGCTTCCTTGCTCATTTCTGTTTCAGTGCCCACAAAAAGAGCTTCTAGGAAACAACTTTGATTCGTATAACTGGGTTTAAAAAAATACCCTCTCTCTTTTCATATGCCATTAGCTATAGTGCTCAGCATTGGCTCAGAGAATCTGCAGCCATTGTTAATGGTAGTTCAATTTCAATTGGTCTGGAAGATGACTGCTTGTCTCTTTGGATAGTCAGATGTTCCTCACATTGTACATCAGTCTCATTTGCCCTTGGAAGAGCATTCCTCTTAGCTGCCAATGAATGAAAAACTGATTAGTGTGCTCCTAGGGCCTCCCCACAGTGAATTTTACATAGGTCACAGAGTCTGTATGGTAATTCAAATTTTCCCAAACATTCTCTCCAAATTTGGTGAAAATCTATCTATTTATGTATGATAGCAAACAGACAGAAACTTTAATTTTTTTTATATTGTTATGGCAAAACCTTTTTGGAATTTTAACTCCTCAAAGTCTTCCAAGTGACGTGCCACATACTCTGTGTAAATGAAAAAAGAATTGGGATAGCCACCAGGTTGTGAATTTTGTGTATGCCTCATAACCTATATTTTATATCTAACCATCCCAAAATGCCCTCCAAATTTGAAAATCTGATGAAAAAAATAATTGGGATGCCCTCCAAGGATCTCCCTCCAATTTTGGTGAAAATCCATTATCCCATGATACAGCCACATAGAAAGTTAATTTTATTCTATGCACTCAATTCTCCCACCCCTATCCCCACCCCATTACTCCTCTTTTCCTGTGATTTGGGTTTTGGGTTTCTTTCCTCAGCTCTTTTGGTATGTTTTATTTCTGTTTTCTGGAGCTTTGGGGCTCAGAGAGTCTCATTCTTCCATTACAGTTCAGTCTCCTTGTGGGAGCAAAAGTACCATGATGAACCACTGTTTGCTTTGTATATCTGTTTGGTCATTTTGTTCTTGTGCATATTAGATGAGAGGGAAGAAGACATAACTCCTGAGTACCCTCCTTTGGGAGAAGTCATTTGAAGTGACGGATATAGTCAAATCAGCATAATATAGGTCTTAATGCTATGATTAGTACCTGCTCCTTCCATTGCTCTTGTTTGATACACTGGATCAGCATCCACTTCAGTGTTAGAAAAGGTTTGTTTTTGGCTGGAGTGGAAGGGAAAAGAGGAGCATGGCTCAGAGTCAGATCTGTGAACCTGTTTTCAGTTTCTAATGTGGTAAGATACTAAGAAATTCCAGAATTCTTGGTAGTCTTTAGTGGTTTAGGTTATTCACTACTGTGCATGAATTGATTTAATATATTAATTATTTAATGTAGAATTGCTTTCTTAAGATTTTTAAAACATTCACCAGACTACTGGTTTTCAGGATCTCATACAACCTCCATGAATAATCTTGGAGAAAAGGACTAGAAATGACAAGGTGTGAGGGTGTATTTATCTAGGATAGTAACTTCATTATCTAACATAGTAACTTCTTTTTATGGTTCAATAAAATGGGAAACCTTTTGGTTTCTTGCAGCAGTAATTGTTTGTTTGATAACATAATATGGAAGGCCTTAAATCAATTGTGTGTGATGCCACAAGTACAATTTGCTGTCAAAATCGCATCTCTGCCCATTGGCAAGATAGTATTAGTGAAGGTAAAGTAAAAATGTTTTTGGCTTTAAAGTCACGAATGTTGCTGTCCTTGAGCAAGCAGGGATCACCAGCATTGAGGCCATGATATTGAGAACACAGCTGCACTGGGCAGGGCACATTTCTAGGATGGAGGACCATCACCTCCCAAAAATAGCACTCTACGGTGAACTCACCACGGGTCAGCATAAGAGGGGCGCTCCAAAAAAGCGATACAAGGACTCCCTGAAACAACAGCTCAGGCTCGGCCAAATTGATCACCAACAATGGTTCGTCCTGGCCTCACATCGGGAGGTATGGAGATGCACTATCCACAATGCTGCAGCCTTATTTGAGAACTCATGCCGAACAAGTCTTGAAGAGAAACGACAACGCAGAAAGAATCACAACCTGGAAACATCACCCAAGGAGACCTTCTGCTGTGCTTTCTGCAACTGGATTTCTTTATCTCGGATTGGCCTTTTTGGTCATCAGCACGCTTGCAGAAAGCACAGGATGAGTCCTTCCTGAATCTTCGTTTGCGAAGAAAAGCCAGAGAGATTTCTTAGCATGAAGTCCAACACAGTTATTTCATGGTGGTAACAGAGCACTAAATCCTCATGATGTATGGGTGAGGATTAAGTCCAGTAATCATATAAAAGCAGACAAGGACTGCACATTCTTTATCAAGTCACTCATGTGTCTATTTCCTGATATGTATTTGTTTTAGTAGTAACATATCTGTGAGCATTGTCTCTATTGAGATACGGATACTGTCACGCTGGCATATTAGGAACATTATATAATTAAGCAGCTTTCTGTTGGACCTCACTCGTTGGTCCTCTCAGCTTACTTCAAGGTTTAGTTCATGGGATGCATGTCATTTGCAGATTATGACAGATTCCGTTGACTTTAAAATGGCAACTGCCTATGCATACACATACATGGACAGACACACATGATTGTGTTGCTTTCAAATTGATTGGCAGGGTATGGAATAAGTGCAGCCCTACAGCTGCCCCCTGTTGCTTCTGCAGCCCTTGACAGCTCTCCACACTTCTCTGGACTTTCTACCAAAACATGCAAAGCAAAAAGCCTCTCAGAACCTTGTGTGATACTTTTAGGGGCTTTGAATTCATACCCTCCAACAAGATGGGTATTTTTTCCCTAGATATTATGCACAGGATCCTTCCAAAAGAAACGTTTATATTGCTCTAGTAAGGAGAAATTTGTTCTGTTAGAACCCTTGTGGAGCTTTCAGTTTGAATTTACTCAGAAACAAGGCTTTTCTTTGGTAAATGTAGACTTAAGGCATTTAGTGCTTACAGCATCCTTTACCCTGACGTTGACTTAGGAGTCAAGACAGGTAGTACTTTGTTCATGTCTGTGTGCCTTCTACTGGTTATCAAAGGAGAGATTGGGTGTTATAAGTATTTGGGTAATGGTATATTGCCTACATCATTTTGTTGTTGTTAACTGCCTTCAGGTTGACTTCAACGTATGACAGCCCTATGAATGAGACTTCTCCAAGACACCCTATCCTCAACAGCCCAGCCTAGGTGTTGCAGATTCAGGGCCATGGCTTCCTTGATTGAGTCTATCCATCTTGAATGTTGTCTTCCTCTTTTTCTACTGCCTTCTACTTTACCAAGCATTATTGTCTTTTCTAGGGAGTCATGCCTTTTCATGATGATGCCAAAGTATGACAGCCTCATCTTAGTCATTTTGGCTTAAAGGAGAGGTCAGGCTTGATTTGCTCCAGGACCCATTTAATTGTCTTTTTAGCCATCCACAGTACCCACATAACTCTTCTCCAGCACCACATCTCAAATGAGCTGATTTTCATTAAGAGAGTACATTTTGCATCCACCTGAAAGTGACATAGATTTAAGTGCCTGCCACCTTATTTGCCTTCTTAGGCTGACTAGAGGCCTTTCTGTTTTGACAAGCTTTTGGCCTGACTTTTTTGGGTGTATATTGTTGTTTTGATGTGCTGTTATTCTTTATAAAAAGTAAGTTATTTTTCAGTGGTTTGATTTTGATTAAGGTTAATCAAGCTCATTTTGTTCGGAAGGGACAGTGGTTGAATGATGAAAGGAGCTTTTCATATAGTCAGCTTGACACTTCAGTATAGATATTCTTCCCATATTTTCATGGTAAACTGTTCAAAACTTGTTTTTTTCTTGTGACTAGCATTTGATTAATGAAACTGAGATGTCCTATCTAGAGCAACAAGGGTTTTAGATTTTAAAAATTCTTGTAATATCATGTGACAGACACAAATGTAGTTACTATCAGAGTCTGGAAGATCCTTAGTTTATATTTCTCTTTATGCAATTTATTAAACAAGTCCTAAACTGTATGGCCTCGTTCATAGGGTTGTATCTGATTAGCTGCTCCTGCCAATAGAATTGCTTCCACCAGGGGGAATTTAATTCTCTGGTCCCCCTATATCTGCCTTGGAGTTGGGGGTAGGCTGGAGCAGATTTGAACATTACAGGGGGCTTCATGGTAGAATACAGATAGTCCCATTGTACAAGTTTAGTCCACTGCAGCAGCATTGACCTAAAACACCCTTTAGACCTAAAACCTAACAAAAGTTCTATATATTTTGGGGCATGATTAAATGTACTGTATATATTTTACAGCTCAGTGTGCTTTATGCACATTATATCATTGCTCAGTCCCCCAGGTGTGTCATGTTTAAATAATGCCGCGTATTCTAATGAGAAGTTTGCATGGCCTTATTTGCACATTTCTGTTTCAGACGTAATCTTCCTTATTTCTGCTCATATGCATCCAGGGGTGCTAAAAAGACACCTAATAGGGTGAAACATTTCCCTTTAAAATGTGTAGTGGGGTTCCAGATTCCTTACGTACAGTATTAAACCTTGCCTTGTTCATTACCTGTCTCTTGACTGTAGATGGCAGTACTGTATTACGTAGACTTCTAAACAAAATGTTGGTTACCCTTTGTTGGTAAAATGTTGGTAAGTGATATTCTTTGTCAATATATTAACACCATTCAAAAGGTAAAACCTTTTCTAATATAATCAAATCCACAAAAATCTGTTTATTTGCCAGCAAATTAACTTGATTGCCAGCAAGTTCAACATAGATGTAATATCAGCTATGACATTTAGTATAAAGCAGACTCATGCACTGATAAGTCTCCAAAAGCATCAGAGGTTAGATTTATTCCTTCACAAACACCAGCATGAGCATCATGAATGAAGTCTGACAAACACAGGGACCTTAGCTTGTTAAATAATCTACAGTTGCAGTAAAAACAGATTGGCTTTAAAGAAACTTTATGCCACAATAGGCTGACAAAATCTGTTGTGCTTTTGATAGGACCTCAAAAAGAGTTTTAGTAAATATTGCAAAGTCAGGTTGAGTAAAGCAATTCCAGAAGGAAAGCGGAGGGTGGGTGGGTTGAATTTCAGAATAAACTATGGTCTATGATAAAATCAAATAAATTAAGTTTGTAGGAAACAGAATTCATCCTGGAATAGAAAATGCAGTTTTCAATTGCATTTAATGAAGCCCGGCGTATTATTCTACTTTCATTATTCAGAATTAGAAGCCCCCTTTCCACAACCTACCATTGTGGAGAAGGCAGTACAGTAGCAACCTGCGTCTGTTGATTCGCCAACCATGGATTCAGTTATCTGCGGTTGGCAATGGTGGGGGAAGGGAGGGGGAGGAATCTCACTTTCCCCATCCCTCCCCCTGGGAGGGTTCCTGGTTGCCATAGTGGCAGTTGCAGTGGCGAAGGGTGAAGGGAGGAGCGATCTAGCCCCTTCTCCTTTCGCCCCTGCGATCACTGCTGCGGGGGGGGGCATGGTAGGGGTGAAGGGGAGAGTGATCTAGTTCCTTCCCCCTTCACCCCTGCAATCACCGCTGAGGCGGGGCCATAGTGGGGGTGAAGGGGGGAGCGATCTAGCCTCCTCCCCTTCTGATATGCAGAGCCCCGGCGGGGGAAGGGGAGAGCGTTCTAACCTCCTCCCCTTCCCCCTTCATCCCTGCTATCGCTGCTGCTGTGGGGCCATGGCTGGAGCAAAGGGGGAAGGGGAGAGTGGTCTAGCCCCTTTCCCCTTCACTTCACAAGTGCTGCTATGGTGGGGCCATGGCAGGGGCGAAGGGAGAGGGAGGAGTTATTTGGCCCTTCCTTCCCTTGGGACAGCTCCTGTCTCTGCGGTGGGGGGAAGGGGAAGAGGCTGGATGCCCCCTTGGGATGGCATTCGCTATTATCTGCAGAATTTGCCATCCACAGGGGGCCCCTGGAACCAATCCCCCGTGGATATGGGGGTGCTACTATACAGATTTTAATTAGGCAGCTATCAGACAACAGGGTACCATGAGAGGACATTTCTTGACGAATTATTTAACTCTTTAACACCCACCAGTGGAGCCTGGTTTGGTCTAAATCAAAGTATTATGGTTCCTATTTTCCTGCGGATGTGGCTCAGAACATCCCTGAGCTCTTGAGTTGGCTCCTCACATCACTCCATGTTTCTTTTGGGGGATTTTTATACTCTTAGTGCTAAATCATAACTTGCTGTTGTGGCAGGGTGGCAGCCATTTGTACATTCATATTTCTGTTCTGATTTCTGTTAAATGTTATACTTCATGTCTTTGTGGTATTATATTGGCCAAAGAGGCAAGAAAGCGTTTTGCATATTCATTCACCAACACACTCCCGGTTCTGGGCAATATTTCTCATAGTGCTGATAGTGTCCTGGTAGTTCATTTTTCTTGTGATTCACTCCACAAGTATATCACTGTGCTCTGCAATCTGTGGAGCAACCAACCATGGATTTAATATCAGACATAACTGGTGGGCTGGATCCTCTATCAGTCCCAGTTTTCAGAAGGAGCTATGTGTGTCCCTCTAAAAAAAGAGTTCTGACCCATAGGTTTTTCATGGATTTTGAGCTATATTTTATGTTTAGGTTTTTATTCTCTTGTTATTTATACTTGAAATGAGGAAAGAATGTTTTGTGCTCACCTGGCTTGACTGTTTTCATAAGTTTCTCAGCATAGACACTTGAATATTCAAGCAAATTATCTAAATCTCTTCTTTCTCTCTACATGTGGGGTTTTTTTATGGGCTTAAGAAATTGTGAAGGTTCTCTTTATTTGGAGAACTCCTGGATGATGACATATTTTAATTCTGGATATGTCTATTGTGGGTTATTTTTAGTATTTTCATTGTGATCATTTATCTTATAGAAACAAAGTAATGTATTCCATAATGGTACAGATATAGATGAGATTTCTTCACTGTCATTGCATTTTGATTTCCAAGATGAGAGATGTGCCTTACATTTATTTGCTGGGCTAATGTGGAATCAGAGATTATAACCATTGATGATAGCTCCCTATTACTCTAACTGCTTTTACTTCCCCTTTATTGCTTTGGCTTTCACTATTTTGCTGTGGAAATCTGTGCACTTGGGAGCAGTTACTTGCTCTACAGGATGACACTATGGGTTTGTCTTTTAGCCTGCTGAAGAGAGATAAGGGGATACTATAGATTTTTTTAAAACAAAAGATGACCTCGTCTGCTGAAACATACTCCTTATCTTAAGGCTATTAGACTATTCAGCCATTTCAAGAAGCAGGTGTTTGGCTACCATTCTCCTCCATCCAGATAGGAGCAAAGCTTTAAAAGATGGAGATGGTCCAAGATAGCTAGTTTGGTATACAGCTTAGATTCCTCTGTTGGCAGCATTGTTTGTTTGGCTAGGTAATTCTTACTGAAGCTGTCAGAAGAGAAAGTGGCATGCAAAGGAAGATAAACTGAAGGCTTCAGTGTCGTAAATACAGAAATAGAATTTTGCTTTCAGGTTGCTTGTCAAGCTGAAAGAAAGTGCTAGGTCTTGAAAAGCTTACCGGGGGGGGAAACAACCACCACCAAACCCCGTGTTTTGCAGTTTAGACACATACATTGTGGGTGTTACTCTGAGAGGTTTCTGAAGTGTATCCACAGGCTTGAGGGCCTAGTGTTGTTTTCCCATTTTGTTTAAGTCCTCCACCACTGCATTTGATACCCAAGGACACAAGTGCTATCTGGGCTGCAAAGATTTCTGTCCTCTCACATACGAGCAATGGGAGAGAGCATTCTTCAGAGTGTTGTAGTTAACACTATCAGTAGATGTACCAGGGCCTCCCAAAGATATCGGACTACAGAAGGAACACTTTATGCCAGTGCTGTTCAAAGTGGTGGTCCCTGGACTGGTGCTGGTCCCTGGAGAATAGCCAAGAAAGGGGGGAAAACAGCTGTAGTCAATGGGCACAAATCTGGTGCTGGCTCCTGGCATGTTGGCGGGGCGGGGGAGAACCCTGTTGGTCTCCCACATTAGATAGCTTAAGAAGCAATGCTTTACACTAAACAAACATTCCACAATACGTAATTATAATGTCTTCTAAAACTGCAACTGTAAGAGAACTTGGGTTTGTCTGTTGTGCCATTAAATTTTTTTAAAAATGAATGTTCACCATTGCCCTTTTGAAGTTTTCTTGCTATTGGTATGCTGTTTAATTTTTTAAGAATAGTTTTCCCCCTTATATCTGTTATTATGAATTCAGTTCAATTAGTATCTACATAAATTAGGTTGCTGTAAACTGAATCAGTGAACATCAAGGTGAGAGTGCTGATTTTGGCCTGTGATTATACTTGAATACATTGGGTTCAGATCCTAAATCCATTACATAATTGCTAAAGGATGATCCAGAAGCAACATGTCAATTGAAAACTGGAGTGGACTACCCAGTGGGATTATTCCAGTAAAGACAAGATAAGGTCTGTGATTGGTGTAGAGCACCTTTTAAACCTTTTTTCCACTCAGATTTTATGCCATGCTACTCAGTATTCCTGTTACAACCCACTCTAGTTTGTGGGTGCACAAAGTTCTCTTCTACTGTTTTTCTTCCAGCTTTTCTGCAGTATCATTTCCCACCTAAACTTTGCCTCCTTACTCTTGGGTTTTTTTTGTTTGTTTGTTTTTTGTTTTTGGCCAACCACTTTTTCCTCTTCTTTGGCCCTTTTTAGATTTTAAGCTTGAAATCCTTATGCACTTTTTCCTTCTCATACCACACATACGCGTGCCAACCAAATCTCAGCCCATCTCCTTCAATAGTTAATAACCTCTTGTTTCTTAATTTTATCCATTCACTCGCCCATAACATACTACTAGCCATGTAGTAAGTTGTTGGCAGGAAACATGTGGCATATCATGGCAAAAAAAATTTCAGTAAACAAAAACGAACTCACACTTGTTGGTTGAGTAAGTATTCACCTCCAAAGTCAGTCCTTTATAGAACCACCTTTGGCAGCAACACCAGCTGAGAGTCTTCTTGGGTAACTTTTGATCAGCTTTTGCACATTTGGATCCTGCTTTTTTTGCCCATCGTTCTTGGCAAAATTGCTCCAGCTCTGTCAAGGTGGATGGGGACACTCGGTGAACAGGAGCTTTCACTTCTTTAGATTGAGGTCTGGGCTTTGACTGAGTTGTCCTAAGACATTCCAGTGTTACTTTAACCATGGGTCATTGTCCTGCTGGAAGTTCTATTCCAGTCTTAGTCTCCTTGTGGACTGAAACAGGGATTCCTCTCGAACTGCCCATTATTTGATTCCATCTATCCTGGCATCATTTCAGACCAGCTTCCCATTCCGTGCTAAGGAAAAGTATTCTCAACAAACATGATGCTGCCACCACAATACTTCATCATGGGGATAGCATTCTCGGGGCTGTGAGCACTGTTGTCTTTGTGCCACATACAGTGTTTTGCAGCAAGGTCAAAAATTCAATTTTGGTCTCATTGGACCAGAGAAGCATCTTTCACATGTCTGCTGTGTTTCCTACATACTTTTTTGCAAATTCCAAATAGGATTTGATATGGGTTTGTTTTAGCAGTGGCTTTCTTCTCACTGCTCTTCCATAGCACCCAACTTTGTGGACTGCCCAGCTTATTTCAGCTGGGGATCTCTCCAGCCCCTTCAGAGTTACCACTGGCCTCTTGGTTGCTTCACTGACTAATGCCCTTCTTGCCTAGTCACCAGTTTTGAAAGAATGACCTTCACTGGCAGAGCTGAGACAGAATTGAGATTCTTTCTATTTTATAATCATGCATTTAATGGTGCCCTGGGGAATGTTAATAGTTTGGGATTTTTAATATAACCCAATCCTGGTTATTGCTTCTGCACAACTTTCTCCCAGATTTTTTTTTTGATAGCTTCTTGGCCTGCTCAATGTTCTTTGTTTAGATATACTCTCCAACAAACTCTGGGGCCTTCCAGAATCAGGTATATTCCATCTAGAATCCTGTGGTGCTGGAATTGCATACAGGTACACTCCATTTGGTAACTAATGTGGCTTCTAATGGCAGCGGGTTGCACCAGGATTCATTTACTGAATACTTATACAACCAACAATTGCCAGTTTGTTTTTATTTAATTTTTGTGCCACAATGAAAATATTTAACACCTTCACAGTGTTGAGTATTTGGTGTACACCAAGTGGTAATAATACCAATTAAATCCCTTTGAGTTCAAGAAAATATGGAAAAGTGAAAGGGGCTGAATACTTCTGATAGTCCTAGGCACTATAGTTGTATAACACTGCGTGATTATATGTTCCACTATTTTAATGTGCTCTGATAGATCCAGACAGTTTTCATTAGTTTCATAAATGTTCTGCTTTACTATATTCCTAAAGGAAGCTAATTTGTTACAGGTATTTAATTCTCAGTGAATATTTTCACCAAAAGCTCTAGTATAATTTTAGTCCTTTATTTACAGGTAACAGCTGTGCCACTAGATTTTTACTGCAATGATCAGAGTGCGGAGTATGAGCGAAAAGCACTTAAAGAAGGAGGAAATCTTGAAGCAAAGCAGTGTGTGTTACATGGGGCACCTGAACTTGCAGTTGGCTGGCTGAAACGATGCTCTCAGCTGTTTCCTGAACATCCAGGAGGATTGTTGGGAGTTAGACCTCCAAATGGCTGGTCTTTCATCAGGATACCAGGTAGGTTGCAATCTGCGGACTGAATAATTTAGTGGTGAAAACAGAATGCAGTGAGCCCAATACAGTACAGGTCTTTGTGTTATATATTTGTTTCCTTTGTTTCTACAATTTTTTTTTAATATTTTTATTAAACACACACAAAACATACATACATTATGTTTAATCCATGAAAAATATGTAGTAAAATAAAAGTCCTCTTGATCTTCCTCCATGTCTAAATTTCTGTATCGTTAATATTACAATATTTATATTATTTCATTAATGTTTCCCAATCACACTTGTCAAGAACCTTCTCTATTTTCAAATACATTTTCAAACACATTTTCTTTTTCTTTATATATTTATATAATTTACTTCCCCCGTAAATCCATCTCAGGTACTTCCTTTATCGTTCTCTTCTAATGTTCCTTCTTTAACTTACTTTCATTTAACTTTAGTGGAGTTTATCCGAAATCGTCAGTCTCTTACTTCTCCCAGACCATATTCCCTTTAGCGTTTACTGTTCCCATTGATGTTCCTGAACTTCATCCCTTATATCAGTCTTGTCCTTATTATTATTCACCTATAATTCCTTTCATATTTGTTTTATGTATTTAGATCTCAGGTACTTTTCCCTATATTCCACCTTCTTTTACAGACATTAAGTAATGGTTGCCACTCCTCTTCTACCTTAGTCGTATTTTTCCTATTCAAAATATGTGTCAGCACATCATTATTTTTCATGTCTATCACTTTATAAAGCCAATCGTCTATCTGTAACTGTTCACTTCTTTTCCATTTAGATGCAATATATATTCTGGCTGCTGTGATTAAGTATAACAACACTCTCCAATTTCCCTTTTCTATCTGCTTTGGTAATACAGAGGTGATATTCAATAAGTATAATTTTGGATCCATAATAAATTGAATGCTTAGCATTTTTTGAATTAATGTATGTATCTTTTGCCAGAATTTCCTAACTATCGGGCAATTCCACCATAGATGATACATAGAGCCTACTTCTTTAGCACACCTCCAGCATCTACTGTCTTTCAGCTTATAAATTTTACAAATTTTTGATGGTGTTAAGTACCACCTATTGAACAGTTTAACGTAGTTTTCTTTTAAGTCTTGGCAGGCCGTAAATTTGTTAGTTTTAAACCATGCCTCTTCCCACTCTGCCAATGTGATGTTCTCTCCTATGTCTCTTGCCTATTTTACCATTACATTTTTAACCACCTCCGATTCTAACTTCCTTTGTAGCAATATATTATAGAACTTCGATATTCTCTTTTTCCCCCCTTCCAGATTATTTTATCTAACTCACTTCCCTCCAGATCAAATTCATATACTTTTTTGTCTTCTTTGTACCTACTATATAACTGTCGATAAGCCAACCAATAAATATGCCACCTTCCTTCTACTATCTCTTCCATGGTTTTAAATTCATGAGTGTTGTCCTCCTTCCAGTTACATAGATTGTCATACTGTAGCCATCTATTTGTGTTAGTCCATCTTCTTGTGAAGGCCTCTTGCGGCGAGATCCATTTTGGCATCTTACTGTAGAATTTTTGCTTTACCTTCCGCCATATCCTTAGTATTGCCCTTCTCACTATGTTGTTATTGAAATCCTTATGCACTTTTTCCTTCTCATACCACACATACGCGTGCCAACCAAATCTCAGCCCGTCTCCTTCAATAGTTAATAACCTCTTGTTTCTTAATTTTATCCATTCACTCGCCCATATCATACTACTAGCCATGTAGTAAGTTTGCATATCCCGAACCGCCAGGCCACGTCTCTCCTTTCTATCAATCATGGTTGTCCACTTAATTCTCGCTTTCCGACCCCTCCATATAAATTCTCTTAAATCTTTTGTCCATTTTTCAAGTAATTTATCATTAGTTAAGATCGGGATTGCCTGAAAAATATATAGAATTCTGGGTAATATCAACATCTTTACTGCCGCTACTCTGCCTAACAATGTTAGATTTAGTTTCTCCCATTTCTTCATATCTGATTTTATCACTCCCCACACCTTGTTGTAATTATTTTCTACTAAATCCATATTTCTGTTGGTTACCCAGATCCCTAAATACTTTGCTTTTTTCACCATCTTACATCCTGCTATTTTTCCCAGTTCTTCTTCTTCTTCTTTTGACATGTTCTTTGTTATAATCATCGTCTTTTCTTTGTTAATTTTAAATCCGGAAAAACTACCAAATATTTCCATTGTTTCTAATAACTTTTTGATATTCTGTTCCGGACTTTCTAGAATTATTTATTTCTATAAATATTAAAACCTCTACCCAGCATTCTATGTCTGGGGGCTAAAAATTAAATAAAATGTCCTTTGGCAGGTGGGGGAGGCTTCCTCCAAGAAACATGAGGAAAAATTGTCCTTTGTTCACAAAGGAAGATTCAGAAACATGAGAAAAAAAATGTCAAGGGGTGGTTGTGAGTAAAATTGGTGTTTATTTAATCAGGTCTAGAATAAATTTGATTGCTCTCTTGGGCTGACATATGCATCTTCATTACTGCCACACTATTCTGAGTGGGCCAAATTAGATATAAATGTCTGTGTACAGTCCATCACTTTATTCTGGAATTACCAAGATGATATTTTCCCTTTCAGCTTTTTCCTCCACTCATAAGCCTCCAAACCATATTTTCTGGTTGTGATTGCTGATCGATTGCTGTTACCGTTGAGCTACCTTATTAAAATTTTGTTTGTGTGAATTCCTACAGATATTCTCTGGGATTCAGTCCTCCCACTCCCAGCTCTAGCAATTAATATGTTAGGGGTGCCTCTTGTCTCTAATCCACATGCATATAAATGCATATTCATGAACACTTAAGTAAACAGGAGCGCATAGCCTGCCATTTTATTTAGTTATTTTTGGAAGGCATATCCTAGCTTTTTGTGTCAAAGCTATACTTTGCAGTAGGGTGGGGTGTAGTTATACAGAATTGAATAGATAATACAAAAAATGAACTAAAATGATAAACGCATCAATAATAAAGCATCACAAATCAGGGTCATAATATAGGATAGGGTAGATAAACCAAGTAATGTAGGGCGGGGTAGATAGCCCCCAAAGGAGGCTGTTGCTACCCCCACTGTGTTGCCTTGTTGGTGCTGCTTAAATCAGTGCCATATCCCTAATAAACTCCACACTACTCTTCACCCCATCCCTCCCATGCTGGTTTCTTCACTCCCTCTTCCTCCCCAAGTAGCTCCTTGTTACTTTTTTCACCCAAGCACCACTTCCCCAAACTACCCTGTTCCACTGTTTTGTTGTGCAGAAGGGCACTCTGGCCCTCTGCTGCACCAGAGAGTGAGGGCACATTTGCCATTGCTCTGCTGCTGCTACTGCTACCTCATTTTGACAGCAGGAACAGCAGCAATTCAGCAACTAGTCCCAGTTGATTCAGAGGAGTCCAGTGTGACCCACTGACCCTACGATTTAGGAATTCTCATTTTTCAAATTTTCCACAAAACAAAACAATTTTTAGAGCTCATCTAAAGCAGACAAAGAAATAACCGTCTCCATTTGGGTATCTCATATCAGCTAGTTTGGAGAGGGTTGAGTGAAGAGTCGTAGAGAAGATCATGACCAGATATATAAGGAAGGAGATATAAGTTGGCACACTGCAGTTACTGAAATAGATTTTCAGTTGTTGAGAATATATTGTAGTGCAGTTGTGGAGATTTTTTTTTCCTATCATGCCTTTAAATGAAAGAGCATCCTTGTGGCTTTTAAATAAGTGCAAAGCAATTTATTGTGAAATAAAGTAAAATTGACCACAGATGTTAGTAGGCCTTCAGCTGTGTCTCTGTTTTCATCTGCCTATTGTTCAGAGGGTGTCCACTCCCTTTTCTCTTGTGTTTGGCTTTTGTTTTGTTTTGCTTCTTTTTTGTTTGTTTGTTTGTTCAGAAGCCTAATAGCGGGACTTCTAATTTCCCTTTTATGTACAGTGCTTAACACCAGGACAGTACTGATGTTTGTACTATACTGAAATTTGGGAAGTGATTGCTGTATGAAAAACAAGATAAAAATATAAATAAACAAATGCAAAGTATCAGATTAATAATTACTTCTGAAATAACAGAAAACAGTATAAAGCTATTATAAACAGAAATATGAAAGTAAGAAACTTGGGGTGTTAGAAGTATTGACCAAAGGGAACGGTGTTCTATAAAGTACATTGATGAGCAGAGTACTATACTCTACAACAATACTTATAGGCATGCATTAAAGGTGAGATGAAATATTTAAAGAGAAATCTCTCTGGCTAGTCAGTCTTTAGTCTTTGGATGACTGGAGGAGCAATCCATAAACATATGGGCTTATCCCATGCGGCAATGGCTCCATGTGCCAGTGGTGGGAGCCCAAAGTTCTTTTCAGTTGCTACATTGACTGTCCTTGCCTCCTCAACTGTTTTTAAATTCTGTTTTGCCAACAGGTTGAGGTTTTCTTTTTCTCCTCTCTATCCTATCCTATCAAAAACTTAACTAATACAATGGCAACTGAGCCGCTAAAGAAAAAAGTAAAATATCTGAATGCGATATTAATAAAAAATGGTCTGTGAATGTTGTCAGATAAAAAGAAAAGGCTAGTGGACAGAGAGCTAAACCTGGCTACCGCACCAATAGTCCCAACCCCTCATTTTTGCACAATATCATGTGTGTTGCAATGTGTAGCTGTAATGCAAAGTTGATTCAGATTATTTCAAGGAATTGCTACAGAAAGAAATACTTGGTAGATTTAAATTCATTTTATCTGAGGAATGAATAAGGAAAATGCATATAAATATAAAATTTAATTTGTTTCAGAACAGGGATGGACAACTCCCATAAGCCTAGAGCTTCATGCACATTTGCTGCTGAAACTCAACAGTGCAAAAGCAAAAATGTAGTGTTTCACTTTAGATGCATATTTTCCTTCCTAAACAAGATGCACCTCACAAGTAAATTTGTGCTTCAGGTACATGTAGCTCCTTGCTTGTGTTGAAGAGAAATGGTACTTTTACAGTGAAAACATTGAATTCTCTCTCTCCCCCCTCCACCACCACTAGTGCACTACTTTGGTAGCAAGGTGCCTCTGAGAGCACTGTAGAAATGTCTCAGCAGTGGGACACATGTTCCCCTCTTCTATTTTAGAAAGTGAAAAATAACTCAAGGAAGAAATCAGTTGAAAGTTATATGTTAGGCTGCAGTGTTCCAGTGGGTGACTAAGTGAGCAACAAAACAGCTGCTGTTGCAGTTAACTCTCCCCTTACCTCTTAGATGCTGTGTTCCCTGTTGTGATCACTGTGGGAATCTCTTGAGGCTTTTCCTGTTCTTTGAAAGAAAAATGGTCTTAGATTAAATGGCAGGAAGTGTCTGAGTTCTTTTTGAATTGATAAAAAGCACCACATTCACTGACTGTTTACTGTGAGAGCTAGCTAGTTTCTCACTGACCCCATTATGCCCTGCAGATTTCTGGGAGAGCGAAGTTGTTGCTGGAAACCAAGTTGTATTTTCTTTAATTATTTTATTTATATCTTATCTTACTGGGACCCAGAGTGGCTGTTTTAGCTGTTTCACCATCTATTTTTACGTTCACCGCGTGACATTTTCTAATTGCACAGTGGACCTAATTCCACAGTGGATTAAACCTAGTTCTTCAGACAGTGGACCTAATTCCACAGTGGATTAAACCTAGTTCTTCAGAAAAACTCCTTATTTGGGGTTCTATTGAATGGTTATTTTGACTGTGCAGAACATTAACTTCCATTCCCTCTATTTCCCAAGAAAACTCTGTGAACCCTGACTTAAAAGCAGTTCTTCCTTTGGGTGAAAGGGAAATGATTTGATCCAGAGCATGGTAGCACAAATTTGTTTCATGACACATTTTTCTCTTTTTAAAAAGTCTTATATATCTTGTCTGGAAAGCAATCTATTAGATGAATTGATTTTTTTCCCTAGAAAATGATTTTCTACTGTCAGTTTAGAAAATATGATCATCTTGGATCCAGATTTTGTTTCTGCCCATTTTCTGAGTGGAATTCCATCCAAGAACAGTTGCAGGGAGGACTTCTTATTCATTCCAAAAATTTAGAGCCCCCTTCAGATCAAGTTGGGGCTGTAGAGGAGGAGAAAAATATGTGAAAATTGCCTACTACCCCCTTTTACCAGTGCAAGCTTCCATTGTATCATACACTTTCTGTTCTAAGTTAGGATCCATTCCATTCTATCAATCAACAGAACTGATGTAAAAAAAGTAATTTTTAAAAACCATATACTGCAGTATTAACATACACAGGTTTTTAATATTTTTTCCATTCTTTCCCTTTCTAGACAAAGAGAGCCTCATCACAGATAGTGGAAAGCTTTATGCCCTGGATGTTCTTTTGACAAGATTGAAATCTCAAGGACACAGAGTCCTTATCTACTCTCAGATGACACGGATGATTGACTTGTTGGAGGTAGGAAACATATCACCTGTATGTAAGGCAATCTGAAGCTAATAGCTGTATAATTCCAGTATTTCACATGAAATCATTTAAGAAAATCTAGATAACTTTTCCTCAACCCAGGGTTAATGGTCACTAAAACAGAACTAATAACATCTTACTTGCATCTTATTGATTTGTTTTTTCTTCCAGTGTGCAAACTAGACCTATGGAATTTCAATATTCTTATGCAGTCATACTTTTACTACTGCCTTCTGCCTCTGATGACAAGACAGAACTAAGCAGCCCTTTCTTCATCCCTGCCAGAAAAAAAAATATTGGGCATCATACATTACTGAAGGTGTAGGTTTTATTCTGATGTCTGCAGCTGTAGTGGACCAAAGAAGCCCCAGGACACTGTGCAAAGCAGAAATGGGCAATATTATTATTATTATTATTATTATTATTATTAACCGTGGCAGTACCAGGGGCCACTATTCCAGTTGGCCAAATGCTTGTGATTCAGTTTTGCATTGACTATCTCCATATCATTTGCACTGTAGGCCAGTTCAGTCTCACTGGGCTAAATCAAAGCTGGGCAACATACGGGCTTTGTGTAGTCCTCGCCTCCCAATGTTGAGGCTCCCATTGCCCTCCATCACTGCACAACAGCAGTGGCAAAAATGCATAATACCTTTTAAAAAGGTGCTTGAGGAACATTTGCCTCATTTTCTTTCTAAATGACGCACCCTGAAAACTCAAGAAGCCTGTTTCACGATAAACACAAGGCACTTGCTCCTTATATGCCTTGCTTTTAAAGGAAAGGAGGTTGTCACCACTGTAGTGTATTTGGCAGTGGCACAGGGTGCAACTCCCAGTAAGTTCAGGGGAACCCTGTGCACCTTCTGTGCTCCCAAAAGGTGCCCATCAGAACTCTGAATAAATTACATGGTTATTTCAGTTTGAATAATAGGTGGTGAGGATGACGGTGGGTAAGTGGCTGGCTTTACAAACTCCCTGTTACTCCCAATGGACCAAAAGAAGAGACAAATGACTAAATTTCTTTGTTGCCTCAGCAACCAGCTCTTTCTGCTTGGGATTGATTTCAGTATTTCTGAGCATTAGTACTTCTGGTGTCATGATGACCGTCTCAGGTAAACAGGCTTAATGGAAAGATATTGAAGTGATTTTAATATAGCTATCCTTTTAGGATTTGCCATCAGCTTCCCTTTCTACTTAAAAGCAGAGTACTGTAGTCTATTCATGGGTAAAAATCAGAAAGGCTTTCTGGCAAGAGCTTCTTAATCTTCAAGTATATTTAGTATATTTTGCTATTAACTTCCTGAATACCTCATTTGGTATTGAATATACAGTTGTCCCAAGGTTTGCTTTTGGGATTATTTTTTAAAGAATATTTTCAAGCCATGAATACTTAAATCCATGGATACCAAATCCGTGGATATGGAGGGACAACTGTACTTGTAGTATAGTTTATTATTCTAGCCTGCTGGGTCTGTATTCAAACTATGTTGAAATATTGCTACACTGTGTAAACCTTTCTGGTGTTGTTGAGATCCTCTTTGAGCATCATCTACCCTGGAAAATCAGCATACAAATAATCCAGTGATTATCATATTGACAAAAGATCTAATATCCAATACACTAAGCCCTAGCTCTATTCCTCTCATAATGCAAGCAAACATTTATTTATTTTTTGCACACTTAAGACGGATTCCTATACATGCTGTCCCTTCCCTCAAATGGAAGTACAGTGTACTTTCTTGGGCAGAACAATCTCTTTTGAAGTCTGGAGCAAACATAATCCATGCTTCTTGTGGCCTAGGTAACTAGGCCAGATATCTTTCTCTTCTGGGCTATTTCAGCTTCGTTCTGGCAGTGGGCTGCAATCCTAACATATCATTGTCATTTAGAGACAGAATTCCAAAGCAGCTACAGAAACAACAAAGACAAACTCCAGATGTGGATCATGTAATCTAGGTAGGCTAGCTGGCTGATGTGCAGAAATCTAGATCTCCTTTGCTTTCTGTTGCTCCTTGTACTGAAGTATCTGCTCCCCTAGTTTACAGGAAATAAATAAAACAAGACCTAGTGATCTTCCATTAGGACATGTAATGTTAAGGCCTAACTTCTCTCCCAGACCTAAAGCCCCATTCAGTATGTTTGATGGAGTGTAAGAAGATCAGCTTATTCTAGAGCTCAGCACATGAGAGCAAGTGTAGCTTTCAGGTGTGATTTTCAGTGAAGATAGCATTTAAAACAGCTCCAGTCAGGAAGAAGTTATGGCTGAAAGTGGCGCTACATTCACCAGAATTTGCCTAAATTTTTGTGTACTATCTGTATTCTATAGGCAAAACTAATTATGCAAAATGAGTATTTATTCTACTTATTGTAGAAAATCTCAACTTTCTAGGCCTCCAAGAGGGATTTTTTAGGATTTTACTTGGTTTTTTTCCGGGCTATGAGGCCGTGTTCTTGAATAGTTTCTGACGTTTCGCCTGCATCTGTGGCTGGCAGCCTCAGAGGATGGTTATGTAGGTGTGTGTGTGGAGTTTATATGCTGTGAACCCCTGTTGGAGAGGATATGTAAATTTGTGTAATTGAATGGTTAATCTCTGGGTATAGAAATGCAAGGCTCGTTAGTGTCTGTTTGGCTAATGGTTGGTTGATGGGCCATTATCTGCTGGGAATCCCCCTGTCCCTGGGTGGAATTCTTTTGTAAGTGTCAAGTTTTGATTCTATTGTATTTCAAAACTGGGAGCCAGATTTTGTTTACTTTTTTACTTCTTTCCTGTTGAAGTTGTCCAGGTGTTTGTGGATTTCAACAGCTTCTCTGTGCATTCTGACCTGATAGTTTTTGGCCTGGTCTAGAATTTCTGTGTTTTCAAATAGCATTTTGTGTCCAGGTTGGTTTATAACATGTTCTGCTACTGCTGATTTTTCTGGCTGGCCCAGTCTGCAGTGTCTCTCATGTTCCTTGATTTGTGTTTGCACACTGTGTTTAGTAGTTCCTATGTAAACTTGTCCAAGGCTGCATGGTATGCAGTAAACTCCTGCAGCAGTGAGAGGGTCTCTTTTGTCCTTCTCTGAGTGTAACATTTCTTGGATTTTTTTGGTTGGTCTATAGATTGTTTGGAGGTTGTGTTTCCTCATCAGTTTCCCTATTCTGTCTGTGACTCCTTTGATGTATGGTAAAAATACCTTCCCTTTTGGTGGCTGTTTTTCTTCTTCATTCCTGTGGTTTGTTCTGGGTGTGGCTGCTCTTGTGATGTCTGATCTGGAGTAACCATTAGCCTGTAGGGCCCAGTTTAGGTGCCTCAGTTCACCCTCCAGGAAGTGGGGTTCGCAGATCCTTTTTGCATGGTCTACCAATGTTTTTATTGTGCTTCTTTTTTCTGCGTGATGATTGGAGTTCTTGTGTAGGTATCTGTCTGTGTCTGGGGGTTTTCTGTATACCTCGTGGCCTAACCGTTGGTTTGGTCTGCGGATGACTAGGACACCCAAGCATGGCAGTGTTCCTTCCTTCTCTTTTTCCATCGTGAATTGGATATTTGGGTGGATGCTGTTCAGGTGGTTCAGGAATGAGACCAAATCTTCTCTGTGGTTCCAAATGGTGAAAGTGTCATCCACATATCAGAACCATGTTGTGGGCTTTTTTGGTGCTGTTTTCAGGGCTTGCTTTTCAAAATATTCCATGTAAAACTTTGCTGTCACTGGTCTCAAGGCTGCCCATGGCTACTCCATCTATCTGTCTGTAGAATTTGTTATCCCACTAGAAGTAGCTTGTGGTGAGGCAGTGTTTGAACAAGGCTGTGATGTCCTCAGGAAATATTTGTTGTATGAGTATTATGGTGTCCATTATGGGGATTTTGGTGAACAAGGAGACAACATCAAAACTGATCAGTCTGTCTCCAGGATTCAGTTCGATGTTGTTGATTTTTTTCTATGAAGTGAGCTGAGTCTTTGATGTAGTGAGGGTTTTGTCCTATGTGGGTTTGTAATTGTGTGGCCAGAAACTTGGCCAAGTCATATGTGGGGGATCCAGTGGCGCTCACTATGGGTTGGAGTGGAATGGAATCCTTGTGGATCTTGGGATATCCATATAGTCTTGGTGGGAGAGCCTCTGATCTGCATAGATTCTGGTGTATGATTGGCTGAATTGATGAGTTCTTCATCAAGGCATTTGTTTTTCTGGTGATTTTGTTGGTTGGGTCTTGCTTGAATCCAGGCAGGCCCTTGGAGAGGCTAGTGGGGCAAGTGAATGAATGAGGGAGGCCCTTGTGGGGGAGAATGAACTCAAATAAATCACATAAATCAAATAAATCACATAAATCCATTAAAACCAATCAAGTAATTCAATTAGTAATTCGATTAAACCCAAATGCAATTAAATCCAATCAATCAATTAAATAAAACCAATTAAATCCAATCAAGTAATTCAATTAAATCCAATTAAATCTAATTAAATCTTAAACCAAATTAAAACCAACTCAATCCAAACCCAAATAATTCAAATCAAGTCCCCAAATTAAACCTGTTAGTGCAAATTAACAATCAATTCCAACACACACAATCCCACAATCACACTGCTGGGCTGCCCACTCATACAACAATGCAAGCATGGCCCAGCTAACTTAGCTCTCCCTCATGGCTGGAAAAGATGTTCCAGATGATGGATGTTCTCCCCTCTTTGATCCAGTGGAAAAGAGGAGGAAGCCAGGGGTGGCAAGGGGTAAAATAGGCCCTGGCTGAACACCGCCCATACCTCCTCCTAGCCAGGGCGTGTCTACGCCCTGGCCAACCGCTGTGTTAGTCTCCCTGCCCATCATTAAAACACCTCCCCTGGATCTACCATTCTTAAAGATCCTGGGGGGGGGGGTTCTGTATGTTGCAGGGTCCAAGAGTTCCCTTACTTTTTGTCTGTATTTTTCTGTTTCCATGATTACTGTGGCATTGCCTTTGTCTGCTGGGAGAATAATGATTTCTGGGTCTGCACTGAGATCCTTGATGGCTTTTCTTTCTTTTTTTGGTTATGTTGCTGGGTGGTGGTTTTGCCTTCCTCAGGATCCTAGCTGTTTCTCCTCTTATCTCTTCTGCCTCTTCCTCCGGGAGACAGTAGAGGGCAGATTCAACATGGGCGATGATGTCTTCAACTATGATTTTGGTGCTGGTTACTGCAAAATTGCCTCCTTTGGACAGGATGGATGTTTCTTCTTTTGACAGTTGCCATTCTGTTAGGTTGATAATAGTCCATGCTGTGTCCAGCTGGGGTTTCTCTTGTAGTTTGTGACATTTGTCAAATTTTTGTTTCTGCCTTTCAGTGTGAATCACCATATCTTTTTCCATTTTTCTGTACGTGAGGTTGTCAATTTTGTCCCAATCTTGGGTGTTCATTTTTTGACTGATGTTGAGGTGGAGTGATAATAGCTCCTTGTCTGTGTTGGCCAAGTCTTTGCAGGTGGTGTGTATTCTCTCTCGTAACAGTGCTTTTTCTGTGAACCCCACTACCTGGAGGACAAACTGAGGCACCTAAACTAGGCCCTACAGGCTAATGGTTGCTCCAGATCAGACATCACAAGAGCAGCCACACCCAGAACAAACCACAGGAACGAAGAAGAAAAACAGCCACCAAAAGGGAAGGTATTTTTACCATACATCAAAGGAGTCACAGACAGAATAGGGAAACTGATGAGGAAACACAACCTCCAAACAATCTATAGACCAACAAAAAAAATCCAAGAAATGCTACGCTCAGAGAAGGACAAAAGAGACTCTCTCACAGCTGCAGGAGTCGCAGTGTGCAAACACGAATCAAGGAACATGAGAGACACTGCAGACTGGGCCAGCCAGAAAAATTAGCAGTAGCAGAATATGTTATAAACCAACCTGGACACAAAACGCTATTTGAAAACACAGAAATTCTAGACCAGGCCAACAACTACCAAGTCAGAATGCACAGAGAAGCTGTTGAAATCCACAAACACCTGGACAACTTCAACAGGAAAGAAGAAACCTTAAAATAAACAAAATCTGGCTCCCAGTTTTGAAATACAATAGAATCAAAACTTGACACTTACAAAAGAATTCCACCCAGGGACAGGGGGATTCCCAGCAGATAATGGCCCATCAACCAACCATTAGCCAAACAGACACTAACGAGCCTTGCATTTCTATACCCAGAGACTAACCATTCAATTACACAAATTTACATATCCTCCCCAACAGGGGTTCATAGCATATAAACTCCACACACACACACCTACATAACCATTCTCTTAGGATGCCAGCCACAGATGCTGGAAAAACGTCAGAAAGAAACTATTCAAGAACATGGCCTCATAGCCCGGAAAAAAAACAAGGAAAATCTATGGATGCCGACTGTGAAAGCCTTCCACTTCACCTCCAAGAGGGACTTGGGAATATGTTGCTATTGTTTACCATTGCAATGCCATTAATGTACAGGGATGGAAGAATATTGTTTGGCCTTCATGATCTTATTTTTAGTAATTTAACCCAATACACTAGATGAACCCTTGTATACATAGTTTAATCCTAGAATTTTTCACCTCAATATAGCATGTTTTCTGTCAGACTTCATTTAAACAATAAAATATAGCAAATCCATTCCTTTTACTCAGTTTATCCTTGGCAGCATAACTTTATTTCCAAAGATTGTTTTAGGAATGCAGAAAAACAAGCAGTGCTTCATACTGTGAGGGGAGGAGAGGAATTAGGGCCACATATGCAAAGAAAATAGATTGGATCTTTTGTTCTTGGAAGGTCAAGGATACCTTAGGTTGCACACATTGAATCATAAAGCTTTTCTGTTCGAGTGGAACTTCTGTTTTTCTTCTTCTTCATCATCATCATCATCATCATCATCATCTTTATTTGCCAGAACTTAGAGTCAACTTGATTTTAAAGAATTAAAACAAATCCAGATAAAAATATAGGTAAAAAGCATACAAAAAGTTATTGTTCAAATGTAATTAAACTATCTAAAGTTTAAAACAATTTGACCCTTATAGTGTTACCATGGTACTATACAAAGTGTAGTAATGCAGATGTGTCCTCTGATCCAGTCTAATACTTTCTATGTTGGGTTGCATTGGAGGAGGGTGCAGCTGTGTCCAAAATGAAGAACCCCACCTGTTTAAGCTATTTTTTAAAAATAAAGAAAAAAATCATCTTTCCTACCTTGTAAGCTAAGCTAACTGACCTCTCCCTCCTTCCCACCCCAGAATGACACTGTAATGTAACTTTCTAATACATATGGTGGTGGGGATTTCAGGTGGTAATGCTAACAGAAGCTGTTACCTTCTGGAGATGACAATTCTAGGCTGTGGTTAAATTTCTGCTGAACACAGTGCATTGCAAAGCAGTATGGGCTTCACTGAAATTCTTCTTCATTACTATTTATAGTCCTGATCAAACCCTATGATGTTCCTAATGTTTTCAAGACTACGTGTTAAAAATTGGATGGATGGATGGATGGATGGATGGTTTCTGCAACTGCTTCCAAATCCCCTATTTGTGGCAGGCAGTCACCAAATTATAGAAAACACACAACTCTGCCAATATTAAATGGACATTAATTCACAGATGAGTTCAAGTGTAGATGAATGTGCAAAAGGAGTGAGATGATCTTTCTAGTTTCATACAAACATAAAGAATGTCCAAGAAAATAGAATATACTTTGAGAGGGCTACAGATAAAATTTCAAAGAGGTATGAAGCTGCTTTTTTATGGTATGGTTATAAGTAGTCAGAAATTTTGTAATTCAGAAATAACTCTCCTATGGGTTTGAAATCGGTGACACATTGGGCTTTAACATCACACATTAACTGAGCAGTAAGTCACAGACTACAAGCACTCAATATTCTTTTACTGCAGTATCCAGCAGATTCAGAGGAAGTAGGTTTTAGCAATACTGTGTTGTATTAACAATGTTTATATTGCTTTTATTTATATTTGTAGGCCTTATGGAACATTGGGGGCCTCCCCCAGCATTATATAAAATAGTGATGTTCAGTAACTAGTATAAATTTGTTTAATTGTTTAGAGATGCAGTTGAAACATGAATCATTTTTTCTGGTTTCTTATATTCTTAGGAATACATGGTTTACAGGAAACATACATATATGAGGCTAGATGGCTCATCAAAAATTTCTGAAAGAAGGGATATGGTAGCTGATTTTCAGAACAGGTATGTTTTTATTTTATTTTTATTATATTAATAGTTGTGATAAAGCCTCTTGCCTCTGTGTGTGCACACGCACACACACGCCTGCGAGACAAGACTGCCTTTGTGATACAGTTCAAGAATTTTCTAACCTGAGAACCTCTGAATCTGTTCCCTCCGAGACACACTTTCAGGATTCCTCTAGCCTGGAAGTCCCTCCAAACTATGTTTCTCTTTGGTACGCCACCATTACCTCTTGACCTGCACACCACTTTACATGTGGTCCAAGAGGAGACCATGGAAAACTTGGGAACCCTCCGTCACTTCAGTTATTACCACTCCTCCCTTCTACCCAGAAGCAGAGAGAAAGAACTGCAGTGACCAAGAACAGGCACATGACATGCTTTGAAGATAGATAAAAGAAACTTATTTTATTGAAGCAAGGCTCAAATCATGCAAATCTCTTATGAAGAAGGCATCTCCTTCTTCAAGTACATCTCAAAGTTACAGAAATAGTAAAGGCAAAGTATTAATTCAGCCAAAGGAAATAAAACATAATTTCCTAACGCAACTGGCTAAAACATTTCCCAAAAATCTACTCACACTCTGAAATCCAGTCTTTGTTCATCTGTGCCTGAGATGAGCCCATCCCAAGGTATTCCTTTATCTGACCCGGTGTTGAGGTCTCAGAGACATGATGCCTCCATTTCAAAGTCCCATTATTCTTCTGTTTCTCTGAGACATGGTGTCCATCTCAGAACCCTCTTTGTTCTCCCCCAACCTCATGACTATACATAGCATTTATACCTTTTTCAAATTGTCCCTCTGGCAGTCCTGATTGGTCCGTTCTTCCTTGGATGACACTGCATCATTGATGACGCTTCTCTGTGTAGGTGTAGCCTTTTGTAGCTCCTAGCTAACCCTAAAGTTAACCCTTTATTTACCTGATGCTGTGTTGGCAAGATAGTCACTGACCTTGCAGGATGATGAGAACGGATGTACCCCCATCATCACATTCCCCCCAAATCTCAGACGGTCTGGGACAGCTGGAAGCAGAACCAAACTAGCTGGGATTTCAACCTGTGAGCTAGAAAAGAAACAGTTAGAAACATGTATTTGACTACAAACAGTACAGTGTAAACATGAACATATAGCAGATATGACAGTCATTCGATGGAGTGTCCTGGACTTGACTATCAGTTCAGCTTCCTGTAGGCATGATCAGACAGTCTCGTGAAGTTTCTGGCTAGTCACCTGGTTGCCTCCTGAGAAAGGCCCCCAGGCTGTCCATAGCCATTCACTGGAATGACAAGAAACACTTCAGGCATGCCTCGTAGCCACATCACCCCCTGTCTTTCACAAAAGTGGGCCACTTTGGTCCTGGAGGGGCCTGGGCATCGTCCACTGCCATCTTCAATGGCACTTGATGACCTTGGGCTGCCTCCTGCTCCTTCTGAACTTGCTATCGTTGCTCCTGGAGTGAGAAGCAGGCATCTAGTGGCATCACAGGTCCCACTGATGCCTGTTCCAGTGCCAAAGCCATCATTTTTGATGTGTGAAGCTCCTCCTCCTCTCCTTTGGGCCTGCCACCAAGGTTCAACCCAGTGACCACTCCCTTGGCATGTGTTAGCCTTAGAGTCTCTACTGGGCCTCAGCTTACTGAGGTTTCCTTGGGTGATGTTGGAGTCAACATTTCAAGTATGTCTGGTATACCAGCTTCTTGTTGCAAATCAGCTGCGGTGTCCAGCTCTTGACTCTGCTCAATGACCATCTCTGGCTCTCTCACCCTCTCTGGGCAGCGCAGAGTCTTCAGGCTGGGGCAGCACTGGATCTACTGCTGGGCGTCCTTTTGTATTGCTTGGTGCCCCTGAGATGTCTGTGCGAGCCCTCTCAGCTTCCTCCTCCTCCACCATCAAAGGCTTTGGGTTGTCAGCCAGAACTCGCATCTCTTGTCTCACTGGACAAACTAGAACTCACAGCCGCTGCCTTGGCACCTTTCGGGCTCAGGAATTTGATTCTGTCCTGGCTGGGAACCAGCAGTCGCTTCTGGTGCTGCCAGTCCTCTCTATGGCCATGTGTCCAAATCTCTATGTAGAGCATGGCATTGGCAATAACAAATCTGGCGTGCTGAGTTCCTGAAGGTGGCTGCGGTTCTCCTTTCACTTATTTCCATGCAGCTTGCAAACTCTACACCATCCCTTTCTCCCTTTGGAGTGGCTGCTGTCCTATTGAGAAAAAAAAACCCGAGACTCCTATATAAGCAGACTTCCCCTCCTGCAATAAAGTATAATATTACTTACTTACTTACTTATTTATTTATATTTTATTTTATTCTGCCTTTCTTCCAATGTGTGACCCAAGGTGACAATATATATTAAAACACAATAGAGCTAAACAGCAGTCATTATAATTAAAATGTTAAAATAATTAAATAAGCTATTGTTAACAACAGCACTCATTTAAAATAATTTAAAAGCAATTAAAATCTTCAATGAAGGTAAAAGTATAGCATCCCACATTAAAAAAAATTCTGCAGCAACCAGTTCATAGCCAAAAGCCTATCTAAGTAAAAGATCTTTGCTTGTCGACAGAAGAGCAGAGATGAAGCAAGCCCAGCTTCCTGTGGGAGGGAGTTTCACAGACTGGGAGCACCCACCAAGAAAATCTCTCACGTCCTCACCAGATGGTCCTGTAGTGGTGGTGGGACTGAAAGAAATCCCTCCTCTAAAGAATTTGACTAGGCTCATATAGGGAGGTATGGTCTTTCAGATAGTCTGGACTGAAACTATATAGAGCTTTTTAGGTCATAACCAGCACTTTGAATTGTGTCCAGAAACCAGTAGCTAGTGAAGCTGTTGCAACAAGGCAGTTATGTGTTGGCTGCAGCATTTTGGACTTAACTGAAATTTCTGAACATTCCCAAAGCAGTTTTTGTATTGAGATTCTACCATTCCTACTTGCAGCCATTTGTGCTATATAGATTGAGATGGAAGGGTTGCTCATGGTGTTTCAGTTGTACAGATTAGATCTGGATTTAGGCATGTGCAACAGGGCTGCTAGAAAGGCACTTCTTCATCGTCTGTGTTACTCACATAAACGGGCCATTCTGTGCCTACACAAGTGTTCAGAAACTTCTATAGCTAGCTTGTTGTTTTGACAGGTACCTTGCCCCTCCATGCCACACCTCTCCCAGCACCTCCCTGCCCAATCTCCTCAATTCCATTTTGTCCGCTACATCAACAGCATCATAGGGAATTTGCTCCTTGGAGCATGAACTAGGGTTGGGTGTTTTTGTTGTTTTTTTTTACAGTCTTCTTTATTTTTTCCTTTTGGCTGTTCTTTTCCTTTACTGTTGCCTTCTTATTTGGTGTTTCATTCATTGGCATCTTCTGTTCATTGGAAGCCATTCTTCCTCTCCAGTCATGAGTTTATGATCTCTTGAGTGTCTCTTCAAAAAGTCCCTCAGTTGTGGCCAGAAGATTCCACAGTCTGATGGCTGTTTCCATTACCTCATCTGCTTGGGTGTAATGCACATTGTAGACTGTTATCTTCGTTGCTATGCCTTTACCACTCAAGCCCAAAGAAATTGTGCCTCACATCTTAAGATGTTACTCTGGGAGGTAGCAATCAAAACTTTGGACTTGGCTGCCCAAACCAAATCACTCTATATAGTTTTGGTGGGAATTTGTTCCATTTGGGAACTGATGGGACAGTTACAGAGATATTGGGTATCTCAGATCCACAGAGTTGATCTCATGTCCTGCCATTTCTATTTTGGTTTGCTGTACATCAGTGTGTGATTCCAAGTAGGTATCAGTACCAGGAATGCCTGAAAAGGGTATGAGACTGCTGTTAAGAAAGCTAAGTGTAAGAATTTGACTCACTCTCACCCACAGGATAATTAATCAGCACACCTCTGTCTCCACTACTTCAGGAATTGGTTTCTACTCTTCTTTCAAAGCAGGCCATAGAACCCATTCTCGGGCTAGCTGAAGCAAGTGTGTTATTTGCTCATTCCATCTATTGAGGCAGGAGACTTCAAAATTCCAACCGTTAAGTCCATTCAGCCTCCACTTTCTCTCAGTTTAATTTTTCCTGCCTTGCCAGCCAGTCGATTAGTTATCTTTCTTGAGGGTTACAACATTCCATTTTCAAAGAGACTGAAAGGAAGATGGGAGACTTGTCTCCTGTCAGTAGATTTAAAAGAGGCTTTCTTGCATGTTCTCATGGATCCAATTGCAGAAAGTATCTAAGATTTAACTTCAACAATCAACATTTCCAGTTCAGGGCTCTCCCATTCAGGTTAGCTTCAGCTCCCAGGTTATTCACTAAATTGTTGGTCCCATTGGTAGCATATCAAAGGCATCAGGACATACATATATTTCTTATATTTGAACAACATTTTGGTGAAGGCTGGGAGCAAAAGCAAAGCAGAGTCGGATCTCTTGAAAAAAAACAGAATGTCTGCAGAATGGTGGGTTTTTAATAAATTTCAAAAAAAGTCACTTTCAGAAGATGAGCGTATTGACTCATCGAGGGGTAAAAACAAATACAGAGAAACATTGTATGTACCTTTCGAAAGAAAGGAAGGAGAAACAAAAATGGCAGTGACACCAGTACTTCAGGAGGGTACTGCAGACTTGATGTCTTTGACACAGACACTGGGAGTGTTAATATCAACAATTCAAATAGTGCTTTAGGCTCAATTTCATACCAGAGAGTTACCGATGTTTTTGAAACCCCATCAAAAGAAGATATTAAGGAAGTGTCATTAGCTGCTGACATTACCAGACAAGGTAAAGACAGAATTGAGATTATGGATATCCAAAAATGTCAGGGGATGATAGAACACTCAGTCCCCGACAGAAGCCAAAAACTGTCTCAGCAGACTTAGTAGCAACCCGTTCGCAAGAATACTCACACACAGAGTGTTTGATGTCCAAATAAGCAGGAGGCACTTTTATCTTCAAAGTCAAGCGGTTGCAATATGTACAAATATTTACAATTGAAGGACATACTGCTTCACCAGACATCAGCATTCACAAGAAGAGAATGAGCTCTGAACTGAGCTCTTTTCTATACACAGTTACAGGGCATTTGCATATTCAACTACATCGGTGCATTACATCAGATCTTGCACTCCAGAAGCTATGCCCTCTAGTAACTCTTTTCAGCAGCTGTGGCTACATGGCTGGCATGACTTGGCAGTTCCTTGGCTTCAGCCATCATGACTCAGCATAACTAGCAGTTGTTTGGCCATTTTCAATGGAGTTCAGTTTCCAACTCCTGACAAAAAAAGCATTAGAGAAAAGCACCTCATTTTTCCCTTGAGAGTAATAGTAACAACAGATACGAAACTGTTAGGATGGAGGGCTTATTGTTGTGGCCGGCTGTTCAGGAGGAATAGTCATAGTTGGAGAATGAGCTAAGCATCAATCTGTTAGAAATGTTAAGAACCAATATCACTTTTGGGAAAAGAAAAAGCCATATCTGGTGAATATGAAGGATGTTCAAGTGTAGTAATGCGTTTATCAGTGAAAAGCTGCTTCACAGAAAGGGCTGTTTGAGCAGGCGCATTGTCTTGATGAAGAATGAAACCATTTCGTCATAGTTCTGGCCCTTTTTTTCTGACTCCTCTCAGCTTTGTCAAAACTTCCTTATGATAATTGCTGGTTCACTGTTCTGCCTTCTGGAACCCATTCTGCCAAAATTATGCCCTTGGTGTCAAAAAATCAACAGTGAGCATGGCTTTGAATGTGCATTTGCTTTTGAATGTGCATGTGCACATTGAATGTGATGTGCTTTTTTCATTCTTGGTGATGGTGGTGTTTTCCAGTGCATTGACTGTTGTTTTGTCTCAGGATCATACTGGAAGATACAGGTTTCATCAAAAGTGATGATTTTTTTGAAAAAGGTTTGGGTCAGCCTCAAGTTGCTGCAGAATGTCAGATTGCTCGGCTTTTAAACTTATCATTTTTCTGGCACACAACAGACAACACAGCTGCTTTAAGTGACAACTGAAAATTAACTGAATGGCTGAGAGTGCTGATGTTTGTCATTCAGGTTCAGACATGTTCAAAGTCACCACTCAGACATTCACAATCAGTTCTCCCTGATTTGTCTGGAAAGTAGATACAGTCTTGTTATTTAACAAATATACCTCATACTTCACTTTTCTCCACAGATAAAACACTGCAATGTTCAGGTCAATATAGTCAACATGTCAGTGAAAGTGTATCTAGTGAACCAAGGAGGTTCACAGTCTCAACGGATGATAAAGGAATCAGGGAAAATTTTGTCATGGGCAGAGAAAAAATTAAGTTCACTGGCGGCAGTTCACTTGAAGGGATGCTTAAATTTAAAAGTGAATTTTCTGAGCAGGCACAAAATCATGCCTGGAGAGTGGCATCTGAATTGATAGATTTTCAATCTGTTGGAAGACAGTTATGGCAAGTTTTCAATAGATTTATTTGCCTCTGGATAAAACTTCAAATTACAAAGATTTTTTTTTCAATAGATGGAGATATACAAGCAGAGGGGCACAGTGCTTTAGTGGTGGAATGGCTGGAAGGTCTGTTATATGTTTTTCCTCCAATGCTGATAATCCAAAATGTGCTCAATAGCACTCAGCACTTCTATATCTTTATCGCTTATCAGTGCCAAAGCACTCCTTAAGCGTTTACAATGTGTTAGCTAATTGCCCCCAACAAGCTGGGTACTCGTGTTACCAACCTATGGAAGGATGGAAGGATGAGTCAACCTTGGAGCCCTCTGGGATTGAACTCATAACTTTGTAGCTGCGGTAATGGCATTTAACCACTGCACCACCAGGGCTCAAGAAGATAACGCAGAAGAAGGGCCAAGTGTTGGTGGCTTCACATTGGCCACGCAGACCATGGTGTCCTCTTCTGAGGAACATGACAGTGGGCAAACCATGGCGTCTCCCTCAAAGGTCAGATCTGTTAATGCAGGGCCTGATTTGTCATCCAAATCCTCAATGGTCATAATTGACTGCTTGTATATTGAGAGGAGGGGCTTGTTGCAGTACAGATATTCAGTGTTAGTAACAAGACAGTTTTAGCTTCAAGGTGGCAATTGACTCAGCACATTTATGAGACCACAAGGAAAACATTCCAGAAGTGGTGCACATGGAAATCAATATCTCCTTGTGATGCACAAGTGCATAATGTTCTAGCCTTTCTTCAAGATGATATTTCTAAAATGTTGAGGCTGAACACACTTAAGAGGTAGGTGGCATCTCTGTCATCGGTATGATTAGTAGAAGATAAACCTCTTCCTGCAAATCAGCATGTGAAAAGTTTCTAAGAGGAGGAACCCTACAAGCACCACCAACAGTTCATTGGTCTTCAACTTGGGATCTTAATCTGGTATTGAATATCTTGGCAAGACCACAGTTTGAACTGCCTAAGGAAGCTTCTTTAAGATAATTGTTTTTTAAAGTTGTATTTTTGGTGGCTATTACATTTGTCCCTTCACATTTGCTGGGGTTTGGTTCCAGGACCCCCTGTGAATACCCACATCCGTGAATACTCAAGTCCCATTATATGTAATGGCATAGCAAAATGGTGTCCCTTATATAAGATGGCAAAATCAAGGTTTGCTTTTTGGATTATTATTTTTTAAGAATATTTTCAAGCCGTGAATACTTAAAACCGTGAATGCCAAATCTGTGAATGTGGAGGGACAACTGTACTTCATCAAGAAGAGTTTCAGAGCTAGGATCATCATCTTTGAATCCAGCTTTCTGCAAGTTTAAGAAAGACATGTTGACGTTAACAATAGATCCATCTTTAGTTCCAAAATCTCTGCCTGCAAAGTCACATTTTCAAACATTATAGTTGCCAACTGTTTGCCTGAATCCAATTTATCCTTTCAAAAAGAGGTGGCATTCTTTGGATGATAGGAGGGTTTTCAAGGTATACATAAAGAGAACTAAGCCTTTATATCATACTGAAACATTGTATCTTTTCACGTAAAGACGTTGGACTACAGGGCATCGAAACAAATGTCCAAGGCTTCCATAACCTCCATCCCATAGTTTGCCTGAGACATCATGGAGTCTATAGTTTTCTCACAACTCACGTGCTCTCTCTTTGAGCTGCGTGCAATACCATCTGTTGTCATACAAGGTTGCATTCTTCGTTGCTATCCCATCAGGAAAGAGAGCTAGTGAAATGGTGGCCCTCAGATCTGATCCTCTTTTTCTTCAGTGTCATTGGGATCAAGTGACTTAACATTTTCTTTTCGCCAAAGATCATTTCATGTGTCACAGTCACTTGAGTTATCCATGTGTTTCCCCCCTCAAATATCACTTTGGATGAAGACAAGGCCCTGCATTCCCTAGATATGCGAAGGGCTCTAGCTTTTTATGTAGACTATTCTGCCTCATTTTGTCAGACTCCTCACTTGTTTGTTTGTTATAGCAGTCAGAGAAAAAGACTGCCACTCTCAACCCAAAGACTAAGTGGATTTCATCCACAATCAAGTCAAAATATCAGCTGGCTAAGTTTGAACTTCCTGCTCTGGTTAGAAGTCATTTCACCACAGCTGTTACAGCTTCCTCTGCCCAATCTCTGGGAGCAGGTGTAGTATGTAGGGCGTGGGGTTCCCCCCAAAAGGACAATCTAGCTCTGAGTTTCTGAATTTGCAGCTGCACAGGCATGCACATTTGTGTGAGATCACAGGTGGCCACTCAAGAACCACAGTGCTGTCCTCTCCCTCTGCATCACAGCAGCCCCTCCACACCCCTGAAAGTTCTAAACAGAGTGTTGGGGGGCTCTCCAGAATGGAGTCGTCCTTGGTATAGAAGGAGCGGAGTTGAAAATTGACAGAGGGACCATCCACCATGGAAAGTAGATCCTGCATACAACCCAAGGACTTTTCTGAATCATCCTTCCCACTGCACCATCACCCCTAATATTGCAACCAAATGGTTTGTGCCAACAGGATTGAAGTCACAGTCATTGGATGATGAAGGAGATACAGGCAGGCACAGGGGGAATCTTGAGGTTTGCAGAAGGAACCTCCCTAGAAGTCTTAAATAAAAAAAGAAAAAGAACACCACATTGCACTGTAGGGGTCCAGTATTCACAGAATATTGAGTAACTGTTAGAAAAGAAAACTCAAATACCTAGGGGAAGAGGGGGTAGAGTAATCTGATAGAGGATGATATTGTTGGCTGTTAGACTGAAGCGCTATACAAAAGTGTTCCAACAATGTCTGTTGTTGTTGGTAGTGTCTGGTGATTAAATAGCTCTGCTTATCAGAAAAACAAATTGTATGGAGAAGTGATTGCTTTAAGATATTGTGATAATAAGCTCTCAATTCTTGAGAAATAATCACATAAGGCTAGTGTATCTTGTAAAGACATGAAGCTGTAATGTTATAGGATCTTCTTCCAATCTCATTAAAGTGCCTGAGCTGTCTAAAGTCATAGACAGCTTTTGAAGGATTGCAGATTGCATAGCATTTTATCACTCTCTGGAACATAATATCTTGTATTTTCAGTTTTATAGAACATTACTTGATATCTCTGCAGAGTACAGACCACTTTACTGGAATGTGATGCTTAATCATTAGAACAACATTTGTGACTGAATTTCCAAACAGTACCCATGCTCTTCAGCCTCAAGTGATAAGACATTTGACTCCAACCTGTTTTCCCACAATTGTGCAATTAAATTATACAGTGTGGACTTGTCATGGATATCAGCTGGATTTTAAGCTACATGTCTGAATGTCATGTAAGGTCTTGCACATACATACCAGCCCTAAACGATATAAATTCCACTAGATACATCTGCAACAACAGTCCAAAAGGCCAGTTCCTGCAAGTCATTTTCATACAAATTTATCTTCATCCAAAACATTCCCTTATGTACCATCATGCAGAGAAAGTACTGTATGGACCAGAACATACAGATATGCTTCTCAGTGATTTCTACCGTTAGTGTGTGGATGAAAGTTCTTACACAATTCTGCAGTTAGCTATAAAAGTCTATATATTGCTGGTTCATATGGTACTCTAATCATACAAAGAACACTGGTTAGGTCTACCAATCCTATGGACATTTTCAGCCAAGGATTGAGAAAGCAGTGAGCACAGTGTGAAGAATGAGATCTCCAGAAAGATCTTTCTAGTAAAGAAATTTGGGGGAAATGTTACAAAAATGTTCAGAGAATTCAGAAGTCTTTCCAGACTCTATTCCTTGTGAGCAAAATGGTTATTCAGAGGACACACAGTGCTTTCTGGGCACTCTCTGTGCATTATGTCTTCTCATGCTCTGCTAAGGAGCCCTTCCTGGAGCCCTTCAGAGGCTTTGAATGAGTGCACCAGAGACCCTGCCAAACCAAGAGGCATGGTCTGAGAGGTCCTTCCTCAAAGCAGGCCATTGTGGCCAAAGTTGTCGTTGCACAATGCCACAGGCAGTTTCTGGAGTCACCTTGCACATAATTCCTCAGAGCAATTGCTATCACTGTTAATCCAGCAGAGAGAGAGAGAGAGAGAGAGAGAGAGAAGAGGGTTCTTTAGCTTCAAGTGATATGACATTTTACTTCAGCTGTTGTTATACAGTCTGTCTATTAAATAACAAGGCTGATAGAATAACCCATCTTTATTTATATGTATTACAATTTGTCCCCTTGAATATACTCCCTGTTCACATCACATACCCATGCAGTCTTGTTTTCTACTGGTCGAAGGCATGGAGCAGATCGGTTTCTGTCAGCTGTTTCAACACATATGCTGTTTTCTTCTTTACTGCATCAGTTGACTCAAAATGTGTTCCTTTAAGCACTGATTTCACTTTCAGGAAAAGAAAAAAGTCCCATGGTGCCAAATCTGGCAAATATGGAGGATGTTCAAGTGTAGTAATGCATTTATTGGCAAAAAATCTGCTTCACAGAAAGGGCTGTTTGAGCAGGCGCATTTATCTTGATGAAAAATGAAACAATTTCCCCACAGTTCTGGCCTTTCCTCCCCTGACTCTTTCAGCTTTGTCAAAACCTCCTTATAATGCTGGTTCACTGTTCTGCCTTCTGGAACCCATTCTGCCAAAATTATGCCCTTAGTGTAAAAAAAAAAAAAAACACCAAAAACCCAATGAATTGAATTGAATTGCTTTGAATTGCACTTGTTTTGATGTGCTTTTTTTCATTCTTGGTGATGATGGTGTTTTCCAGTGCATTGACTGTCATTTTGTCTCGGGATCATACTGGAAGATCCAGATTTCATCAAAAGTGTTGATTTTTTGAAAAAAGGTTTGGGTCCGCCTCAAGTTGCTGCAGAATGTCAGCGCAAATTTCCTTGCAGCACTCTTTATGCTCTGGTGTGAGAACCCTAGGGACTATCTTGGCACAAACTTTTCTCATGTTGAGATCCTCATGCAAAATTTACCACCCAGTGCCTTTGTTAATGTTCACAGCTTCAGCTATCATGCAGACACTGAGTCGGTGGTCTCCTCGAGCAATCTGGCTGATTTTTTTCCACAATTTCTTCGGTTCTTGAAGTGGAAGGTCGTCCAGGGCTTCCATTGTCTTCCACAATCTCATATCCTTCTCTGAATCTTTTGTGTCACTCAAACACACACTTGCAAGACATGTAGCCTTCCCGTAGCAGGCCTCAGTAAGCATTTGAAAAGATTAAGTTGGTGTTTTGTTCAGTTTTACTAAACATTTCAAATTGACACACTGCTCGACTTTTCAACTTAGCATTTTTCCGGCACACAACAGACAACACAGATGCTTTAAATGACAACTGACAATTAACTGAACAGCCAAGAGTGTTGATGTTTGTCAAGCAGGTTCAGATATGTTCAAGGTCACTACTCAAGAGTTCACCATCAGTTCTCCCTGATTTGTCTGAAAGGCAGAAATGCAGTCTCATTATTTAATAGACGGTCCTCGTATGTCCCTGTGCATTTTTCTTCAGAAGTAAGTCTCATTGCTATGAACAAGGCTTATTCCATAATAAGTATGTTTAGGGCTGCTGTCTTAGTCTGTGTTCAGCCCTACATATATGGCATTTTAGCATAACATTTAGCATAAGTAAAACAATTGTTCACAATAATTAAAGCCAGCCAAAAATACTATGTCAGTATTAAAATGTTGCTTGTGATGTCTCCTGATTGTCACATGTAATATTTTTATAGCAACACTATTGAAATGATGGTGCTTCTTCTCTGTCTCTATAGGAATGATATCTTTGTCTTCTTGTTAAGCACAAGAGCGGGTGGTTTGGGCATTAATCTTACAGCGGCTGATACAGTAAGTAAACATCTTGGTTTGAAAATGTAGTCTTAATACTGTAGGAGAGAAATGAACAGGCACCAAAACAGGATGTGTGCTATACAGTATGAACAAATCCTTAAAGGCCTAAGTGCATTTGCTACTTCTGACTACAATGGACCTATTGAATTAATACAGCTCACATAAATATTGAGTTGTCAATTCCCATTAATTCAGTGGGTCTTTTCTGTTCAGTCTAGCATTTGGATATATACCCAAACTACTGAAATTAACCCTGCAAGGATTGATCTCTGTTTTAAGTAAGAACTGGGATTTACATGGCAGTGCAGAATTAGTAAACTGCAAAGATTTGCTTTCTTTGCTTTCCTGTGGCTGCATCTTGCATTGTGTTCTTTAATGTGAAGATAATGGGCATGCAGCAAAAGGGGTATACATGTATAGGTGTAGATACCTTCACATATGAAATGTTACATACCTGTTTTATTTATTGCAAAGATTCAGGGTGGGCAGTAAATATGCACAGAAGCCCAATCCACATTAATTCAGAAAAATAAACAATTTACATTTCCAATGTGAACTTTGTGCCTACATGGAGCACCACATGGAGACTCTTTCACAATTGGAAAAGATAATGTATAAGACAGGCCTTAAGTAATTGTGGGTTTATTCAATTATCTCATTCAGAGTATTCCAACAGTAGCAATTTTAATTGAAAGGACTACTGTGTTCCATGGGCCTAAATCCTATTGTTGGTCCTAATTAGAGTACAGCCACTGAATCAGTGGGATTTGTCTACATATTGACTCACCATTCAGCATTTGATTAAATGGATCTACTCTAGTTGGGGCTAACCCACAAGATTCCAGTCATGATATGTTAAAAATTGCAAAAACCATGTGGCAGACAGCATCACATAACATCTTGCTTTGATATGAATTATAAACATCCAATTGCACAAATACTGAAAATGGGAATTTTAATATACATTGTTACATAATTTAAAATAATTGTGCTCGCTAAAACACACTACTAAATTCAGAAAGTATTGAGTAGTTTTGACCATGTCCAGAGTACAAAATGCTTGTTCAGTGTGTGTCTACAAAAATAGTTATAACTGTGAAAATAAAATACAGCAATAAAATAAAAAAGAAAGAAGTAACAGAATAAAATTGGTGTCATGGCTATGTGTTCTCTTTTTCTTTCTATGTGTTGCAAGAGAATTAGAGCAAATTAACTGGGTTAAGTAGTCCCTGCCATGCCAAACAGTAAATTGGATCTTTGATATGACTTAAAAAGAACAATTACATTATATTTTTGGCAAGTTTAATTGAACAAAGCATATGCTATAATTGAACAATGAAATATTACATGTCTTTCACTACTTGGATATTATACGCGTTTTACACTGCTTCAGCAACAACTAAAACAGTTGTCTCTGATTTCTTGCCTCTTTTTCACCATGAAAACTCATTAAATGACCTAATAAAATTACTTGAGCCACAAAATTACCCGGAGAGTAAACACAAGGATCTTATACTGTACTATAAATTCAACGGCATAAATAAATTGTGGGGAGTGGTAAGAAAATAATTTTTTTATATTTGTAACTTTGTTTAAACAATGCCCTGACAGGTAATTTTCTACGATAGTGACTGGAATCCAACAGTAGATCAGCAGGCTATGGACAGAGCACACAGGCTGGGTCAGACAAAACAAGTGACTGTGTATCGGTTGATCTGTAAAGGCACCATTGAGGAACGTATTTTGCAGAGGGCTAAGGAAAAAAGTGAGGTAAGATTAATAAAATGTAGAATAATGAAATACAAAAAGGTTAGGAAGGATATTGAACAGTGACCATTGAGAAACCAGGCATTCCTTTCCAGAAGAGGGAACAGAATTTAATAGGGAAGAAAATATTGTCGATAGATATAGTGACCAAACTGTTTTTCCTTCCTTCCTTCCTTCCTTCCTTCCTTCTTCTCAATTGTCTCTGCCTTTGTAGAAACTAGAGGTGGAAGGACTAATTCATTCTTTTCTTTTTAAATCTAGATATAGAGGATGGTGGGGAATAGTCTTTTTATGCCTATTACGAGTTTTTTTTAGTACATTTATATTCTACCTTCTAACATAGGATTCAAGGTGATGTACATAGGGTTCTCAGGTGCTCCCCTGTCTAAGCACTGACCATCTCTGTTTAGCGCCAGCAGCAAGGCTGCATCATACATCCTCAAGTTATGCCTTGTGGCTAGATTGTTCAGGGCACTTAAATGCTGGTGCACTGGGGATACACACCTATCTTCTTGCACACCTATCTTCTTGGAATTAGAATGACTATTAGTTTCAGAGCACTGGACAAAATATGCCACTACTGAAGGGTGCCAGAGAGACTCTCACAACTAACAGAACTGTTTCTTGCAGAACTGATTGTGTCCTGCTGCGCTCTCACAATGTGTTATCAACATGTTGTCTCCCTTTGATCTTCTTTGTGGTCTCTGTAAATCCACACAGCTGGGTAATTCCTGCGCCTGCACAGAGCACTCGGAACATTCTAGAATTGCTAGGCAGATAATTTTTGGTGGTAGCCCCACCCACTCCCACAGTCGCTCTGAGGTGATACCGCCTATTTCCCTCATTTCCTTTTCATCGCCACGCGAGCAGCACACTAGGAACCTCGCTCCTTCTAGGATTGTTTTTCTCTCTTTCACTTTCAGTTTTGGACTCGGTTTGGCTGATTTCGGTGACTTCTTTCTGGTTTTTGGACTTGGATTGTTGACTTCGGCTCGATTTGTCTTCCGTGCTTCGACCTTTGGACTGTTTTTAACTATTCTTCGTCTCACTCTCTGGTTCTGTGTGACTTGGCTGGTAATGACTTGGACTGTTGGTTATTCTCATGAGGTACTGTAAAATGGCTTCTAAACTTGCCATGTTCCAACGGTGTCTGATCGTTCGTCTTTGCTATACATTCTGTTGGTACCATCTCCTCCACCTGATTTACTAGATGAAGACTCGTCATCTCCAACGGATGACATCAGAGCTTTTTCTGAGCAGATGGTTTGGATGTCTCATGCTCTTGATCTTAAAGTTGAAGAGAAACAGTCGGATCTAATAGATCCTATTTACCATCACATAAAGGTCAAGGCTCCTCCCGTCCTTGCTTAAACTCACTCAAGGCTCTTGGGAGAATCTGTCTTCGTTACCATCCACCTCGAAATGGATTGACCGACTGTACCGACTCGCTGGTGAGGACATCACATGGCTTAAGGAACACCCTAAGCCAAATTCTGTAGTTGTCGAGGCTTCGCAACACAGGTGCCAATGCTGGTCTCAAGCCACTCCGGCCAAGCCTGAGGGCCATAAGCTGGACATATTGGGGAAAAGGTCACTCATCAGTCACTCTCAGCTTCAGGATCTCCAATTATGCAGCCTGTATGTGAGCATACCAGCAGGATCTATGGGAGAAAATGTCCCCGTTCCTCCAGGACCTGCCAGAAGAACAGAAACGAGTGGCCAATGCTATCCAGGTGGAAGCACAACTATTAGCAGGCCAACAAATGAATTCTGCCCAACATGTTGCAGACTATGCTGCAAGTCGGTAGCCGGGTCAATATCTTTCTGTCTACACGGCTGGCTGAGATCATCTGGACTAACACCCCCAAGCCTGGGGGTATGGCCTTTGACCACATTGGCCTCTTCAATCAGACAACTGATGAAGAACTAGAGTTTACACAAGAGATGCGCAATACAGCCCGCAAATATGGTTTGCCTTCTTCCTCTTTCTGCTACAGGAGTTGGTCAGGGTGGTAGTGTCTCCAACAGTCTTGTCAGTATCAGAGAGGTTATTATCCCCAGTTGTCTCATCGACAGAGATTTCCTTCCCAGTCATCTGCCTCATTGTTGAGGTCCCAGGCATCTGCCTCATGGTACAGATCGACAGCAAAACAGCACTCAAAGGATCAGTCTAAGCACCGGTTCTGATTTGATTGCTCTCTTCCCCTTCTTTTTCCCCAGACAGTGCTCTTCGGGAATCGTCTTGCTCGAGTCCAGGCAGCCTGGTCCAACATAACGACGGATCAATGGGTGCTCCGGATTGTCAAGAGACAGATATTGGATAGAATTCGAAGAGTACCCCCCCCACAGGTCAAATCCGAATTACTTCTCCGTCCCAGCGCCTCCTTGAAGAGATACAGACGTTGCTTCAGAAAGGGGCTATCGAACCCGTAGATCCAGACCAAAGACACCTCTGTTTCTTTTCGAAACAGATGGTAACGAAGACAGATTCTCCCAAGAGCCTTGAGTGAGTTTAAGCAAGGACGGGAGGAGCCTTGACCTTTATGTGATGGTAAATAGGATCTATTAGATCCGACTGTTTCTCTTCAACTTTAAGATCAAGAGCATGAGACATCCAAACCATCTGCTCAGAAAAAGCTCTGATGTCATCCGTTGGTGATCAAGAAGGATGGTGGTCTCCGTCCAGTCCTGGATCTTCGGGGGGGTCAACGAGTACATTTTGCCAAAGAAGTTCCATATGGTCACGTTGTCATCCATTCTTCCACTGCTTCACCGAGGAGACTGGTTTGCAATGATAGACTTGAAGGATGCTTATTTCCATGTGGGAATCCACCCGCACCACAGACACTTTCTGGCCTTTCAGGTTGCGCACTCCTCTTTCCAGTTCCGTGTCCTTCCATTCAGGCTGGCGATGGCCCTACGAGTTTTCATGAAATGCATGGCAGTTGTGGCGGCCTTCAGCAACACGGAGTGATTGTCTTCCCGTACATCAATGATTGGCTTCTGGTAGCGGAGTCCCGAGCTCACCTTTGAGAAGACACCACTATGACCATGAGTCTTCTCGATTCTTTGGGACTGGTGGTTAAAATGGAGAAATCCCATCTCAATCCAGCCCAATCTGTCCAGTTCATTTGCGCACACCTGGACTCAATGACTGCCACTGCCTGCCTTCCAGAGGCTCACTTCGATACTCTCAAGCTCCTGATTCACCAATGCTGTTGGTCCCAATGGATTTCTGCTCATACCATGCAGGTCCTATTTGGGCGTATGGCCTTCACAGTAGCCGTTACTCCTTTGGCCAGACTCTGGTTCCGAACTCTGCAATCCTGGTTCCGCTTGATCTTCGATCCCCTCGCCGATCCTCCACACAAGCTGCTTACCATGCCAAGGGCTGTACAACGGTCTCTGGACTGGTGGCTGATTCCCAACAACGTTCTGGCAGGCTTCCCTTTCCAGCCTCCACAGCCGCAACTTACCATCACCACTGATGCATCCATGACCGGCTGGGGGGATCACCTCGACCAGTTTGCGGTCCAGGGTACGTGGTCTGCGGAGAGCACCAGCTCCATATCAATGTTCTGGAGTTGATAGCGATTCAGAAAGCGTTGAGGTCCTTTGAATCCATGGTGTCGGGAAAGGCTGTCCTGCTTGTTACCAACAACACATTGGTCATGTACTACCTGAACAAGCAGGGCAGGATAAGGTCCTCCACGTTACTTTCGATCACACTCGACATCTGGAACTGGTGTGTATGGAGGAATGTTTCCCTACAGTCCATTCACCTCCCGGGAGAGGAGAACATTCTTGCCAACGGATTCAGCCATTTCAATTTGTCCGTCCACAAATGGATGCTGCACCGTACCGAAATCCTGGTCTTGTTCAGGCGGTGGGGTTTCATGGAGATAGATCTCTTCACATGGACGATGAACAATCGGTGTCGACCTTTTTGCTCTTGGACCCGTGCGAAGGGGTCTCTGGGACTGGCCTGTTGCTTTACGTGTTTCCACTGTTTCCACTGCTCCCAAAGGTAATCTTGAAGCTGAGATGGGAGAATTCCAATGCGATATTGATTTCACCATGGTGGGCTTGACAGCCTTGGTTCGGCCCACTCTTGCATCTGGCTCGGCATCGTTATCTCCACTTACCACCTGACTGGACCTCCTGACAATTCAAGGGAGAAAGATTTGCCACCCAGATCTTCACACACTGAAACTGACAGTGTGGAGAATCACCCCGTAGGTTCCTCGTCCACCTTGCCTCCTGAGGTTCAGGTGGTGATCGATGCATCCTGTCACCCATCTACAAGAAGGTCTTACCAGTACAAATGGAAGTGCTTCGAATCCTTTCTGTCGGAATGGAATCTGTCTGTACTGAACTCTACCGTCACCACTGTTCGTCAGTTCCTGCTTCACCTATCTGGCTCTGGACTCTCTTTCTCTTCTTAAAAATGCTACTTGGCCACTATCTCGGTCAAATTTCAGGCATTGGGGCATCCATCCCCATTCTGAGACCCACTAGTGAAAAAGTTCCTCCAGGGGCATGTGAATCTTCACCCGCCAGCAGCAGAACCAACACCGGCTTGGAGTCTTGAACTTGTTTTTTTTCCCCCACAATTGTCAAAAAATCTCTTTTTGAGACTTTGACATCTGCAGACCTCCGTCTGTTGTCATGGAAGACAGCTTTCCTCGTAGCCATCACCTTGGCCAGGCGTGCAGGTGAACTCTGTGCTTTGCGTTCCAACTCCCCTTATCTTATGTTCCACAAACAGAAGGTGGTCCTGAAACCTGATATATCGTTCTTGCCTAAGGTTGTTTCTAGCTTTCACCTCAATCAACCTGTTGTCCTACTAACTCTGATGCAGAATCATACTGACGGTTTTGAGCGTGCACTACATTCCCTTGACATCCGACGCTCTCTGGCATTGTACACAGAATGCACTGCTCGGATTTGAACAACCCTGAGATTGTTTGTTGCATACTCTGAGAGCAAGAAAGGCGAACTGATTTCTCTACAACGTTTGTTCAAATGGGTTGTATCCACAATTGCTCTCTCTTATAAGCTGGCCAAGAAACCACTGCCATCATGAATCTGAGCAATTTCCACCAGGGTGGTAGCGGCATCAACTGCCTTTCTTTCAGGTGTACCACTTGAAATTGTTTGCAGGGCAGCAACTTGGTTCTCCCCTTTGACTTTTATATCTCGGTCAAGGACTGATGCTGCCTTTGGAAGAGCTGTCCCTCTTTCAACTGTTCAGTGAACAGTACCCTTAAAGGTGTTGTGTTTATGGGTTGTCTCCTATGCCATGGTTATACCTTTCTGATATGCTAATGTGTGTTTTGGTTTCTGATGCTTTGATTAATACATGATGTGTGGTTTAATGGATTTACCTCATCCTACTTATTTATTGATTCATTACCTGGGTGTGAGTTGTTAGCATGACATTCCTGCCTCCTAGAGGTAAAGCTTGCTAGTCTACCCAGCTGTGTGGATTCACAGAGACCATGAAGAAGATGGACAGGTTGCTTACCTGTAACCATCGATCTTCGAGTGGTCTTCTGTGAATTCACACAGACCCGCCCATCCTCCCCTCTATGTCCTGCTTTATGCTTAAGTTCCTTCATGCTGCTACTTGTGGCATCCTTCACGGAACTGAGGGGAATAGGCAGTATCGCCTCAGAGCGACCGTTGGGTGGGTGGGGCTACCGCCAAAAATTATCTGCCTAGTGATTCTAGAAGGTTCCGAGTGCTCTGCACAGGCACAGGAATTACCCAGCTGTGCGAATTCACAAAAGACCACTCGAAGATCTATGGTTACAGGTAAGCAACCTGACTTTGTTATTTGAGGCCCAATATATCCATGAGTTTGTGTCAATATACATATTTGAATTTGTATATTTTTAAATTAAATTTTTACAGTAATGCTTCAGCATAACAAAAATGTCTATTTAATATTCAATCTAAAATAATTTGTTAAGCACAAGGACAAACCAATTGCACAAAATTTATTATGTCAATTTCAGTGGTCAGACCTATCAACCATTTTGAAAAAATGATGTGCCTTGATCTGCTTCTGATTGCCATACCAAAATAGTTCATCCCCACATCTCATTGTCTCTGCTATTGTGGAAACTAGAGGTTGAAAGACTGATTCATTCTATTCTCTCCTTTTTAAATCTAGATACAGAGGATGGTGATTTCTGGTGGCAATTTCAAACCGGACACCTTGAAGCCCAAAGAGGTGGTTAGTCTGCTTCTGGATGATGAAGAACTTGAGAAAAAATGTATGTTAGAGTCTCTGTTCCTACCTTTGTCCAAAACATCACCAGTTCCAAAAGTGTGCATCTTTTTCCATTTGCTCCTTTATTAAACTCTACAAAACGAAGTAGATGAAGGAATGTTTAAAGACAACACAGGGTTTTTTACATTTGCCACACAATAAAGTACTAACTACTGTGGTAAATTCCTAGGTTTGGAGTGCTGTGGTGGGAAGATTTTCTTCCTCTGTCTTCAAATGTCATATACTCGGAGGCAGTGTATTCTGCATGATACTCCTCCCCTCCGCTGAAACCAGTACTGCCAATACTTATTAACAGTCATCACTGAACCATTGTGTGCATTAAAAAAATTAAAACTGAAGTCAGCATTTCTAAATTTTTGAAACGTTTAAACCAAAGGATGAAAATAAGTTGGGAGAACGAGGCTGTTAATTTTTATTTTCTTGTTTTTCCTGTTGGTCATGGTTGAACCTCCATAAAAGAGGCATTTCACATTTCAGACCTCAAATTCAGATGTTATTTTCCTATGAACTGTGTGTAAATTATTTTTATTATAGTATAATATTGTTGTCTCTTTGAGGAACGGATAGGCCACAGTGAAAAGGGATGGCGATGGAAAAATAGGAGGATGAGCTTAAAGGAGCAGCATCCTGTTCTTTCAATGCTTGACTAGACTGTTCGTTTTACACAAAGTTTTGTATGTTTGCTGATAAAGGTTTTTGATTGTATTTCTGAATTGGCAGTGCGTCAGCGTCAGGAGGAAAAACGTCAGCAGGAGGAGACAAATCGTGTGAAAGAGCGTAAACGAAAAAGGGAGAAATATGCTGAAAAGGTATTTTGAATATGCTTCTGCTTCTTTCTGTCATTATAACTTTAATGACGATTTTTAATTATCTTCAGAAGCAGCCTCCCCCACTCAGGTTAATTTCCTTCTTCCCACCTACCCCATGTACATTACTTAAGGATTGAACTTTTTCTCCAGAAGGGAAGTCTTAAGTCATTTTAATGTGTTTGAAGCTCTCTTCTGAAGAAAGTGACAAGTCCTACCAAGTACTAGTTTTACTTTCTAAATTAAATTTTCTTAAAATGATAATACTAAATGTTATCCCTGCCTTTTGGATAACATTTCTATCTTGGAAATAATATCAATAATATCAGCAGTCAAATTTAGCAGTCAAGAGTACAGATGTCCTCCTGCAGAGATTTTTCTCTAATTTAGTTAAATAATTGACTTAATGACAGTAGTTGGCTTTCAAAGACATAGCTGTGTTAGTTTGAATCTGTATGGGAAGGGATCTTGTAGTACCTTTGAGACTGAGAGAAATAAGTAGGTACCATAAGCTTTCATAGACTTAAGTAAACTTCTTCATATACATGGAGTGAGGTGCCTAGGAGCAGATCTTAATGAGCAGGCAGTGTGTGTGAATAGCAGTAGAAATGCAGAATTTGTGGGTATGGTGATGAGGTGACAAGTTCAGTTTCAGATGATCGTTGGGGAGAGAAAAGGATGTTGCCTTAAGTCAAGGTGAGTAGATAACCTTATGAATGGTGGAGGGAGTTGTTGGAATGTAGTGTAATGCTGGCTGGATACCAAAAAGGAGATGGCCAAGAGAACCCTATGAGGCTATGGTGTTAACTAGCATTATAATATGTGCCATATGCCAGGAAACGATCACCTCTGTTCAACCTTCTGTCAATGGGCTGGAGTTTGTCGATATATTCCAATTCTGCTGTTTCTCTTTTCTGTCTTCGCTTGTAGTTTTTTTGTTCAAGAATCGCTGTTCTGAGGTAGACTTATGTCTACAAAAGCTTATGCTTCCAACTTCTTTCTTTCTCTCAGTCTCAAAGGTGCTACAGGATCTGTACCTGTGATGCCTAAATGGAGAGCTTCCTTGTTTAGAGGCACTTGTTGAAGACAAAAGGAATGAACAGTTCCTTCATATCCTACTAATATGATTTCTGGGGACATCTCACTACACTGAATACTTACCAGAGTGCTGGACTAATATGGTCATTGGCCATGCTTTATGAGGGATTCTGAGAGTTGTGATCCAAAAAAATAATTTTTCCAAGCTCTGAATAGGATTCTTCTTAAATTTTCTTCAAACTAAGGTGAAAGTCAGAAGTCAAGCAATGGTTACTATCTACTGCTAGATGATTACTGATAGGTTTCAGCTAATAATATTGTACTGGGTGGTTGCCTGGCATGTTGTCAGACAAACTTTGAGTCTCTCTTCCATTGTTTCTTCTGTTTCATTATAGAAGAAGAAAGAAGATGAATTAGATGGGAGGAAAAGGAAAGAAGGCACGAATCTGGTAATTCCTTTCGTTCCATCTGCAGATAACTCCAACCTCTCCGCAGATGGGGATGAGTCATTCCTCAGTGTAGACTCTGCCATGCCTAGCCCTTTTAGTGAGGTAAGGCTCTCTTTACAGATGTTTCATATATGATGTGAGATGAATGCAGTGGGGAATTCATTTATATGTGTTGAGTTTTGAGAAATGGTGAAATAAACCCTTGCAACAGCAGTTCATATGTGACAATCTACCTTTCTCTTAGAAATAATATATGTAGGAAAATAGTACTGATTCTGTTTTCCCGAACACCTGTTCTGCACCACACACAATTATAAAGAAGTAGAGCATAATTCACTGTTGAAAAGTTATATTGCACTCATCTACCCCCTAAAGTATTATTTTGAATTTCATTTTTATCCTTTTACCTGCTGTTTTCGCCATGCTAACCTGTTCCAGAATTGAGAGTATACTTCTTTGTGCACCTTCTTCTCTTTGATGCCTCATCAAAACTGTTTTACTCTGTGTAGCCACCTGTTTCTAAGCCAGAGTCTCCAAATTCTCAGGTTGCTTTATTTTACAGGAAGCCCCCACTTATCTGACAGGTTAGGGACTGTAGCAGTGTCAGAAACTGTAATTGTTCGAAAATCAGAACCCATAAGGGAATTACAGTGGCTCACTCAGGACTGCCTGCACATGCCCGTGGGCACCTGCACATGCACTGCTTGCAAAATCTTTCCATTTGCTTGGTGATGTTTCCCCCTCTCGGTTTGCTTTGCAAGCAGTGTGTGTGCGTGCAGTCAGTCCCAAGCAAATCACTGGAGGCAAGAACTGTTGAAACAGTGGATTCCTCCTCATAATAATGGAACTTGTTCTTCATTTGCAAACATCAAAAAGAGTGAGTCATCAGATAATGAGCTGTCAAAAGGCCGGGGCTTCCTTTATCTCTTTCTTTATGGTCAGCACAAGTTGCAGTAAAGTAAGAAACCTGAACAGTGAAGGCACCTGATTTTTGTAATTATCATCAGTGTTTTCAATTTCTACTGCTTATAATAATTTGTAAGCCACCTTGAGTCCCGTTATTGGGGACAAAGCAGTGTATAAATGAATAAAGTAATAATAAATAAATCCACTCTCTCTGGCTTTTCTTCACAAACGAAGATTCAGGAAGGACTCATCCCACGCTTTCTGCAAGTGCACTGATGACTGAAAATGCCAATCCGAGATAAACAAGTTCACTTGCAGAAAGCACAGCAGAAGGTCTCCTTGGGTGATGTTTCTGGGTTGTGATTCTTTCTGCGTTGTCGTTTCTCTTCAAGATTTGTTCAGCGTGAGTTCTCAAATAAAGCTGCAGCATTGTGGATAGTGTGTCTCCATGCCTCCTGATGTGAAGCCAGGGCGGACCATTGTTGGTGATCAATTTGGCCGAGCCTGAGATGTTGTTTCAGGGAGTCCTTGTATCGCTTTTTTGGAGCGCCCCTCTTACGCTGACCTGTGGCGAGTTCACTGTAGAGTACTATTTTGGAGAGGTGATGGTCCTCCATCCTAGAAACGTGCCCTGCCCAGCACAGCTGTGTTTTCAATATCATGGTCTCAATGCTAGTGATCCCTGCTTGCTCAAGGACAGCAACATTCGTCACATAGTCAGTCCAGTGTGTATTTAGGATTCTGCATATACAGCACTGATAAAAGCATTCGAGGATTCATAAGTGGTGGCAATAGGTGACCCATGTTTCAGACCCGTAAAGGAGAATAGACAGTACAATGGCTCTATACACACTGATTTTTCTGCTTTGCTTCAGGTGTTTATTACTCTAGACTCTTTTGTAAAGTCTTCCAAATGCACTATATGCCTTTGCTAATTTGTGATTGATCTCTTTGTCAATCTTGGCATCTGAGGAGATGATGCTTCCCAGGTAGGTGAACTGCTGAACGGATTTAAGCAGAGATTTGCCAACGGCAACATGGGGATGATGGTGTTAGTCCTGTGGTGCAGGCTGGTAAAGAACTTCCGTTTTCTTAAGGTTGACTTCCAGCCCAAACAGCTCTGCAGCTGTTGCGAAGCAGGATGTTAGGCGCTGCAGAGCTGCTTCTATGTGGGCAACAAGGGCAGCAGCATCAGCAAAGAGCAGCTCATGAACTAGATAGTTTAGAGTCTTAGTGCAAGCCCTCAGACAGCTTAAGTTAAACAAGCTACCATCAATACGGTAACGTATATAGATGCCGTCGTCTTCAAGCTTTGCCGTAGCCCTTTGGAGCATCATGCTGACGAAGATTGTAAAGAAAGTTGGAGCAAGAACACAACCTTGCTTCACTCCATTAGTTATTAGAAAGGGCTCTGAAAGAGCATCACCATATCTGACTTGACCGTGCTGGCCCTTGTGTACCAAGATAATCATTTTAAGGGATTTGGGGGGACATCCTAGTCTTTCCAGGATCTGCCACACACCTTTTCTACTCATAGTATCAAAGGCTTTGGTGAGGTTGACAAATGTTACATAGAGATCTTGTTCTGCTCTCTACATTTCTCTTGCAGTTGTCTAAGGGCAAATACCATATCTGTAGTACTCCTATTGGCTCTGAAGCCACGTTGGCTTTCAGGAAGAAGTTCTTCTGCACTAGCAGAAACTAATCTGTTCAGGACTATCCTTGTAAGGATTTTTCCAGCAATCGAGAGCAGTGTTATGCCTGAATAGTTTGAGCAATTGGATTTTGCTCCTTGTTTCTTATACAGGGTGATGATGACTGCATCTCGGAGATCAGATGGCAGTTCCCCTTTTTCCCAGCAATTCACAAGGAATTCCATGTTTCCAAACGTCAGGTGGGATTCCATCAATCCCAGCTGCCTTGCCGTTCATCTGCTGTATGGCCATAAGGGTCTCTTCCAAAGTGGGGGCTATGTCCAATTCATTTTTCATCAGTTTTTGTATCATATGTTGGATAGCTGAGCCTTGGACTACTCAGTTGGCACTAAAGACACTTTGAAAGTGTTCAGCTCATCGATTCAGGATGGAGGCTTTATCAGTAATTAATGTTTGACCATCTGTACTGTATAAGGAGCTTTGGACCTGATAAGTAGGTCCAAACACTGTTTTAAGAGCTTCATAAAATCCTCTAAGATCACCCAGGTCTGCACAGTGTTGTGTCTTTTCTGCTGCCACCCCTCTTAGGTTTGAACTTAAGATGAAGATTTAGTTTACATCTGACAAGGCGATGATCTGTTTAGCATTCTGCACTGGGCATCACTTGAGTATGACGGACGTCGCGAATGTTTCTTTCATAGTCAATGAGGTGCCAATGTTTGAATTGGGGATGCATCCAGGTTGTCTTGAAGCTATCTTTTTGCTGAAAGATAGTGTTTGTAATGGTCAGCTGTTGTTCTGCACAGAACTCTTCTAGCAAGAGGCATCCGTTATCATTGCAGTTTCCAACACCATGCTTGCCTAAGACACCTTTCCAGGCTTGGGAGTTCTTTCCTACTCTGGCATTGAAATCACCAAGGATAATAATTTTATCTTCTACAGGGACTTTTTGTATAAGGTGGCGTAGGTCTGTGTAGAATTTGTCTTTCTCTACAGGGTCGGCTTGCATAGTTCGGGCATATATACTAAAGAGAACAACATGTGGGAGGCGTAAGGAAATAATGCGATCAGAGTGTCCTGTTGGCAAGGTTTCGAGTTTGGAGGCAATAGAGTTTTTAATCATAAAGCCTACTCCTGAAAGATGGTTTTGGGTTTGCCAGATCAGTAAAGTGTGTAGCCAGCGCCATGTTCTTTAAGGCTGCCATGGAGATGAACTTCACTAAGAGCAGCGATGTCAATATTAAGTCGGGACAGTTCATGGGCTATTAGAGCAGAACGACGCTTAGGCTGTCCACTAGCTGCAGAGTCTCGCATGGTTCTGATGTTTCAGCATGCAAGCGTCAATTTACACCTTTGGAGGCCGGTGTGTGCCTTTGTTTCTTTGCCTTGGTTTGCCCACATTAGAAGATGCCCATTGGCTGCGGCTAGCCAACCAGGTAGATGGGGATGAGCTTTCATTAGGCCACCTTTTCTAGGCCCCTCTCCCTATGGAGCAAGCAGTGCTCTCCTTAAAAAAGGCTGCTTGGTTGTTCAGGATGCAGCCGAACAAGACTGTCATCTCTCAGGTCAGCCTCAAGCGACCAAAGTCCTGAACCGCCTGCATGCAGGGTTGAGTCTGCGGCTTCCAGTGCATCTTTACACCTGCCGTTTTGTCCCTCGTGTCAGAAAAATGACATGGATGTGACCACAAGATGGAGCTGTAAGCTTAGAAATGAAAGTAGTTAAGCTCCAGTGGCAGGTGTGTGTGTGAGTTAGCATTTGAGAGTATGCACACCTGAGATGCCTGATGTAACAGGCATTGTTTAACTGCCTATAAAAAGGAATTATGGGAATTATCTCCAATGTGGGTTTGTTGTGGATGGTGGTTGGTGAAGCAGTTTGTTGGTTTGGAAGAGATTTGTGAGTATTAGAGACAGCTGTCCTATACTCTGTATATAAATTGTAAATATACTGTGAACAAAGATTAAAGCCCTCAAGTTGAGTGAAGGCTGGCCTTGTTGCTGTCTTTATTTGCCAAGCCAGAGCTCAAGGCAGTGTGCTGGTGTGAAGGAATTTTTCCTTCTCAGCCTGAAGTCTTTTGCAGAAGTCTCTCCAGAAACCTTCTCCTTGGTGTCCTGTCAACGTGGAACAACTCTGTAGGTGGTCGTGGTGGACACAGCGCGTCTTTCTACGCCCCAACACCTCGCCTATCTCTATAGGGCTTTTTCGGAATTGGATGTATCTTTCGAGCCTGTGCAATGGATTTTTCTGGTGGAGCGCAGCGTGCACAGGACTGGCCTCACCCTTTAAACCAAAGGTTCATCTGCTGTAGCCTTGCAAGCATGGACAGTAGCAGCGAGGTACTTAGGTCGTAGGTTTCATTAGAGTTTTCTTCTCTTAGATGGTTGACCTTACAGGGTTGGACGAGCACCATCTGCCCAGGTTTGGGATTAGAATTTTCCTTCTCATAGGATGGTTGCCATAAGGCTAGAGAGCCCATCCTGACCTTTAACGCTCTTTGTCAGACCCTTCAGTTTTGACCTGTCTGGCATGGGAGACCTACTGGTGGCTATTATGCCACTGCCAGCATAGCTCAAAACATCATTAGGGTACACAAGCCTCTTTCCCATGACAAGGGGGTGTCAATGGAGAGGAATAAATAAATAAAGTAATAATAAAATAGTAATAATTTCTATGAGGTCTCACTTTTTCCTTCACACAAAGTCTCCAGAAGATAGGTATAAAAATTAATATTGCATTGCTAACACTTCCTTACATTTTTTGACTGCATGACATAATACATTCAATCACTAAATAAGTTTTGCCCATTATGGAGTCCTCCATTATGAAGTCTTATTACCTTCTTATTCTGGAAAAATTGCTGAAAAATATATATTATTATGGAAATATATTGCAGTTAAAATCCTTGCAAGGATACTCCTGAACAGATTAGTTCCTGCTATTGCAGAAGAACTTCTCCCTGAAAGCCAATGTGGCTTCAGAGCCAATAGGAGTACTACAGATATTATATTTGCCCTTAGACAACTGCAAGAGAAATATAGAGAGCAGAACAAGGGTCTCTATGTAACATTTGTCGACCTCACCAAAGCCTTTGACACTGTGAGTAGAAAATGTCTGTGGCAGATCCTGGAAAGACTAGGATGTCCCCCCAAATCCCTTAAAATGATTATCTTGGTACACAAGGGCCAGCACGGTCAAGTCAGATATGGTGATGCTCTTTCAGAGCCCTTTCTAATAACTAATGGAGTGAAGCAAGGTTGTGTTCTTGCTCCAACTTTATTTACAGTCTTCTTCCGCATGATGCTCCAAAGGGCTACGGCAGAGCTTGAAGAAGAAGACGGCATCTATATACGTTACCGTATTGATGGTAGCTTGTTTAACTTAAGCTGTCTGAGGGCTCGCACTAAGACTCTATCTAGTTCGTGAGCTGCTCTTTGCTGATGATGTTGCCACTGTTGCCCACACAGAAGCGGCTCTGCAGCGCCTAACATCCTGCTTCGCAACAGCTGCAGAGCTGTTTGGGCTGGAAGTCAACCTTAAGAAAACGGAAGTTCTTTACCAGCCTGCACCATAGTACGAACACCACCATCCCCACTTTGCAGTCAGCAAATCTGTGCTTAAATCCGTTCAGCAGTTCACCTACCTGGGAAGCATCATCTCCTCAGATGCCAAGATTGACAAAGAGATCGATCACAGATTAGCAAAGGCATATAGCGCATTTTAAGACTTTACAAAAGAGTCTGGAGTAATAAACACCTGAGGCAAAGCACAAAAATCAGTGTGTATAGAGCTATTGTACTGTCTATTCTCCTTTACGGGTCGGAAATGTGGGTCACCTATTGCCACCACTTACGACTCCTCGAACGCTTTCAGCAGCGCTGTATACGCACAATCCTGAATACACACTGGACTTTCTATGTGACGAATGTTGCTGTCCTTGAGCAAGCAGGGATCACCAGCATTGAGGCTATGATATTGAGAACATAGCTGCGCTGGGCAGGGCACGTTTCTAGGATGGAGGACCATCACCTCCCCAAAATAGTACTCTATGGTGAACTTGCCACGGGTCAGCGTAAAAGGGGCACTCCAAAAAAGCGATACAAGGACTCCCTGAAACAACATCTCAGGCTCGGCCAAATTGATCATCAACAATGAAGTGTAGTGACAGTTGATGCATAAAAAATTGTGGTAAAAGGGAGAAATTGTCTGTGTTTCTAGAGGTGGGAGTATTTCTCCCTGAAGAAGGGCATACACAGTTAAAGGAAAGCAGAAATTTCTCACCAACCAATCTCAGTTCTATTGTGGTCTTGATTCAAGCTGAGCAAGACCAAGACTGTTTCTCCTGGAGGAACTTTGCATTCCTATCTCTGAAATACGGTAAAGGCATTTGAGCAGATAAGAGCCGTTCAGGCTGTATATGTGCACTCTGATCAGGGAATGAACCTCATTGAACATAGGGAGTCTTAATTTTTGAGTAAACAGGCATAGGACTAGGTTGTTAACCCCCCTGTTGTCTCTGAAGCAACCCGTGATTGTCAAGTGAATTTTTTTCACTATCAGTTCAGTGGAGAAAGGAAATCAGGAGCATACTCCACTCATGGGAAGGATCTGCTCTGACATTTGAGAAGACTTAAAGAGTCCATCTGTCTTCTCTAATTTAGATTAACTAATGATAAAAGGAATTATCAAGGAATGCAACTTTAGCCTGTGTCTGGGAGATGGGAGTAAAAGGTGGGGTAGATTGCTTGCTAAATTCTTCTCTTTGTCATACATTTGTTTTAAATTTATTAATATTTCTACCCTTAATTATAAGTTATATATTTTTTTCAAATGTAATATCTCATTCTTTATCAATTAGGCAATGGAGAGAGGTCACTGGTTTACCAGTACCTGGGATTGATAATGGGTTAGATCAAGACTAACTACTTCATATTGAATGCAGAAAAAAATGGAAGTACAGTAGGACCCCCGTATCCGCGGGGCATTGGTTCCAGGCCCCACCGCGGATGGTGAAATCTGTGGATAATAATGAATACTGCCACCACCAGAACCCTCCTGGGGAAGGAATGGGGGAGGCAAACTCACCCCCTCCCCCCGCCCGAACTCTCCTGCCAGAACCCCCCCATAAGTTCACCTCCTCCCTCCCTCCCCTGCCCACCATGTCAGAATTCCTCCCATGAGCTCGCCACCTCCCTCCTTCACCTTCCCACTGTGCCAGAACCTACTCGCCCATCCTCCAGCCCTGTCGCACTGGAACCCACCCACTTTGGGAAAGGGAGAGATGAGGCAAGCTCAACCCCTCCCTCCACTACCTACCCGCCCGCAACGCTGGAACCCTCCACCCACCTGCAGAGAAGGGAGCAGGAAGGCGAGCTCGCCTCCTCCCTCCCTCCCCTGCTCACTGGCTCCATCGCACCGGAACCCTCCTCCCGCTCCCCAGCCGCCCGCCCACCCACCCACCCACTGTGCTGAACCCTGGCGAGTTCGCCTCTTCCCTTCCTGCCCCTCCCACCTACTCTGCCATTGCCCTCCACAGATAATTGAATCCGCAGATGGCAAATCAGCGGATACAGGGGTGCTACTGTACTCTTCAGTTGACTTGGGAGGTGATATTTAGCTCTCTTTGGATAGAGTTGCACCCCCCGCCAAAATAGTTCATAACTGGGGGATGCTGTTAGATATGGCCTTTGCTTTGGATGCTTGAATAGTGTTGATGGCAGAAAGAATTTTCATCGGTGTATTGTGGTACACTGTGTCCCCTTCTAGATAGATAGCCTCCCTTGATAATTTTCAGGATGGATCACTGTTACTGTGGGGCTGCCCTTTGAAGATAGTTTGGGAACTTCAGTTGTGTCACAAAATGGTAGCCAGACTCCTGAGCATATCCCACTATTTTAAAAAAATAAATCTACATTAGCTTTTAGTGTACTCAGATTCAATTCAAGTTTCTGGTTTCAACCTTTAAATGGCTGAGGGACATGTTACAATAAAGACCATTTTTTCCCTGTGTGAATAAGATCTGTATCATAGGTCTGTCTCTGGATGACTCCACTGTCTGAGTTAGGTGGCTCACAACTGTGAAGATCTTCACAGTGGTTTGTTTTATTCATTATAGGTGAGGGGGGTATAATACATTTCTTTTCAAAGACAAATTAGGTCACTTTTCTTTCCCAAGCCTTTTTAGTAGGGTTTTTTAGTCTTCTGGTCTTATCTCTTGTTGCTGTAATAACACTGGTGATTTTTAAAAGTTGTATTTAGCCTTTGACTGAACAGCAGTCCAAACAATATTTTTTAACAAATTAAAAAATATGTAGGTGCCTGCTATCCTGAAAAACAGCAGTGGTTTAGAAATGCCCCTCACATAGCTTCTTTACTGATGCAGGCCAAATGTTATGTAGAGTGTGGTCCAGTACATAGATTATTGGACTAGGAAAACCTGGTTTCAAATCCCCATGAAGCCAGTCACTACCTCTCAGCCTAACACACTTCAGTGGGTGGTTGAAAGAATAAAAATGGGAAGGAAGGCCAAGAACATCACCTTGAACTCCTTGGAGGGAAGATGGGTTATAGTTATTACTTTTTATTATTATTATTCCTCCTGCTGTTGCTGCTACAAATACTATTAGTGCTGCTCTCATTCTGTTAGGGAAAATTGCTGCCTACAGAGAGCAGTACACAGCTACTGCCAGGGGCTCAAAGTCTGGATGGCGGAAAGAAACCAGTAATGTGTATGAGTTTTACCACAAAACAGAAGCCAATATTCCAGCACAGAGCAAGACAGCCCCTTTCCTATGACATCGAACACTGGGCTATGGCATTTCTGTTGCACTTTCAGCATTAAATTTGAATGAGTATCACTTTCACTTGCAACACAGTGTACTTACCTCCGGCACAGTGCACTTACTAGTATAATTTAAACTTAACATGATGTGTTTTTATATAATCTAGATTTCCATCAACAGTGAGTTGCACATGGGATCCATCCCACCTGATGAGAGCAGCAATGACATGTTGGTGATTGTAGATGATCCAGCATCTTCAGCACCTCAGTCAAGAGCTACAAATTCCCCCGCCTCCATCACTGGCTCAGTCTCTGACAACATGAATGGTTGGTATTTGTCTATAATTTTGTCCTAAGACTACATTATTCCTGTACTTCTGTATTGCTTATTAATGTGGGCCAGGGAAGAGGAAATCTAGAAAAGAATATCACCTTCATCTCTTAGGTTAATGCACTCTGACATGTTTAATCATTCACTGTGTGCCTAATGCTTTTGCTTTTAAACAAGACTTAGTATTTGGGAGAGCATGTGATTTGACAGTGTGAGCTTTGATGTAGATCAGCCCTAGTTCAAATCTCAACTCATCTGTGAACTTACTGGATGGCTTTAGGCATGGCGCTGTCTTTCTCACCTTCAATCCTGCATATGTATTATATGGATGATAATACTAATCTAGCACAATATAAATGCTGCAGCATTGGATTGGGGAGGGTATTGTCATATTTATTAATGGGGGTACATGTAGTGGAAAATACAGTTTGAGATACCCTCTGCAGCTCTTTTTCCTTTTCAGTTCTTAGCTTCTACACTGGCTGTCTAGCAGGAGAGATTGGCAGGAAAGACATCCAGGAGAGATATTTCTTGCTCTTTGGCTTATTTGCCCAAGTTGTGTGGCTTGTGCTGTGTTGAGAATCCAGGCAAACTGCAATTGTCTTATTCCATTTTAGCCCATTCTTAAACAGTTTAAAATGTTTCTAAAAACAGCTAGTATTCAAAAGAGCAATCCTAGTCTGCTACTAGTTATGTAACCACACAAAAACATATGAGTAGATTTGCTGCTAACTATTGCTGGTTTAAGGGTAGGTTCATCAGCTCTGCTGTAGATAAATAGAGATTTATAGAGTGCAGATTGTATACGATACAATTTATACAATATTATATAATGCAGCACACACACAATTATATATTATATAAATACATACAATAGATAAAAGCTTTGTTTTCCATCTCTTCCCTCACTGCACCACCAGTTCAGCTTTGACCTTGATTAATCTCTAAAGTATTATCAGATAGTATATGTAATGACTTTCCCTAAAAATATGATGTACCTCTGTTCTGAATCACTAGAGTTTTATGAACAGACAACCCAAAATATAAAGGATTGCACTCCTGATTAATTTCTTTTGAACACCCTTTTTGTTTTAGTAAAAGCCAAGCCACACATGCTCAAAATTTGCTAGAATCATATAAAATTAATAGGTGTTTTTATTGGACTATTTATTGTATGAAGGATCAATTTGTGCTTTTTTAGTTATACAGAACTCTTCAGCAAGCAGAATGAGCTAAACTCCATATGTACATATCAGGTTTATCTCAAGGCACAAATCTAAATCATTGGGAAGATAATAAAATATTGATGTAAAATATTTTGAAGGGGATCACAGATTACAGGAAACCAAGAATATTTTTTGGCAAACAGTTGGCTTGTAAATTCAGCACCTACTACTTTAATCTTCAAGCCTATCCTTTAAAATTTTAGAACAAGTTTATTTTTAGGATAAGCATTGAGTGCAAATAGTGGGAGAATGCTTATCCACAGCACCAAGGGGCTATTGTCCAAGGTAACTTTTTAAAATATTTTCCTTAGGTTTTTTTCTGGGCTGTGAGGCTGTGTTCTGGAAGAGTTATTTCTTTTTTTAAAAAACTTTTTATAGAACTTTTATATAACTTTTTTCTATGAAAAACTGAGACTCTGTCCTAAAAAATGAGATACCTGCAGTGTGATGACAAATCATGTTATTTACTCAAGTGTAATTAATTCTAGAGATCCCGTTGGTGATACACCACTAAATATTTCCACATCTGCTTTCTTCATTCATTTCATTAAGGAATTTCAATACAAGATATGCCTGTCACAGGGAGAAGTCATTCAGGTAGGAGCCGAGGTCGCCCGAAAGGTTCAAACAGTGCATCGAAAAGCACAGGAAAGGGCCGGAGTCGAAAATCTACAGCAGGAAGCGCAGCTGCCATGGCTGGTGCTAAAGCAGGAGCAGCTGCCGCCTCTGCAGCAGCATATGCAGCATATGGGTACAATGTGTCCAAAGGTATGTGTGTGGCCTGGGGCGTAGAGCATGTTTGGATTGCAGATCCCAGCCAGGCATTCTCCAAAAAAATCTCTAGTGTAGTTTAATCTCAAATTAAACTATACATACACATCAACACATGTTATGTTTACAAATTTTCTACATTTTTATACTTTTCAGTACAGTTATAATTAGAAGTATGTTTGTAATTCATCAACTTTGTGGGAGATAAATCCTGAAAAATCCTAAAAGATTTTTTTTTTCTTACTGAATTAGTTTGGTCAGATTAAGCCTTCTTACAGCATATAAAAATGCAGCCTTTATTGGTGTAAAAAAGCTTCCTTTCCACCAAAATGAATGGGCTCAAGCGGTTTCTCATGTTTTGAATTTCTGTATGATTAAACAGCAGAATAGATATGTTTCCTGAAAAAGAAAAAAAAATAGCTGAAGTTAGCACTCAATGCGGTAGTTAATATTAATCCCATAATTTTAATTTTGTGTGTAGTTAAAAAAACATCATTCTGGATATGGCCTATTGAGGAAACATGTGCTTTCATTGTCACTAGGTATGTCTTCAGGCAGCCCTCTCCAGACTCCAATTATCCGACCTGCTGGACTTGCAGACTTTGGACCATCAATCACCTCTTCTCCCTTGAGCAAAGGAAATAGTGTTTGTGGATCCTCGAAAACCTTAAACCTGACAACTTCCTTGGCACCAGATGCCCCAATCCGAAAACAATATAAAGGAGCCCACACCTCAGGTGGGCGATAGTAATTCTGAATCCCTGGAACCTGTGTGTTCATATCGGCTTCCTGAGCAGCCCAACTTACCAGCAAAAGGGTATACAGATGATGCCTTGTTTCCATCCCCTATGTGGGTGTGAAGAGAAGCTTTCCTGCACTACTGGGGCAAGAGGTGTTTTGTGTGCACTTTCATATGTAGCCCAGATTTACTACCTTTGCAGATTTGTGAGGAGAAGCAACAGAGACTTGGGATGCTTGAGCTTAACTTTTGCATTAAGTTTTTTTCTGGCATCCTACAAATCATGCAGGAAGAGGATCCGGCTTCCATGTGAGATTGGCTACAAGATCTCCCCTTTGTTCATATTTGCACCAGCACCCTCTCCCCTTGTCTTTTCAGGTTTCATGTGGAATTAAATTCCATTCTTATAATGACAGCAGCATCTTAACTTTGGGGGTCCCTAGCAGATTTGGAGGAGCCTTTTGGTCTGTGCGCCTTTTTTAGGGAGCTATGGAAAAATAACTTGTTGGTTCTAATATGTATGAATGGTGGGATACCATGAAGAATAAATAGATTTTAGGGGAAAGGAGAGAGGAGTTTTGCACTGTGCCCTAGGAAAAGCCTTTTTGTCAGTATCATGCTTCTGAACTGCTAAAGTACTGTTTTTGGTTGGTTGAACAAAAGTAGGACAGCTTTGGGCTTCCAGAATGGTGTTACTGTCTCTGCATCATAGAGTGGAGGAAGGTTTAACATCACAGTACCAGGTTCTGCTGCATTTACTGTCATAGCACTGGGTTTTAAGTACATATTTTCCTTTTGACTTATATGGAAATGTTAAGGCTTTTAAAAGCCATTTTGTGTGTGATCATTCAACAACAAAGAGTTCTGAAAATGGGAGAATGTCACCCCTTTTCTTCCATTGTGCCATAGAAGAGCTTTCTGGTAATGTTTTAAGTACCACAATTTGCCATGTTGCAAAAGATGAGCAATGGGAAATGTACCAACCCTTCTTCCACGGAATCCCTAGCTAAGCAGTGTCTTTCATTCCAAGCCATCCACTCACTGTTTTCTTCTGTTTAGCAATTCTCATTTTGTCAGCTGGGTCCATACCTAACATATTAGGCTTGCTACACTGTGATGATCTGGCACTGTAGCACCACTCTGTGAATCTAGTGAAAGTTGTCTGAGAGCAGCAACACCATTAGTGCAACTCTTTGTTCTGATACTCCATTCTGAATGCACAAGAACCCTCTGCTTTGGCATGGTATATATCAATATTGTCTGCATTGCACTGAGATGAAGGAGGAAGGCAGTTCTCCTGCTTTCACATTGACTTTAAGTGGATATTCTTTCTGGGCATTCTCATCTTTCAAGGGAGAACCAGGTGTCGAGGTGAAGATCTTAGCTAAGACAGCAAAGGATTTTTCAGTCTCATGCACCTTTCCTGGCATCCCACAGTGTAGAGCAAGTGCTTCCTGTTGACTCTGCCTCTAATTTGCACACCTAAAAATAGCAGAAATGAGTTCAGTTAGATTGATTTTTTAAAAAAAGAAAAACCGATTTGGAGGGAATAATTGGGTGGAGAGGGGATATTTAATTTAAATCATGAAGATTTTACCCCATCTCCCTCAGATTCACATATGTATATACAGTGTTTAGAGGGAATCAGAAAAAAAATGCCAAGCCTTTTTTTCCTCTTTGAATGTGCTGTCTATTTTTATAACTGAACTTGTACATATGTATAAAAAGAGACACATCTTTCTTTTACTAACTGGAGAAATGAATCTTAAATAAAATGGAGTGAGATAATTTTATGTAAATTCAGACTCTGGTTTATTGTTTCCATAGGGAGTGTGATGAGATCTTGAAACAAAGTATGTTCTGAAGTGCTTCTGTTATAAATGTGTCCAAATATAGGGAAAGTATCAAGAAGTTTGCATATTTGCTAAACTCATCAGTAATGCATCTTGTAAATATTTTCCTGTTTTTCTAATTTCTTGATATCTGCTTTTCATATGTTGAAGTAATGACTGCATGTTGTAGGATGATTGTGCACTAGAGAAAAGAGACTTCATATTACTACATGATAAATTAGTTAGCAAAAACACAAGTGACTACTTTCTTTTCCTCCGTCCTTGTGTTGATGATCCAGTATGATATTTTTTCCCATTTTAACAGCAGTGAAGTGAGGGTGAAGGGAAGGAAGTGGGAATCTGCTACAGTGTAAGTGCTAAGAAATATTTTCAGACCATTCTCCAGCAATGTGTGTGTGGGAGGGACTCCTTCAAACTGGGTTGATTCCTCCTTCACCATTGATAGGCAGGACTTCTAGCCAATAAAGAAATTCCAGCCCACCACCTTGAGCATCCCCTATCTCCCAGTTCCGTCCTGCCTTGCTTGCTCATAGGTTCAGGGCTTCTTTGCTCCAGCAAAGCTTTCTCAGGCCTTTGTTCTCCCCATACCACCTTTTGGAGGATGGCTTCTGGGGAGGAGCTGATGGCTTCCCACTGCTCTGACCTCTCCTCTTATGAGGGGCTGGCTCAACCGGATTGCCAGGATCAGGCCCACACAGATCTCCGGAGGAGCCACTGTTGGAGCCCAGATGGCCACGGCAGCAGCAGAGCAGCATGATGGGGACCCATTCGTCAGGTCAGACCACACTGAATTGGCAGTGGAGGAGGCTCTAGGCACAGATGGCGACCAGGTGAGCTTGGGGGGGTGCTTTTCCCTGATCATCCATAGGGAAGAGCTTCCTCCGCAACTAGCTGAGTGGATTGCGCTCATAGTGCACCAACTGAGGCTGTCACAGCAAGGAGTTCAGGGGGGACGGGGGAGACATCTCCCTTGGTCCCCTCAGCCAGGGCCATTACTCCTTTCCACCAAGCCATTATAGCTTCCTGCCATTATGCAGTGGGCGGAGCTTCATGCTCTTCGCACCCCTCTGCCAGAACATGCTCTCCTTCACAAGCGCAGTGCAGCAGAGACATGCATTCTTGCCCCTCAGGCTGGGGTTTCTTTGCCCGTTTGTCTTGCCAGGCATTCTTTGCCCCCTCGCAAGGCACGGAGGAAGTCTGATCATGCATCCTCCCCCCTCCTGGAGGAGCTCAGTTGAGCCCCATCTGACAGGGAAAAGGGTGAGCTATCCTCTGAGGAGGCGCTCTCTCCACAGCAGCTTTCACTGCGACTGTTTAACACAGACCATTCTGTGCCATGTTATTAATTCTTGTTCCCTGAGTAGTAGTGTACACTGGGGGTGGGGGGTGGGTTACAGATTCCAATGCTTCCTCTTCCTTAAATATCTGGCCAGATGACATCATTGCAATTGTGCCCCCCCCATATAGTTTAGTAACCATATGCACATCTGTGCAACTCTGGCAGTCTTTTGTGAAAAGGTTTACATGATCCATTTTAAAAACAAAGTATATGTAACATCTGGATTCAAATTTGTGCAGTAAGAGAAATTATGACATACAGTAGGACCCCGTATCCACTGATTCATTATTCACTGATTCAGTTATCCATGGGACACAAAACAGCAGACCTACCATAGTCTTCCTAGAAAATGTGTCCTCTCTAGACATTTTCTAGGTCCTCCAAGGCAACTCTATGGTATTTTAAACCAGAAGTCCCATTATTTTCAACGGTGTTCACTATTATCCACAGTTTTCGGTATCCACGTCCCCCCCAGAACCAATCCCCAGTGGATAAGGGGGTCCTACTGTATAAGGCTTATGTCTTGATTATTAGTAAATGTGACTTCTTTTATGCAGTTTCAGGGTTTGGAGGGTTGGTTGGGTGGGTTTTTAGTGAAGTAAACCTTGATCTCATACTCCAAAATTATTACTGTACTCAGTTCTAGCTTTCTCTGCTGCACATGTCATAAGAATATAAGAAGAACTCTGCTGGATCAGACCAAAGCCCGATCTAGGCTAGCATTTGCCTATGGGAAGCATGACCTGAGTTAAAAACAAAATTAAACTAGCAGTAGAATTAAAAACAACAAATAAACAGCACAGCACATTCTGGCAGACCCTTTCCCCTAAGCCATCAGCTTTCAAAGTCCCAACAAAACAAAAGAATCTTCATCTGCCTATGAAAGGGCAGGAAAACCTCTCTAGGAAGGAAGTTCCAAAGCCTGGGAGCATCCACTGAGACTCCCTCTCGCATGTTCTCCCCAGATGTACCTGCAAGGGTGATGAGACAGAGAGAAAGGCCACCATAGAAGATCTTAAAACAAAATATGGGAAAATACAGTCCTTTACCTGGACCTGAGCCAAATTAACCATCTCACAGCCTAGACTTGTACTGAGAGAAAAGGTTTGGCCTTTGGCTCTGATGTCCTATCTGTGAATAGTTAAGTTAGATATCACAAGGCTGGTAGCAGGGGCTTATGGGTCATTCTGTGAATAGGCCTAGAGCACTGGATTAAGATATTTAACAAAAAGGAGAGGGCCTAGAAAAGTAAGTTGCTCTCTACAAAGAGTCTTCCCATCTCTTTTTTTGTTCAATAGTCTCATTGCAACTGTATTTCCAGTTATAGACACTATTTGTTTAATGTGGCTGTTTACATAGACTCACTATAGTATTTTGTCATATGAAACTGAGCTTTAATATAGGATCTGTTGAGACTAGGTCAAGTTTGGATACCTTTAAATATGCTGAAAGAGAAGGTTAGTGATTATGATTTCCTGATCAATTTGTGTGATTAGATATTGCGAAAGAGCACTTGTATACCTGGACTATATTATAGATTGCTTTGGGATTTTTAAAAGCAGTATTTAAACGTTCTTAAATGTTTTTTGGAGGAATCTTGCTAAAATCCAAAGGATAGGATGCACCTGTATCTTTTTATCATTAGAGCATGAAAAAGATGAAGTGAAGTGAAAGATGCCCACATGGTAAGGTGAACTTCAATAATTTTTGAACAGCACATGGGCAACAGTACTGTGCCAGACAGGGCTTGCAGCTTGATCTCTTAAGCTTTATATCAGGATCAGAAATGGAAAAAATATTTCTCCATTTCTCTTTTGTTTTGTGTGTTTGGTTTTTTTGGAGGTGGGGGTTGGTTCCACTGAATTCTAAGAAGGAGCTTCAGTGTGCTGGTGCCTTCAATGTGGACAGCTGGATTGATTTGATGAGGTTGTTAAATCCAAATTTCTAGATGCCATCTATAATCATGTATGCCTTTCCTCGGCTCACAGGGAACCAGTTTGCTGAGGAATGGCCTACAGTGTAAGGAAGACAATGTTTAAAAAAAATCAGTGGGAAAAATCCCTACTTACTGAGGAACCCGAGAAACTGTGTGCCAAAGTATCTGACTTAGAGACCCTCAAGTCAGGGCAATAGACATCAACTTTCCCTTCAACTGCTTCAAAATTCTAGATCCTTTTCAACTGTTGTCCTTCCTCATAAGCTATTCAAGGGTTTAAAGCTCATTATCTCCCCTTCTTCTAAGCACTGAGTAAGATTTTTAAATAGAGTTAACTTGAAAATCTGTTAATCTCTCAGCTTTAATTTAGTAAGCACTTCCTATGCCTCCCAGGTTATACTTAACACTCTCTTGTCTCTGCTTACTTTCTGATACAACATACTGTCAATAAACTTTCCCCTCTTTGGTAGTAATTAGGGCCTCCAGGTAAAAAACATGACAGGGCTCCTGTACTTTTAATCAATCAATCAGTTATTTGTATCCTGCCTCTTGCCCAAGGCAGTGGAAGAGGGAATTTCAGGAGATGGCAGTGACAAACAACACCTACAAGCAATTCCCTCTCTAGGCACCTATTTAAGGTAGAGGAGCCTTGTCCTGTTTGGTTTTTTAAAACCTGGGAAACCTATATTGTTCCCAGTTATATTATTACTCTCCCTATAGATAGTCTTCAGCATCACTTCCCATTATAGAATCATAGAGTTCGAAGAGACCACAAGGGCCATCCAGTCTAACCCCCTGCCATGCAGGAATACACAATCAAATCATTCCCAAGAGATAGCCATCCAGCCTTTGTTTAAAAACTTCCAAAGAAGGAGACTCACCACACTATGAGGCAGTGTATTCCACTTCTGAACAGCTCTTACTGTCAGGAAGTTCTTCCTAATGTTTAAGTGGAATCTCTTTTCCTGTAGTTTGAGCCCATTGCTTCGTGTCCTAGTCTCTGGAGCAGCAGAAAACAAGCTTGCTCCATCCTCATTATGACATCCCCTCAAATATTTAAACATGGCTATCATGTCACCTCTCAACCTTCTCTTCTACGGACTAAACATGCCCAGCTCCCTAAGCCGCTTCTCATAGGGCATGGCTTCCAGAACTCCCACCATCCTGGTCGCCCTCCTCTGGATATGTTCCAGCTTCTCAATATCCTTCTTGAATTGTGGTGCCCAGAACTGGACACAGTATTCCAGGTGAGGTTTGACTAAAGCAAAATAGAGTGGCACTATTACTTCCCTTGGATCTAGACACCGTACTCCTATTGATGCAGCCTAGAATCGCATTGGCTTTTTTAGCTGCTGCATCACACTGCTGACCGATGTTCAGCTTGTGGTTTACTAAGACTCCTAGATCCCTTTTGCATGTACTGCCATCAAGCCAGGTGTCACCCATCCTATATCTGTGCATTTCGTTTTTACTGCCCAAGTGTAGTATCCTACATTTCTCCCTGTTGAAATTCATTTTGTTAGTTTTGGCCCAGCTTTCTAATCTGTTACGGTAATTTTAATTCTGATCCTGTCCTCCAGGGTATTAGCTACTCCTCCTAATTTGGTGTCATCTGCAAACTTGATAAGCATGCCCTCTGGTCCCTCATCCAAATCATTGAAGAGCACTGGGCCCTGGACAGAACTCTGTGGCACCCCAGTAGTCACTTCTCTCCAGGATGAAGAGGAGCCATTGGTGACCACCCTTTGGGTTCCATCAGTCAACCAATTACAAATCCACCTAGCAGTAGCATTATCTAGCCCACAGGTTACTAACTTTTTTGCAAGAATATCATGAGGGATAATTCAGTAGTACGTAGGCCTACATCCAGGTGTTAATTTCAACTTGTAAACCAACTGACTGAAAATTACTTAAGTATCACCTTGCTAAGTTCTCACTGATTAAGAAAGACTAACAACTGGAGATTTAGGTCTTAGAAGCACCTTTATTTTTCTGCTGCTGCAACCATAATTTTTCTACTCTTTATCTTTTTATTCCCTTTATTTTACCCCAGGAATAGGCAAATATGTCCACTCACAAACATGCCTTTCTATAGTGTTGATTTCCAGTGTCCACAGCTCTGAATAAACTCACCCAGCTGCTTCATATAGATGTTAAATAACATCGGGGACAGGATAGCTCCCTGTGGAACTCCCCAGGTGAGCTCTCTTTTGCTCGAACAACTGTCCCCAAGCAGCACCCTCTGGGACCTACCCGAGTGGAAGGACCGGAACCGATAGTAAGGGTGTTCCTACGTTCCTCTGACCAATAAGAATGATGGGAAGGCTGCTTTCTGAAAGTACAACCAGCAAGAAAAATTATAGGGCTTGCTTGTGGCCAAGCTACCGTATATTCTCTTGTTTGAGTGGAAAGCTGTGATTGTCCTTTGTGCTCCATGGGAAAGAAATGTACTTCCAAGGGAGGGGGAAAAGGGAATGAGGAAAGATGCATTTTGGAAGAACATATAGTAACCCATGGTCTGAAATTCCTGGGGATGGATGTCAAAAGGTCCAAGAGTAGGACTGGCTAGGAATTTTTGGGAAGAAACACGTGGAAACTGCATTGGAGGATGGGTGCTTTTTAAGATAGTAAGTGAGAAAAGTGGCATACTTTCCAGCGGTCCTGATTTGGTAGGGAAAATCCTGATCTATCCTCTGTTGTCCTACTTTTTCACTTCCTTCTAAAATGTCCCAGTTTCTCTCTCCTCCTCCTCCCACGTTTCCTCTTTGTCCTCAGTTTATTTCAGTTGTTGCAAAATGAGTTTAAAATGGAAGAATAGTTTGCACTCAGCTAACTCAGCAGGAGGAAGGAGAAGAGGAGGGGCAGAGTTGCTCTTCCCAGTAGGCTCAGGCAAAAGCAAACCGCTGCAGCCTCTCCTTAACTTGTGTGTTCTTCCTTCTTCTTTTTTGCCCTCTTGAGCTCACTCTGATGTTGCCTGGCCACATGTGATCCGGTTTTTATCTGTGTAACATTGGAGGGTGTGGAGTGGTGTATGTGTTGGAGATACTGTGAACAATGTATTTTAAAACAAGATTTTGGGCTTTGTTTACTTTTAATGATTCTTTCCCCTCTCTCTATAAAATAAGAACAGTTGGCCCTTCACATTTGCTGGGTTTAGGGGTGCAGGACCCATGCAAAAGTGGGAAAGTGGCAAATCTCTCCCCCTGCAAAACCATATTTAACACACAAAAAAGCACAATCCATGGATTCAATCCACCACAGATACCTTCAAGGCATCAGGGTTCCTTTGCAAGGCAAAAGTGGGAGGCTGCTGGGGCTTGCCGCACCTCCACTGCTGCCCTATGCCATTTTTATTAGGGACTTACCAGGTGATTCCCAGTATCTCTCAATCTCGTGAGGCTTTCACTTCCCATTAAAAATAGCATAGGGCAGCAGTGGAGGCAGCAGCAAATAATCGCAAATACTGTAGTCAAATCTGCAAAAGTTAAACCCACAAATATGGAGGGCTGACTGTATCATTGTGCAATCCTGCTGCTCATGCTGCACCTCTTGCAAAATTTGCAAGGGGAGGGGAGATGCAGCAGCAGCTCAAAAAGGTAAGAATTATACGTTAATAATGGGGGAGTTTCCTTACCAACTTAGATTTCGTTAATAACTATTTCTGTTCAGCTTCTTTATTGTTCAACAAAAAAGCTTCATTTTTATGTAGCAGAGACCCCAATTCCAAAGCAGCTAATGCTATCTTTAGTGCACAATAAGATTTACTTAATGTTTATTCCATTTGAAGAAAGAAGGCTGTAAACTTATGCACACTTTCCTTGGAGTAAGCCTCACCAAACACAGCCTGCCTAGGATTGCTCTGTAAGAATTGCTTCAAGAAGAGGCAGCTTGCTTGCTTGCTTGCTTGCTTGCTTGCTTCCTACCTACATTCAGTTCTGTTGTAAACCATCAGAACTTAAATAAGCACTTAAATTGATGTTATATGCCCTCTTTTTTTGGCATTGTGTAAACGGCCACTCTACTTGGCACAGTCTCCAAAGAGGTCAGTGGGAAAAGACCTCTTTGGAAGTGAAGTGAAAATGATTTCCATTGCTCTCGTTATTATTTTACTGTGTTAATTTATTTCAGTTTTGATTACAGTATCTACTTTGCTTTGATTTTCGTGTCTTGTGGTATAGTTTGTTTCTGAGTAAAGAAAGTGCTACCTGCCAATGTAATTTACCAATCTGGACCATTTTGTGTGCCCCTTTGCTTTGTAATCTTCTGGTTTGCAAAGTTTTTATAAACATTGTTTGCAAACATTGGTCTCACTCTTTGAAAAGCATGTGGAATCCTGGGACTTAAAAAGCAGGCTTGCAATTCTTCTGTTATCACTAAGGCCAGACACTTGTAATTGTGAGTAGGCTTTCAGTCTTATGAATGAGATCAAAACGTTTATCTGTAATCAAATGGAACCATGCTGCTTTGATGCCTGCCCAAGAATTACTACTTTTTCATATTCAAGAGAGTTCCTGGCTTCAAAGTTGCAAAACTACCATAGAACAGGAGAGAAGGGCGATTACACAAAGTGCCCACTGAACCAAGGTAAAGCTATTCTTAAATCCAGTTAAGATGTTAAATAATTGTACTGTTGTCTTAAGTGTTGCTATTGTAATTAGTGGGGGGAGGGGGGAAATGAGAATCAATTGGGCCTTGATCAGCTTGCCACAGACTGTGGCCCTGCCAACTGCTGGCTCCACCTTAGCCTAATTGTTGACTCTGCCTTCTGACCATTTTGTTTTGCTGTGGCCAAGGTACATCTTAGCTCAAAATATTCACTGTGCTTATCCCTGTTTTCCACTAAATATTTCTTAGTTGAATTCCCCAACTTCTTTCTCACGAAATGCTCCCTTGGCAGATATATATGTTTAAAATAGTTGTGAAATTTGCTAGGGTAGAGAGGAAGATTTAAGTACCTTTTGTTGATAAGCAGTGCCATCTTTCCCCCAAAATGAGACATATAAGTGAATATTTTGTATTCTGTAATGCTTTCATATAACGTAACTTCTTTTTTATTACTCCATGGAATTAATTCACAGTAAGAGAAGGAGAGCAAATTTATCTGCAAGGGTTAATAATTTCTAAATCCCTCCCTTCCTCCCTATTTGCTTATCTTCCCTTGTTAGCAAGGCAGGCACCTTGCTAACAAAACCACAACTGTTAGAAAAATGTGTATGTGATTAACCACTTGTTTTGAGATAACTTGAGTAATTTTTTTGTAATATGACTGTTATATTTGAACATTTCAAAATCATGCAATGTCTCATGATAGGTAAAATGTGGAAAACAGGATATAGAGGGCAAATGTGAAGTAAACTCATTACCCTAACTTAAAAGCAAAATTGCTCACATTTTGCAAAGTAAAGGAAGAACCCTTTTTGCATTTCTGCATGTGTTACCAAGGCATCCTAAAGAAGAATGGTTATCAAGTGTGACAGCACTTATTTTTGATCGCCAGAGAGAAAACAGTTGCTGCCACTTTTGTCAGTGGTTTGTATTGATTCTCTTTCATGTATGATTCTAAGAATGTAATGAATTTCTTGAAAAATTGGGTCTGCCATTAGTACAATAAGCATCAGTCATAAGGACACAGGTACCTTTGTTACAAATCACCACTCTACATTTACACCACATTTCATTGGGACAGGTTGGAACAGTATCTGGAGTGACCTCCTAGTAACTTGGGTACCTCAGGTAATTCCCTGTTAGCCTTTAAAGTATTACAACTAAGGCTTACAATTCAGATATTCAAAGACATTGCAGTGCATAGCACTCGCCTCTGAGGAAGTAGACCAAAACTACGAAAGCTTGTGCTACAACTTCTTTCTCTCAGTTAGTCTCAAAGGTGATACAAGAGCCCTTTGCAACTCTAGAATATTGTTTAAATTGGAAAGAGGATTCTGCAGAGACTAGTGAAACTTTGATCACCAGATTAGCTTTTTGGAGTTCTTCAAGGCTATGAGTTTGTTTAGAAAAATGTTTCAGATGAAGGGGGGGGGGAAAGTAGCTGGTTAGGTAGGTAGGTAGGGGTTGTTTTTTTTTAATACCCCGCCCTTCAGCCACAGTGGCTATCAGAGCAGCTTACAGATTATTTTAAGCAATAGCAATTTATACATTTACACTACATTAAGCAGTTTTCAATGTGTATTAGCTAATACTTGCACTCCAAATACTTGTACTCCGAAGTATTTAAATGCTTAAATTCTTTTAATGGGTTTTGGTTTAAATGTAGTACTGGTTGTTGTTGATTTTTAAACGTGAAAGCTAAAAAAATTTTTTAAAAAATTATGATGGATTTTAGATGTTTATGTTGGTTTCCTCAGTGTCCTTGGGTCCCCTTTTGCGAGAAAGGCAGTATATAAGATAAGTTAGTACAGTGGTTCTTAACCAGGGGACTGTGTACCCCCAGGGGGTCCCAAACAATTCATTGTCAGGCAGAACTAGGGAATTAGGGCTACATCTGTAGTTTGAACATAAAACAGTGTAAAACTGTCACAACTTTCCTGCAAGAAGTTCTATAGTTGCCCTGTAGTTTCCATGTAATATTGACATGGCTGGATATTTCATACTCACTTTTCATCATTAGTGCAAATATGCTCTGCCGGAAGACATTTCATCTGCTGTTTGCTTTCTGCACCAATGTAGTTATTTAATAAAATCCTGAAAACTTTTCAGTAACATAATGTTATTAATTTATCCCATAGTGTTTCTCATTTCTGTGTGTAGGTGTGAAAGTGGACAGTGAAGAAAACTGACAGGAGGAGAATAAACTCATTTGAAATGTGCTGGAGAAGAGCTCTGTAGATCCCATGGACTGCTAAAAAGATAAATGAATGAGTCCTAAAACAAATTAGGCTTGGACTCTCTTTAGAAGCCACGGTGACTAAACTGAGGCTGTTGTACTCTGGACTTATAATAAGATTAACGAAAAAATGATAATGCTCAGTCAAGTGGAAACAGTAGGAAAGGAGGAAGGCTGCATTACACGTGGCTCAATTTGATAAAGAAAACTGCAGCCCTTAGGACCTGAGCAGGACAGCTGATGACTGGTGCTCTTGAAAGTCTTTCATTCATAGGGTCACCATTAGCTGAGGTCGACGTGATGGCAAATGACAACAGCAAAACATAATGTTTCTCAATTAAAGTAACATATTTTGTGGTCTCTATATCTGCATGGCCAGCATATCTGCATTTCATTGATATAGAGGCATATGGTGCAGTCGTTAAGGCTTCAAACTGGAAGCAGGAAGACCCAGGTTTAAATATTGAAGCATCACTGAAGCTCGCTAGATGACCTTAGACACATCACTCTCTCAGCTTTAACTTTCCTCACTGGGTTGTGGAGGTAAAAGTGTGGTGGAGTGTAGCATGAACATATCCCGCCCTAAGTTCTTTGGTAAAAGGACAAAATACAAGGTCTGTCAATTAAATAACGAGACTGTGTTTCTACCTTTCAGACAAATCAGGGAGAACTGATTGTGAACACTTGAGTAGAGACCTTGAACATGTCTGAACCTGCATGACGAACATCAACCATATCAGCCATTTAGTTAATTGTCAGTCATCATTTAAAGCAGCTGTTTGTCTGTTGTGTGCCAGGAAATACTAAATTTAAAAGTCGAGTAACATGACATTCTGCAGCAACTTGAGGCGGACCCAGACCTTTTTCAAAAAATCATCACTTGTGATGAAACCTGGATCTTCTAGTATGATCCTGAGACAAAATGACAGTCAACGCACTGGAAAACACCATCATCACCAAGAATGAAAAAAGCACGTCAAAGTAAAGTCTACATTCAAAGCCATGCTCATTGAGGTTTTTTTTTACATCAAGGGCGTAATTTTGGCAGAAAGGGTTCCAGAAGCAGAACAGTGAATCAGCATTATTATAAGGAAGATTTGACAAAGCTGAGAGAGTCAGGAAAAAAAAGGCCAGAGCTGTGAAAAAATGGTTTCAATCTTCATCAAGACAATGCACCTGCTCACACAGCACTTTCTGTGAAGCAGTTTTTGGCCGATAAATGCATTACTACACTTGAACAGCCTCCATATTCATCAGATTTGGCACCATGCAACTTTTTTCTTTTCCCGAAAGTGAAGTCTGTGCTTAAAGGAAGACGTTTTGAGTCAATTGATGCGTAAAGAAGAAAATAGCAGATGTCTTGAAACAGCTGAAAGAAACTGTCTTTGACCAGTGAAAAACGAAGACTGCATCAGCATGTGAGTGTGAACAGGAAGTATATTGAAGGGGACAAGCATTAGAATTGTAATATATATAAATAAAGATTGGTTATTATATCAGTCCTGTTATTTAATAGATAGTCCTTGTACAAATGTTATAAGTTTGTATGGTTTAAGACAGCAGAAAAGGCTGGTGCAAGATAAGTCATCTTCTATCCAGTGCCTCTGGGGAAAAACCAGTTGTTTTCTATATCCTCCAAACATTTTGTGTAATGCTGTAAAGTTTTTAAAAATTTTATGTCCTAGTCTTGGTTATGAGTCATGTGATGCTATAAATATAACCAGCATTTTAACCTTGGATGGACCTCACCAACCAGTGTGGATCTTTATTAGTAGCAAAAGACCTGTAAAGCACTTTTTGTCACAGTTAATAACAGCTTTCAACCCTTGTGCAGTACTGTTGAGCAGAACCATAGAATTAATTTATTTAAGGACTTTTCTCTATCCAACCAAATGTAATTGATTGGTATTAAAATTGAAGTCTGGGCTTGCAATATCAGAGTGCTAGGACTGTTTTATTAGCAAAAATGATGACATTATCTGTCATGACCTTCAGGCTTCCTGATTCCCTCTACATTTAGCTGCATTCCTCACAATATTGATGTTATTATCCCAGCAGAAATATACAGTTGTCCCTTCATATTTGCTGGGGTTTGGTTCTAGGACCCCCTGTGGATACCAAAATCTGTGAATACTCAAGTCCCACTATATGCAATGGCATAGCAAAATGGTGTCCCTTATATAAGATGGCAAATCAAGGTTTGCTTTTTGGATTATTATTTTTTAAAGAATATTTTCAAGCGGTGAATACTTAAATCCATGAATACCAAATCCATGGATACGGAGGGACAACTATACTGTTGTGAGTTCTCCTTCTTGCAACAGAAAGTATTCCTGGGTGACTTGGTCTTGTAGGGCCCATTACAACCCATTAGTTTTACAAAAAATCTACTGGAGATGAAAAATTCTAGAACTGGTGTGTTTATATGCTGCCTTTTGGGGTGATTCACTTTGGAGAATGGCTATAAGTATTGTTATGATGAGTGCCTGCACTTCAGATGTACCAGTATCATTCATACTGTTTGCACCATGAAAAACATACAGTTCTTCAGAAGATGAGAATCAACTCCTTCACTCTCTTTTTTTAGAAATTTAAAGTTCATTTCCTGCTTAAATTGCTTCTGTGCCAACAAGTAGAATACAGAAGCAACTTGCTTCCTCATCTCCACAGAAAGAAAAGCCCAGTGGAATGGACTGCCTTGGAGGGTGGCGGACTCACCATCTTTCGAGGTCCTTGACCAGGGATTGAATGGGCATCTTTCAGGAGTGCTCTAGTTGTGTATTCCTGCATGGCAGAGGGTTGTCCCTTGTGGATGGCCCTTGTTGTCCCAACTCTAAAGATTCAATGATTCTAGGTTGACTGAAAATATTTATATACTTCAATAAAACAAACATCATAGTGACTCAGAAGAATCATAAAATCAGTATCAAATACAAAATAAAAATGCATGCAGAAACATAAAAAGGAAAATAGAAGCATTATGACCAAACAGAATAAATAATAATTAAGTATAACCAGCATAAAGCTACTTGTCAGAAAGTTTGGGAAATGAAAAGGGACTTTGTTTGGCATTAGAAAGATACTGTGGCACCAGGCACATCTCCCTGGTCACAGTTTACTATAGAAAAGTGGCATGTAAATAAATTAGGCTTAACTCCAGGAATAGTCTGAAGGAAGTTAGGATAAAATATTAATATTTATTTTCCTTATGAATGGGAAAGGGGAAGAGATAAGAGAGTAGGTATTACAGAACAATGTTTCTCAGTCTATCTGAAGAGGGGGCATCATTTTTTTTAATATGACTAAGGACTAATGCTATATTTATGCCCATTGGCTACCAGCTGTGGGGGAAGGAAATATTTTTAAAATTTTTAAATTAAAAACCCTCTGTTTAGAGTAGGGATGGGTCCAGGGGCCATTTCATCCCCCTCATATCTCACCATGGCATGTATCTGCTGCCACCACATGCTGCTAAAATTTGGCTGTATGTGATGACCAAAAGTGGGGGAAATCCCTTCCAAGTTTGCTAAAAATGGGGTGGGGCGGGGTCCTTCATTGAAGGTGATTGGGCACCTTGCTTTAGAGTAACTGTGCTTCCCCAAAGGCTCTGAATCAGCAAACTGGACCCGAGAGTCTGAATCACAATATCTCCAGAGCCAATATCTGTACATTACTTTAGCAGAGCCAAACTGTGCAACTTCCTGCTATAAGGAAACTGTTGTGGCAAATGATTTAACACTTTCAACAGAAAGATTAGGTATCGACGCAGAATAATAATTAATGCTTGCCAGCTGATTATAGCAAACCTTGTTTCCGTCTGCTAACATCTATAACTGGTTCACTACCGTATAATGTTTATAGACAGACAGAATTTCTGATCCCATAGTTAACAGCAATTAAATCCATCATAAAACACAGTGACTGGTGGGCCTTATTTTCATCTCTCTTAAAGAAGCCTCACAGTAGGAGGTGTGAGAACAACAAATACACAGTTTTATGAAACAAACAGATTTTCTTTAGCTTGATGGTCTGATCTTTAATTTTCTGGCAAAGCCATAAAATGGATGCTGACTTTTGTTTGTTTTTGTCTTTTTAATTTATATGCCAATTTTCTGCAAAAAAGTGACACTTTGTCAGCTAACAATAGTAAAACACAAAAACAGAACTGCAAACTAATAGAATGGAATATGCAGTTAAAACACATCAGTAAGAAGAAATAGCAGCACCCAAATTATACACCTTTCACTAGCAACTCATCTTAAATGTTTGATGCCTGCCTGAGTAAAGTCACATTCCTCCTAGCAAAACAGAGAAGAGCCAGAACATAACTCCTCATCCAGGAGTTCTCAATATTTTCTCATTAAACTGTAGTGGAAAGCAGAGGTACAGTATATTGTATCTCCTTTTTAAAACTATGTGTTGCCCCATTTGTGCTTAAAATGGGTAAACTCTTCAATTATCACTTAAAATTAGCAGTTGTCACTTTAGCACGTTTCAGAATGCCTTTAAATTATGCCTTTAGAAGAGACCATGGTGTTTTAAAGCTCTGACGTTCAGGTGTCTCAATTTTAATTGCTTTCAAATGATACCAAAAATTGTGCATGATTGCAATTATCCACTTATTAGTTGATGACTCGTCCAGACTAACAAATGAAATGGAATGCCGAGACACACACCCTCCATTCCTCATGCTGTTACTTGTGACAGAACTCCAGTCAGGGAAGATCAGCAGCCCAGTGCCTTGTGCACAGTAACTTGTGCTCCCGCCCCCCCCCTTCTAGCAGGAATACTCTTGTAGGGGAAACCCCACATTCCATGTACTACTTGGCCAAGTTGCTCCACTCCTCCCATTTTGCCATATGAACATCAGCAGAAACTTACAGGATTGTTTGTGCCAAACAGTAACAGATCCTGCCTCTACACAGATCCTGTGTCCCTTTCTCGCGTCCTATTTGCTCTTGACCATTCATTGAAGCATCTAGAGCTTGGGGCTGGAAAGTCCCCACAGTCACACAAGAAAATAAGTTGGTGGCCCCTCTGCTGCCATGCTCTTTTCTTGAGCTACACTATTACCTAAGGCAGGAGTACTTACTTGCTTTATTACATCGACAGATGAGATACTTTAGGCAGGAGTGGGAGCCTGTAACCTTCCCAGTGAACTACAGTTCCCAGTAGCCCTGGCCATAAGCCCTTGTGATGTTAGGAGCTGAAGTCCACCAAGATCTTTGGAGGGCCCCAGGTTCCTTACCCCTGGCCTGAAGAAAAGTGGGCAGCAACATTAAGCTGCTGGTGTGGATTGCACTGGGCCATCAATAAAAGATTACATTTGCACCAAGCGCCAACTTAGGCTCTACAATGATAATTTACCCAATTTACACTGTTTGGAGATATACATACCTTCCCCTTGCAATGTTGGTGAGGCTTGAAATTCAGAGTCTGTGGGTATTTTCATTGATCATACTGCAAGAACCCTGGGCTTTCCACCAAGCAATCATACAACAATGGGTTGTAGCTAGTGCAGGCAAACATGATTCCTTTCCTTTGTTTTTCTTTCCTTCCTTCCTTCCTTTTAAAAAAACAAAAACCTTATCCACATTTTAGTTTGTGAATAGACTCACTCTGTTCTGCTGCTTGTTTTGAACAGATCTCAGCTGGATTAAAGTTAGTATGTTCATTCCTTCTGTTCCTTCCATTCAGTGAGTGTTCTACAGTTTTCAGAAATGTGGCTGATGAGGAGGTGTACATTTCTCCTCTAACTCACAATATTCTGTGAAGCTATTGTCTCTTTTTCCAATTTCCCTTGGAGTAGCTTGGCTTTAAAAGTGTTTTGCCAACAATAATTCACTCTCCCAACATGATGTGCTGCATAATAGATCATTTTAGATAGCCAGTTTATATATAAATATATTGACTTCTTGAACTGCTCTTAAATCCATGCTGCTTCTGGTGTTTACAATTTGCAGGCAATTACTGGAGCTATACTTAGTCGTCATTACCTGCTATAAACATTTTAATTCTTTTAATCCCCTTAGCAGTGTCATTATTTTTTTCCTTCCTCTTCTTTTGGAATCCCTAGTTTGCACGACATCATCCTGGCATTGCAAGACCCAGAATAGTAGAATTATTTTTGTCTGGTATTAATTCAGATCAGTTGTTTTGTGCCTGCTGAGCATATCCCAAACCATGGGAAATTTTGTCAGGCACATATAAGTGCCTCAAAATACAAACAAATGCAGAAAAATCTTGTGTTATATTGTGCTTCTACACACAAGATTCATTTGATTTTTAAATTTAGGCCTGCCTCAACCCCAAATAAACCAGGAAGTGGGATGCCAACTGTTTTTCCTGAATGTGGCTTATCTTTACTCTCCCCAAGGTTTTTTTTCTCTCTCTCTTTCAGATGAGTTCTCTTGCTAGAAGTGTGGGGAGAAACTAGAGTGGAGACGGGAAACCTTTGACCCTCTAAATATTCTGGACTACAACTCCCACATGCCCATTCCACTGGCCATGTTGGCTGGGACCTCTGGAGTGAGAAGTCTGACATACCTGACAGGCTGAACATTCCCCACTTCTGTACTAGAGGAAAGTATGTGGGAGCTGTGGGGAGGTTTCAGGTTTATTTACCTGAAATCTGCAAGTGGCCAAATTCAGTAAGTCTGGAAGCCAATTAAATGGGGAGGGGGGAGATGGAAATGGCCAGAAATATACCTCTGGTTTTTAAAAACAAGGGGAAATGGAGTTGGGGGCCACATGCAGCCCCAAGACCTCGCTTTACCCATCCTTGCCCAACTCTATGATGATTAAAACAGAGCTGAGTTCACAGTAACAGTTTGATATTTTTACATGAAGAGATTCTTTGAAGCAGAAATGTTAGTGAGAAACAGGTGGGTAACAGAGTGGAGAAGATGTAACGAAATCCAAAAATGTGTCAGAGACTGATAAAAGAGAAACACTGGCAAGAAGTAGAGAAAGGAGAAGGAACAAAGATGGGCGAGGAAGCAGTAGAAAAGACAGCCAAGGAGTTTGTGTGAGAGATTCTGTGCTATGGAATACTCTTAAACATCAGATTGGTGCATAGTAAAATATCAGGTGAGATTCAGCTTTGGGGTAGTGATTCTAGTGTTGGACTACAACTCTGGAGACCAGAGTTCAAATCCCCCCTCAGCCATGGAAACAACTAGGTGAACTTAGGCAAGTCACGCCCTCTCAGCCTCAGAGGAAGGTAAAGGCAACCCCCCTCTGAACAAATTGTGCCAAGAAAACCCTGTGATAAGTTCACTTGAGGATTGCCATAAGCTGGAAATGACTTAAAGGCACACAACAACAATTTTGGCCCCAAACCATACAGAACTCTCCCAAACAGGTAAAAACACTCAGCCACCTCCACAGGCACCCCAACACCTTATACAGTCCATAAATACCTCTCATACCTCTCATTTTCCTCTGCAGTTCCTCTAAAAATGGTGAGAGACATTACTTCTTGTTGCCATTTTGAGAAAGACCAGAGGAAAACCGGTAGTTAGTCTTGCTGTGTGTTGGAGAGGGTGTGGACTGTAGGGGATTAGAGGGGAATTGGCCATCGTGCTGTTGCCCACTCTATGGCCCCCACAAGGAGGGGCTGACAGAGCTCTATCCTGGGAGTCCGGGCACCCAGGATTAGGAGCCCCCCCCCCAACATGATATTATTGAAAGTTTTCTTATGTAAAGCCATTTAGGTTTTTTAAAATATAGTTCTCCCTCCACATTTGCGGTTTGCCGCTCTGGGGAGTGGGGGAAGTGGTGATGGGGCCTCTGAAGGCCCGTCGCCACTTTCAGGAGGGTGGGGGGCTGATATTGTTCACAGATTTTTCACATTCGTGGAGGTTTTCTGCACCTAACCCCCGCAAATGTGAAGGGGTGACTGTAACTATAAATATTATTTTTGTGTCATCATTTAAACTGACTTATTTTAATTTTTATCCTAAATCCTGTAGAGCATCTCGCTGCCCTTAACTTTAGCAATACATAGGGGGCCCACCAAAGATCCTGGCCTGGGCCCCCGTTTCAAGATGTGGGGGCCATGGTCCACTCCTAGCTTAAACTACTCTGAAGCACCATATAGTATATACACACTGGCTGGAATCCTGTTGTTGACATACACTGGTATAGAAATTTTTTTCTTACACCTGCTTGTTAGCCATTATCGTTTATGGTAACCTGATGTTCATGCATTTGTTGGTTCCTATTAAGTGTGTGTGTGTGTGTGTAGAAAAGGTATCTAAGAGAATGACTTATCCCAACATATACATAAAATATTTGAGGAACCAGTAGTGAAAGCATAGCTTTTTGACGCTATGGACTTCCGGTTAAAATGTACCATAGAGTTAAGTTGGGGGACCTAAAAGATCTCTAGAAGGGATGCCTCTCTAGGCATTTTCTAGGGTGACTCTATGGTATGTCTCCCTATTTCATGTCCCACAGATAACTAAAACTGTGGGTATTGGTTCCATAGATATGTATTTTAAGGCATTTTTAAAAATTAATTTTGGACCCTGGAGCAGCCACAAAAACTATTCCAGGGGCACGGCACAGCCTGAAGTCCATATTTTCCCTGTCCCTGCTTTAGATATAAAGAGTGAGGGGAGATAGATTTAACCACCTGGAATTTTTTTATTTTATTTACACATATAAAAATTTAAACATTTTACAAAAAGAGAAATACTATAAATTATGACAAAATACACATAAAGAACAAACATAACTAAACTACCACTACAAAAAAAAAAGAAAAAAAAAGATACAGTTGATTTCCTACCTCCCAGTTGCTGGTTATAGTTTTCATTAAACTAAGGCCCCGTCTATACAAGGGGGGAAAATGGAGTGCCTTGTAGTGATGGCATTTTGCATCAGCAGCAACTTGTCTTAATGGTGTTTTTGCCCCCAGAAGCTTTGTATGTGAGATGATGGCTGTGAGTGATTTACTCGTGTAAGTACTTACTTGCCACCAAACTTCTTTTTAAACCCAATGTCTTAAGGTGCACTGGAGCAATAGAGTGATTTTTCAATTCAAAAGGATAGTAGAACAAAAAACTCCACCCCATTTTATCGCCTTAGCAATCGCTTGCTAAGGTGAAAATCCAACATGGCGGCAGTGGGCGTTGCCCTGTTAGCAAGCCCCACCCCCCATGCTCACCTGGCCAATCAGCTTTGCAGTTCCTCTCATATGGGAGAATGAGTCATATCAATTTGCTTATCCTAAAGAGGACAAATATTCACCCCTCGCTGTTTTTAAAAAAGATAGGAAAAGCTGCAAAGGTTTTTCCTTTGCTGTTTTGGGCCCCACTCCTTCCAAATACTGTGGATTGATGTAGGATCCCATTTAGACAGGTTGTATTCCCAGCAAATTCCATGAGGGATATTTTCACCATTTAGACAGCCCCTAACTTTCTCTTTCATGTTATCTTCCACGTAGTTCTACTACCGTACATATGAAATTATACTAATCTTCAAAGCCTAACACTGATGAATTCCCCCAGTGTTGTCTCAAGTAAGCTATCACTACATCCTAATCATACAATCATAGAGTTGGAAGAGACCACAAGGGCCACCTAGTCCAACCCCCACCCCTGCCCTGCAGGAATACACAATCTTTCTTAAAATTTAACAGCCAGGGATTTCCAGTTTAGGGAGAGGCATTTAGAATCTTCAGCTGAAGAGCTCTAGTGCTTTACCAGACTGCAAATCCCATGATTCCATAGGAGACGACCATGGCAGTTAATGTGCAATCATAGTGCTATAATTGTATAGTGTGACAAGGTACCTGGCAGATTTTGTCTTGCTTCCTTTACCACCAATGCACAGTCTTAAAACTCTTTAAGGTTAGAAACAGTTTAAGAAGTGAATACTATTTTAGCAGGGACTTTAATTTAATGTTAGATTGTACTCCTAAATACACTTATGAGGGAGTAAATCTCACTGGCCTCATTAGAACTTAATTATGAGGGGCTTGCTTCAGATACTCTGTTGCTTAGAAAACTTGTTAAAATCCTCTTTTGAAAAACTCTCTTTTTAAATCCTTCTGAACAGTGTTTTTAGTGTTGATTTAAAAAAATCTCACCTAGGAAGTACTGATATATTTACACTGTAAGCTTCCCCTGGCTTTCTCCCCTCCCATGCCCAGAGCTTGGAGAAATATTTTTTTCAATTACAGTTTCAATTACAAAAACTGAAAGCCAACATTCACTGGGAGATGTAGTCTAAAATAAATGTACAGCCTTTGCCTATTGTCCTAGCCCACCTTATTCAGAGACTACATAAAAATTGTTTACTTCTTTTGTTGTTAAAGAGAGCTTTCAATTACCCCTGTGTTTTGTAACATATATTAAAGACTGACAAATGCATGAATTCCACTGTCTTCATGGGCAACACTGAACCCTCCAAACAAGGGAAGCTGAATAAACAGAAGCACATGGGAGAGACATCTTGTTTTGGTATCCCCAGCACAAGACTAAAAAAAAAAAGCCACAGACTTGCAGTAAACAACACCTCCCTCTTATGGAGTTCCTGACCTTTATTTCAGTTCTCCAGAGTTCAAGGTACTGGCAGTACTTTTTAGGAACTACAGAGCATAAACAAATGCACAACCATTCATTTGGCAGAGTGGACAAGCAAGTAGAAGAGATGAAAAGGGGGTTAGAGAAAGCACACCAGGAAACTAGTGAGAGGAGGTTTGTAGAACTGCCTGCGTGTCCCACAGAGAATGTCCTTGGAGCCCAACTTTCTCTCAGGGCTCTGCTGCTGCAGAAAGTGGGCATGGCATTGCCTAGGTTCTGCAGGTGCAAAATATTTGGCTGTACATCTGTTTGCACTGGGATACACTGTGCTGTTGGCCTCAAATTGCTTTAGATGAGAAACTCAGATGGCCAGACTGGAAACTGGAGAGGGCTCCTGTAACTTTAATAGGTTGTGTAGAAGAGGGAATCTCAGCAGGTGTTGCTCTTCATGCAACCAGGTAACAAGCAACACCTGCTGAAATTCCCTCTTCTACACAGTCCTTAAAGGTACAGGAGCCCTCTCCAGTTTTCACTCTGGCAACCCTACTCATGATATCTTTTGAAGCATGATTTGCACAGACCCATGCTGGATTGACTTTATTTATTTATTTATTTATTTATTTATTTATTTATTTATTTAAGTATTTATACCCCACTCTTCAGCCACAAAGGCTCTCAGATCGGTTTACGAATTATTAAGCAATAACATTTTACACACCTACGCCTCTTTATAGTGTGGTAGGCACTAAGCACTTTCCAATGTGTGTTAGCAAATTGTCCCCACAAACTGGGTACTCATTTTACTGACCAAAGAAAGGATGGAAGACTGAGTGAACCTTGGAGTCCTTGGGATCAAACTTGCAACGTTGTGGCTTGCAGTACTGACATTTAACCACTGCGCCACCAGGGTTCCCTTGACTGTATTATTAAAAGTAAATTTCTTTCTTGATAATAATCCTTTGGGAAATGTAGAATATCCTATGCAATGGGTCCTTGGTTTCTGCTGGATTTTGGTTCCAGGACCCACCCACCCACTCTCCCGATATCAAAATCCATGGCTGCTCAAGTCCCATTATATACAATGGCATAGTAAAATGGTAATCCTTAAATAAAATGGCAAAATCAAGGTTTGCTGCTTGGAATTTTTAATTTTTAAAAAATACTTCCAAGCCATGGATGGTGAAATCCATAGATGCCAAATCGATGAATACAGAGGACCGGCTGTATAAGTGTATGCTAAAATACCAAAAAAGATGAGAAAGAAGAAAAAAATTATTTCATATGCTTACTTTAAAAAAAAACTTATTTACTGAGATTTGTTTTGAGGTCATGGGTTTTAAAGTGAAATTTATGGCCTTAATATTTATATTTAAATTTATCCCACATTTTGAACTTTTAAAGGAGAAGCATTTAAGTGATGGTGTTTGTATGGAGATGGACTAGCTAAAAAATCTTTAGAAATCTGAAGAAAGAAACATTATGGAGACTTTTCAGCAACAACTCTCCACAGTTCTTATCACCTCTGTATGCTCTGTATAGATATAAGAGACAAATTGCAAAACTGTTAGATTTGAACATGTATTGGGCTTACTTGCCTCAGGCAGTAGATTTCAGGTGTAATAAAAAGGCAGCTGACTGTTAGTTATTTCCTTTGTTGTTCTTATATTTTTATTGCCAGGAATGTGGAGAGGTGCTTATGGGATTGTCTGCCCTCTGTACCAAAATAGCTTTGTTGGGGTTCAGCATGATTTTACTTCAAAGTGGATGGGGGGATATTACCATTTACTCTTTTGCCTCCAGTTATACGTGAGGCTTTAATATCACTCTGTACTGCAGATGAAGAAGTGGGTTTATATCCATGAAACTTTGAGCTATACTGTAATAAAAACCAGTTAGTCCTAAAGATGCAGTCACACTCCTTTTTCTCTCCCCCTCCCTCCTTTTAAGTCGGAAAAATTATACAAGAGAAAACACTTCTTGAAAGATTAATCCCAGCAAAACCTGGTGCTGACCTATGGAAAATAATCTGCTTGTTACCGTATATTGCTGGATTAGCCATGCTGTCTGAAGGATTCTGAGAGCAATAGTCTGAAAAATTAACTTTTCCAAGTGTGCATGTTTCTATAAGTGTTGTATTTTCTGATAGAATAAAGCTGGAAGAGGAATATATAAAAGAGCTTTTTGTTTAATGTCTGTACCAATTTGAGGCCAGCTGTTTTGGGTTGTTTCCCCACCCCGCAGATCTCTGAATTTGGAGCTTTCAAACAATAAAGGGCTCACCCAGGAGCCAAGTGATTTAAAAAGTATAGGGGCAAGGAGATATTGAAATGTAAATGTATGCTGTTGTTACTAACTGCTATCAAGTCGACTTTGACTTATGGTGACCCTATGAATGAGAGACCTCCAAGTCACCCTATCATCAACAGCCCTGCTCAGGTCTTGCAGACTCTGAGGCTTCCTTCATTGAGTCTACCCATCTAGAATGCGGTCTTCCTTTTTTTCCCTACTGCCTTCTACCTTACCAAGCATGACTGTCTTTTCTAGTGAGTAATGTTTTCTCATGGTATGTTTCAAGTACAACAGTCTCAGTTTAACCATCTTGACTTCTAGGGAGAATTTAGCCTTGAGGGAGAGTTCAGCCATGGTATCCATAGAAGCTTTTCCAGCACCCACATCTCAAATGAGTTGATTTTCTTCCTACCAGCTTTCTTCACTGTCCAGCTTTCATAACCATACATAGATATGAGAAATACAATGGCATGGACAATCCTAACTTTAGTATTGGCATGGCATGGACAATCCTAACTTCACCCCTCCCACCATACTGCCTCCAGTTATACCTGAGGAGCCCTGGTGGTGCAGTGGTTAAATGCCAGTACTGCAAGCCACAACATTATGAGTTCCATCCCAGAGGGCTCCAAGGTTGACTCAGCCTTCCATCCTTCCATAGGTCAATAAAATGAGTACCCAGCTTGTTGGGGGCAATTAACTAACACATTGTAAAACCGCTTAGGGGGTGCTTTTGCTCTGATAAGCATTATATAAATAATCAACGTTATTGCTATTACTACTGCTCCCCTCCCTATACCAGAGTTTGGGTGGGGGGAGGGCCAGTCTGGTCAGCCGGTGGCAGAAGAGGAGGAGGAGGAGCCTGGGAAGGGAGGGAGGGAGGGGAGGGAGGACCGGAAGAGGTGGGGCTGGCCTGGGCCCTGCCAGGAGGCACTGGAGACTGGTGCTGCCTTCTGATGGTCCCATGGGAGGCCTTGGCTCATAGCTCGCACCTCCCCTCCCACCCACTCTCTCTCCTTTTCTCTCCCCTCCTCATCTCAGTCTCCCCCTCCCCCACACAGATGTTGTAGATCTCCATTCATTAATGACAGCATGGATCATCCTCCCCACTAGCCTCTCTGCCTTCTCAGTCACTGGAATATGGTTAGTGTATGCCATGGCAATGATGAATCACCACATCTGCCCTGTTGAGAACTGGTCCTACAATAGTCCTGTTCTGCTGACACTGCCAAGCACAGCTATCCCAAAAGCTGCTGCACCCTGGAAGATGTCCCTTTGATCAACAAGTGTGGCACTTACCCTCCCAAAAGCAGCCTCTTCAGCCTTATTGGGATCATTAGATCTTTCATGGTGGTGATGATCTGTTTCTGTGATATATTTTTACACTTCAGGATCTCCCTTCATAGCTGCCCTTCCAAGTCCTAGTCTTCTGATTTCTTGACTGCAGTCTCCATTCTGATTAATGATTGACCCAAGGTATGGAAACTCTTTGAACTATTTCAATGCCTTCATTTAAAGTTATGTAAATCATCTGTGGTTATGATTTTAGTTTTCTTTATGGTCAACTGTAAACCTGCCTTTGCACTTTCTTCCTTGAGTTTCTGATCAGCATACCTCAATGTTAATTCCTAGATCAGTATTTAATACAATCAGAAGCAATCTTCAATAGCTTAGGCTGCATGCGCCATTCTCTCAGAAGCATTTGCACCAATATTATATGCAGACAAGCAGATAGATTTAAAAGCTGAGAAGTTTTGAAAATTTCATAGAAATGTAGGGCTCAAACTGTTAATATTTTTTACTATTTATTTATTTATTTATTTTTATTTTACTTTTTAAGCATTTTCAGATACACACGTATTCCTGTTTATATCTCACATAAAAGCAATGAATGCAAAACAGAAATGCTTGAATTGAATTAAACGTTTCATTTTCTTTCCCCCTTTCTATGGACATATTTAAGAGCTTTGAATCTGGTCAATGATAAGCTTGGATTTTGGACCCCAGTCCCTGTTCCTCCACTTTCTGTTGCCTTCTTTTTCTTATTTTCTTACTTTCCTTGTTCTCTTCTTTCCCTCCCATTTTTGACCCACTTGAGCAGCTTTCTAAAAAATGGGTCTCCTATGTTCTCCTCATCCAGTGCTTGCTTCCCCACATTGGTCACATCCCATATCCCAGAGCAGCAAGCATTAAACAGTCCCTGACTGAACATTTCTTAAATAGTTGGCAGTTATGAAGAAGAGATATGCTGGCCTAAGAGCAGGTTAAGATTACACTTGAACAACGATATAGTACAAATCACATGTAGCACATTGGTTTTCAGTGGTCTAAATACCTAAAGGCATCAGATCCCATCTGATCTTGGCTACTAAGCAGGACCAGCCTTGGTTAGTACTTGAATGGGGGACCACCAATGAATATCAGGTACTGTAGGCTATATTTCAGAGGAAGGAACTGGCAAATCCACCTCTTCCTTGCTTCAGAAAACCTATGAGGTTAATTTGAAGGTGTGCGCACACACACACATTGGTTTTCGTGAGGCAGAACAAGTGAGCCTCACAGCTAGCACACAAAACTCTGAGATTCTCTGTTTTGATGCCTCTGGCCCTCTAGATGCCTTACATTTAGTGTTTCATTGAGGCTAAGGCTGAGTCTCAGTGTATCACTCCTGTTGTAGTACATGACTCTTTTCAGAGTTACAGTGCTATGATTCCACTTTGAGTGATATAGTTCCATTCTATGAAAGCCTGGGGTTTGCTGTTCAGAGAATGTTATTTCAAATTCTCAGCCAGAAAGTTCTAGTGCCTCACCAAACTACAAACCCCAGGATTCTATAGGATGCAGTCATAGCAATTAAAGTGGGATCATAGAATTGTAATTATGTGGTGTGAAAGTTTCCCAACACTGGGAGACTTTTCTCCCTCCAGATGTTTTGGACTACTTGGACCTCTTTCCTGACCACTGGCTGGGGTTTCTTGAAGAGCTGAATGTTCCCCACTCCTCTTGTAGTAGGAGATGTGAAAGGAGCCTTTTACAGTGAATCATAGAATCATAGAATTGCAGAGTTGGAAGAGACCACGAGGGTCATCCAGTCCAACCCCCCTGCCATGCAGGAAATCTTGATCAAAGCATCCCCGACAGATGGCCATCCAGCCTCTGTTTAAAGACCTCCAAGGAAGGAGACTCCACCATGCTCCGAGGGAGTGTGTTCCACTGCCGAACAGCTCTTACTGTCAAAAAGTTCCTCCTAATGTTGAGGGGGAATCTCTGTTCCTGGAGCTTGCATCCATTGCTCCGTGTTCCAGTCTCTGGAGCAGCAGAAAACAAGCCTGCTCCATTCTCAACGTGACACCCCTTCAAATACTTAAACAGGGCTATCATATCATGCCTTAACAGTCTTTTTTTCAGGCTAAACATACCCAGCTCCCTAAGTCTCTCCTCATAAAGCTCAGTGGGCCCTTGGTATCCGCTGGGGTTTGGTTCCAGGACACCCGTAGATATCAAAATCTGTAGATGCTCAAGTCCTGTTATATACAATGGCATAGTAAAATGGTGTGTCTTATATAAAATGGCAAAGTCAAGGTTTGTTTCTTAGAATTCATTTAAAAAAATATTTTCAAGCTGTGGATGCCAAATCTGTGGAAACAGAGGGCCAGCTGTAATACAATATGGAATGGGGAAGCTATGCCTAAAATCATTATTGGGTCTATGGCCTCTTCACTGTTTAGTATGGAAGAAGCAAGTGCTGTGTAGGGTTTTGTCAGCATGACTCTCCAGGTTGAGTTGGAGTGTCATGGTAACAGACTGAAGTATTCCCTCTTCCCTCCCACATCTCTTAAACACCTGTGGATAGCTAAGCCAAAGCCAGTATCTTCCTTCCAGCTGGCAGGCTTAGAAGTGCAAATGAAATTCTTGGAGAGCCAGACGTAAACCCAGCTGCAAAACAGCACATTGCCAGAGCCATGGGGCTTGCTTAGGTGAAAGGCTGGGACAAGCTTTATGAAGGACTAGAACCCAAAATGTCTAAAGGCACCAGAACCTGTATGCTCTTGGAAGCTAAACTGGGCCAGCCCTGGTTAGTACTTGGATAGGGGACTGCCAATAGGGGACTACCAATGAACACCAGATACTATAGGCTATATTTCACAGGAAGGAACTGGCAAAACCACCTATGAATATTTCTTGCCTAAGAAGACCCTATGAAATTCATTTGGTCAGCATGACAGGCAACCTGAAGGGACATAAGATAGCTAGGGTTACATGCAGGCCATTAAGAGGATATGGCAGCCCCTAAGTGTTTCCTAGTCTATTAGTATGGGTCTGAAACATGGGTCACCTATCACCACCACTTACAACTCCTTGAATGCTTTCATCAGCGCTGTATATGTACAATCCTAAATATACACTGGACTGACTATGTGATGAATGTTGCTGTCCTTGAGCAAGCAGGGATCACCAGCATTGAGGGCATGATATTGAGAACACAGCTGTGCTGGGCAGGGCACATTTCTAGGATGGAGGACCATCGCCTCCCAAAAATAGTACTCTATGGTGAACTCGCCACGGGACAGCAAAAGAGGGGCGCTCCAAAGAAGCGATACAAGGACTCCCTGAAACAACATCTCAGGCTCGGCCAAATTGATCACCAACAATGGTCCGCCCTGGCCTCACATCGGGAGACATGGAGACGCACTGTCCACAATACTGCAGCCTTATTTGAGAACTCACACCGAACAAGTCTTGAAGAGAAATGACAACGCAGAAAGAATCACAACCTGGAAACATCACCCAAGGAGACCTTCTGTGCTTTCTGCAACTGGACTTTTTTTTTTATCTTGGATTGGCCTTTTTAGTCATCAGCATGCTTACAGAAAACGCGGGATGAGTCCTTCCTGAATCTTCGTTTGCGAAGAAAAGCCAGAGAGAATATTACTCATTTATTTACTTACTGAATATCCCATCTCTTCCCCCTTTGTAAGGAGATTTACAAAAATTAAGAGATCCAGATAAAAACTTGCATCACTAAAAACATACAAAAATTTAAAAATAATTAATTATCAGTAGAACTGAAAGCAATTTCAGAACCTATCAATTAAAAAACAACCATGAAAACTGCAACAAATAAAAGCCCTTTACTCAAGAACAGTCCTTGTTAGGAGGACAAACAAGAAGGAGCCAGTCTAGGCTCTCTAGGAAGGAAATTTCAGAGCCTGGGAACCATCACTGAGATGGCCTTCTCCAGATGTACTTGTGAGAGTGATGAGACAGAATTAGTTTGTGGGAAGTGTTTTACCTGGTAAGGAGGCAATAAAATCCAAGCAGTGGGCAGCAACAGTGACTGAAATTTTTATCTTTTTTAAATGGAAGACTGGGGACTTTATCAGATTACCCCCCATTAATGTTCTTTTGCCGGGATATTTTGTGGTATTTTTATGCTGGCAAAATAACCCCACCACCAGACCCACCTTTAGCAGTGTCAGAAAGGCAGCCCCAGCAATAACAGAGCACAAATGGAGGGTTGAGATCTTGCCAATTCTCGTGAGAAGACCTGAGTATGGCAAATTCAAAAAATTAAGCAAAATAAAGACACAAAATGTAGACACAAGCACAGAAACACACTTTCAAAGTCCCAGGTACACTGGGAATGGGGGGGGGGTTTCATAAAAAAGCACCCCCTACCGGCTGTCACAATCTCACCTGGAAGTGTTCTGACAATGAACGCTGCATTTCCATGAGCACAATGGTGCGCAGTTTCAAATGCCAGCAATGCCAGCGCAAAAGCAGAACAAGAGATCTATTGATGGCTTAACCCATCAATAAAAAGGAACAGCTTCTTGACAAGACATGATCACGAAAGGACATTGCTGTATGGTATGCGTACCCTTTTGCGATCATTAGGCATCTTTATGATGCCATATTTGCTGCATCTGATAAAGTCCTAGAAGTGGAGATTAGCAATTATTTAATAGTCATTTAAATGTGAATAACCTGCCTTCACTGTGTAAGTCCTTCTACTTTCCAAGTATGTAAGAAAACCTTTTTAAAAATGTGAAGCATGTCAGAGATGGCTGCACATAGACTTTCTGTTGTGGTTTGCTAGTGGTTGAAAAAGTCACGTGTGTTGAAACTGGAATAATTGGAGTTGGGAAGAATCCTGTTCCAGTAAGAACTGTAAGTTAAATAGGCCTCCTCATCTCCCAATAAATAGGCCCCTTCATCTTTCCATCACTTCCCTGACCTATTCTGCTACCCAAATTAATTATGTCTCAAAAGCATTTCCTGTCAGCCTAGCTACACCTACCATATTGGATTCATGGTTTCTGGGTCATTGTGGCAAGTTGTTATTTTTTTTTCCAGTCTGTGGCTGCCCAGTTCATGTTCAAAAGCTGACTGGACCACCAGTTGAATTCCATTTCAAGACTGGTAAAGGGATAGATCTTCTTCGTGGTCTCTGTGAATCACACAGCTGGGTTATTCGTGCACCTGCACAGAGCATTCAGAACCTTCTGGTATCGCTAGGCAGAATGTGCTTTGCAACATTTTGGCGGTAACTCCGCCTCTTCTAACGGTCCCTTTAAAAGGCTCTTCCGCCTAATTCCCCTCAATTCCTTTTTTTCTGTCACGTTAGCAGCTCGAAGGAACCTTCTGTCACTTATCCTATCGATTTTTACTTTTGTTTTCGACTCGGACTGGATTTTTTGACTACAATTTTGCCTACTCCCTTGGATTTGTCTGTTCTCTCTGATATTTGACTTGACACGGCTGGCTGACGACGGTATCTCTTCATCCCTTGGCTTTGGTTTTGATCTTGGCTCTCTCGGCTAGACCCCGGTTGTCTTCTACTACTGTGCCATTCGAAATGGCCCCAAGAGCTGCTTTCAAGAGGTGCTCCATTTGCCAAGCGAAGCTGCCAAGTTCGGACGGCCACTCTAAATGCCTTATCTGCTTGGGTGAGTTGCACAATGTCGATGCTTGCGTCCACTGTAGAGCCTTTGCACCTCAGGCTCGCAAGCACCAATCCTTGCGTTTGAAGTCCTTTCTATATGAAAAGGCCCTTATACCACCCGCAGCCTCCACTTTGGCTACTGGGCAGCCGGCCTCACCTCAGAAAAGGGGACGATCAGTTTCACCTCAATCCCCTCAGAAGAAGCATCACCGATCAAGGAGTCCTTCTCGCCATCGGTCTGTGGCCTCCGACCCTGAAGCGGTACGGCATTCTCATAAACATGCAGCCAAACCGTCCTCAGCTCGGGACCAAACTTCATTAGATTCGACCGTTTCAACCTTGAAGGCGATGCCTCAGGACCGAGTAAGACCGAGAGACCCCAGTCAGGACCGGGAATCCTCGACATCCTCTAAGGATAAGGCTCCAAGAAGAAGAAGAAGACCAAACACTCTTCTCGAAGTGATGAGACTTCAAAGGACTTGGCTAAGTCCTCCACGGAGGTGACTCCACACCCACCTGCCGCTGGCGTTACGATGGTGCATGAGCCTGTGGCTCCAACTCGAGAAGAATCCCGAATTCAGAGATCCGACACAGAACGACCCTGTTCCCGTACGGGCACCCCAGCTCCCTCTCTGGAAATCGTAGAGGTTGATGTGGGGTATGTGTCGATGGAGACTTTGGAAACAACCTGCCGGATTTGAGCCCACTCTGGCCTTACTCATCTCAAGGGCAGAGCTCCTTCAGCACACTGCCACTGATGTTGATGTGCAGACCGAATCCATCATTGAGATCGATGAGCCCAGGCCCTCCACATCGAGTATCCAAGAGGATGTGCAAGCCTACGGTGCCTATGATTTGGCTAGGGGTGTCTTCCACATACCTATTTCCACCACGTCAGAACGGAGAGAGCGTTCACCTGATCCGGTGTTTCATCCTTCAACTGAAGCTGCCACTTTGTGTACCATGGTACGGACACCACCAAGGCTTTCCTTCCATGGACTGGACACACCTTGTGAACCTGAGTACAGGCCATTGGTACCGATGCGTAGGGATGCTGAGATACAAGTGTCTCCATTTCGTCCCTTGTCTCCTTTGCCTCCTACACCTCCGACTCGCACAACTTCGCTGCACCATAGGCACCGAAGTCCCTCTCCATCGTCAGACTCTTCGATATCCTCAGAGTCTTCTGAGAGCTACATGCCTTACATTCTGTCTCCACAACCTGACCTGCTAGACGAAGCCTCATCTTCGCCTACAGATGATGTTCGGTCTTTCTCCGAACAGGTTGTGTGCATGTCTCATGCACTGGAGTTGAAGGTGGCTGAGAAAGAGTCTGAGCCGGTGGACCCAATTTACCACCGCTTAAAGTCAAAGGCCCCTCCAGTGCCAAGCGTCCCTATTCTGCCTTCCCTCTTGAAGTTGACGCAGGGTTCATGGGAAAACCCATCCTCCATCCCATCAACTTCAAAGAGAATCGATTGTTTATACTGGTTGGCAGGCAATGACATTGACTGGCTAAAAGAACACCCACGTCCCAACTCCGTGGTGGTCGAGGCTTCGCAAGCAAACAGACAACGAAGGACCCAAACAACCCCATTGGACCCAGAAAGCAGAAAGCTGGATATAATTGGCAAGAAGATGTACTCGGCTGCTGGGTTCAGCTCCCGAATTGCCAATTATTCTGCATGTATGGGGGCTTATCAGCAAGTCTTGTGGGAAAGAATGATGCCCCTGATTTAAGACTTGCCTGATGAGAGGAGGAAGCTAGCCAAAGCTATCCAGACTGAGGCCCAACTGCTGGCCAGGCAGCAAATGAACTCGGCGAGGCATCTTGCAGACTGTGCCACCAAGACTGTTGCAGGTTCCATCGCCCTACGACAACATGCTTGGCTCTGCTCCCCAAGCTCCAGCGACCATTGAAGACATGCCGTTTGACAACTCCGGCCTCTTTAATGGATCCACTGATGAGTTTAAACAGAAGATGAGGACCACTGTGCGCAAGTACGGTATGCCGTCGTCCTCATCTTCTACTTATTGGGCACGGAACCGTACGGGTTGGCAAGGCTCATCTTACGGCCTCCAGTTCAGACCAGGGAACACGCCTCAATCATCTAGGTGCTCCCAATTCCAACAGCCTCCATCTTCGGCTTTGTCGGTGAGGAGCCAGGGCTCGACCTCCCGCAACAGGCTGTCCTCCAGACAAAAACCAAAAGACCATGGCAGAAGGAGGTTCTGATTCACCTTAAGCTCACTGTGACTATCTCTTTTTTCCTAGACTTCCCTGTTCGGAGACCGACTGTCATCATTCTAGGATGCCTGGTCCTCAATAACATCGGACTGCTGGGTACAATGAGGCTACTGGATTTAATTCGACGTTCTGCCTCCAACAGGTCAGACACGACAAACGCCACCCTCCCCTCCCTTCCTCGAGGAGGTGCAGACACTGCTCAAAAATGGGGCCATCAAACCTGTCGATCTCAATCTCCAACACCTCTGCTTTTTCTCGAGGTACTTCCTTGTCACGAAGAAAGACGGGGGACTCCGTCCAATCCTGGACTTCAGAGGGGTGAACAGGTACATTGCCCTGGGGAAATTCAGGATGGTCACTCTAGCTACTATACTGCCCCTCCTTTAACAAGGGGACTGGTTTGCATCCATAGACCTCAAGGATGCCTACTTTCACATTGGGATCCATCCTGCCCACAGATGGTACCTGGCATTCCAGATCGGGGACAATGCTTTGTAGTTCCATGTCCTTCCCTTCGGCCTCTCCATGGCACCGAGGGTATTCACAAAGTGCATGGCTGCAGGGGCCGCCTTTCTTCGACAACAGGGAGTGATAGTCTTCCCTTACATTGACAACTGGCTAATTGTCTCAGGGTCCAAACACCACCTCGAGATGGACATTACTTTCACCCTAGATGTGCTGAACACCCTGGAACTTGTCAATATGGAAAAGTCTCATCTCACCCCGTCACAATCCGTTCAATTCATAGGGGTCTGACTGGATTCAATGACTGCGAGAGCATACCTCCCTCGGGAGCGATTTGACACTCTTCGATCCCTCATCCACGACTGCCATCGATCCCGAAGACTGTCTGCTCATGCGGTACAAGTTCTACTGGGCCACATGGTGGTTACCACTTCAGTCACTCGCCTGGCCAAACTTCGATTCCGACTGCTTCAAGCCTGGTTCCTGAATGTATTTGATCCTCTGCGAGATTCACCCAGAACGCTCTTGACAATGCCACAATGGGTGAATCGCTCCCTGGACTGGTGGCTGATACCAAGCAACATACTGCCATTCGAGCCTCCACAACCAGAGGTCTCGCTGATGACAGATGCCTCCACACTGGGTTGGGGAGACCACCTCGGAGCCCATGATATCCAGGGCGTTTGGAGTGCCAAAGAACGGACGCTCCATATCAACGTGCTGGAGCTTCTTGCAGTTCAAAAGCCTTCGGGCCTTCGAGACTCTGGTGATGAGCAGGACCTTGCTCCTACTGACAGACAACACCTCTGTCATGTATTACCTGAACAAGCAAGGAGGAACGAAGTGCCCGCAGCTTCTCCAACTCACACTTCAAATTTGGGACTGGTGTTTTTGTCAAGACATTCTTTCCCAATCCATCCACCTTCCAGGGGAGGAGAATATTCTTGCAGATAACTGAACTGGTCCAGGTCATCCGTCCACAAATGGATGCTAAACAGGCGTGTGGTGCAGGAACTCTTTTGTCATTGGGGAACTCCTCTAATAGACCTCTTCGTGACCCGAGAGAACAAGCAGTGCATGCAGTTTTGCTCCAGGATCCGATCCTGGGGATCGAGGGGCGATGCATTCCTGTTCCAGTGGACAGGACCATTCCTCTATCTTTTCCCTCCATTTCTGCTCCTTACAAGAGTGGTCGCCAAACTCTGTTGAGACCGAGCGGACGCAATATTGATCGCTCCATGGTGGCCTTGGCAGGCGTGGTTCGCACCATTACTCCACCTGTCCGGTCGGCGCTTCAACCAATTACTGGACCATCCCAATCTCCTCAAGATTCAGGACGGCAGGGTCAGACATCCTGACCTCAAGATGCTTCGCTTGACAGCCTGGAAGATACATCTGTGACTCATCTCCCATCCATAATCATGCCTTCTGTTGTTTTACCACCTGACGTCTAAGCTGTTGTGGATGCAGCTAGGAAGCCATCTACCCACAAATCCTATCTATACAAATGGAAATGTTTTGAAGCATTCCTAACTGAGCATGGCCTGAACGTGGACTCTTGTTCTGTGCCAGTTGTCCTCCAGTTTCTTCCCCTGTCAGAAACAGGGCTCTCGATATCATCCCTCAGATGCTATCTGGCAGCAATCTCAGTCAAATTCCAAGCTTGTGGTCGACCCTCTACGTTCCAAGATCCAACAATCAAAAAGTTCCTGAAGAGGTATATCAACCTTCATCCCCCGGTACTCGAAGCCACCCTGGCTTGGAGCCTCAAACTCGTCCTTTCCCAGCTGGTGAGGCAACCCTTCGAGCCCATGGCTACAACTGATCTTCATCTGCTCTCTTGGAAGACTGCCTTTCCTACTGCCATCACCTCTGCTCGTCGGGCTGGAGAACTCTGTGCCTTACGGTCGGATCCACCGTACACAGCCTTCCATAAACACAAGGTGGTATTCAAACCAGACATTTCCTTTCTGCCAAAAGTGGTCTCCAGCTTCCACCTCAACTAGCCCATCGTTCTGCCTGCGTTGATGCAGAACCCGAAGGACGAATTCGAGCATACTCTACATTCCATGGATGTGCGGAGGGTGCTCGCGTTCTACATACAACGAACTGCTCCAATCCGTAAATCACCTCATTTGTTTCCTATGCGGACTCAAAGCTGGGTGCACCAATCTCATCGCAGCGCCTCTTGACGTGGGTAACTTAGACCATTGCCCTTTGCTATGAACTTGCTAAGAAACTATTGCCTCCTTGGGTTTGTGGACACTCCACAAGGGCTGTCTCCACTTCGGCAGCTTTCCTTTCAGGGGTGCCCCTAGAAGACGTCTGCCGCGCTGCCACCTGGTCATCACCTCTGACCTTCATCTCACATTATAGACTGGACACTCGTTCTAGAAACGAGGCTGCCTTTGAGAGGGCTGTACTTTTGTCCTCCATTCAATGAGTAAGTTTGATTGACTGATTGATAATGAGTTACTTATTTCTTAAAGAATGTGCTGTCAATAAATCCATGTGTTGTTTGAATACACAGTGTTGTCCTCGTCTACGGATGAACAGGACATACCCACCTCCTGGGGGAAAACTTGCTAGTCTACCCAGCTGTGTAATTCACAGAGACCACGAAGAAGATGGACAGGTTACTTACCTGTAACCATAGATCTTCGAGTGGTCTTCTGTGAATTCACACAGACCCGCCCATCCTCCCCTCTATGTCCTTACATGGTATACATGCTTTAAAGTTCCTCAAGTTGCTGATTGCGGCTTCATTCAAGGAACTGAGGGGAATTAGATGGGAGAGCCTTTTAAAGGGACCATTAGAAGAGGCAGAATTACTGCCAAAATGTTGCAAAGCACATTCTGCCTAGCAATACCAGAAGGTTCCGAATTCTCTGCGCAGGCGCACGAATAACCCAGCTGTGTGAATTCACAGAAGACCACTCAATGATCTATGGTTACAGGTAAGCAACCTGTCCTTCCTCTACCATCACACAGGAGGTATCGTGAGCTTGGGTGAGGCAGAGTGTTTGGGTGGCAAAGCTCCATCCTCCATCAGAGGGGAACAGCAGAGAGTCCAGGAGATATAGCTGGGATGTTTCTCTGCTGCCGCCCCCCCCCCCGCATATCTGGTAATTGAGGTAGAATCAGGTCTGAGAAATAGAGACAGCCAGTGAAGTCAGTGTATGATAATCAATATGAAAGAAGGAAGAGCATGAAAAACATGTTAAAGTAATTTAAAGTAAAGTAAATTCTGTTTGGAAAACCAACGAGAACTATATGCGCCCCACTATTTATCCTCAAGCACGTATATTTTGCTTGTCTCTAGCTGTGGCACAAATAATTAGAAATGTCTGTTCAGCACCAGCTGTATTAGTTAATGTGTTGCTTAGCCTTACATTTTCTGTGGTCCTTTCTTGCCTTCTCTCATTCCTTCTTGAGCTATTAATGACCCTCTTAATAAATTTTGCCAAGAAAACCTAGGATAGGGTTGCCATAAGTTAAAATCGACTGAAAGGCACATAACAACAATTATCACAGTACATAGCACATGCCAACAAGAAGGGACAGGGACAGAAGACATCACGTTAGGCAGTTCTAGAACCCAAACATATATGCACACAAAGATTTTCTGTTTTGGCAGACATTTGCATCTCCAGAATGTTCTTGCTGAGTATTCTCTTTTGAACTGATATGTGTGAGGGCTGATACCTGTGGAATGTGTGCCTTTGAGGAGTGCCTACCCCTACCTTTCAGCAGACTGAGGCAGATGCCTCAGGCAAAAAAATGTTGAGAGGCAGAGAGGGGCAGCAAAAGGTTGGAAGGCAGGACAGTGTGTGCCCTAGGCCCCAATAGCTAGCCTGCTCCCTGTGGGCATTGTGGAAGATGTCCTATCTCCAGTGTTGAAGAAAGATTCAACAGCCAGTCTTGACAGCTTCAGTACACAGAGTGGGTAAAGGTACCATTTTGTTCTTTGCCGCAGACACAATGTCTTAGGCTACCTGGGCTTTGAGGAACAATTGGAGAGGGGGATCTATACACTTTTAAATAAATGAGCACCTTTGAGGCCAATTGTCCAAGAATAACTTCAGTTGCTCAGTCTGTGACTCTGCAGCTCTTGAGAAGATAGTGTCTAGATCGAGGGAAGTAATGGTGCCACTCTATTCTGCTTTGGTCTGACCTCACCTGGAATATTGTGTCCAGAGGAGAGCAACCAGGATGGTGGGAGGTCTGGAAGCCATGCCCTATGAGGAACAGCTTAGGGAGCTGGGTATGTTTAGCCTGGAGAAGGGAAGGTTAGGAGGTGACATGATAGCCATGTTTAAATATTTGAAGGGATGTCATATTGAGGATGGGGCAAGCTTTTTTTTTTTTTTTTTTTTTGCTGCTCCAGAGATCACAGAGCAATGGATTCGAACTACAGAAAAAGAGATTCCACCTAAACATTGGGAAGAACATCCTGACAGTAGGAGCTGTTTAGCGCTCTCTCTCTCTCTGTGCCAAAACTTTTTTTGGCATCCTTGCAGAGGGAGAGAAAGAGAGAAAGATATTTTTCCCCCTGTACATGACCTCTGTCCTCAGAAGACCTGCTTTAGAGGCAGCCCTTGCCCTTGGAGGCCTGCCTTTGAGAGAGTGCACAGTCAGGGGGTGGGTGGGCATTTTTTTGTGACAGTCGACAGGATATGTTAAAAGAGAAGATGTGCTCATGTGCACTGGAGATCAGGTTCCAGATCAGCACAGCTTCCAGAGACCACTCTTCCTCTTTGCCTAGATCAGGAATCCTGTCTGTCTCATCACAGTGTATACTGTCAAGCAGATTTTGGCAGTGTTACATTTTTGGTCTGCAACTCCCAGAATCTTCCCAGCCAGCATGGCCAGAAACCATGTTGACTGGGAGATCCTGGGAGCTGTAGTCCAAAAAAGTATTTCTGTCCCTGACCCTTGCCAAGTTCAGCTTTGGAAGCCCTGAAAGCCATGGTTGTTGTTGTGTCCCTTCAAATCATTTCGGACTTACAGCAACCCTAAGGTGACCATGGGGTTTTCTGAGACTGCGAGTGTGTGACTTACCCAAGGTCACCCAGTGGATGTTCATGGCTGAACAGGTTTCAAACCCTGGCCTCTTGAGTGGTAGTCCAACAGTCAAACCACTACACCATGCTGGCGCCATCCTGAGAGCAATACCCTCCAACATTTCACCGATGAAAACCGGGGCACATGTGGCCAAGCAACATCAGAGTGTGGCCAGATGGCAAAAGTTAGGAATGAGGATGAAGACACAAGCTAGGAGAGGCTATAGCAGTTTATTTTTGCCTGAGTCTACTGGGAAGAGCAAGCTTTCACCCCCTTCTCTCCTCTTGCCCCCCGCTGACTTAACTGAGTACAAATTACTTTTGCCCTTTCAACTCAGTTTGCAGCAATTTAAGTCGGCTGAGGATAAAGGTGGAAGTGAGAGGACAAGAGAGAAACGGAGGCATTTGAAAAGCAGCTGAAAAAGTGAGAGGAGAGAGGATTAATTGAGACTATTAGAAGGTATGGGGATCACTAGTGAGAGCCAGTGTGAACAGGTTTGGTGGCGAGGGAGCCACATCACCCTCCTGATCTTGGTAAAGTAAATTGAGGTGAGCAAAGTGCAGCCTGGAGGCCATATGGACCCCTCTATCCATTTTGCTGGCCCCTCTCAAAGGCCCCTTGTATCATTGGAGGGGAGCTTCAGCCATTCTCCTGGGACTGGACATGCTTCTTGCCAAAGCAAAACAAAATGGTGTATCCCTGATTGCTGCTGTCAGTACTTGCTTCTGAACACTGTATGTTGGTTTACCCATAGCTACCATATATTGGATTGTTTCCCTCCCTGACAAAAAGGGCCACAACAGCTTGTGGTGTTTTAATTCCCAGCTCTGGCCTAGGTATTCATGCAGCTTGTTTAACTGCATTGCAAACTGTTGCCACAGGCTTATTAACTGGGTAAAGAGGGAGAATAAAATTACACTCTGATTGCTAAGGCAATTAGATTTCTCCACAGCAATCAGTGGAGAGAATTGCACCCTTCAGGGAGGGTTTTCAGATTCCCTTCAACAGTTTTTCCCAACCTGGTGCTCTTAAGATATGTTTTAGACCAGTGCTTGAATATGGGAGACTTGCAATTTTTTTTCACCAATGCTCCAGGGACCATCACTAAATTTGTGATCATTGTCTGGAGTAGATTTTTTTTCTAAAAGCTCTCCAGGGAACTGGCAGTAGATGGCTCAGGGATTGTCCACAGACACCCACTTTGAGTAGCACTATTTTGGATTACAGTCAGCATGAGTCAGTGATTAGAGATGTAGGCCAAGACATCAGTCCAAGCCGTGTTGGCGAAAGCTGCTGGACCACTATTGAATGTTCATTAAGATAAAATACCAAAACCAGTTAATATAGAGATGTTTGGCCTACAGGGAGCCATCTCCTTATAAGCCTTACCTATCTTTTGCTCACCCGTTGTGTACATGGATCCTCTGTGGCAAATGGAAGGGCACCATCTGTGCCCGGCGTTGTTTTCCTTTATCTAAGACAAATGCAAAAATGTGTGGCACAAACTACAGTCTGAGTTGGATTGGAACAGAAGACTGCTTAAACAACATAATATTGTAGTAGCACCACTGTCCTAAAGCACTGAAAAAGACAGGTGTCTGAAACATAAGCCCTGCATTATCTTTCAGTGTGCTATGTAGCTTTTGGGGGGAATATGGAAGAGCCTGCAGACATCATGAATCTTTTATTATGGCTTTCCAGGTATGGGAGCTGGTAGCCCACAGCAAGGTTTTGAATTATCACTAGAAGGCCATTGTCATGTTGGGCCATCAACCCTGCTTACACTGTCCAGCTCAGGGTGTGGGAACAGGTGAACTGCAAAAAGTTGTGCTTGCAAAGCAAATAGCTTCAGCTGACCTCCATGAACCAGATATAAACAGCTTCACAGCCAGTGCCCTTTGATGGCAAAGCTTTAGCAGCAATCAGATCAATACTGGCACTTATTCACTATGACTGTATTGCAACCTCTGTGTCATGCTGGTTTGAGTTCTTACTTTCCATATACATGAAATCTTTTGGCAAAAACCACTAATGCTTTTTCAGTGTAAGACCAAAACAAGTTCCCTTCTCTAATTGATGAAATTATGTCAGTTTGATTCATATCTAGGTACAAGACACACAGAACTTCCTTCTTATATACCAAAACATCTGTAAGAGCTTTTTCCACATGGTTCTGAGCTATTTTAACAAAAATAGCAGTATTCTTTCACAAAGATTCTGACAAGAAGGAAGCTAACTGAACTCTTTCTTAACCTGCATTTGCTCCATGAAGGAACTATACTCACCACAGGCCGCCTTCTACTCCAAACCAAACCTTTCCAGCAGTCCATAACTTCATGTGTGGTGTTACTGATGCTGTTTTAAACCCCAGACATTAAGCAAAGGGATGTTGTATATTTTTGAGAATGCAGCTGAATTGGACTGTGGTGTTGTAGACAGACAGGCCTTGGTGTTTATACTTTGCAGTCACATAGCAGAAACAAGAGACGTACCAGTAGTGTAATGGAAACAACTGTATTATACACACAGGACAGAGACACTATTTGAAGGAAAACTGCCTTGAGAGACCACAGCTGCAGCAGCTGCTATGTTCCTTTCAGTAAGGCAGAGAAGCCATTCTAAAACCAGAAGGCACAACCTCATCACAGTCTTGTAACACTCCCTGCTCTGCAGAGAATCGACTAGGACACAAACAACTTTAACACTTTCTCTTCATGAAATATATGTTCAGTACAATAAATACATAATCAAGTTATATATATATATATTTATAAAAGGTAGTGCATTAAATGTTCGCTTTAAGACAAGTCTAAGGAACGTTGGCCCCGTCAGAGAGCCTACAGAAGGCAAGGCAAATTCATATTGCACTGGAAACCCCGGCATACACATGAAGGTCAAGTCAGTGCAATGGAGGCTGGAGAAAAGAGGCTGACTCCTTTGACCTGCACTCTCAACCCTGCACCTGCAGCTTGTGAGGTAGAGCGAAGCTTTTGCTATTACGGCCACAGCTCTGCTTGAGGTGGGGTATGTCCAAAATACTAGAAGGAAAATAGACTGTAGCTTCAGCCTCTTTACAAAGAACACTGCTTAACTTGGCCTTTTAAAAACCAGAGTGAGCAGCACAATCCCTATGTGTAAGGCAGAACTGGATAAAGTTACTGCTCTTGGGGTATAATTCCTAAAACCTACCCAACCAGCATGGTCACTGCTCATGCCAGTTGGGGGATTCTGGGGCTTACAGGTCATACAGAAGTTGCCCAGCTCTGGAATGACTCCTCAGAAGGGCCCTAGTGTATTCAGTGAGACTTACATCCAGGGAAATGGGTATAGGGTTAAAAGTGACTTTTAGCCAGTTTTGCAACCAAACATGGCTGATAAGAGTGGCAGTGGCTCTCTCCATTCTCCACTCAAGACAGTCAGAGATCATTAAAACAGCAAGTATGTAACAGTGTCTCTCATTCCCCCCTCACCCCGCTTCTCTATTCCCAACTACTATACCCACTGGCTTTATTAATCTGACTTCAGTTGCATGAGATGTGTGTGTTGCAGTCAATGTCCTTGGTTAAAAAGTTATCTCTAAGTCCCTCTGGACTGACATAAGTCACATTCATTCTTCTAGTATGGACTCCTCAGCATGGTACAGACAAGGCAGGATAGAGATCAGCGCCTCCTCAATTGAGAACAAGTGTTCATCTTCCACCTGAGGGCAGCAGTAGCGCATGAAGTCCGCCAGCCGCAGCAGGTACTCAATGTTGTGGCCAGCGCAGCCACTGGAGACAATGATTTGAGCAGCAATGTCCTCTTCAGAGGCTGGCCCCAGGTAGGAGGGATTCTGGGGGGTAGCAATGTAAACTAGGGCCAGGATTGGCTCCTCAGGCTCTTTCTCTTGGGGGTAGAACTTTACCAGCTTGGTGACATAACCTCCAAGCACTGCTTCCCGCACGTTCAGATACTTGAGAGAAGCAGCAACTTGATCTCCGCGGAGCTCATAGGCGACACCCCATGTGCACCCCTGGAATTGGAAGGTAAATTGCAAGGATTACTCACCCAGGAAAATACAAAGTTATTTACGTGTGTTAATATCCTAGAAATAGATTCTGTATGTAAAGCCTTTAAGGAAAGGCAGAAAGGGCCCTAAAAACTTACTTGGGATAGATGGGGACATTTTATTATCTCTAGCAGGAAGCAGCTTTATTTACAGCAGGGGATGGCAAAATATGGGTTTCCAGATGTTGTTGGAAAGCTAGGTGCAGCAGCCCTAGCCACCATATCCAATGGTGAATGCTGGGAGCTGCAGTCCAACATCTGGAATGTCACACTCAACATGCACATGCCCACCCTATTTATGGGAACAAGGCTCGGTGGTACAAAAAATGATATTTTCCCATCACTTTGGAATGTTGCTTCCCTATTTGCATCCTGAAAATCAAGCAGGAAAAATGGACGAACTATGTCCTTATCAACAAGGCTGCAAAGGGGCACCTTTGGAACTTGTGTGGCCATAGTGCATCACATAAGTGATATTTCTTCACTGTTCATGCAGCTCATACTCTACTGATTTGCGTATTACATTTGGCTCATGCTTTGCTTATTCTACATATCATCAGAGGTAAGAAAAGTAATACTTCTACCCCTTAACTGGCATTTTCCATAAAAACACAGCTTTGTATATGTTCATATGTTGCAGATCTTGGAAAACATAACTTTTGGTACTATAACTCACCAACACCACCCCCCAAGCTGATATGACCAGTGGCCATACTGCTTGGGGGATTCTGGGAGTTGCAACCCAAAAAAGCAATTCTTACACATTCTGATCTACTTTCTATATAGCACAGATTCCTGCTACCCTTTCTAATTTCAATGGACTGTATAGTGGGTTGGGGAAGTTAAAGACCAAGTTTATGGTTAGAAGTAACATTTTTAAAATTCCACTCATCCCTTCCAAACTGGGCTCATCTCTATCCAGTCCATTGAGTGATTAATGCAATGAGCTTTTGCAAAGGCTCCCGGAAAGCCATTGAATTGACTCAGCTGCTTACCAAATTTCTGCTGAGCAATTACATGCCAGTTGCAAGATGCCTCCAATTTTATCAAAACCCCAAGATTCCTCTTTGTCATAGGGACCCATGATGTCAGAGTGGATGACCACGCTAACAGCATTACTAGCATTCTACTGTGTCCTGATTATTCAGATGTTTTCAGCATCCCCACAGGCCACATGAACATTAAGAGGTCAACGGAGCTTGGCCTCAGAAAAACCTTTAGCTACAGTGAACTGCACCAACCTCCAATTGCTCCTTTGGGGAGCAAGGATAGAGAATGGAAGGGCCAAATTCAAAGAATTGCTCTAATTTATCACCACCACTTCAAAAGGAACCCAGACTAACCCTAGCTATAAAGGTGTGCACCAGGCTCAGGGCCAGTTTAAGGCACCAGTGGCATCAACATCTGCAGGGGGCCCTATCATTGTGGGGGCCCCGTAGTAACCCTCCTCCTGCAAAAACATTAGTAATAATCTGAATATCCTGTACTGTGAATAGCTTAGCTTGAGTTAGGTTACATTTTGACCTAAGAGAAACATAAGCCCCCCCCCCAAAATAAAGCATCGCAGAGCCCCCCCCCCAAATTCCTCAAACCAGTCCTGACCAGGCTAACAGGTTAAGGATGCAGGGAATAAATACTTACATTGTAATCTTCTTGGAGGGTGACCACTCGTCCAGGCTGCACAGGAAAAAGGAAGAAAGGGACAAGTGTTAACATGAAGTCTGGTGAATCAACCAAGTAAGCAGAAAGCAATTCTCCAGGAGGAGGGGGAACCGACCCAGGAAGCCAAGGAGAGCCACCCTGCCTGCTTAGCCCAGCGGAAGGCCCTCCAGAGAGGCTGTACGGGCCAAGGGCGAAGGAAGCTGGCTGGCAGTGGGTTAATCGAGCTGGGGTAACCCTTGGAAACTTGGAGACCCCCCAAATTTCCAGCTCTTTCACTACCCCTTCCTTAGGTTTCCACCATCAGGGCCGGTTTAAAGCACCAGTGGCATCAGCATCCGCAGGGGCCCCATCATTGTGGGGGCCCCATAGTAACCCACCTCCTGCAAAAACATTATTAGTAACAATCTGAATATCCTGTACTGTGAATAGCTTACGTTGAGTTAGGTTACATTGACCTGAGATAAACATGCCCCCCCCCAAAATAAAGCATTGCAGGGGGCCCCGTAGTAACCCTCCTGCAAAAACATTATTAGTAATAATCTGAATACCCTGTAATGTGAATAGCTCAGGTTGAGTTAGGTTACACTGACCTGAGATAAACATGCCCCCCCCACAAAATAAAGCATTGCAGGGGGGCCCTAGTAACCCTCCTCCTGCAAAAACATTATTAGTAATAAGCTGAAAATGCTGTACTGTTAATAGGTAAGGTTAGATTACATTGACCTGAGATAAACATGGGGGGCCCCCCAACCAAAGCACTGCACCCCCACCCCCAATCCCTGAAACCGGCCCTGTCCCCCCTGCTCCTTTCCCAGCGGGCTCAGCCCCTTCCAAGGGTCCCAGGGTGCCGGAGAAGCGCCTCCGCCCCGTCGGGCTCCCTTACCATCTTCTCGCTGCCCCGGTGGAAGGTGTCGCCTTGCCAGAAGCGGCGGCTGTAGCCTCGGATGTAGCCCACTTTGCGGGAGGTGAAGTCAAAGCCGGGTCGCCAGACCAGCGAGCCGTAGCCGAAGACCCAGAGCGGCGACTTGGGCGGCCCGTTGTCGGTGGTCGGCTCCTCTTCGCCCTCCGTCTGCCGCCCGGGGAGAGGCTCCCCTCCGCTGGAAGGAGGAGGAGGCGGCGGCGGCGGCGGCGGCTGCTGGAGGTGGGGCTCCCGCTTCATGGCCCCGCACCGCAGGAGGAGCCGGAGAAGCAGCCAGGGAAGCTGCGGGTGCACCGCGGGAGCGGAGGTCCCGGGACTGGCCCGGGCAGAGGGAGAGACGCGGCCGGAGCTTGCCGTGGTGATTGATGGAGCGGCCAGAGACCAACCTATGACTGAACGCAAGTCCCAAACGGACTGTCCGGCCCCCGCCTCTCCAGCTCTTTAAATAGCAGCCTGCCGGCAAGCCCCGCCTCTCTGTCATTGGAACGCTTCGACTCGCGCCCCCTAGCCGCCAATCAGCGTCTTCAGCCTCGAGGCTGCCGGCTTTGGTCCCGCCTCTCGGCATATACTCCGAATGTGGATTGGCTAAAGCGTTCTGACAGACGTGAACGGGACGCGGCCACCGATTGGCTCGCCGGCTGCCTGCTGTAAGAAGCCGGGCTGATGCAACGCGCCGGGAAGCTTTCGAGTGAAAGAGGCGGCGGGTTGCGTCAGGCGCAGCTGCGCTCCTCGGGTGGAGGCGCAAGGGGATCGGGCCCTGAGGAAACGTGCCAGATCAGAGGCCATGCTCGGCTTCTGCCTCAAGTCAAACACTTCGCAGTGATGCTTTGCTCTACATATGCAACTACTGTACACTTATTTAACATTGTATATTTCTATTCTCATCGCCCTGAAAGGCTTCCTGAGAGACTGAGATCAGAATCTAAGAAATAGATTCCCCATTGTGGTGGGGAGGCATCCTTTCCTCCCTTGGTACTAGCATAATATCTAATTTATGCTGAACAAGGTGAAAAGAAAGCTACCATTGTGAAGTCGAAGGCTTTCACGCATCCATAGATTTTCCTTGGGTTTTTTTCCGGGCTGTCGTTCCGCCTGCATCTGTGGCTGGCATCTTCAGAGAAATGATGATGCCAGCCACAGATGCAGGTGAAACGTCAGAAAGAAACTATTCCAGAACATGGCCTTACAGCTCGGAAAAAAACCAAGGAAAATCTAAAGCTGCCATTGCCAATAGACAGGAAAAGGGCTTTTTGCTTTCACTTCTTTGAGTAATCTTCTCTCCTCCCCCACTTTACATTCCTCCTTGATACAATACGGGCCCCTTTCACACTCATAATGATAGCACTATAATTCCACTTTAACAAGCTCTCATACAGGAGATTATCAGACGGACTGAATAATTTGGGACAGGGATGCCACAGGACCAGGAAAGGATTTCCCTTTCCGACGATGTTGTCCCTGCCCCGCTCTCCCCCTGTGCTGCTTCTGTTCTGTCCCCATTTTTTAATTTTTGACGGGGAAAAGTCGTTAATAGTCCACCCATTCCGTTTCTGTAATGGAATCATGGGCATCTGAAAAGGAGCCCCGTTCTGCTGGCGCGATGCCAGCATGACAATGAGGTCACAAGGAGGTCCATGCCAAACACTTCTGGGTTCAATCGTGACATCCAGGTAAGTGACATCCCACCACTTTTTTTTTTTTAACCCTCCCTGGGTTAATTGTTACATTTAAAGTGTGTTCTGGTGCTTGGTTTTTATTTTTGATGTTCTTTTTTTATTTTTAAATTTCCTGTGCGATCGTTCTCTTGCAAGAATGGCCGGGATTTGTTTACGGGACTTGAATACAGCTTTGCAACAGCTGTATTCACTCCCGGCCTGCCGAGGGGAGGGGAGCCGTTTTTGTCTTGCTACAAGGTAGGTGTTTGAAAAGTTTTCTTTTCTTTCATTACAGGGATGGGAGTGGGGCGGGGGGGGGGTAGTGAGACAGGGACAGGTTTTAGGGACCCGTGTGATAATCTCCATAGATAGATGCTTCCTATAGAATCCTGGGGAGTGTGGTCTGGAGAGGCACTAGAGGAGCTCTTTGGCTGAGAATTTTAAATGCCCTTCCCTAAAGTGCAAATCCCAGGATGCCACAGGATGTTGCTATAACAGTTAAAGTGGAATCATAGTGTTACAACTGTGTAGTGTGAAAGGGTCTGTGTTCTGTAGTGTCTTGTTAACAACCCCCCGCTTGTAGTACTGTGCCCAGGCAGCAGAAAGGTGGATACCCCAGAACAATGGGCCAAATTATTTGCTTCCTTGCCTTCACTCTCCAAGGCAGTACAGTGGAAGGACTGGCCCCAGCCATCAGCTACCCTCTGTTCACTTGAGCTCATGCTCTCTGATGCAGAGGACTAGGCCCATTTGAACCACTCCTTCCTCACTTCCTTGATGCCAAGAAAGAGAAACAATGAGCAAGAGATGATTTGATCTGCTTTTTATGACAGCTACATCCTCCTCCCTCTGTGTCTTGATGGTGCAATGAGGATGACGGGGACAGGGGGCCACTCAGACAAGGTGAACATAGGTGCTTACAAGGACAAATCATTATGGCAGTTTTCTCCCCACTGCTGGAGAAAATGAACATTTCTCTGCAGTATTTTCCCCAGATTTGAATGTCCCTGTGATCTCATGGATTTGTGTAAAAGAAATGTTTGTTTTTTAAATGTATTGGTTGTATAATCGAGTATAAGGTAAGGAGCTGTTGGGATGGGGCGGGGGAGAGAATGGAATTTTGGAGTGCATGCTAATTGGTGGAATATTTGAAGAGATTTGCATAAGGCTGGTGAATGACAGTTGGTGAATGGTAGTCAGTTAGGTTTGTTTTTTTTTAGTTTAGTGGGAGAGTTGGGATTAGTGATGGGTATGGATGGTCTGTGTGAGAGGGTGTGGAAAACATGATTAAGAGTCAGACAGATTTAGAAATACAGGTACCTGAGTTGTTTTTAAGGGTCTGAGTTAGAGGTGTGAGAAAGAATGTGTGGTGTTTTAAATGTAATAAACAATCACTCTGCCTTTTTTTGTTTAACTTCTGTAAATAAAGAATTGCTTTTGTTTTTATACACTTTTGGTCTCTGAGAACACTTATCTATATGAGAGCTTGAATTCACACAAAGTGCCAGTGGTGGCAGCATTGAATATAGAGGGGTAGTGTCCATTGAGGATAGAAGTTGCATAAATCCTCATATGAACCTTGAGGGCATTTAGACAGCCCCCAAATTTGGTGCCACATGAGGACAGGAGGTAGTCCTTACGTTGTGGCAGTGTTGGAGATCAGGGAAAGCCCTTATTCTTGGTGATTGCAGTAAGCACCGTGGTCTTTACATTTGGTGGGTTAAAAGTGTAGAAACTCCACATTTGGCCACAGTGATAGGATTTCCTGAGAGGAACCTCCACATTTGATGACATAATGGTTGGGAAAACTTCACAGTCCTGATGTGTTGTGGAGCAATTATTCTGTGGAGAAAAGCATGTTTTTTTATTGTGTCCCCAAACACTGTTTTCTATGCAGAAAACCCCTTTTTTTTTCAGCACAGGAAACCCATTTGTTGCACAGAAAACCGTTTTTATGTGCTAAAATCCCAGGTGCCTTTCTTCACAGATTAATTCTTCCACAACACTTTGGGAGTCAAATACTGGGATGGGGTGGGGACTGTGCAAAATTCCCACTGGTTTATCATTCTTCCTAATGCGGTTTCCCAACTATTGGGAAGCTCATTTTTCAACCTGGGAACAAACCACTACAAATTTTATTTCCTTCCCAAACTGAGAAAGAAAGGGGAGTCGGACTTATTATCAGACAAAATGAGGCAGTCACCTCAGGCAGCCACTACTAAGAGGTAAGAGAACAAGCTATTGGAAGAAGGTATTTGTCCTGTGCCTCCCAAAGTAACCTGCTGCCTTCAGGAATGCCATGAATTATGTTGTCAAAGAAATATTTGCTTGTCAATTCAGTTGGAGTTTGTACATGGAATGGGAGGAAGCACCATTGTGTTCTTTATCTCTAGCCCTTTGTTTGCAGATCAGCTCTGCAACTCACTCCATTCACCCTCTTTTGCAGATAGCAGAGAGGAAGCATTGTGCTTGCAGAAGAGAGCAAAGGAAAGGGGAGTCTAGTGGAAGGTGCATTGCTGAGGCCTCGCTAGAACTAGCAGTAAATGTGTGGAGAGTTTTACCACCTTCCAATCCCTCTTGTGTGTTATCATATGCCATATTTCAGCTACTGCTGTCCTGTAGGGTGTGCTGCTGTAAAACTGCTAAGGGAAAGCACAAGATGCAGTTGTGGCAGCTGCATTAGCTGTAGTATATTTTTGCCAAGATGGGTTCCTGAGTGGCAGCCTCAAGTCTGGTAAGGAGAAGCCTTACTTTTTTGGACTACAACCCTCATGTTCCCCAACCAGCAGAGCAGAGCAGTAAGGGACTGTAGGAGTGGTATGCCAGTTCATATGGGGCAGGAGCGTAGCTGGGGTGTATGTGTATAAAATGAGTGCATTGCCCCCAAGTAAGAATTCTGCTCCCTCAATGAAATTTTATCTCAGCCCCAGAATTTATAGTATTTCAGTTGAACATCTAGAAATACAATTTAGGCATCAAAAGTAAAGGAGCAGGCAAAGTTATGAAGGAAATGTGAACACAGCCAATAATAAGAATTCTAGGTGTGAATGTTTTCTTTTCAGTGACTCATTCTCAATGCTAGAAATGGGGAACTGAAGGAACATTTAAGTTAGGAAGGACAGAATTCCTGTTGGGAAGCCAAGGCACTCATTTTGCCCCCCCCCCCGCCCAATGTACACCTCTGTCTGGAAGACCCAAGTTTCCCCACACTTTGATATCAGTGCATCTGTGTGATCTACTTTTACTGTGGACTCGATTTGAAGGAACTCAATTTGAAGGGCCGTCAAAGAAATGTCCTCTCTTTGAAAGCATCCTCTGCTTAAAAGATTGCCCAGTTCAAATCCTGTTTAAAGGTAAAGTAGCATAAGAAGAGAGGGCTGGAGCTTTGAAGTTGCTCATCAGTAGACAGAATCTGGACAGCAGACTGAACAGCTAAAGAAGCAACCTGGTCACACTCCTCTCCACAATGGTGAGTTTAGCGCTTGAATCATAGAATCATCGAGTTGGAAGAGACCACAAGGGCCATCTAGTCCAATCCCCTGCCATGCAGGATTACACAATCAAAGCACTCCTGACAGATGGTCATCCAGCTTCTGTTTAAAAACCTCCACAGAAGGAGACTAAACCACACTCCAAGGTAGTGCATTCCACTGTTGAACAGCTCTTACTGTCAGAAAGTTCTTCCTAATGCTTAAGTGGAATCTCTTTTCCTGCAGATTGAGACCATTGCTCCATGTCCTAGTCTCTGGAGTAGCAGAAAACAAGCTTGCTCCATCCTCAGTATGACAGCCCTTCAAATATTTAAGCATGGCTATCTTATCACCTCTTAACCTTCTCTTCTCCAGGCTAAACATACCCAACTCCCTAAGCCGCTCCTCATAGGGCATGGCTTCCAGAACTTCCATCATTTTGGTCACCCTCCTCTGGACATGTTCCAGCTTGTTAGTATCCTTCTTGAATTGTGGTGTCCAGAAATGGACACAGTATTCCAGGTGAAGTCTGACCAAAGTACAACAGTCCCTTTCTAGGGAACCCTGGTGGTGCAGTGGTTAAATGCCAGTACTGCAAGCCACAATGTTATGAGTTTGATCCCAGAGGGCTCCAAGGTTGACTCAGCCTTCCATCCTTCTTTAGGTCTGTAAAATGACTACCCAGCTTGCTGGGGGCAATTAGCTAACACATTGTAAACCACTTAGGGAGTGCTTTGGCACTGATATGCAGTATAGAAATATCAGTGCTATTGCTATGCTTTCGCATAATTGCTGTCACCCATCCTATATCTGTGCATTCATTTTTACTGCCCAAGTGTAGTACCATACATTTCTTCCTGTTGAAATTCATTTTGTTACTTTTGGCCCAGCTTTCTAATCTGTTAAGGTCATTTTGAATTCCGATCCTGCCCTCTGGGGCATTAGCTACCCCTCCTAATGTGGTGTCATCTGCAAACTTAATAAGAATGCCCTCTATTCCATCATCCAAGTCATTGATAAAGATGTTGAATGACACTGGACCCAGGACAGAACCCTGTGGCATCCCACTAGTCACTTCTCTCCAGGATAAAGAGGAACCATTGGTGACTACCCTTCAGTTATGGTCAGTCAACCAATTATAAATCAACCTAACAGTTGCATTGTCTAGGCCACATGTTACTAGCTTCTTTGCAAGAATACCATGGGGGACCTTGTCAAAGGCCTTACTGAAATCTATACACTACATCCACAGCATTCTCTTCAGCTACCAAGTTTGTAACTATCAAAAAAGAAAAAAAAAGAGAGAGATAAGATTAGTCTGGCATGACTTGGAAAATATGCTTTTCAGAATTCCTCAAACTTGTTTTTAAAAAAGTTATAGTGTTACAGTAGTCCCATAAGATAACTTATATTTAAAAAAAATCATTGTAAAACACATTAGTTGGCATTTGTCAAAGTTTTTTTTGTTACTTGGTTATATTGTATTGCTTTCCCATAGAATAACAAAAACACAAAGCTTGGAAAAGCTGGTTTTTTTGGACTAAAACCCCCAAAATACCCCAGTTGCGCATGGCTGAGATATTCTGGGAATTGTAAGCCAGAAAAAAATAAGGAAAGAAAGAATAAGGAACAAATTAAAGGCTAGAGATTTGCAACCAGAAACAGTTTTGCTGTGGGTTTTTCCAAGTTACGTGGAGAAGGGAAAATAACTCACTACTACATAGTTAACAAATTACTACTACTACTCTGGGTAAATATTCAGAGTGTGAGTTTCAGGTGAGAGATGCATATGTACAGGTATGGCTTAGTTTTGTTTTTTTTTCATGTAGCAGTGAATCATAGCCAAGTGGGGCAAAAAAAAGAAAAGAAAAGAAAAAGAAAAGCTTTTTAAAAAACTGGGCTGATGCAATGAATAGACTACTGTATTTTTTTTTAAAAAAAAACCTACCCTGTACAGTGATCTTGATTGTAGATATCTTGAGTACGTAAGATGGGATTGTTTCTGTGCTGGAAGATGCAGTATAGTGACGAGCCAGAGCAATGCACTGTAAAAATAAACCAGAACTACTGAGGGACTGTACTGTACTGAGAACACTATCAACAAGATAACAGCTGGCAGTTCTACAACACACAACAAGGGATGCTAACTCAGCTCTGTTCGATCTGTCATACGTCAGCTTTCCATCTGACGTTCATTCACTCTAGGGAACTATCCAGATAAATATAGGGTTGGAAGTCCTTTCCCTTCCTAAGGTTCCAGTTTGTTCAATGTACAGGTCATTGAGTAACTCTTTGGCACACAAAACTTTACAGTGTTATCCACATGAAGATTCAATCTTTATATAAAGACCAACTAGTTGTAAAAAAAAATTACAGCAATGTACTTCATATTAGGATAACTGCATTTTTACACAGAATGAATTCAAGCTGCTATTTTAAAGAATCCTTTTTAGCCCCTTCTAGCTACTCACAGGCCTCCCAATGGGTTTATGCAGCAGAGTGACGGTGCAGACTTTTGGATGGGAATTTACAGCAAGACAACACAAGATTGTTGTCTATTTCCGCATAAGAGAAGGTTCCTAAATAAGCCATAAGCATTGCACAGTGAGGAAATTCCTTGGGCTTAGTACTAATTGCATTTATTCCCCATCTTTCCTCCAATGAGGATGGCATACATGGCTCACCTGTTTCATTCTTTAGCCTCCCAACAACCCTGTGAGGTAGGTTAGGCTCAAGGTCACCCAGTCAATTTCACAGCTGATTGGGGATTTGAACATGGATCTCCCAACCCAACACTTTAAATATTTCACCACCCTGGCATGGTGAAAGCAAGGTGCTAGTCCTCAAGTTTATCTGGAACACCTGATCAGGAAGCTGCCTCATAATTTCAAGTCTAGTTGTGATTGGTTAGCAAGAAGGGAAAAGCACTTTGTATATTTCCTTGAGCCAAAAAAGTTTCTTTGCCCCTCCCTTAGGAGCTCACAGTTGCCTGATCATTTAAAAAAATTCGTTAATTCCTATGTTTTCAGTCTTGTCTTTGCAAAGTTATAACAATCAATGCAAAGTATATCTACTTGTGTGGCATTTTCTGTTGTATTTTATATTTATTTCTCTGAATGAGCCAGGGTGTTGGGACTTATTTTTTTGCTAGCATGCCAGTCACCTGACACAGCAATTGCGGTGAATTAGACTCTGGCAATATAATGTCACCCAAACCCCTAGCGGTCTGAGCAATGGATTTGTTAGTGCTTTCAGTGAGCAATCTCCTGTCTCTCTTAGGATGTTGCCAGACAAGGAGGAGTATTTTCTACTGAGCCTTAACAGCTTCTGAAAGACCAATTTGAAACCTAGGGTTGGGTTTCAGAATGAATCAGATAAATATTGTTGAAATCAAAGATGGCTTTATGCAAAAGGCTTGAGAAAGAAGCTGGTTCTATAGAGCAAACTGAAATTGACTGAATCAAAGAACAGAAGAATGATGGACAAGAGAGGTGGGCAGTTGCATTGGGTGGGGGTGGGGATGGAAGCCAATCCCCTCCAGGGGCTGTACCAGTATGCCAATGGTGTGCCATCAGTGACATCACGTTGATGACCAAGGTTCATGATTAGACTGGTTTATGGCTGTTCAGGAGGTTTGGGGGCACTGTGACAGGGTAAAAACTACAGAATGTATAGGCAGTTTTGATGCATCCAAAGTGGGCTTGAGGTACAAATTTGTTCAGCTTTAGATCATTCTGTGATTGTTGTAAGAGGCTGGGGAGTGGGGAGAAAGGTGCAAGCTGCTGCATTTGCAGACCATTTTAGATGCATTTGGGGTGGTTTTCAGGTGAAAAATCCTCCCCTGAAAAAACTGGGGCGGGGGGGGGGCTTTCAGAATGCCAAGGGGCTTTGGGGCTACAAAATGCAGGTCGGGGGCACACAAGATCTAGAGGCCGCACTTTCCCCACCTCTGATTTTTCAAACCCGATCATATATCTGCTTAAGCTGGCCAAGGCTTGGCATTGTAACCCTTAGTTCTCAGCCTGCTCATAAAACTTCAGCTACTTTTCCTTCAAGAATTAATTATGGGTTATTCTTACATGGCCTTGAGAACATTGCCAATTGCATAATGGGAATGATTGTGGTGTGTCATATTGTTATTCTTTTTTTAAAAAAAGAATGGTCCTAGTGACACTTATGGCTTTGGGATTGCATCAGTTTGTAAAACCTTGGCCCAGCTGGTTAGAGATTCTACACAATGTACCATGAGAATATGACATGTAGATTAAAGAGCAAGGGAGAGGCTGGCCTGAGTTAGAGACACTTACATAAACCGGAATGACTTCATCTGGATTCCCCTCCAAAACAGAGAGAGCAAACCTAGTATAGTGGTTTGAGTGTTGGACTAGGGCTTGGGGAGGGGGCAGGGTTTGAATCCCGAGTCAGCCATGGAAACTCACTGGATGACTGTGGGCAAGTCATATTCTCTCACCTTTAGAGAAGGCAATTACAAACCTTCTCTGAATAAATCTTGCCCCAAACCCAATGATATGGTTGCCACCTACACCAGAATGACTTGAAGGCCCATCACAACAACACCCACCAAAACAGAAGGAAAAAAAACCATGAAGTTAAATATTCTACTTCAGGGAGTGTTCAACAGGGCCAGGTTTTTTAGCTGAAGAAGGGTTGAAGGCCAGCAAATTTGGTTCTGCTCACTGACTCACTTCTTTATGAATCAAGACCAGGGTCATTTCTCACTAAACAATTATAGCACTATGGTTCCACTTTAACTGTCATGATGACATCTTATGGAATCTTGGGATTAGCAGTTTAGGGAGGAGTACTTAGAATTCTCAACCAGAGACTTCTAGTGTTTTGCTAAACTACAAGCCCCAGGATTCCATAAAGTCAGTCATGGCAGCTGAAGTGGAATCATAGTGGTATGGCTGTGTAGTGTGAAAAGGTCCCAGATAAAGGGATCTCCAGTGAGAATGACATGTAGTGATGGCCACCAACTTGAATAGCTTTAGAAGAGGATTATACAAATAAATAGAGAGTGAAGGAGCTGGCAAAACCACCTCTGAGTATTCCTTCCCTAAGAAAACCCTGTGTTAATTCATGAAGTTGCTATAAATTGACAGGTAACTTGAAGGTGTATACACACACACACACTATCTGTGTTTACTACACGTGATGGCTGTATATTACGTCCACTGTCAGAGGTAGTATACTATGCCTTTAAATACCAACTGCTGGGGAATGGGAACAAGAGGAATGTGCTGGATTAATTCCTTCTAGGCAGTTAGCCACTATGAGAACAGTATACTGGATAGGCTTTGGGTCTAGATAGGTCTTTGGTCTGACCCAGAACAGTTCTTTGATTATTCTGACAGAGGTTATATGTTCACTTTTTTGCTTCTCAGTCCCATTAGCCTGCATCTTGATTTGGGTCAACAACTGAGGTGAATAAACTGAGGCGGTGTAAATGAGATCTTTGTGCCCACTTTACATGTCACTTCCACAATCCATTGTTAGTGCCCACGTGGCACTATAGCATGTGAAAGTAAGTTTCAACTGCCAGCCTAGTTGACTTTTGTATGTGGAACGAGGGAGGTGTCATTGTGTCCTTTGCCCAAGGCAGCAAAATGTCTTGGACCAGACCTGATGCTTGTTGACACATGCTGGTTAGTAATTTCTGGCACATTATTGGCCCTCAAATTAAATAAAGAACAAGCTCATTTCCAATTCAAAAGATTCCTTTGTGTAGCCACCTGGAGGCAGTTCTTAACAGGGGCAGCTAGCTGAGTGGCTACCTACAAGCCTAACATTACATAACACTGTCATATGGAATATTTGAAGACAATGTTTAAGCATGTCACATGTATTTTCCCTCTGATGATTCAGATATATTGGCCTACCCTGCAACTAACATGTAGGACTGCTGAATTTCAGCCAATGAGTAGCTGGAGCCAGATATAGTTATTTGGCTAGGATGCTACCAGTTCTGGAATAGAGAAATCTATAAGGTGACATCAACAATGTCTAACCTTCCATTTTCACTCCTTTTAGTGCTATAACCTGGGGTGCATTTACACTTTAGAAATAATGCAGTTTGACACCACCTTAAGTGCTGTAGCTCCATCCTATGGAATCCTGGGATTTGTAGTTTTACACGGTCTTTAGCCTTCTCTGCCAAGACTGCTGGTGCCTTAGAAAACTACAAACCCCAAGGTTCTGTAGGATGAAGCCATGGCAGTTAAAGTGGTGTCAAACTGTATTATGTCTCCAGGGTAGATGCACCTTTGGCTGTCATTGATCCAGCTCCTTATTACATGCTGTCCTTGACCCACAGAAGTTGATGGGATCGGGGTCCCTTGCAGTAGGAATGATGGGGTAGGGGAATAGTCTTTTCCTACATAGAACATAATGAGAAAACCTCACCTAGTTCTAACAGAGAAAAAGAATCCATCAGTCAAAAAGAGAGTCCAGAAATGGAAGATGGAGAAGTAGTTTACTACCATTGTTATCATCAATATCCAATATCAATGGAATCTGATCAGATACTCTTTAACCCCATGGCAATCAGAGAGACTTAGATTACTTAAAATAACAGAAGCTAGTCACTTTGTGGGTCTTTGAAAAACCCTCAGAATTATAGAACCAGTAACAAAACTCATGTCAAAAAGGATTCAGACATTAGTAAAACTAAGGTGCTCACAGATACACACATAGTACTGTACCAGGAGAAAAGTAGGATATAAATTAAATAAATTAAAAAGAAAAACATAAAATACATAAAGGATCTTAATATGTGTGGGCAAAGAAAAAGCTCTTCACCTAGGAGTGGAAGTTATGTGGCCCTCCAGATATTGGAGATTATCAGATGACCTAAATATGGTGTTACATGAATGCCAGGACATCACTAAAGGGCTTCTTTTTCACATGATGCCGTTCCACAGTTGACATGCTCCTGTGCCCCTTCTGTTCCGCCAATCATTCTTTTTATTCATGGCTCAAGCCATGAATAGATCACCCATTCTGTTCCTGTCATGAAATCACGGGCAAATGAAAAGGTGCCCCATTATGCTGGTGCAATGCCAGCGTTAGTGGGAGGTCCGTGCTGAACACTTCTGGGTGCAATCGGGAAAACGAGGTGACACATTTTTTGTACCCTCCCTGGGTTACTTGTATTTTTAAAAGTGTGTTTTTGTGCTTCGTTTTACGTTTTGACATGTATTTTCTTTTTCTTTTTGAATTTCCCGCGCGATCGACCTCTCAAAAAGCACAGCTGGGATTTGCATTCCAGGAAGTGAATGCAGCTTCGGGAAAGCTCCATTCACTCCTGGGCTGCTGAGGAGGAGGGAGGATTGCGCTATAAGGTAAGTGTGAATGTTTTTGTTACTGTGCTGGGAGGGGGGGCGGGAGAGGAGATTGCAAAATGGGGATGCTATTTTTGTCCCCGACTGATAATCTCCATTGAGTCACCACAATTCCTATCAGCCCTAGCCAGTAAAGAAAATGGTAAAGAATGCTGTAAACTGCAGTCCAGCAACATTGGGAGGGGGCTACATGATTTCTACCCCTACAACCAAAAGGAAAATGTAGGCCAAAACATTTTGCTACCTGAGAAAAAGGACAAGATTCTCAGATGCCATTGCCTACAATTCTGTGCCAAAGAAGCTGTCCAGATTGGTAGCTGAATATTAGTTTAGCAACCGCTTCCTCCACCACTTGTGAGAAAAGAAATCTAGTTTTGTCCTCCAACAGTTCCCATCCTCCAGCACCTACTACCTGAGAAAGCTGTCTCACTCCCCCTAATGGTAGGGCTGGCCTCACTGAAAAGACATCAAATCTGGCACCACACAAGTCTCCCTAGGAAAGTAGCTCGTCCAAAATCCAGGACACAATGGCCTAAATCCAGTTGCTAATCCCATGTAGAGTAAATCAATTGAATCAACTGCTGAATGGAAAATCAACAGTTAGGTAAAACCAATTGGTTTACTGGATCTACTCTAATTATATCTAACAGTTGGGTCCTCTCTCCAGTCACTTTCCATCTCCAGTCGGAAGGTGAGGGCAGATGGGTGTAAAGAAGGACCTCTATGGATGATCTCTATACTCAGAGAATTCACGCATGAGAAAGAATTATTTGACATTTTGCTCAACTTGCACTATTTAGAGGCCATGGAGGTCACGTAGAGTTTGTTCCCTTTCCTTCCAGATGATTGAATTCAGTAAATGGAGCAAGAAGAACAGCCAGGACATTTTATTCATGGTACTGGTACTGAGTTCCTGCATCATGCTTCAGGGACTGGCAATTTGGCAAAGCTGTTTCTGCCACCTGATGAGGTTGTGCAGCAGTCCATGGATGCCTGAAGGGCCGCCATGCCAACCTGAAGCTTCAGCACCCTAATCTGTCCTCTTCACAATTCAAAAAGAATATTGACAAATTGGAGCGTGTCCAGAGGAGGGCGACTAAAATGGTGAAAGGTCTGGAAACCATGACTTATGAGGAGAGACTTAGGGAGCTGGGTATGTTTAGCCTGGAAAAAAGACGGTTAAGAGGTGATATGATAGCCCTGTTTAAGTATTTGAAGGGGTGTCATGTTGAGGATGGAGCAAGCTTGTTTTCTGCTGCTCCAGAGATTGGAACACGGAGCAATGGATGCAAGCTCCAGGAACAGAGATTCCACCTCAACATTAGGAGGAACTTTTTGACAGTAAGAGCTGTTCAGCAGTGGAACGCACTCCCTCGGAGTGTGGTGGGGTCTCCTTCTTTGGAGGTCTTTAAACAGAGGCTGGATGGCCATCTGTCGGGGATGCTTTGATCGTGATTTCCTGCATGGCAGGGGGTTGGACTGGATGGCCCTTGTGGTCTCTTCCAACTCTGCAATTCTATGATTCTATGATTCTCCCACTGCTGTGCTGGTAGCTTTCTTCCAGAAACATCATAAACTCACTGAGAGAGGAATTCATTTTACTGCATCCAGGCAGAGGGTCACTTCCCACATGTGGGAGTACTACTTATTCATTTATTTGTTACATTTATATCCCCTCCCCCTTGCATCTATTGAGTTCAAGATGACACATGATGTTCCTCCTCACCACTTTATCTTCAGAACAACATTGTGAGATGAGTCAGGCTAAGGGACAGCGAGGGGAGACTGCCACAAGGTCACCCTGCAAGTTTTACGGCTGGGGGTGACTTATTTATTAAAATATGTATATTCTACCCTCTTTCTAAAGATCTCAGGTTATCATACAATAAAATCAACTTAAATCTGGATTCCCAAAGTTCCAGTCCAAGACTTGAACCATTATGTTCCACCAACTCTCTTGGCTCCTTTTGTGTTTGAACTTCATCCCTATCCCACGCTTTGCATTTCTCTTTTGGTACTTGAGAGACCAATGGAAAAGGTCACTGTGAAATACTATGTCCGGTTCTGGGCACTACAATTCAAGAATGATACTGACAAGATGGAATGTGTCCAGAGAAGGGCAACCAAGGTGGTAAAGGATCTGGAAACCAAGCCCTACGAGGAACGTTCTAGGAAGCTGCATATGTTTAGTATGGGCAAAAGCAGACTGAGAGGAAATATATTATAGTAGCCATCTTTAAACATTTGAAGGGTTGTTACATAGAAGATGGAACAAGCTTGTTTCTGCTGTCCAAAGAGTAGGACAGAACCCAATGGATATAAATTACAGTACAAGAAAAGATTCCACCTAAATGTTGGGAAGAATGTCCTCACAATAAGAGCTGTCGGTCAATGGAATGGGTTTCCTCAGAGACTGGTGGAGTTTCCTTCTCTGAAGGTATTTAAACAGAGGCTGGGTGGTCATGTCTTAGGACTGCATTAACTGTATTCCTGCATGGCTGGGGGTTGGACAAGATGCCCCTTAGAGATTCTTTCAGCCCTGTGATTTTATGGTTCTATGAAATTAGCATAGGTAGATCAGGAGGGAAGCCATAACAGGTAATGCTTAACTGGGACAATGCTTAACAGTAAAATCTGTTAGTGGCAAAAAGACTAAAATGCCCTGTCTTTCTGTTCACTGTAACAGTCCCTACCTCCTGTTGCTTCATGTACAGTAAGAAGTACATTTTGTGATTAGTGCTCCACTTAAGCAAGTAAAGTACCAGCATTAGTAAGCAACTTCACTCTCTTTAAATGGTTGATGATCTTCCATTCTGCCTGCCAAAAGTGTGTTAGGGATAACATTAATACCTGTGGAATCTTTCACCTACATCAGCACCACTGTATCTGTTTTTCCATCTGGCAATTAAACATTTCCCTTCCCAGCGTTATAATAATAGGTACCAGTAATAATGAATGAAAATAGGTTTATATTAAAATAGCCTTACCTTTCTAGACAAAATAATGTCTCAAGGCAGCTTTACAATAACATAGATAAGAACAATAATAAAGCAAGAGAAATATAATCAAGAAATAAACCAAAAATAATAAAAATAACTGGTGAATCAAGTCCTGCACCTTTAACAGAGCCTGCCCTACTATTAGGCATTACAAGGCAACTGGCTTAGATGGATGTTGACGACCAGCACAACAAATCCTGTTGGAAGGCAGAACAACATAAGCTACATGATCTCTCTTAAGCCCCCTAAACTAGTGTGCAGTCTCAGTTATGAGGGAGCATGCCACCCCATCAACTGCCATCCAGTCATGGAGTGGGGCTCATCTTGTACTTTGCTACAGGCAGCAAAATATCTTGGGCCAGGCTTGCACTTTAACAGATGTTTTGTCTGCAGCACTGAGATGTTGGTAACGTCATAAACAAATGCATGGCCAGCTCATGAAAGTGGAACCTTACCTTTTCAGGTCATGTGCTGCCTAGGCCTGTCTGATGAGAGAGCCTTCTCAACAGCTGCTCCCAGGCTGTGAGATTCACCTCCATGAGAGGCTAGGCTGCCCCCCTCTCTGGTCTCTTTTTGCTGGGAAGTAAATACTTTTTTATTTAAGCAGACCTTGACTTTCTGATGGCGGGTGGCAGAGAGATCTCTTGATGGAGTCTGCTGTATTTTTTATCATTACTATACTTTGAATGTATTTTGACTAGATTGTCCAATGTTTTTAAAAACTTTTACATTATTTATGATTTTAGTTGCTTTTTCTTTATACTTACACATATTGAAAGGAAGGCAGGATAAGAAAGAGAGAGAGAGAGAGAGAGAAACCCCAAGCCAGAACTTTCCCAAGCTCTGCTCTCCTTGCTCCCTCCTTGACTACTGCAATGAGCAGAATATTACACAGTGTACACATACATCATGCCTGCTCAGCGCATAGACTCTGGGGACAGCAGTGCCCTTATAGCATGCCTTGGCTATACAGTGGGCCCTTGGTATCCACTGGGGTTTGCTTCCAGGCCCTCCCGTAGATAACAAAATCCATGGATACTCAAGTCCCATTATATACAATGGCATAGTAAAATGGTGCCCCTTATATAAAATGGCAAAGTCAAGGTTTGCTCCTTGGAATTTAATTTTAAAAAATATTATTTTCCAAGCTGTGGATGGTGGAATCTGTGGATGTCAAATCCATGGATTCAGAAGGTCGACTGTACAGGTAAAGAGTGTTCCCCCAAACAGCTGTATGCCACAAGAAGATTTACTTGCTGATTTGTATATACTAAAACCCTCTTAGAGGACAGGAGCAGGATAAACAGGTTTGTTGTCTCCCTCCCCACTCCCACCCAGACAGTTACCCTCCACCGTAATTTCAGACTCACAAGTTGAAAACAGATCATTTAAACTGACCATACAATGCCTCATGGAATATGAGAGTCACAGCACAAACAACATTCATGGTATTATATAACGAGTCATCCTAGACTGTGTCTCTGAGCACAGATTTGTTTATGCTGTTCTCTGGGTACAGGTGACACTGACGTGCCGGGACTGCATCATGGTGTAAGAGTGCTGGTATTTCTAGGAGTACCCCAAGTAAACTCTGGCCTGTAGCCAAGCATGACATTCAGTTCAGCCAGCCTTCTGCTTAGGACTTGCTTTGCTCTGCAATACACATCCTCCACCCCCACCACACACACAAGGACACAACCTCTGAACAACATCATGATGGTCATGTCTCCCCTTCTCAGCTACTCTAAGCAGTTTTGGAAGCACTTCCAGCCCTTACTTCCTCAGTGCTCAGTGTTCAATAACAAAAGAAAAGCTACTGTTTTGTACTACAACTTCTTGAATTCCGCCTCCTAGCATGGGCAGTGGCTGTGCAGTTGGGGATTCTGGGACTTAATGTTTCAAAAATTAACTGATCCCAGGCTTTGAAAAAATAACTTTCCTCACTTTCCAGTTCTTGTGGCAAAAGCAATACATAAACATGACTTTGGACTTGTTTCAGCCTCCAGCATGTCATAGAATGTTCTGGGCAGATGTACTGGCTGGAATCTTCCCCTCCTTTGGATGCCTAATGAGATTCTGGCGTGGTTCCTCATGCTTACCTGAAGTTGTGATAGGATGTCATTATTAAGCTACTGTGTCCACCATCTTTGTTGGTTGTTTCTTGTTAATTTGTTATGCTTTTTATTATACACTTGTTACATGACAATAATTTTTTTTTAAAGTAATTCCTTCAGTTTTAAGCTTCTGTCCTACCAATTTGTTCTTGTTGTTTCAAGTCGTTTCTGACTTATGGTGACCCTAAGGCAAACCTATCATGGGGGGGGGGTGTCTTGGCCAGATTCTTCAGAAGGGAGAGGTTGCCTTTGCCTTCCTCTGAGGATGAGAGAATGTGACTTGCCCAAGGTCACTCAGTGGGTTTCTATGGTTGAGCAGGGATTCGAACCCTGGTCTTTAGAGTCATAGTCCAATGCTCAAACCGCTGTACCACTCTGCTCCTCTGTACTATCAGTACAACCCTGATTTAGAGACAGGGTGTGGGGGGTTTTGGACTACAACTTGCATGATTTTCAGACAGCAAGGCTAGTGATGAATGCTGGATGAGGGATTCTGGGGCTGTAGTCCAAAAAGTAATGTTTCCAAATGCTACCTGAAACCTTAGAGAGCTGCTGACAGTCAAAGGAGATGGTATTAAAGAGTGGTAAATGTGCAACCCTCCAGGTGGTGTTTATCTCAGATGTTAGTCTTATCAGTAGATATGCTCCTACAGGATGTGCTGAGCACAGCTGCTGTCCAATAGCATCTTGAGGTCCACATGTTCTCCACCCATTGGCTAGATGGAAAAATTATCTGATTGGTATGCTATCGCCCTATGTTTGTCTACTGCTTTGTGTTGCATGTGCTATATGCCATGAAAATACAGTACAGTTTCTCATAAGGCAGGAGTAGGCAATTGTGCCCCTTGAGATGTTGTTGGACTGCATTAGGGATGGGGATCATGGTAGTTGTAGGTCAGCAATATCCAGAGGGCCAGAGTTGCCCAGCCCTCTCTTAAGGTGTCTGTAAGAGCTAATTCATACAACACAATTGCTTTGGTAGATATAGGATGAAAAGTTCAATCTGAACTGTGTTTGTGCTGAAAGTACTCTTGTACAGTCATTGATTTTCACTGCTAAGATTTCAATTTACAGTACCATGTTCATAGTGGTGCAATTGCAAATTTTAAAGTGTAGACCCTTACCATAGCAGTCCCTACAGCAACTCCCTTAAGGAGATCTCCAAAATGCAAGCAGTTATGGTAATACAGGTTGAGTAGCCCTTATCTGGAATTCTGAAATCCAAAATATTCCAAAATCCAAAATGTCCACATAGGTGGCTGAGATAGTGATGCCTTTGCTATTCAGTGTACCCAAACTTTGTTTCATGCACAAAATTATTTAAAATATTGTGTATAAAATTGCCTTCAGGTTATGTGAATAAGATGTATGTGACATGTAAATGAATTCTGTATTTAGACTTCAGTCCCATCTCCAAGATATCTCATTATGTAAATGCAAGTATTCCAAGATCTGAAATATTCCAAAATCAAAATACCTCTGGTTCCAAGCATTTTGGATAAGGGAGACTTAACCTGTATATGTACACATCTCTCTCTCTGGCTTTTCTTCACAAATAAAGATTCAGGAAGGACTCATCCCGCGCTTTCTGCAAGTGTGCTGATGCCTAAAAAGGCCAATCCGAGATAAACAAGTCCGGTTGCAGAAAGCACAGCAGAAGGTCTCCTTGGGTGATGTTTCCGGGTTGTGATTCTTTCTGCGTTGTCATTTCTCTTCAAGACTTGTTCGGCGTGAGTTCTCAAATAAGGCTGCAGCATTGTGGATACTGCATCTCCATGCCTCCCGATGTGTATACCTATACTTCTCGTTTCTAGCAGTTTTCATTGCCACCAGAAACAGGCCTTTACCTTCTTTCCTCCAGTTCTTATGGTGTATTTAAAATGAGAATTTTATTGCAAGGAACTGATTGTTTTCTTCTCATGTTTCATGTCAGACTCCCACAGAACGTAAGTACTTATCTGTTATGATTTTGTGGAAAAGATAACTTGGGAATTATTTCTGTGGATAAGTGTGAGGAAACAAGTTATCAGGATTTTAGTATTAAAGTGGGGTGGGAAACATTTAACCTTCCAGATGTTGTTGGACTGCAAGACCCAGCAGCCCTAGGCAGCATGGGCAATTGGTAAAGAATGCTGGGAGCTACAGTCCAGCATCTGGAGGGCCACACAATTCCCACCCCCCGTAACTAAAGGAACTGAGGAACTAAAGGAACTAAAGGAACTGAGAAGCCACTGCTATAGAAAAATATGTGTCATTTCATGAGTATGAAATAGTCCTGAGTTATTATTATTATGTAATGTTCACTGTGGGATGCATTTATCTGAGAGAAAGGGAAGTGTGGCACCTGAAGCGGTGTGTGTGTGTGTGTGTGTGTGAGTGGGAGATCACCTTTTTATGAATCAGCACTCACCTCAGAAATACGTAATCCTGGTGGCACAAATAGCAGCAGATGAGAGAGCAATTGAGGAAGGAGCGTGTGTGGGGAAGGAAAATACTGTTGGCCTGCTTCCAGTTTAGTTTAGCAGAGGGGTAGAGTTTCCAGAGGCCCTTGTACACTACACTACACAGTTATAGAGTTACAATTCCACTTTAACTGCATTGGCCCCATGCTATGGAGTTCTGGGATTTAAAATTCTTAGCCAGAGAGCTCTACCATTTTTACCAAACTGCAAATCTCAGGATTCCATAGGATGCAGTCATACTAGTTAAAGCAGAATCATGCTGCTATAATAGTGTACTATGAAAAAGCCCCAAGTTATTGTAAAGAGTGACTGTGATGTCATGGACTTACATTTGAAAATGCTGTTGATTTACGGTATTGGTTGTACATTAGAGTATAAGGTAAGTCGCTGTTAAGAGTGGGGAGAGAGAATGGAATGTTGGAGTGAATGCTGGTTGGTGGCATGTTTGAGGAGATTTGCATAAGGCTGGTGAATGGGGATTATGGGAGTTATAGAATCATGGAGTTGGAAGAGACCACAAGGGCCATTCAGTCCAACCCAATTCTGCCCTGCAGAAATACACAATCAAAGCATACCTGACAGATGGTCATCCAGTCTCTATTCAAAAACCACCAAAGAAGGAGGCTCCACCATACTCTGAGACAGTGTATTCCACTGCAGTCCAAAACATCTTGAGAGCACAAGATTGGAGAAAATTGAGGTACATCACAGGTAGAAATCATGTGGCCCTCTATAGATCATATGTATGCGTGCATGCCTGCACGTGTCTTCAAGTTGCCTGTCAAATTATGCCAATCCAAATTCATAGGATTTCTTTAGGCAAGGAGTACTCAGAAATGATTTGCCCTTTCCTTTTTCTGAATATTCTTCCAGCATCTGATATTATTTGCCAGTCTCCCATCCAAGTACTAACCAGGACTGACCCTGCTTAGCTTCCATGATCACATGGGCTCTGGTGCCTTCAGAGATCATAGTTTGTATGTATGTATTTGCTTGCTTGCTTGTTTATAAAACCGCTTAGGGAGAGCTTTGGCACTGATAAGTGGTAGACAAATGTAGAAAATAAATAAATAAATAATATTTATATGCTGCCTTTCTCCTAGAGTGGGACCCAGGGCAGTTCACAAATGAAATTAGTTAAAACCTAACAATACAATTTTAAAACAATTAAAATAATCTCATTTAAACAGTATAAATTATGCAAAAATATGCAAAATTTAAAAACATAAATAAACAGCACGCAACCCAATAAAAGGCATCCCTGAGAATGATTACATATTAAAAGCCTGCTTGAACAGAAATGTCTTTGCCCGCCGGTAAAAGCAAAGCAGGGAGGGGGCCAGCCTAACCTCCTGTGGAAGGGCATTCCAGAGGGTGGGAGCAGCCACTGAAAAGTCTCTTTCTTGTGTCTTCACCAAATGAGCCTGTGAAAGTTGTGGGACTGAGAGAAAGCCTTTCCCTGATATCTTAAAGCTCTGGCAGGTTCATATCGAGACATATGTCTCGAGACATTTTCAGGAAGTCTAGACCCAAGCCATATAGGGCTTTATAGGTCATGGCCAGCACTTTGAATTGTGCTCAGAAATGAACTGGTAGCCAATGAAGCTGTTTCAACAAGGGAGTTATGTGCTCCCTATAGCTGGCCCCTGTCAACATTCTGGTCACAGCATTTTGGACCTGCTGAGGTTTCTGAGCAGTTTCCAAAGACAGCCTCATGTAGAGTGCATTACAGCAATCCAAATGGGATGTAATTAAGGAATGTGTCACTATAGCCAGGTCTGACATCTCAAGGAACAGGTACAGCTGGCGTGGGCACTGCTGAAACCTGGGCATTCAGGCTCAGAGATGAGTCTAGGAGAACACCAATCTGCTGGCCTGAGATTTCAGGGGGAGCATAACCCCATCCAGTACAGTCAGGGTCCCTGTTCTTTGATTTGTCTTTTGACTGATCAGGAACACCTCTGTCTTGTCTGGATTAAGTTTCAGTTGTTTGCCCTCATCTAGTCCATTACTGACAACAGACATTGGTTCAGTATTGAGATAGCTTCCTTTGAATCCGATGAGAAGAAGAGAGAGAGTTGGGTGTCATCAGCATACTGGTGACACCGAACCCCAAAACTCCAGATGACATCTTCCAGCGGTTTCATTTAGATGTTAAACAGCATGGGGGACAAAACAGAACTCCAAGGAACCCCACAGGCCAACGGCCAGGGCATCGGCCAGGAGCCCCCCAGCACCACCTTCTGTATTCATCCCTCCAAGAAGAGCTGGAACCACTGCATAATAGTACCCCCAAGTCCCATCCCAGAGAGGTGGCTCAGAAGGATACCATGGCTGATGGTACTGAAAGCTGCTGAGAGGTCTAGCACAACCAACAGGGACACACTCCTCCTGTCCAGTTACCTGAGTAGATCATCCACCAATGCGACCAAAGATGTTTCTATCCCATAACCCAGCCTGAAGCTCGATAGAAATGAATCTAGATAATACAGAACTTTGTCCAAAAAGTGGTATGTTAGATACTGGCTGATAATTATTCAGAATGGTGGGATCCAGGGAGGCCTCTTTTAGGCAGGATGGAAATTTCCCTTGCTGCAGTGAGGCATTCACCACTCCCCTTACCCACTTGGCCAGGCCTTGTCTATCTGCTTTCAGGAGCCAGGAAGGACAAGGATCCAGTATACATGTGGTGGCTCTGACTTCTCCAAGGGTCCTGTCCATATCCTCAGGCTGCACAAATTGAAACGTATCCAATAATACAGGACAAGCAGGCACCAAGAGTACATCCACTGGACCTGCATCAACTACAGCATTCAACTCAGAGTGGATCCAAGTGATTTTGTCTGCAAAGTGTCTTGCAAATTCCTCACAGTGGGCTATTGAGTGGTTTCTGTTCTCTTCTTATGGGCCTGAGTGTAAAGGCCCCTAACGACTCAAGACATCTATGCTGAACGACAACGTGCAGATGCAATTGTGGCAGAGAAGTATAATTTCTTCACTGCCACCATTGCCATGGCACTGGCCTTCCAATGAGCTCTAGCCCATATTCAGTTAGACTTGCTCCAAGTCTTCCGCCATCATCACTCTAGTCTCCATCCCACTTGTTTCATCACTGCCAGCTCCCTGGTGAACCAGAAGGCTTGATTGGCTCCACTTCATGGGAGGGGAATCTTAAGGGCAATGGGGTCCATCCTGGCCTATTCCAGAGATCAGCCAGGGCTTCTACAGGTCACCTGCCAAGGGAACAGGAAACTTCTCAAGAGCCACCAGGAATCCATCTGAATCCATAAGTCTCCTGGGGTGAACTATCTTAACCGCCCCCCATGCAGAGGCTCTGAGTCCCAGTGAATCTGAACCTCACCAGGTAGTAATCAGTCTGTGACAACAGAATTACAGAATGTTCTTCCACATCCAGATCTCCATCATCCTGCCCAGAACAGAAAACCAGGTCCAGAATGTGTCCTGCAGCATGGGTGGCACCACACATTATTTGGGACATACCCATAGTTGCTATGGCAAACATAAAATCCTGAGCTGCTCCTAACAGAACAGTCTGGATGGATCCACAGAGATTCAACAACCACATGGATATTGAAGTCCCCCAGTACAACAAGTCAAGAGGACTCCAACACCACTGCAGAGACCAACTCAGCCAGTTCAAGAAGGAAGACTGTTGAGCAGCAGGTTGGACCGTACACCAAAACCCTGTCCCAATCACCCATCTTCAAAAACACACTCTCAAACCCAGCAGACTGTGGGCCAGGACTCCTGGTGAGGGAGATGAAATCCCAATAGACCACTACAACTCTGTCTCCCTGCTGCCCAGGCTTTACCTGCTGTTGTACAGAGAACCCAGGTGGACAAAGCTGGGAGGGGTTGACCTCCACTCCAGCTTCATCCTGCAAGGTCTCTGTAATATAAGCCAGGTCAGCATGCTCATCCAGGATCAAGTCCATTCCATACACTGACCTGGGACTGAGCAGCAGCACTTTCAACCCTGGGGGTCTGTTGCCAAGGCTATCCAGACTATTTGAAATGGGGGACAGCTTGGGGGTAACCAACACCAGACTTATCCAGATACCTCTTAAAATTTTCCTTGTATTTTCTTTTAAACCTTAGTGCCAGCTTTTGTAAAATAAATAGTTGATGAATCTAACTTAACACTTACTTTAAAAATGTTTTTTATTCTGTTTCTAAATAATGTTATTTTATACAAGAGCCCTGGTGGGCAGAAATGTGGGTAATAAATGGTTTATTACTCTTTCTTGAATCCCATCTTAGGAGAAAGGTGGGATATAAATCCAATAAATAATATTTTTGTAATTTTTTACTACATTTTAAAAATCTGTTGTAAGCCGCCTTCAGTCCCAAAGTGGGTAAAAGGCCTCCTCCTCCTCCTCCTCCTCCTCCTCCCGCAGTAACAACAACAACAACATCTAAAAATATTTTGAATTGTACATACAGTTTTGCTGGGGTGTCGTCAGTAGCAAATACTGTAATGCCAAATGTCCTGAGGAATCCTGCTTGCTGGGCTGATGCCCTGGTAAAAGAACGTTGCATAGCAAGGGCACACAGTTCATTCCCTGGTGATGATTTGAAGCCATGAGGAATAAAGATGTTCTTGTGAAGTATCTCATTCCCCATTGGAATTCTTGTTCTGCTACAGCTTCTGTTACCAGGTTGCAAAACAATTCCTTCACTCTGTCTAGAAACGTATGAATATTTCCCCCCAAATGTTTGTTTGTACACATTTTCCCCTAATCTACACTTTTTGTATGCATTTTTTGCACAAACTGAAGCATGTTTGTGTGCATTTCCCCAATATATACATTTTTAATTGCACACATGGAGCTATATCCACATTTTCCTCCAAATTGTGTAACAAACTTCACAAACATGTGGACCTCAAAGTTAAGAAGCATTCTGCTCTGTTAGCAATCTCAGAAATAGCCATTTCCTTCCGGAAATGAAATCCAACAAATTTCTTTTCTACTTCTACTTTCAGGAGCAGCTGTTCCCCCAAGTGAATGACATTGACAAAGGTGCCAAGGATGAGTGTGTGCTAGCACAGCAGTTTCAGCTCAGGAATTCAGTTCAAGCTCAGTTACTGTAAGATGATAGCAGTAGTGCTTTCTCTGAACAGAAGTTAGTCAGCTGAATCCTGTGGCATCCCCTCCCCCAAATGTCTACAGACTAAAATAACCTGCTCTCAGTGCTTTAGCAATGCTATTCTTTGGGCACGTTCACACTACATAGTTACAGCAGTATGATTCCACTTTAACTGTAATGGCATCATCCTATGGAATCCTGGGATTTGAAGTTTGGAGTGGACTACTTAGTGGACTATGCCAGAGAGATCTAGTGCTTCAATACAACTCACCAAAACTACAAACCCCAGGATTCCATAGAATGCAGCTACAACAGTTAAAATGGAATCATAGCACTATAATTATTTAGTGTGAAAAATCTCCTGGTTACAATCATGGCTAGAATAAGTGTTAACCAAGTACAGCAGATAACAGAGGTGAGGAACTTGCAGTCCTCCAGATTTGTTGAAAACTGCAACTCCTGTCAGTCCTAGGACTTTATCAGATGCACTAAATATGGCGTCATAACGACACCACGTAAACATGAAAGGGCGTATGTACTACACAACATTGCCCTTTCACATTTATGTCCCTGCCAAAACCTGTACTTTATAAATTTATAGCTGAAGCTGTCAATTGATCCTCCATGGTGCTTTAGTGCCGGCATTGCCGGAGTGTGAAACCTCGCACCATTGTGCTCACGTTAATGCAGTGAGAATGCTGGTCTGGCAGGAATACTTCCAGGTGAGATAGTGACATGCAGGTAACTGATGCACTTTTTATGACCCTCCCTGGGTTACTTGGGAGTTTTAAAGTGTGTGTATGTGCTTTGTGTAACTTCTTGTGTGTTCTTTTGGTTTTTTAAAAAATTTCTCGTGCAATGAAGTCTCACGAGAATCCACGGGATTTTGAACAAGGAAGTGAACGGAGCCTCTTTCATTGCCAGGGAAGCTTTTGCTGGGACTAGAGGTAAGTGTGGTGGGGAGCATTCTTTTGCTGGCATAAAAATGGATTTTTTTAATGCCAGCAAAATAACATTTTAAAGAGTTCATCGGATAAAGTCCCTAGCTAGCAAAAGCAATAGTCAGGGGTGAGCAGAGTTGAAATCCAGCAACAACTGGCTAGCCACATTCTTCCCTTCTTTGTTATACAGCATTTTTTTCTGACCACAAGAAGCATGGCATAACGGTTATAAATATAGTTCTAGCTTTTCGCATTTATAGGCTTAGTTATTCTGAACTTCCCAGTTCATAGGTTTGCTTCTCTATTGTAAGTTAATAAGCTTCATAAAGCTATTCAAGTTCACTATCTGTGGTTGTAGTTCCCAGTGCGTAAAGATTTACGTTATGTCCCTGTAGAACTAGGCCTCAGAACATACTTTTCACTCTCTGTGCAGCCTTTCTTAACCTTTTTATCCTGGAGGAACCCTTGAAATAATTTTCAGGTTTCAGGGAACCCCTGCATAAACATTATTCTGTATACTGCTATTGCTTTTCCCCCACAAGCACAATCTCTTGAGGAACCCCTAGCAACCTCTTGGGGAACCCTAGGGTTCCAGGGAAAGAAACACTGCTCTGATGTGATATGAGGGCAACCTTCAACTCCCATGTTATTATTTGTAGCTTATAGTTTGCCGCCTTATGTCTGTAGTGACTACTTCTACTCAGGTTTTGCACTAGGTCTTTTTTTTATGAACTATTTTCTTTACACTGTTCTGTATTAGGGTCATTTCTTTATTGGGGCAACTAAGAGCACACACACACAAAGTGAGCAAACTTTCAAGATCTTTCCAGCAGATAAGATGCTACAAAAAGAAAGTAGGGAATAGGTGAGCAGAGGGAAGAAGGTAATTTGATGTTGAAGATGTCTGCATGATTTCCTTCTTATGTGGATATGGGGGAGGAGAGGCCTGCAGTGATTCAAATGATGCTTTAGCAGCATACCCTCCCAATTCCCCAATTTGTCAAGGACAGACAGTTAATCTTCTGCTATCCTACTTTCTGAGCTGTGTTTACAATGTCCCTGTTTTTCTCTCTCCTACCAGTTTTTCCCTTTGTCCTCAGCTTAGTTCAGTTGCTGCAAACTGAGGGGCTGTCTAAATGGTGAAAATACTCCTCACAGAATGTGAGGAGAATCCTACTGGCCTTAATGGGATCCCTCATTGTTTCGCTGTATTTGGAAGGAGGGGGGACCAAAAAAGTAAAAACCTTCAAAGGAAAAGCCTTCACAGTTTTTTCTGGAGTTAAAAAAAAAACCAGCAAGAGAAATATGCATTCCTGCTTGTTGGGACATGTGATTTGCTATGAATCACTTACCCATAGGAGAGGAAGTGCAAAGCTGATTGGTTGGGTGAGGGCAGGGGCAGGGCTTGCTAACAGGGCAAGTGCCTGGTGCTGCCATGTAGGAGTTTTGCTTTCGCAAGCGACCACTAAGGTGATAAAACAGGCTGTTGTGGTTTTGTTTCCCTCTTTATTTCTACAGGCAAAATATTGCTCAAGCACACAATGGAATTTTTTTTTTTAAAAAAAAAAGTTTGGCAGCAGCAAATTAAGGCAAGTAAAAACACAAGTACGGTAAATCACTCGTGGCCACCATCTTGACCAGCAGTCATGCAAAGCTTTTGGAGGCCAAAACACCATTAAGACTCTGCTGCAATGTGCTATTACTGTAGAGGAATGGTGTGTGTGGGGGGGTTGCCTCTTACAGATGGGACCTGAGGTCAAAGTGCACAGTAATTAACTTAGCAAGAGGGAGAAGAGTTGAGGGGGCCTTTTCAGGGAGGCTGAGGCTTTCCTAAATTCAGTACAGGAATTCCAGGGATTCTCTGCTTAAAACAGTAGTTTTGTGTGTTCTTCCTCATTAATAACTATGTCCTCTTTTTGCCTGGGAATACCCTTTTGCCACTAACCCACATGTCCCAGTTTTCATCTGTGAAATGTTGTAGGGCATGCTGCTAGTAGGTGATATGATGGTTTTAGATTTCAACTGGAGTAACTCCTAGGAAGGCTGTGAGTGAGAATGATAGAGCAATTTGTTTCACCAAGATAGATAGATAGGCAGGCACGGGTAAACTCAAAATTGTCTCCATCCTTGGCAAAGCACGTCAGCTTCTTCATTGGGGGCAAACATTTGAAGGTATCTTCTTTTGAACTAGTGCCCAGTTCAAGTTTGATTTAAAGATAAATAACCTTACAGAAAGGACATGAAATTGCCTATCTAATATTTACCAGTTGGAGAGCAGGCACGCATCATTTAATTACAGTCTATTTCTCCCCCTGCCCAAAATATCTGCATTAGATTTTTCAATACATCAACATTTTTTAAAAAACGAATAAGCAAACATTATTCATAATTATATAATAAAGTGAAACTATACAACATTTGACTTCCCACCATCTCATAAGTTGGCTATTAACATCTTCCCATTTCTTCAAATTAAATATCTATTGTTATAGTAACATTCCCTTTTTATTTTTACATAATTTCCAATTGGTTAGTCTTTCCTACTGTAGTAGTACGATTAATTTTCTTTCTGTTCAAATCAAAAAATCCCTCCCCATGTTTGCCTCTATATGTATAAATGAGCATATGCAAATTTAAATACAACTCTGTGTCATCTTTTGGGGGTGCCACAGTTCTTTTTTGATAATGTATAGGTGGCAGAAGACAAATTTGAATGGGAGAACCTGCAGATATAGTAGCAGAAAAGTGCTAGGGGGAAGCCAGTCATTGGTTGCAGTTAGCAAAATGTCCAGAGCTTGGATGTAATGAGTTACAATTAATACAGGTACCTGCAATTTGTTACAGGTGGCAGTGGTGTTGGTTGTAATCTCTCTGTGGCTTTTCTTCGCAAATGAAGATTCAGGAAGGACTCATCCCACGCTTTCTGCAAGTGCGCTGATGACTAAAAAGGCCAATCCGAGATAAACAAGTTCACTTGCAGAAAGCACAGCAGAAGGTCTCCTTGGGTGATGTTTCTGGGTTGTGATTCTTTCTGCGTTGTTGTTTCTCTTCAAGACTTGTTCGGCGTGAGTTCTCAAATAAGGCTGCAGCATTGTGGATAGTGGGTCTCCATGCCTCCCGATGTGAGGCTAGGGCAGACCATTGTTGGTGATCAATTTGGCTGAGCCTGAGATGTTGTTTCAGGGAATCCTTGTATCGCTTTTTTGGAGAGCCCCTCTTACGCTGTCCCGTAGCGAGTACACTGTAGAGTACTATTTTTGGGAGGTGATGGTCCTCCATCCTAGAAACGTGCCCTGCCCAGCGCAGCTGTGTTCTCAATATCATGGCCTCAATGCTGGTGATCCCTTATAATGAAGTCACATTTCAAAGGTAAGGTACTGAATAAGAGCAAAGCTTCTTTCCTGGTATAATGAGTAATGGTTTCTAGTTGATTTCAAACATTTCTTTTAAAGATGATTTTAATTGGCATTTTCACAAGACTTTTTCAAGTTTTATGCCATTCTCATATCAGTTGTTAGGCTTTTTCTGTCCCACAAAAATCTAACAGAAATAAGAGAAAATAACAAGCCGTGTAACAAGTAACGTAACAACGTGTTTATTTTCATCATTGTAATGAATAACAGCAACAGGTTATTTTTAGAACAGTGTAATGAGTAAGGCAATGAGAATTACTTTTAAACTGTAATTTTTCAAGCTCTGAAAATGTCATGGGTCAGTTCTGGGTGTGTGAATAACACGTGATCTAAGTCTCAAGACATTACCTTAATTATATAGCACCATAAGTGAGTCAGTAAGGGAAGCTCAGGCAGGCTCAGCCAGCTGGACTCAAAGGACACATTTGTTTGCTCAGTGTTCCTGATAGCATTGACCTGACTAGGAGACACTGGAATATGGATTACAACAAGCAGAAGGGGCATTACTCCACTGACAAAACACAGACAGAGAGCCAGGCTCCTAATAGTTAAACCAGGAGGCCTCATCAAGGAAGCTTCCTACAGACTGCCATTTGGGAGGGCTAATGTTGCGCAGCTTTCCTCCCTTTATGCTGGAGTGGGCAACTGTGGTGGACTGTGGAGGCTGAAACCACTATCAATTCCCCAAAGTGGACAGAAGTCCACTTCTAGTTCTAAAAAACCATGTATTTTTGGATATTAAACTGTGCAGAGTAGACCGTGACCTATTTAAAAGCTGAATTTAAAGGGAAACCTCCTACAGGCTTCCAAGAAAGGCAGTATACACACACACACTTACACTTTTTTTTGCCAAGAAAAGGGTAGTCCAGGGTGGCGCAGTGGTTAAATGCCAGTACTGCAAGCCACCACGTTGCAAGTTTGATTCCACAGGGCTCCAAGGTTCAATCAGCCTTCCATCCTTTCGTAGGTCAGTAAATTGAGTACCCAGCTTGTGGAGGCAATTAGCTAACACACATTGGAAACTGCTTAATGCAGTGTAGATGAGTAAATAGCTATTGCTTAAAACAATTTGTAAGCTGCTCTGATAGCCTTGTGGCTGAAGAATGGGATATAAATAACTAACTAACTAAATAAAAAAAATTCTGGAAGAATTGAGGGCCACAAAAGAGCCTTGGTGGATCATTTGCAGCCCCGGGGACATATTTGCTCACTCTTGCTTTAGTGCACAAAGAGGCACTGAGGCCTGAGCAGCTTCAAACATATGATCCACTCTGGCTCACTCAGCATGCTTTTGGTCCCAAACCCTGAGGCTCCTGCTAGTTTTGTGTAAAAGCAGTTTTGTGTAAGAAGTTGTACACATGTCAGTGTAAGTGTGTGCATGTTGATGTACAAAATCTAGCCATACATCCCTGCAAGGTGGTGAATATTACCACAGAATACTAGAAAAACAGATGAGATTGGGCAAGTGTTTCATAATTGGAAAACTGAAGTCACCAATTGAGACATTAATTTTAGAGTATGTAGTGATGTAAACATTACTGGAATGTGCCCAGAGGGAAATGAAAGTAAGTCAGTGGCGTTGGGCCAGTAAGTCATCATGGTCATCAGAAAAGTGGCTGCAGTGACCAAGGAAGGGGTGGGGATTCTTTGTGTCAGAGGTTTGGGTTCAGTCTTTTTGTACAGCTGGGACTGAGTCAGCTTTTTGCTTTCCATTTCATCTTTACCTCTTCTCCAGGGTGTAGCTAAGGTAAACCGCAAACTCAGCTTCTTGCCTTTATTTAGAATTATGACATACCAGGAGTATAGCTCTTTAGGGCAGAGCTTTCCAAACTGTGCGTCGCGACACATTAGTGTGTCAGCGGCAGTGTGTAGGTGTGTCATGTGAACATCTGTGTGAAATAAGCAATATCAACTTGCATGCATTTTTACACAGCAAAGGTGATGATTAGTATGGTGCACTAATATATTCCCCTTCTGTCGTATCTGTGTATGAACACTGTGGTTGGGAGAATCATACAGGTACTGTGTAGTATGCGTAATTGGGTCGAAAAAGCTGATTCCGTGTCACTTTCAGTGATGCGGCCCCACCTGAAGTAACACGTTCAAGAATACGGGATTTTTCTCTCACTTTATCACTGCAGGAATGGAGTGCTGGTGCTGTTATTTTCATGTTTAGTTACTGTTAAAACTTTATAATTTGCACAGATTTATTCATTAAATTGCAGTTGAATTACCCCTAAAATGGATAAGTTTCTAATTCAGAAAAGAAAAGCTGGTGAAGATGACATTTGTGATGAATAAAATGTAGCAGCTATAGAGGGAACTACGCAAGAATCAACTGTTGAACAGTCAGCATTAATACATAAGAAGTATAAAGGAAAAATTTCCAAGCCTCATTTATACAATAAAGATTATATGAAACTGGAGTTCACATTTTATGGCAGTAAAAACAATCCTTGGAGATTATCAGACATGGTGGAACACAGCAAAAAACCGTGTTCCAAACTGCATCAGAACGGGAGGAGAACAGAAAGGACAACATTACCAGATGCCTGCATCTTTCAGTCATTCCAGGGGTGTAGCTCTGCCATGGACAATGCTTCACTTTTGTATTGATGGGGACAAGCCATTAATAAAAAGGGACGCCTTACTCATGGCCACGCTACTCCCCTGGAACACTGAAGGATGTCATCATCTGATAATCTCGCCCCTTCCTGTTCTCATGGTGATCTTCTGACATGGTTTTTGCTGCATCTGATAATCTCCCTTATCCCCAGTGTTTACTTTGTGGGGCTATACTTGCAAGTATATATAAAACTGAATTACTGTGTCACGAAATGATGCATGTCTATAAAGTGTGTCACCAACATGAAATGTTTGGAAACCTCTGCTTTAGGGACTGAAAAAGAAGTCACACTGCAATACCAGTTTACTAAAAAGTAAGTCCCATAATAAATCAGTGAGTCTTAGGTTTGCATAGGATTGCAGCCTAAGGCTGTAATCCCAGGCATGCTTTTTTTTTGAAGGCATATGCCTTTGAAATGGATGAGACTTTTCTAAGGAGGATTCTGTTGGAAGATCCAATTCAGATGCTGATCAACTCTTACTGGGTACATGAAAGCCAACTGTATGAGGTAGGTTGGCAAAATGAAGCCTGCATTCAACAGCCCAAGAGATACAACAGTGAGGGCTGATTTCTTGTATTGTAAGGGATATTTAACTTGTGCAGGGAGCCCTTTTCCCCATCTCCTTTTCTCACGACACCAATTATTTTCAGAAATGAATTTATTAAAATGTTTATATCCCACTCTGTGTCATAGAAGCTCAGGGCAGAGTAGAAGTAAAATCAATTTAAGTTGTTTAAAAACAATTTAAAACATGAAACAACAAAGGGCTGGTCTAGAGGTGGGAATAAAATATGGATTGGTGTGCACAGATGCCAATTAGCAGCAGCTTTCATCTGTCTCATCTGTTTGCAAGGTTGCTGGTGTGTGAAGCTATCCATGTTTGCTGTTCATACAGAGGCATGTCAGTGAATCAAAATGGTGGGTGCGAGTGAATTACTCATGGTTCTGTACTCCCCAACTTGTCCTCACCAAACAGTATTTTTTTTTTAAAATACCTATTCCAAGGTGCAGAAGAGTGATCTTCTGCTTAAAGAATGAAAACAAGAAAAAAAAAGAAAGGCTGGTTTGTTGCCTCAGTGCACAATTGCTATGGCAACAATCCACCATGGTGGTTCCAGGTGCTGCCTTGTCAGCAAGCTCTGCCCCCTACGCACATTCATCCAATCAGCTATCCTCTTCAGGAATGTGCTGCAGTACAATTTGGTTGTCCTAACATGTGGGAGTGCTCATTTCCCCCACCGTTGTCAAAAAACTTGGGGAAAGCCCTGGAGGCTTTTCCTGCAGACTTTCCCCAAATTTTGCTCTCCCTCCCTCCAAAATGGACAGAACGCTGTGGATCCCATTTGGACACATGGGATTCTCTGCAGATTCCATGAGGATTTGTTTCACCATCTGGACTACCCCAAAGATATTTTAAGCAGACTATTGTTTAAACAAACAATAACCTGCTTTGAACAGGTTAAAAAACTGAAAACAGTTTAAACATCATGTACATTTTGGAACAAATCAATTAGACTTCAAAGGCTTTAATAAAAAGCCACATTTTTACTTGGTGCCAGAAGGAAGCTAGTGTCCTTGCCTTCCAAGGGGAGGACATCCCACAACCAGTATGCTACAGCTGAGAAGGTATTTCATCATGTCCTCATGCAATGTATTGCTGCCACAGCTGCAGGACAAAGGAGGGCCGCTTTGCCAGACCTCAGTTCTCAGGCAGGTGTATATGGAAGAGGTATCAAGATCCTAAGCCATTTAGGGCTTTGAACATCATCAGAAGCACCTTGAATTCAGATGAGCATCATATTACAGATGAATTCAGATGAATACCATAATGCTAGTGGAATTTCTTTAGGACTGGTGTTATACGGTGTCCATAAAGCATTCTTGTCAGTTGTGTCAAAGGTTTGGGTCCATAAGGTATTCTGGTCAGGAATCTTAACTGCAGAGTTTTGTACTAGCTTCAGTTTTTGAATAATCATCAAGGTCAGTCCCATTCAGAGCATGTCTAATCAGGACGTTATCAGTACATTAGGCAATGAGTTATCCCTGCCCAAGGTAGGCTATAACTTGTAGACCAGTCAAAGCTGACTCCAAGCACCATGAGTAATAGAGCCTGAGCTTTTCTAGACAAAGACAGAACCAGGACTATTCACAAGGTAGGCATCTGGTCCGTCAGGGGGAGTACAATCCCATTCAGAAGAGATTGCTTACCCAATTTCCAAACTGGAGAGCCAATAGTCCACAGAGCTCTGTCTTACTGGGATTCAGCTTCAGTTTACTGACCCTCATCCACAATATGTGGAATGAGTGTGGTCAGCAGAAGGAATGCTTCTGGTATCCAACTTACATTGGTACCTGGAGAAAACATTTCTTTATTTCTTTATTTTATATACCACTTTTCTCCCAGCATGGGATTCAAGGCGGCTGTTGCATGGGTAAAATTCATTTTTGTTGCATGTGTAGAACACCCTACTGCTCTCAGGGCTTTTTGGAACTGAGGCCAGTGTGGTCAGGGTCCATAAACAGAAGTTATCCTCTTATTTCTGCTAGATGAAATTGCCTTTAATGTAATGAAAGCTTTCAACTTCAGTGAAGGAGCACCTCGTGTCACAATGAGGTACATTTTTGCAACTCTGTTAGGGTGGTAACTATGACTCAGAGCCCAAATTCTAAAGGATGAAAGGATTAGATTCAAGGCTTCTCAGAATTGTGCCATTTGCCTGTGAATCTTGCTACTGTACATTGTAAAATCTTGGAAGGAATAAATGCCAATTCGTGTCACAGGACTGTATGTTCCTTTGAAAAAGTCCTGATGCCAAATGGGCCCTGTTAAAATCACATCATAGTGACTGATTTTATTTTACTCCAAATATTTACGACTCCTCTCATCAATCCAAGGACTCCTGGAGCAGTTTAAAATAATAAACATGACAATGCAATCAACAAACAGAAAACAGCATAAATAAATAAATAAATAAATAAATAAATATGGCTTAGTTAAAATGGTAGCTGGTAGCTCCCATGTCAGTGCAGAGGTAAATTTGCCCAAGTTTTAGTTAAAAATGATGGCCCTGATTGGATTCAGCACTTTGGACAACTCCTTTAAAGTTTTAAATAAAACCTGCAGTAGATTCCCCACTTTATTGACATGGAAGTTACCATCTGCCACTCTTTAAAATCTATAGATCTAAGAGGTTTGGGGGATGTTAAAAAAAATCTTTCTGCCTGGTACTGAAAGAACAATGGGAGCAGTATCAAGTGTATTTTCCAGGGAAAGGTGTCCCAAAGCTGAAGCCCCATCACAAAGAAGGCCTTCCCAGTCTCCTTTCACTTCACTGCAGCTGCAAAAAAGGGGGGGAGGGGGGAGGCAAACCTAATTTTTGGCTGCCTTAGTTTCGTTTCCTTGACACATGAGGTAACACTTTCTTCTCATTCTGCAGTCTTCCAACCTCCTTTGGAATACTGTGTCCAGTTCTGGGCACTGCAGTTTCAGGGGGGGAAGGGGGATTGGAATAGGTTCTGGTGAGGACAATGAAGAAAGCCACGGGCAAGGAAAACAAGTCTCACCAGGAAAGGTTGAAGGAAATGTCATGGTTTTAGATTCTAGTTGTTGTTTTAAAATCCTGGAACTGCATGTGACCTCCCAGGGCCATTTCTGTGGCCCTCAAGGCCTCCTAGGTATAAAAAAATTATCCCCAATGCTCTCTAGGGGTTGTGAGGGGGCAGGGCCAGTTTAAGGGCCCCACAGCACCCACAGCTGTGGGGGCCCCATCATAACCCTCCGTAAGTACACTTTGAGAGACACTTATCATACAGCAGGTGCTGCGGGGCCCTTAAACCAGCCCTCTGTGTGTGTGTGTGTGTGTGTGTGTGTGTGAGAGAGAGAGAGAGAGAGAGAGAGAGAGAGAGAGGAGATCTCACAGAGTTTCTCGCGCATGCACCAATTCCCCACTCCAGCACTTACCCCAGAGTTTTACGAGGCTGGTGCCTCCATCGCCGCCCCTCTCTTCACACCTGCGCTTGACAGGGTGAGGTGCACCTGGATGAGTGGGAGCATGGGTCTGTGCCTTGTGCAAAAGCAGGCATATTGGTCCCACAGAAGTCTGCGGCTGTGAGAAAGGCAGGGAGCCAGAGGGGTGGATGGCTCATGATGTGCTTTTGCTGGCGGTGGCCACTGGCATTGAGAGTGACGACCATGGTCGTGCCTCACAGGCAGGTGAGAAGGCTCTGAGTCATGTCTGCTCTGCTCTTGGCTCAGCCCCATGGAGCTGCCAGGAATATCCCCACCTGGAAAACCCCGCTGCTCCCCACATGGGCACAGCCTGGTTATGATCAACATCCTCATCCTCCCCCAGGGGCTCTCCAAGCCAGGAGGAAATGGGGCCCGGGTGGCAGGAGGGAAACTCCAAGGTCAGCTGGCCAGCAGCAGTTGGGGAGGCCTCTACCCCTGGGTCAAGAGGAGGAGAAGGGTCCATCCCTGTCCTGGGCCTGGAGCCACAGCCTCGGTGGCTGCCCTGTAGGAAGGCCAGAGAGAGGGAGCCGGCAGGTGAAGGGGACGGTGACAGGGGGTTTCCCTGCAGTTCTCCTGGGCTCCTCTTCTACCTCCCATGCCTCCAGCCAGGGACTCTTCTTGGGGTCAAGGGTGGGGAAGGGCCTTGCAGGGGCTCCACTCCTGCCCTGAAGAGCATTCCTGCTTGACCCCTGGCAGGGATGTTGTTTCTGTTGTGGTGGTGGTGTGCCTGGAGTTGTTTCTGACTTATGGCAACCCTAAGGCAATCCTATCACAGGGTTTTCTTGGCAGTGTTGCATGGTGCTGGAAGAGGCCACAGAAGTCATCCAGTCCAACCCTGTTCTGCTATGCAGGAATACACAATCAAAGCCTTTGCCTTCCTCTGGGGCTGAGAGAGTGTGACTTGCCCAAGGTTGCCCAGTGGATTTGCATGGCTGAGCAGTGAACTGAACACTGGTCTCCAGAGTTGTAGTCCAGTGCTCAAACCACAATACCACACTGGCTCTCAGGGACACTGTGGGGACCCCCCATGTTTCTGCCATATCCCTTCCTCTCTATGCATCTCAAGGAAACCACAGAGTGAGATCAGCCACAGATGCTGAATGTGGTGGGTCAGCTCTACATTTTACCACTAAGAATGACATTCGGCTTCTCTCTCCCCCCCCCCCACTCTCTCTCCACACTCCCTCCATCCCTTTTCCTCTCCCTCCTGTCCTGGGCCTGAAGGACTTAGATGGACAGATGAAGGCCATCCTTTGTCCATTTCCATCCAGACACATAGAAGGACTGTGATAATGCAGTGTGTCCAGCTGGAGGGGCTGACCTCCCCCCTCTCAAAGGGCCAGGTTAGCTGTCTTGGGGGGGGGGAGGCTTCTGGGGTCCCATCACCATTGCCAGAGGCACAGGGATTGCCTGACAGCCTGGGGTTGCACATTGGACTATCTCAGACCCTGAGATTTGGGGGCCAGATCCAGAGCCCAGCGAAATCCCCGTTCATTCCTGGAAACCCATTGGGTGACCCTGAACAACTCACAATCTCTCAGCTTCCAAGGGGGGGCAGTGGTGACAAACATCCTCTGAAGACATCTTGCCAAGAAAACCCTAGGAGGCAGTCGCCCTAAGGCATAAAATGACAAATACACACCCAGACATACCACACACACACTTGTGTGTGTGTTTCTTTCTCTGTGTTGAAGCCCTGGAAGAATGTGACCCCCCCCTACCCCTGCAAGGCAACAGCAGATTTGCTCTGGATGTGAATTTGGCAGCAGCTCCAAGAAAGGGGTGGCTCTTGTTCTCCTGGCTGCCAAGAGGAAGAGACATGAAACAGAGCAGCAGCGGGAGCCAGGAGAGGTGGCCAGAATCATGCCTTGCACTCGAGTAGCAAAAAGCTGACAGCCAGAAGGTGAAAGGCTGATCCTCCGGGGCTCTTGATGTGCAGAGGCATGTCAGGGAAAGACCCTCCAAAAACCAGGTGCCCCTCTGGGGGGGATAAGGGGTGTGTGAGTGGATCCTTGCTCCAAGTCTTCTGGGGGGAAAGGTGGAGGGATGGGCCAGGAGCCAAATTCAAGGGCAAAAAGGGAAATCGGGGTCAAATACAGACCTGGAAATGCTGACAACCAACCTGAAGTCTGCCACACATTCTGCTTCTGCAGCCTTTTAGGTAAACATATAGGTCCCCAAAATAAAGTGTTGCAGGGGCCCCAATTTCCTTAAACCGGCCCTGGTGGGGGGCATTTTTTGTTATATTTTTAGGCCCAGAAAAGGCTTAAAAAAAAAAAAAACTGGAAGTGACTTTTAATCACTTCTGTTTTGAAAAAAAAAAAAAAAAAGGCCTCTCTTGGGCCTAAAATGGTCCAGGAGGTTCTAAAAATGGCAACCCCCACCCCCAGCCCCTAGAGTGTTTTGGGTGGCATTGGGGGCAAAACAATGTTGTTTTGTAGTGGGGTGTGGGGTGCAGAGGTGCAGCCCCCTGAGGTCTCCTGGCCCATAACCTCACACCCTTGCTTTAAAGGATTTTATAGTTTTAAAGTACTGGTGTTTTTAATATTGTAGCTTATTTAATTTTTAAAAACTTTTTTTGTCATTTTGGTTTTTTATTATTTTAAAATTCATGTACCTTGTGTTGATTCATGTGTGAGCCACCTTGGGTCTCATTTGGGAGAAAATCAGGATATAAATTAAACCCATAAACAAATAAAATTAATGTATATGATTCACCTGAAGAAGAGGAGACTGTTCAAGAAGAAAGGTAGCTGAACTTTTCAAACCCCTGAAGGGCTGTCACATGGATGAGGATAAAGATTTGGGGCCCTTTCACACTACAGAATTATAGCACCATGATTCCACTTTAACTGCCACAGCAACATCCTGTGGAATCCTGGGACTTGCAGTTTAGGGAGGGACATGTAGATTTCTCAGCCACAGAGCTCTAGTGCCTCAACAAATTACAAAGCCCAGGTTTCCATAGCAAGTGGCCATGACAGTTCGAGTGGTTTCATAGTGTTATAATGGTGTAGTGGGAGAGTATATTTTGGAGAGTTAGGACAAATGTCTTGACTGTAAGAACATTTTTGCCAACAGAACCAATTACCTAGCTGGTGTGTGTGTGTCAGGCAATTACCTAGAGAGTTGAGGAGGTCATCAAGCAGAGGGTGTGCCTAAATGGGCCTTGTAGGGAATACTCTAACTCCGGATTTCCTGGATCAGGCTGGGTTTGGACAAGATGGCTTACAACCCTTCTCCCGCCTCCAACTGTGACTCTGATATGTGCGGGCCTAGGATGGTGGAGGCTGGACAGAGAAGAAAATTGTATGTAGAAAGGCTCACATAGGAGGAGGCAGCCCTTTAAGTGGCCCTTGTTCCTTTGCAATGTGGGAAGAAATCTCATAGCTAGATTAAGGTAGGCTGTGTCTTTGGGGCAGGCATTCTGTGTGAGGCTTTAAGGTAGATGTGGGGAACCTGTGGCCTTCCAGATATTGTCGGATTACAACTCCCATCCTAAGTGACCCTTGGCCAAAGCTGGTTGGAGCTGATGGGAGTTGGAGAGCCATACTGCTCTTCACACCTGCTTTAGAGTAAGAACACCCCCACCAATTCTTTTATGCTGCAATCAGAGAAAAGTACAAGTCAGGTTCTCATCTCAGCACACAGATTAAATGCTGCTGCTTCTCTCAGCAGTGTGTCTGGCAGGGTTCCAGCTAGCAACTTGAAACTCAAGCTGAAGAGACAATAAAATGCTTGCCTCAGTGCTAAACAAAGGACAATACTTGGAGAACAGGGGCAGAGTGAAGGTGACAAGAGAGGCCAGAGGCACAGGGAGCTGTACAGAGCCCTCTGATCACTGAAAACCCAAGCTTGGAAAATAGGTTTTCGAATGTCAGCTCCCAGAATTCCACAATCTGCATGGTGGTGGTGGTGGGATTCTGGAAACTAGTCCAAAAAGTAATACTGTATTTCCAAGCTCAGGTGAAAGCCATGATCAAGAACAACTTTAATTTTGAAGGGTGAGTGCCTCATTGTTGCTAGTCAGGAGTGTTTTGTACAAGTAAAACTCTCAGAACCAAAATCCAAAGGAATCAACCCAGGGACTTCAGTGGAAACATCTGATATATTTCTTACTATAAGGGCTAGGGCCTTTCCCTACTTTTTAAAAATAAAACTCTCAAAATATTAATGTGCTCTCCCTGGTGCCTGCTTTGCACTGTATACACAGGTTTGGGCCAGCAGAATTTTCACTTAACAGAGTGAAGCAAAATGGGGATAGTATTTGGCAGTTTGCCCAGGTTGGTATATTTTAATGTGAAAGACAGAGATAAAGAAACAACTGATGACTCCCAGCTTTGGAGGTTACACAAGAATTTGTGCTTTCTCTGTCTCCCTGCCTGTTTTGTAACATACAAAAGCAACCTAAATTTTCCTGGCTCACAATAAGCCGTCAGTCTCCTTAAAGTGGGTCAGGGCTGTGCTCCTGTGCTGACAACCCCACAATGGTTGTGCTTTATGATAGACAGGGCATCCTTCCTCCTGCTGAAACCGGAAACTGCAGGTAATCAGCATTATTAATGTTGAGTAAGGATTGCTTTTCTTAATGTTACCATCATGCTGTTAGGTGGACCAATTGGCCATCCCAGTATAAGACAAAATTCACTTTCTCTAACAGTTGGGGTGGGAGAAGGCTTTTATGAACCTTTTTCTAGAGCAGATGGGTGCTCTAGAAAAATGGTGCTCCCAGAAGTTTTGAACTTCAGCTCCCAGGAGCCCCAGCCAGCATGGCCAATGGTGAAGGATTGTGGGAACTGAAGTTCAAGCATTCCCCACCTCTGTTCTCTGGAAAGAGAAAAAGCCCAGTGCAGCTGGCAGGAAAAGCAAAGATGCTGATCAACACAGAAGGTTGTTTCTTTTGCTCAAGCCTCAGCAAACCTGGGGAATGCATTGCCACAGGACATTTCTGGGTCAAGTGGCTTATAGCAAGATTAAGCTGTAGTATATGTGTGTATGTGTCGAAACAACTAGGTCAAAAAGTTTCAGAGGATACCAGCTGCCTTGCTTCTGGGCATATGTTGATTTCCTGAGAAACAAATTCCCATCATTATATATTTTTGGCATCAGACAGCAGGTGTACTGTGACTCTAACAAAGTTCCTTTAAGGTATCAGACATATTATATGTAAACAGGCATTGTTCTCCTCCAACCTCATTGGGGGGGGGGGAAATGTCACAAATACAGGAGGTCTTATGAATGCCCCACCATTAAGTCACCACTAGGAAAAAAAAAGTTTTAAAATTTCAAAGCATTTAAAAGCTAATGATGATAACCCAAATCATCACCGTCGTCATCATCATCATCATCATCATCATCATTTCCTAAATTGGAGCACTTCCTGTTATCGGCTTTTATCACACACTGCTTCTTTCCAGTTAATTGACACACAAAAACCTTTCCTAAATAAAACTGAATAAGCAATAAAGAAGAATTGTGGTGTTGATTACTCAATCACCCTAAGAAAGCAGAGGTTCTGCAAGACAAATAGCATAAACCTAACCATTTTAAAAAAAATCTGGAACAGAAGTAAACTCCAGACTGAATTCAGTGAGCCTGAATTCTTTGTTACTGTGCATAGGATTTAATTATCTGCAAAGAACGGCAATGGTTCAGAGTTGAACACTTATCCACAGCCTCTAGTGCTGTAGCTCCAGGTGGCGCAGTCACTAAAATTAAATTCTGGTAGCAAGTATTCCCAAGTCTTGATCTGAGATGAATTTTAAGGTGAAACAGCTCCCAGGAGAAAAGAAAAGTAGGTCAGTTACCATTTCTGTGTATAACATCCCTGCTACCATCCATGCATGTGACAGTTGGGCTATAGATAAACACACCCACAACACTTCATTTTATATTACTTTTTATGTGCCTTCAAGTCAATTCTGACTTACGGCGACCCTATCAGAGGGAAATCTTGGCAAGATTTGTTCAGAGAAAGTTTGCCATTGCCGCCTTCTTGGGCTGAGAGAGTGTGACTTAGCTGAGTGGGGATTTGAACCATGGTCTCCTAGTGTCCTGGTCCAACATTCAAACCACTACACCATCCTGCTCTATTTACATTATTACACACATTTAGACAAAATTGCTGTGTCAGAGTCAATGTCTTTCTGGAGTCCTCTTCCCTCTAATATCCAAGACCTTTCCTCTCATCTTCTCTTTCGTCTCTGACACTGGAAGACACTCTGGAATTCTTCACTGGTTAAGAGCTAACAATCTTACATAAAAACAAAACATTAAAATCACAGTACTAACCATAGCACAAATTATATGTCTAAAATTTCAAATAGCTAAAATAATAAATTACAAATATTTGTTTAAGTACAGTGACAGCAAGTTTTATTGATTCTTCACATATTCCACACTGAACTTGGAAAAGGTACTTTTTTGGATGACAACACCCACAATCATCCAGACTCCTACATGGAGACTGTAGGAATTGTCGTCCCCAAATTAACTTGCAGTGAGTTCAAGAGTGCAGTAAGTTTGAGGTTTTATTAATTTTGAAATTTCTGCATAATACTAGTTATGTAGGTTCCCCCCCCCCCGCACTAATCCTACCAGCCATGGAAACCCATTGGGTGACCTTGGGCAAGTCACACACTGTCAGCATCAGAAAGCCCTGCCTTAGGGTTGCCATAAGTCAGAAATGTCTTGAAGGCACACAACAACAACAACAACCATATGAATGCTTCTAGAAAACTAAAACAGATGAGTTTTTGCTCTTGTTGTTGTCATTAACTGCCCTCGAGTCAGCTTGGACTCATGGCAACCCCATAGATGAGACATCTCCAAGATCCCCTGTCTTCCACCACCCTACTTAGGCCTTGCAGGTTCAGGCCTGTGTCTTCCTTGATTGAGTCTATCCAACTAGTGTGCAACGCCCCTCTCTTTCCTTTCCCCTCCACCTTTCCTAACATTATTTTTCTTGTGAGCCATTCCTTCTCATGATGTGTCCAAAGTATGACAGCCTCAGTTTGGTTATCTTGGCTTCTAATGAGAGTTTAGGCTTGATCTTTTTTGTTTGTCTTTTTGGCTGACCATGGGATCCTCAGCACTCTTCTCCAACACCATGTCTCAAATGAGTTGATTTGCTTCCTGTCACCTTCCTTCTTCCTATCAGCTTTCTTCACTGTCCAGCTCTCACATTCACACTTAGTGATGGGAAATATGATGATTTGAATGATCCTGACTTTAGTGCTCAGTTTTATATCTTTACATTTTATGATCTAATCCAGTTCTTTCATAGCTGCCCTTCCCCATCCCAGTCTTCTTCTGATTTCCTGGCTGCAGTCTTTGTTCTGGGCTAAGATTGATCCAAGGAATGGGAATTCTTCTACTTTTTCAATTTCCTCATTGTCTATTTTGAATTTGTGTAGATCCTCTGTGGTCATTATTCTTGTTTTCTTAATGTTCAGCCTTCAGCCTGCTTTAGCTGACAGAAAATAGCAAGATGACTTTACCACTGGTAGTAAAATATCAAAGAGACTATTGGTTTCCAAGAAAAAGGAAGTAATAGTCTCACTATATTCTAGTCAGGCCTCATGTTCAGTTTTGGGCACCTCAATTTAGGAAGGATATAGACAAGTTGGAGAGGGTTTAGAGAAGGGCAACAAGGGTGATAAGAAGCATGAAGAACAAAATCTATGAGGAAGGAACTTCTTGACAGTAAGAGGTGTTTGACAATGGAACCAATTACTTAGAGAGGTGGTGCGGGTCTTTTTCTCAGTACTGCATCCAAAGAAGTGGACTTGTATCTACAAATGCTCATGTGAAAATAAAAGCTAGTTAGTCTTAAAGGTGCTGCCATGTTTCATTTTTTCATCCCTCTTCCTTCTTTTTATGCTGCAAGAAACTAACATGGCTACTTCTTTGAAAACACTCAGGGGAAGAGAAATATGTTATATATTGTATATACTGTATCTACATACAAGTGTAGTATCATAAACAGATGCTAGATATCAAAGTCAAAAATGGACATGTCACAAGTTCAAACGCAGATGAATAGGAAGTTTTATTTTTATGTTTAATTTATATAATATGTATTTTAAAATATAATAATAATAATAATAATAATAATGAAAACCCTCAGGGGCTTATCACATGAGGAAAGGAAGCAGCAGTGCACCCTGATAATAGCGCCACCTGCCTTGCCTTATCGCATTCCAGTCCCATGGGAGAGATTGGTAAATGCAAGTCTTTTTGCTAAATGGAAAAATCCTTTTTCAAAAAGACCCACTATTACCACTGTCTCCCACAGGACCAGAATGGGAGAACAGCTGAAACACACCGACGTCATGCAATAAGGCAAGGTGGGATGCGCTACTCTTGGGCTTCACTTCTGCTTCCTTCCTTCATGCAAGAAGCCCCTCTGTTTAGGACAGAATCCTGGATCACACCACTTGTCCCTTCTCTCCATGATGAAAAGGAACCATTAGTGAACACTCTACTTTTCATCCATCAATCAGACATAGCCAGAACCTCCTTGCTCTCCATCAGCCCCCGAATGGCCTGGGTGGAGGCTGCTGTGGCTACAGGGTGGGGCTGTTGAGATGAGAGAGGTAGCATAGTTCTATCTATGGCACATCTACGCTACCCTTTGCATTACAGGATCTTAGCCATGGGCTGGAATCTTGTTGGTGACATAATCTCCTGTTATACCAGCCTATGTGCTTTTTCAGTCATTGGGAAAGAAGGTATTCAATAACTCTTTGTGCAACATAACTCGCTGGTGCTGCAGTGCACTCCTAAGGCCAATCACAGGGAGAGGGGCTCCTTGGCACCGTTTCGCTGTAGTTTTACAGTGCGAAAAATTGTGAACCTTCCTAGATCTCCAGCAGGTACACTGGAAGTCTGGGAGAGGGAGAACTCTTCTTCTCTCCCAGCTTCAAAAATATAACCAGATGGTGCCTAAGAGCTTGCCATCCCCAACCACTGATTGGCTGTGGAAGTGTACCTTCACAGCTGTGTTATGCTTCTCACAACAGCTCCATGGAACCCCAAAGCCAGGCAGGTGTACAACAGCAGAGAGTTATGTTTTGTTAGTGTCTAGCAGAATCTCAGCAGCCATGTAATAAGAATTGCTATCCTGAATCAGATAGACTGGAATCTCTTGATGGGGGTGGGAATGATTCCCATGCCTGATCTTGGTGAATTGTAACCCAGCAGGCATCTGTTCTAACCTTCCTCTGAATTTTCTTTGCTTTCCTTCAGTGACAGAGTGGCCCAGTAAGTTCAGGCATTACAGTTGTCCCTCCACATTCACGGATTTGGCATTCACGGTTTTAAGTATTCACGGTTTGAAAATATTCTTTAAAAAATAATAATCCAAAAAGCAAACCTTGATTTTGCCATGTTATATCAGGGACACCATTTTGCTTTGCCATTGCATATAATGGGACTTGAGTATTCACAAATTTGGGTATTCACGTGTGTGTGTGTGCGTGTGTCTTGGAACCCAACCCCAGTGAATGTGAAGGGGCAACTATATTTCACTGGTTTTTGAGTACTCCTGCAAAGTTGGATTTGTGTCTTGTTTCTTCTGCTAATGTGACAAAGGATCCTGACCCCCTGAAAGAAAGAGGACTTAAAAAAAAAGTTAAGAATACATTACATTCCAGCCAGTTATAATGTACAGGTATTGCTCCCCATCACTTTTGTTGTTGCTGTGTGCCTTTCAAGTCATTTCCGACCTGTAGTGTGACCCTAAGGTGTACCTATCACAGGGTTTTCTTGGCAGGATTTGTTCAAAGCAGGTTTGCCTTTCCTTTCCTCTGAGGCTGAGAGGAGGATTCCATGGCTGAGCAGGGATTTGAACCCTGGTCTTTAGAGTCGTAGTCCAACACTCAAACCACTACACTACACTGGCTCTTTAGGATGCAGGAAATATACTGAAATAATAATGGGAAATTTCACTTGCAGTTTCTAGAATCCCTTAGCCAGGTATTCTGGCAATTCTAATCCAAGAATTAACTTTACCAAAGTCTATAATAAATGGACTGTTTATAAGAAGAACTAATGGCAACATAGAGATAATTATATGTGATAATTTTTGAATTTAACAGTAAGCAGGTGATGGTGGGGATTTTATACAATTGATGTGAAATATATCTCATTTTATAACTTCATATTTTTTTCTAAGTTGAAAGGTAAAGAACTTTTTAAAGGATTTTAGTGACAACATAATTTTTAAAAATTAGATAAGGTTTAGACTTTAAGGGGATTATATAACTTTTTATAATAACTTTTTGGCTGATAAGTTGAAACCAATACATTCCCTTGTTCTTTTTCTCATTTTCCTTAGTTATGTGTTATATGTATGTATGTGGTAGAATAGTGAGGGGGGTGAGATTCAGTGGGGGAATTTTGTTTATTGTGTTTATTGGGGTCTTTTTTGGTAATTGTAGTTTTTTTCCTTGTATGCTTTTTAAACTACACACACACACACACACACTGTTTATATATGACGCGTCTTACAATAATTGCTGTTTGTAGCCAAGGCAGCTTGCTATAAATCCAGAGCTGTACCTGGAGTGCCCTCTGGTGGTTCATATTTGCAAAGAAATGTGCAGGTTTCTTATTTTGGTAGTTGTTGTTAACGTTGCTTTGGTTAAGTAGTACTGTAACTGTAAATTTGAGTCAACAAGAAGTATGAAACGGTCCTGGATCCTTCAAACACGCCATAACCTCTGCCCTCCCGTACTCTTGTGAAGTTGGGAGTGGCACAAGTGGATATTGGTTTTTTGCATACATAATAAAATAAACATCACAAAAATAGCTGTGGCCACTGAAGTATCTAGTTTGGTGTGGGAGATCCAACAGTGATCATGGTCTTCTGCCGGATTTTTTAAAAAAGAGTATGGGCCCAAAGAGTCAGGGCCATAGCAGGGGGAGAACTTGCTGTTACATTCTGTTAAAACCCTCCAGAAGTTATTGCTTGCCCCACAAGGGGAAATATGCAGGGAGGCAACTATATGGTTCCTGTGTGTTTTCCCCAAAAAGCAAATGTCCATTACAGAGGAGCAATTTTCATCAGGAAAATAGCATAGGCGGTATTAGCCCACCTCAACCAATATGGTGGCACTCTTTTTGTGGCATGTCTGGTGTGGTGGTTAGAGTGTTTGACTGGATGTGGGAATCTAGGTTGAAGTCCACAACTATCACTTGCTGGCTGCGGCCAGTGTTTCTCCCATCAACAACAGGCTTGTTGTAAAGATGAAGCAGAAAGGAGAAGAGCTATGCATACCATCCAATGCTTGGAAAGTTATTTTAAAATGTAGTTGGTTGCAATTATAGTTTCAAACCCTACAATACTTAGGGCTTGTCATTGTTGTTACAATGTCTAAAAAAGTAACTCTTTATTTTCCCATTTCTCAAAAGTAATTAAAATAATTAACTTTTCATTTATCTTAACCCCACCCCCACCCCAAGTGAATGATACAAGCTGCTGGTCTGTGATACAAACAAACTCTCTTCCCACTGACCTTGTCATCTCATCAGCAACCACAACAAAACATGACACAGCAGCCCAAGGCACAATACAAGCCAACACTGGAACCATACACACTGCTCCTCCTTCACCGTTTAGTGAAGCCACACCCCGGAACTATAAAGGTAACTTCAAAGTTACGATTATGCTGGAAAAGGAGTAAGTTTTCCCTTGTCAAGTAATATAGTTATACCTTTGTTGTTTGAAAATTACTACTTACATTTTTTTTAAAATTTGTAACTGGTTACTTCCAAGCTCTGGTGTCATCCTATGAGCATTGAATGCAAGGGCCAGCACACTCTGTTGGTGACATGCACAAGCATAATATTGAATTACCCCTGCACCATGTCTTTTTGCGGTCAATACAAGAGGAGGTATTAACTGCAATGATCCCCCTCTACACACCTTCTTCCTGAGGCCCCCGCTCAACATAGCCATTTAGTGGTGGTGGTGGGGCATTGGAGGCAGCCAAGGAGCACCTGACTATGCTCCTGTAGTAACACATGACAAGGAAGAAATTGTCCAGATCCTCCTGTTTTGTTCTAGCAGAACTTTAGCAAGATCTCTGCCAAGGTTAGATAGAAATGTAGCTGGAGCTTCAGGGTGTTACCACACCCACAATCACAGTAGTTTGATAGTGTTTTGACTGCCCTAGCTCCATCCTATGATTCTGGGGTTTGTCTTTTGGTGAGGTACTTGGAATTCTCTGTTGAAGCTAAGGGGAGTGGACTGGAGCTCTCTAGCATAGAATCTAAGTACCTCAACAAACTACAAATTCCAAGGATCAGTAGGTTGGAGCCATGGCAAAGTGCTATCAAGTTGATACAATTATGCCGTGTGGATAAACCTTAAAGCTGATAAATATTTTCCCTTCCAGGGGTCCCGTTACCCTGTTAGAAAAAAAAATCTGTGGCATTACATCGGGTTTCACTCCCATTTGGGGATCTGAGAAACAAGTCAACATTAGTTTCAGAGAAACAAGTCATGTCAGACTAATCTGATCTCTTTTTTTTTGATAAAATTACCAGCTTGGTAGATGAAGGGAATGCTGTGGATATCGCATACCTTGATTTCAGTAAGGCCTTTGACGAGGTTCCCCATGACATTCTTGCAAGCAAGCTTGTAAAATGTGGGCTAGACAAATTAACTGTTAAATGGATTTGTAATTGGTTGACTGGCCAAACCCATAGGCTGCTCAGCAGTGGCTCTTCTTCATCTTGGAAAGATGTGACCAGTGGGGTGCCACAGGGTTCTGTCCTGGGCCCAGTGCTATTCAACATCTTTATCAATGACTTGGATGAGGGAATTAGGGGCATACTTGTCAAATTTGCAGATGACACTAAATTAGGAGGAGTAGCTAATACCCTAGAGGACAGGATCAAAATTCAAAATGACCTGGATAGACTGGAGAGCTGGGCCAAAGTTAACAAAATGAAATTCAATACGGAGAAATGTAAGGTACTGCAGTTAGGGCAGAAAAATGAAATGCATAGATATAGGATGGGAGAGACATGGCTGAACGAGACTATGTGCGAAAGGAATCTAGGAGTCCTAGTAGACCACAAGTTGAACATGAGTCAACAGTGTGATGCGGCAGCTAAAAAGGCCAATGCAATTTTGGGCTGCATCAATAGAAGTATAGTGTCTAGATCAGTGATGGCGAACCTATGAGACGTGTGTCACCACTGACATGCGTAGCTATCTGTGGTGACACGTGGCTAGGCTTCCTCCCCCCTTCCCCCCCACAACCTCACCACCACCCCTAAAGTGGCGGGCGGGGCTTCGAAGCCCCGATCACCAATTTAGGGAGGGTGGGAGGAGGGAGGAAAGTGGCGGGCAGGACTACGAAGCCCTGATCGCCACCACCACCCCTGTGGGTTGCCTGCTTCCCCGAAGCTGCCTCAGAAAGGCTGGGTAAGGTGGCAGGCGGGTCGGTGGGAGTCTACCTGGCCTCTCCCCAGCCTTCCCGAGGGGGCTCCGGGGCTTCGAAGCCCTGGAGCCACCTCGGAAAGGCCGGGGAAGGTGGCGTGTGGGTGGGAGTCTGCCTGGCCTCTCCCCTACCTTTCCGAGGGGCTCCGGGGCTTTGAAACCCCAGAGACAGCCCGGAAAGGCCTGGGAAGGCAGTGGGCGGGCGGGCGGGAAGGAGGGAGTCTGTCCGGCCTCTGCCTGGCCTTCCCAAGGGGCTCTAGGGCTTCAAAGCCCCAGAGCCATCTTGGAAAGGCCGGGGAAGGTGGTGGGCGGGCGGGCGGGTGGGAGTCTGCCCGGCCTCTGCCCAGCCTTCCCGAGGGGCTCCAGGGCTTCAAAGCCCCAGAGCCATCTTGGAAAGGCCGGGGAAGGTGGTGGGCAGCCGGGCTGGTGGGAGGGAGTCTGTCCGGCCTCTGCCCAGCCTTCCTGAGGGGCTCCGGGGCTTCAAAGCCCTGGAGCTGCCTTGAAAGGCCAGGGAAGGTGGGGGATGGGCGGGGGGTGGGTGGGAGTCTGCCCGCCCTCTCCCCGGCCTTCCCGCGGGGCTCCAGGCCTTCAAAGCCCCAGAGCTGCCTCAGAAAGGCCGGGGAAGGCAGCAGGCAGGTGGACAGGAGTCAATTGTGCTGCCCAGCCCCATTTCTTTGGCATCCTTGTTATTTTGTCATTATGTGTCTCTGCTGTAGCACTGCAGCAGCCAACAGAAGTGCAGTTGTGCAGAGAGGAGTGAGCATGGGAGGCACCTGACTGCTGAGTGTCCCCAATAGGGCCAGCTACTGAAACATCTGCTCCATAGATGGCCAGGCCCCCAGCTCTCCCTTGCTTACTGCTGCACTGAGAGGTGGGGATGAAAGGAAAGACAGCCAGAGAATTCTCAAGGCATAATTGAGTGTCCAAGAAAGAATTGTTGCAAGTCTGATGTTCCTTTTACTTTTTCGTTTTCTTTTCACGTGAGAAATCATTTCTCACCAAAGCCAGTCCTACCTTTAGACAGGTTGAGGCAGCTGCTTCAACAGTTGATTTGGGGTGTCACAAAAGGGCATCAAATTTGTGTTTATTTATTTTTATTAGAGTATTTATACCCCTCTCTTCAGTCACAAAGGCTTTCAGAGCGGCTTACAGCTTGTTTAGCAATAGCCGCCTCGGAAAGGCTGGGGAAGGTGTCAGGCGGGCAGACGGGCGAAAGGGAGTCTGCCCGGCCTCTCCCTGGCCTTCCCAAGGGGCTCCGGGGCTTCGAAGCCCCTGAGCCACCTCAAAAATGCCGGGGAAGGCAGCGGGCAGGCGGGCGGACGGGAGTCTGCCCGGCCTCTCAACAGCCTTCCCGAGGGGGCTCTGGGGCTTCAGCAACAAAAAAGTCACTAATAGGCAGATTAGTTTAAAGAATTCCCCCTCCCCCTCACTTACCTCAGTTCACGGCAGTCCACACAAGCTAAATAATATCAAGACCAACAAAAGAAACCAACTGATGGATGAACAAAGAAGTCACTAACCAGGTAAGTTAAATTATTAGTTTTTGGTTTATTAAATACAACTATATATAACAATTATACATTTATGTTATTTAAACAGTAAATATTGTGAAATAATGTTTTTTTCCTCTAAGTGACACACCACCTGAGTTATGCTCAGTTTTTTGGTGAATTTTGGCACACCAAGCTCAAAAGGTTGCCCATCACTGGTCTAGATCAAGAGAAGTAATAGTGCTGCTCTATTCTGCCTTGGTCAGACCCCACCTAGAATACTGTGTCCAGTTCTGGACACCACAATTCAAAAAGGATATCGACAAATTGGAGCATGTCCAGAGAAGGGCAACTAAAATAGTGAAAGGTCTGGAAACCATGCCTTATGAGGAGAGACTTAGGGAGCTGGGTATGTTTAGCCTGGAAAAATGATGGTTAAGAGGCGATATGATAGCCCTGTTTAAGTATTTGAAGGGGTGTCATGTTGAGGATGGAGCAGGCTTGTTTTCTGCTGCTCCAGAGACTGGAACCCGGAGCAATGGATGCAAGCTCCAGGAACAGAGATTCCACCTCAACATGAGGAGGAACTTTTTGACAGTAAGAGCTGTTCGGCAGTGGAACACACTCCCTCGGAGTGTGGTGGGTCTCCTTCCTTGGAGGTCTTTAAACAGAGGCTGGATGGCCATCTGTCAGGGATGCTTCGATCGTGATTTCCTGCATGGCAGGGGGTTGGAAAGGATGGCCCTCATGGTCTCTTCCAACTCTACAATTCTATGATTCTAAGTGAGAAATAATTCTTAGTCATACTATGTTGCTTGGAGTCACAGAATAATGGAACCATAACATTGGAAGAGACCACACAGGCCATCCAGTCCAACCCCCTGACATGCTGGAATACACATTCAAACACTCCCAACAGACAGCCATCCAGCCTCTGTTTAAAAACCTACAAAGGAGGAGACTCCACCACATACTGAGGCAGCATATTCCCCTGTAGAACTGCTCTCACCATCAAGATTGTTCTTCCTAATGTTTAGGTGGAAACACTTTTCCTGTCATTAAATGTCTTAAATCTTTGTGGGGGGAGAAATCTGTCAGAAAGGGAAACAAGCAAGATGTCTAGGTAGTTTGAATTAGGGGTGAGCAATATGGTGCCTTTGTTTTGGACAATAATGTCAGTAAAGCCAGGACTTCCAGGTGAGGAATGATGGCAGACTGATGTCCCTGTGAGATGCTCCATTGTTGGGAAAACTTAATTCTTAATGTTTTTTTTAAATGTTCAATAAAAAATCTTTTTTAAAAAACCCAATGTCCATAAATCCCACCTGCATAACCAATGATTGGAATATGGAAGCTCTCCTCCATAATGTCTGGAAGGCATTGGCTTGCCTATTCCAAAAAGGGTAAACCTGGTCAAATGGAGGGAGACAAACCAGAGCAGTGACAATTAAAATCAAAAGTAGGTACAAAGAGAGGACTGCATGTAAACTGAAGGGGAACTGGGGAACTGTAATCTTGTGTTTTTTAAAAAGTAAGAAATGGCAGCAGAGTTCACAAAAGTAATTGATCTTGAGGTATGTTGAGATGACCCTGCAGATGTTGTTGAGCTGCAGCTTTATTATTATTCCTAGGGGTTGTCTAAATGGCAGAAATGCTCCTCACAGAATGTGAGGAGAATACGATCTGTCTCAATGGGATTCTGTATCATTTCGACGTATCGGGAAGGAGGAAGCCAAAGCTGCCATATACTGCGCAGGAAAAGCCTTTATGGCTTTCTTCAAAATTTTTTAAAAAACAGCAGGGGGATGCACATTCCTACTCATTGGGACAAGTGATTCACTTTAATTCGCTTTCCCTGTATAAGCAGATGGTCAGGTGTGTTGGGCAGAGCTTGCTAACAAGGCAAGCACTTGGAGCCACCATGTTGGATTTTTGCCTTAGCGATCAAGCACTAAGGCGATACAATGGCTTTTTGTTTGCTTTGCAAATGTGGATAGCTTTGCATGTCTGTTATCTGCCCCCCCTCCCCAAATTAAGTCAAATAGCAGCTGCTGTGAATTGCCATTACTGCAGGGCAATCCACATTTGTTTTTGCCTCATGTAGACAAGCCCCTAGACTGCTCAGCCGAAGGAGTGAGATTACAGAAGTTGTCTGACAACATCTGGAGGCCACACATTCCTAACCCTGTATTACTTAGATGACCCATGTCAAGATGTTGGTTTCTTTTTGGTGCATTTCTTTTTGGTGCCTGGTCAAGACATGGTTTTGTATTGAAACCTTTTTTGAATTGTTTAATATGTTTTTATTTTGTTTAAATTATTTATTCATTTTAATCTGAAATTGCTTATATTGCTTATTTTATTTTATCACTTCGCCACTCTGAGATTTCATGATAAAAGGGCTGGATAAAAGTATTTTAAATAAATGAATACATACATTTCTTTGTATCTCTTTCTCATCCGTCCTCTGTTCCCTGATGATTCCATTTTTACTAGTCTGTGCAATTTTGGCAGCCAAATGTAAAGGGGATGGAGAAACGTTCTGGGAATTGTCCTATAGGTATCCTAAGGCTGATACAGGAAGGGCATACACTTCCCAGGGAGCAGAAGGGGGAAAGCTCACCTAAACTTGATCTTCAATATAAATATACAGTATTCAGCAAAGTTACTCCAGAGATCAATTATTTGGGATGAGCAAATGAGTGTACCATTTTAAAAAGCCCACTTAGATGCCACATTTGGGTTCTTCAGTGACCAGCTCTCTTCTTATGACAATGGAATAGAAGTCATCACACATTTGATTGTTCCATCACCAGTATCATCTTATGAGAACATGAGATATGTCCTAGATTCAAACAGTTAAGAATAAGCTTAGGGGGTCTTTTTCACTAAGACTGGGAGGCATGGAGACGCACTATCCACAATGCTGCAGCCTTATTTGAGAACTCACGACGAACAAGTCTTGAAGAGAAGCGACAACGCAGAAAGAATCACAACCCAAAAACATCACCCAAGGAGATCTTCTGCTGTGCTTTTTGCAACCGGACTTGTTTATCTCGGATTGGCCTTTTTAGTCATCAGCGCGCTTGCAGAAAGCGCGGGATGAGTCCTTCCTGAATCTTCGTTTGCGAAGAAAAGCCAGAGAGAGAGAGAGTAAGAGTAATTGCATGAAGAGCTATAATAGTAGCTCTCAGTGTTGTATCATCAGCCACCTCCACTATAAATTTTATAAGAGCCTGAGCTAGATGTATCCTTTGAAGCCTAGGAGGTGTTTGTTTATAAATGATATACAGTGTGGAAAACCCAGGGGTTGTCCACCCGGTGAAAATGCCCCTCACAGAATTTGCTCAGAAAATGAGCTGTCTTAATGGGATCCCACACTGTCTCGTTGTGAAGGAGGTGGCCCCAAAGAGGAAAAACTACATGAGAAAAGCCTTTGCAGCTTTTCCTGACTTTTAAAAAAACTCCAGAGATATGCGAATTTTCGCTCATTAAGACAAGCGATTTGACATGAATCATTTCCCCATGCAGGACACAGTGCAAGCCTGATTGGCTAAACGAACGCGAGGACAGGGCTGGATTACAGGATAAGTGCCCACTGCCGCCATGTTGGATTTTTACTTTAGTGAGTGATCACTAAGGCGATAAAATGGAGATTTGTTCTTTCTTTTTTTTCTCTTTCTTTTTGGGAAAGGTGAAATATTGCTTTTGCGTACCATAGAAATAGTTTTTTTTTTAAAAAAGTTTGGTGGCGGCAGATTTAAAAATGCGAGTAGTCTCAGCTATAGACATGTGAAGTTTATGGGGGCTATAAAACCATTAAAATAGGTTGCAGCTGCTGCAACTTGCTATTACTGTGGAGCAGTCCATTTTTTTCCTTCTTGCATACCAGCCCCCAGTAAGCAGCCCCGATTGCGTTGCAGAGGGGCGGGATAGAAATAAAATTTTATTATTATTATTATTATTATTATTATTCAGAAGGATAAGAACTTAAGGCTTTCTTTCTTAAGGCTGTTGTGCAAATAGAAAGTTTGGAAGTACTTCATCAAATCTGTGGTTAATATCATCTTTTTTCCAGTTTTTTTCCTCCAAGATAATCTTCCAGAAATGTGTACAGAAGAACAGGAGAGCTTCCATTTTTAAGGTAAGTGAAATCTGGTCACGAAATGAGCATATGTATCACCTTAGAGAGCCAATTTTGAGGAAAAGGCAAGGTATGGGGTGCATATGAAGAGGAGTGCATAGGGGAAGATTATCACAAATTGTTCTTGTTCTGTGCATTCAACTTGTTTCTGACTCATGGCAACTCTGTGATCCTACCATAGGGTTTTCTTGGCAAGATTTGTTCAGATGAGGTTTGCCTTTCCCTTCCTCTGAGGAGAGGAGTGTGTGACTTGCTCAAGGTCACCTGCTGGGTTTCCAGGGCTGAACTGGGATTCAAACCCTGATCTCCCAGAATCCTAGTCCAATGCTCAAACCACTCTACCATGCTGGCTCAGTTACAAGACACTGTGTAAATAGTGATAAAAGGGCCAATTGCTCTGCCTGAGTTAGCTGTAAGAGCATCATGCTGTTGAAAATAATGTTGGGCACAGTGCGTATTATGGAAGCAGGGGCACCAGCTTTCTCTGCATCCAGATACTAGATGGGATCTTGAAATACCATTAAAGCAGTACTGCTTAAAGTGGTGGTCTCTGGACCAGTGTTGGCCCCTGAACCATTGGCTGCTGGTCCCTGGAGCATTTCCAGAAAAGAAAGAAAGACTTGTAGCCAATGGGTATAAATACAGTGCCAGTCCCTTTGGACAGTCTTGCTCAACCTAGTGCCACCTGGATGTGCAGCACTGTGACTCCTATGCTAGGGGTAATAGGAGTTGTAGATTAATACAACTGAAAACCAATGGGTTGAGGAAGACTGAAAAGTGATTTAGCATGTTTGGCTTGGGTTAGAGAGATCTCAGAGTCTGGATGGCCATCTGTCGGGAATGATTTGATTGTGTATTCCTGCATGGCAGGGGGTTGGACTGGATGGCCCTTGAGGTCTCTTCCAACTTTATGGTTCTTTGATTCTATGATCTCAGTTCAAATGCCAGCTTGATGGATCCCATCTCCTTCTGCCTAGGTTACCTCACAGGCTTGTTGTAAGGAGAAAATTGATATCCTGATTGACATGGCCTGAAGTTGCTTGGAGAAAAAGTGTGTGTGTGGAGACTGTTACTAATACTGTGGCTATTCGTTTGTCAAGAAGTTGGTCACAAATTCTGCAGTGTAATGTATACTGAAACAACCTGCCAACAAAAACAGGGGAACAAACAGGAACAAAGGTTTCAGGTCTTGTTGGTATGGAATTAAGGGGGGGGGTATCAAGGCTGGCTGGCATCCTACATTGCAGTTAAGGATTTGTAACCTAGAGTTATGGATCTGTTATTGCTCCATATTTAACCCTGTTCCATAGTCATAATTATGGTACTATTGCCACAATTGCAAATGCCACCCTGAATTTAACTTAACAGCCAGCAACTGCACTGAGTGATGGAGGTCTGTTCTGGCGATCAGGTCATGACAGGATGACATTTCCAGCCTCTTCCCATCAGTGATCGCCAGTATGACAATCAGAAGCAGGACCCCTGTCACAACTCCTTGCCACGCCACAGAACTTTGGGAGGAGGGGGCTGGAAATGTCATCCTGCTGTACCCAGTCACCAGCAGAACAGATGTCAGCCACTTGATTCAGCTGATGGCTGCTCAGATAGGTTTGGGGAGTCAGGTCGGAAGATGAGATGGAGGGCATGTCTAGATGCAATGGTTTACTGAGAGCGGGCGTGCATTTTCACTCATTTGCAGCAAAGTTGTTTTGCCTTCATGTTTGTATGCATATTTGAATCTATTTGCATTCATCCAAATTGAGCGGGCCCATGTGCTCATAAAGATTCACTCAGCCTTCCATCCTTTTGTAGTTCAGTAAAATGAGTACCTGGTTTGTGGGGACAATTAGCTAACACACATTGGAAACCATCTGAAGAGTGCCTAGCACACCATAAAAGCAGTGTAGATGTGTAGGTGCTATTGCTTAACAATTTGTAAGCTGCTCTGAGAACCTTTGTGGCTGAAGAGTGGGGTATAAATACCATAAATAAATAAATAAATAAATAAATAAATAAATAGCAATTGTGCAAAAATGCACAGTTATGAGAATTCTGATGTCCATATGTATAAACATACGCATCTACACGCATTTCCCAGAAGACTTTGGGGAAAACCATGAATCCTTTTACTGTGTGGTTTGTGGAGTTTTTAGCCCCCTTCCCTCTGAATACAGTGAATCCCCTTTAGATTTCATTGGGACAGACTGTATTCTCTGTGAATTCTATGAGGAGTATTTTCATTGTCTAGACAAACCTCATAGTTACACATTCATAACTGTATCTGTGATACAGGATCTCAGTGAAAATTTATAAAATGGTAAAAACACTGTGTATGTTATTATTAGCACTGTGGAATATTAACTATATAAAGTTCCAATATGATCTCCACTAGCTGGCAGTTAGGGTTTCAACAACAAAAGGCAGTAACGTTTTATAGTGCTTCTGAAAAAGTTTAATATGCATTTAATCAGACTTTTTAAAAAAAGGGTTTAATAATATTTAGTTTATGATTGCTAACCACTCACAAATATTCTGGAAATGGAATAGTTAATCAAGGAAGTGGAATATTTTTCTGTCAGGACCTCTAGTTGCAGAGATATTTATTATGGTATTTTTGTTTAACAAGAAAGGGGCTGGGAGATTGGGAAGTTGGTTAATGCTTGAGAAAAACAGTTGGCAAGGATATAATCAGACAGGAAACAGGAAATGATGTCACTAGGTAACAAACAGGAAGCAATGATTATAACACAATGAGATCTCCTTGCTTTGGGCTGAAACTTAAGGAAAAAGTCATTGCCTACCATTGGTGCAGCCAGAGGGGGGCAATTTCAGCTCTGGTTATTTCAGCCTCAATCTTTTATTTTCTGAGAGGCAGACTTGACACTTGATTACTGTATACACAGTAAGTGTGCACAAAAAGTGCTTGCTTAGCAAGAAAATTAGAAATCACCTAAAAACCTAGATCAATAGAGTTTTTCACAACAATGTACTTCAAACACTATATTATGTAATGAAAGAAGAGGATTTCAAAAGCAGAAATTATGAAAGCTTATGGCAGAATATCTGTATTAGTCCTTAGGTGCCACACGATTCAGCAGATTTTTACAGAAAGTGGACATCACAGTTTCTGAAATTCACTGGACATTCAATGGTTTCCTTATCCTGCGATTTTGAAAATCAGGCTATTTGTTTATTTAACTAATTTGTGTTGTTGTTGTTGTTAACTTCGACTTATGGTGATCTCCATGAATGAGAGACCTCCAAATCATCTTATCCTCATTTGCCCCGCTCAGCTCTTGCAGACTCAGGGCTGTGGCTTCTTTGATTGAGTCTATCCATCAGAAATGTGGTCTTCCTTTTTTCTTCCTGCCTTCTACCTTCCCAAGCATTATTGTCTTTTCTAGTGAGTCATGTCTTCCCATCATATGGCCAAAGTATGACAGTCCCAGTTTAGTCATTTTGTCTTCTAGGGAGAGTTCAGAATATTTTTATTCTGGCTTATATCATAAGATCTCAGGCCAGCCTACTATACAACATTTGGAATACTGAAGCTTTCATAAATTTTGTCTGATTTAAAACCTTAAAAAAATTAAAACAGTTTATGGACTTTTTCAGACACCCCTTACCACGCAAGAAGCCTCCATAACAAAGCCGCTGCACGGCAGGGGATCCGTTTCGGATGACGCTGTCCCTCTTTTGGCGTCGTCCGTGACTGTTCCAGGTAGGATTGAGGGTGACCGCACCATTTTTTACTCATGGAAGTAGGGTCACACACCTTCTAACTATAAAATTAACAAACTATAAAAGTAACCAAAAAAAAAGGAGTGATATGATCTCTTGCTACATTAAAGTTATAAAGACATAGGGCCCATTTATACAAGTGGGAAAAAAACAGAGTACCTCATAGTAATGGCATTTCGTAGCAGCAGCGACTTGTCTTGACAGTGGTTTTGGCCCCAGAAGCCCCCATAATGTTTGCATGCCAGATGGCAGCTGTGAGTGATTTACTTGTGTTAGTCCTTTGCTGCTGCCAAACTTAAAAAACAACAACATTGTCTAAGGTGTGCTGGAAAGACAGCAATTTTCTGAGTTAAAAGGACAGCAACCCCCGCCCCCCGCTGTTTTATCATCTTAGCAATTGCTCGCTAAGGTGAAAATTCAACATGGTGGCAGTGGGCACTTGCCCTGTTAGCAAGCCCCCGCCCCCCGTGTTTGCCCAGCCAATCAGTTTTGCTTATCTACTTGTTTGGGAAAGCAATTCAAAGTGAATTGCTTGTCCTAACAAGCTGCTTTGGCACTGATAAGTGGTATATAAATATCAATGCTATTGCTATTGCTACTGTTACAAAAATGAAAAAAAAATGACATAATGGCTGCATTTTGCCAGCAATTTATGTGCATATTAGTGCAGCTTACATGAGTGTAAGTTCCTTTTGTGAGGGCATGCAGCCCCAGGAGGGGCCCTTCTTACTGTCACATACCAAAGAGGAGGGGAAGGAGGGGAAAGGCAATTCAGACTACACAGATCTAGTTGCTCTGGGCTCCTAAGGGAAGGAAGAGATAGATGCACCCTCATTTCCCTCCTCATCCAAGCTGAGACCAGCTTTTCCATGGTTTGAATCATTCCTTCCCTTCTGATCAGTAAGTGACAGCAGCAGGGGCCCCTTGGGGTTTGACTGCTGCTGGGTGGTGGGAGGATGCAGAACTAACTATATGTGCAAAGCTACACGCATATGTAGGATCTCAGCCAATGTCTTTCATATAACAAGTTACTAGTGTGCATTGAGCAGGCTCTTTCAGTTTAAGACTGCTTCAGTTCTCAAGTCTCTGATATCTCTGAGACTGTGCATTGTTCTTTACCTCTATGAGGGAAATGCTTCCTCTTCTTCCTGGAGATTGAGTGGGTATACTGTCTTCTCTACTTATTTCATTTTATTTCTAGCCTGCATTTCTCCTAGCATAGATTAAAACAGAAGACAACTAAAAAAAAAAAAAACACCACGTAGTGTAAACAAGTTAACAAACTATCCTATTGAAATATCACTAGTTTAAAACACCATAAATGCACTTGAAAATTTATCAATAAGTATAAAAGCACAGCACAAACACACGGCCCCTCATTAAAACACCCTTCTGTACAATCAGTTCCTCCCCCAAAGCCTGTTGAAAATATATAGGTCCTCATGTGCTGGTGGAAGAAGAACAAAGAGAGGAAGTCTCATGCAGAAGAAAATATCACAGCCTGGGAGCATCCACTGAGAAAACTATCTCACAGATCCTCACCAGACAAGCCTGTGACAATGGTGGGACCAAGAAAAGCCTTCCTCCTAAGACCTCAGAACTTGGGGAAGCTCATATAGGGCAGATATGGTCTTTCAGATAGTCTGATCAGAGCTGAGAAAAATAACCTTTAGAGTACAGCTCTCAGGTAAGAACTATTTCTCCCCACCTGCTGCTTCTGGCTCTGATCTGGTACCCTACACCTTATTCTCAGACTTGCCAGAGGCAGAAGTGGAGGGATGAGTTGTAGGGAATTGCTTGAGTGAGTGAGCAGAGGTTCATGCTCTGCTCTCAGCTGTCTGTTTGGCCTGCATAGCTACTGAGAAGTTAGCAGGTACAGGCATGCTCAACCCTGCAAAATTCCACAGTCCTCTAAGACAGTGCATCTCAAGCTATCCTATATGGGTAACCACCAGTTATCTCCCCCCTCCCCCATGTGCCAGGCATGGGCAACATATTTGTCTCCATTGACAACAACTGTTTCTTTCGTTCTTTCCTGGAAACTCACCAGGGACTGGCAACCAATAACCACCACTTTGGATGAGTAGCACTGTTCCAAGAGGCAAAAATCTCTATGGAGATTATCGGACGTGGCAAAAAACACACCTGAAGATTGCTATAAGAACAGGAAGGGGTGAACTTACCAGATGATGTCATCCTCCAGTGTTTCGGGGGCGTAGCATGGGTGTCACTAAGGCATCCATTTTGATTAGAAGCTTCTCCCTGTCAATGGAAAAGGGAAGCCTTGTCTGTGGCAGCGCTACACCCCCGGAATGGCAGAAGGATGTGGGTGTCTGGTAAGGTCGCCCTTTCTGTTCTTGTAGTGATCTTCTGATGTAGTTGGGAACATGATATTTTGTGTGTTTCCCCACGTCTGGTAATCTCCTACGTGTAGCATGGTTTAAATGGGCTTGTTTGGATAATTGTACTATACTCCAGACTGGCACTCTCATTAGGCATATTTGGGATATAATGTAATGGGAGGAAAGATTAGCTACTGTATTCATGCTATTGTATTTTGTATTATTATTTTGTATAGATGTATTTTGACGGTCAGGAACATTGAGGGCCTTACTGCACTCTGAAGGAAAGCGGCAAGGGAGCAGGAACGTTCCATCTTCTGTGCTGCCTTACTGCATGACATCATCATTTTTTCGTTCAGGTCCTGAGGGGGACCGAGGTAAAACTACATCTTTTTGCTAACTAGAAAAACCCATTAGCAAAAAGACATGGTTTTAACTCTGTCCCCATGGGACCATAATGAAAGGACACCAGAAAGACAATGACATCATGTTGTGAGGCACTATGGAAAACAGAACATTCCTGCTCCCTTGCCACTTTTCTTCGGAGTGTGGTAAGGCCCTGAGTTGCTTTTCTACCTCATACTCCATGCACCAATTTAACTTGGCTGGCTTTGAGTATTGCAAACCTTGACTCAGGCACAATTTGTTGTGCTGCCTCAGGTATCATCATCATCATCATCATCATCTTCATCTTTGCCAGCCCTGAGTACATTTCCAAAGGAGCAACACCCCTATGTGACTTTCTATGCACACATATGTACCATAGTAGTTTATACAGATGTCCCAAGAGGGCCAGCATGGTGTAGATGGACTAGGACTCCAGGAGACCAGGGTTCAAATTCCAGCCCAGCCATGAAAACCCACTGGATGACTTGAGGTTTCCAGGGTCCCTGTCAGTTAATTAGATGCAAGCTACTTTTGTACTTTGAACTAGGTTTGCAGCAATAGAAGGATGCTGAAGACAAGGGAGGAAAGTAGGGGGGAGGAGAGAGAAACCTGGGCATTTTAAAAGCAGCTGAAAAGTGGGACTGCAGAGGATTAATTGCGACAGGTGTTAGTATGCCCTACTACCCGCTCCCCATGGTATCTCATAATTGGAAATATTGGACACTTTTTGGGGTCAGGTTGGTTGAGGCAAACCAAAGGCCTGTTGGAGGTCACAATGACTTGGGATGTATCTAGAAATACAGTTGTCCCTTCACATTCGCTGGGGTTTGGTTCCAGGACCCCCCGTGAATACCCAAATCCGTGAATACTCAAGTCCCATTATATGCAATGGCAGAGCAAAATGGTGTCCCTTATATAAGATGGCAAAATCAAGGTTTGCTATTAGGATTGTTAATTTTTAAGAATATTTTTCAAGCCGTGAATACTCAAATCCGTGAATGTCAAATCCGTGAATGTGGAGGGACAACTGTATAATGGCAAGGAAGCCCAAATTAGTATTATGTGGAAAACCGCTTGGTAAACACAGCTATTAAGGTGGTATGTAGTAATATTTTCCTCCAGCCCTGGACATCTCAGCAATGATTCAATCAAATAATTAAGTGACCATACCTTAATCTGTTTCTACAGAAATCTCTCCTATACACCCTTCCTGTCCAATCTTGTGAGGTTGTTGCAAACCCATTAATTTCTATCTTCCAGCAATTAAAGGAATCAGTTGAGCTCTTCTCTCCAAGATGGCTATCACCCTGTATTCCTGAATCACTCCCTCTATCAAATCTTTCTGTCTGCTATAGCCCTGTGTGGTTCTTAAGCATGTGTGTTGTGTGTGTGAGTTCACTTTGTGTTATACTTTATTTCACTTTAACTGGAGTTCTGTTTACAGTTAGTACAGGTATACATAGGTGAAAATATCCTTGAAGTTACCCTCCTCTCGCAGGCTTCCATTTGAGCTAATAATTCCCCTAGATAATAATAGAGATTTCAACATCATGGGTAGGCCTCTAAAGCACCCCCACCTCTTAGAGTAACACAGTCCCTGCCAAATTGAGACAGTTTGTGGGTATGCCAGAAGGTTATTGTAAGTTGGAAATTACTTGAAAGCACACCATAACAACCTAAGAGAGAAAAATGGTCCAAATGATTCTGATTTTCTGCCTTGGCAACTGAGAGTGAAATTATGGTCTGGCTAGTAAGGCAGTGCAGAACTTAACAATATCATGAATGCACAAGGTCTGTCTCTTAAATAACGAAACCGTGTTTCTACCTTTCAGACAGATCAAGTAGCACTGACTGTGAATGCCTGAGTGGTGACCTTGAATATGTCTGAACCTGCATGACAAAGATCAACACTCTTGGCCATTCAGTTAATTGTAAGTCATTGTTTAAAGCAGCTGTGTTGTCTGCTGGGTGCCGGAAAAATGCTAAGTTTAAATAAAAGTCAAGCAACATGTCAATTTGAAATTTTTAGTAAAATTGAACAAAACACCATCACAATCTTTTCAAATGCTTACTGAGGCCTACGGGGAAGACTGCATGTCTCATGTGCACATGTTTGAGTAGCACAAGAGATTCAGAATTTGGCAATTTGGGAGTCTTTGCCTATGGATGATTGCAGTAAGAACACAAGTTTTATAACTTCTGCCAAGAACAGCTAGTTGCAATTCCTTATGCATACACAAAAATAAGGAGGGAATGTAGGGTAAGGGGTGAGGGGGAGGAAGTATAGCCATGGCTTCCAGACACCAGGGAATCTCTTAACATCTCCAGCTCCCTCACTTCTCATCTGAATGCCCTTTCTTTTCTCTGTCTAGTCCTCCTTTCTGCACCTGGCTATCCACTGTGTGCTAGGTTTCCCTTTCCCCACAATGAGGACTGTCCATGGATAATTGCAAAGCTCCATTTTCAGATGTTACCAGGGCATATTGTAGATTGGTCTCAAAGTATGTTTTGTGTGTGATGTATGTCATTCTGTTAGCCAGAAGCAGAAACAGGCCAATGTTTTAGAAAACAAACCCTGATCCACACCCTGTCATGTTTATACTGTAAGAGCAAAAGCCAAAACAAAAAAGCAAATGGAGGTGGGGAATGAAGAACAGTATTGGGAAAGTCAGTGTGGAAGTGGCTTAGAGATGAAGCTGTGGGATCCTACAGATCTGAGGTCCTTTCACACTTTAGCACAATGATTCTGCTTTAACTGCCATGGCAATGTCCTATGGAATCCTGGCATTTGCAGGTTAGGGAGAGCTATTTAGAACTCTCAGCCACTAGTGCCTCATCAAACTACAAAACCCAGGATTCCATAGGATGTAGCTAAAATGGAATCATAACACCATGGCATGAAAGAAGTACAGGAAGAATTTCCAAATGGAGGGCAAGACAAGAGGTAGAGATGTTGAAAGGAAGGAAGAGCCACTTGAAATCCAAGCTTCACCACTGACCGTCTTCACAGACTGCTGTAATACCATGTTGGTTACTTACTATGAAGTGGGCATTCTGGGTTATTGAGTATGAGAGTAAGTTAAGATTCTGGGTTTGTTGTTGAATAAGTTATGAGAACTGAGGAGTGAAGGAAAAGAGCTCTGTTCTGGACACAAGCAAGAAAGAAATTAAGAGATGATTGATCCTGAGGGAGCCAATCAGCTTTTACTTTGACCATGTGTCACTTCCCTGCCTCTCTCTGGACAGTGATGGGAGGAAAGCTAGATTGTATGGATTCCTTTCTCAGTGCTCCAGATAATTTAATATGTTCACTTATTTTCTTTGTAGCAACCTTGTGGCTGCTTTTTCATTTGAAAGGCTAATTAAAGCTAAGAAGACAAAGACCATGACAGAAAGCAACAGAGTTAGATACATCTTCAGAATTACAGTATGTATTAAGAGTAAAATACAGCCTCAATACAGATACATATTGATCAAGCAGCCTGGATATAAGAGTATGGTAAAGCAATGATAGCATAACCTTTACCAGTTTCAGTGTTAAACTTTGCTGGAAAAAATCCCAATAGGCAGCCAGTCAATTTATTTCTCTCAGTTTAAGAAGCAGGCTGATTACATGTGATAAATTGTAATTTTTGAAAAAAATAGATATGGATAGTTGTATGCCTATATAGGTCAGGGATAGCAAATCCATATTCTTAAGACATCTCTGTTATCTAGACAGATAACCAGTAATCTATTTTGCCACACAATCCTGACCACTTTATGGGAGACTGGTTTGTTGGCACTATCTAGCTGTCAAAACTTTAATCTGCATCCACTCTATAATTACAAAACAGTGGAAGCATTGCGTAAAATCTGATGAATGCCATAGCACTGAAAACAGATGGAAAATGACCTCCGTATACATACCCGCTTCAAAAAACAGTTGCAATTAAAATTTGGAAGTGCAGTCATTGGGTGTGAATCATTACAATACAACACCCGCCCCCCACCATTTATTTATGATTATGTATCACTCACCTGAATATTGGCACTATCCCAAATAATCCTGCAAACTTATTTTCTTTGAATTCAAAGGCTTGAAGCTTGAAGGCTGCTCAGCCCACGTGACAGAAGCCAAAGCAAAGGCTGGCTGGCTTGGCCTGCGCATTGCTGTTCCATCCACTCCAGCCACAATTTTGCAGGAAGAAGCAGGAGAAAAGCGTTCTCTCCCATCCAGTGCCTCTGAGGGAAGGGATGATAGATGGTGGAATTGTGTTATTTTTATCAGGTTTTATTGTTGTTGTTGTTGTTAGGGTTTTAAATCTTGAGTTAACTCTTGGGGGTCTGTGGCAACAAAAGATATTTAAAGAGACCCTGGTAAAGAAAAGGTTAAGAGCTACTGCTTTAAAGGATTAAAGCAGAACAAACCCTTGGAGCTGTTCTTCCAGTTTTCTCTAAAACTTTATCCTACCCTGAAATTTTTACTGTGTCACCACTCTTTGTCAGATTTGGGCAGGAAAGTTCCTGTTTGAGGTTCTTTGAAGCTTGCATCTGGGACTGCTAGTGTGCATGCATGCATTTATTTTACTGCTATTGTTTCCCTGTTTTGTAGGGCATTTGAGTTCTTACTCATTAACTGATCAGTATTTATCTATTTTCAGGCTTCAGCAGATGTAGCTCTGACTTGCCCCTTGCTATGGTTTTCTGTTTTTTCTTGAAACCCTCAAATGGTGTTTGGGTCTCAAAATCCAGGTTTTTTACTTTTTGCCTAAGCTGTGGGAAGAGTTCCCTGACTATTTTTCTGTCTGTTTTTCTTTTTTTTTTGTTTGAAGCAGGACTGTGTTTGTGTGTGCGCGTGTGCGTAATCCATGTGTTCAATTAAGAGAAGCATCTGTTGGGTTTATTTCACATTGCCAAGGAAAGGCTGCAAATCAGGAGCATCTGCTCAGCTTTCTTTTTGTCAATGGCTTGTTTTTCATAATTTGCTCTATGGGGTGAGTGTTTGGGAATGGAAGGGGAATCTTTTTTTTATTTCTGTGTTGCATCTTGATTATTGTTTGCCTCCAATGGTAGTCAAGGAGACTGATTAGGATTTTCAACTGATTTTACTAAGAAAAGAATTAAAGAGGGAGGCACATGCACCAGTTTTTTTTTTTTTTTTGAGAAGGTAAACAACATTGCATATCATTAAAAACAAGGGAAAATAAAGGCTCACTCGGCATGTTTGTCATTGTGGCTGTTGTTTAATGACATAACAGAAAACTTGACTATGAAATTTCATATTTTTTTTTTTAAAAAATATCCACTGCATGTAACCCACCAGAATAGTTGGATTTAAGCTGATTTAGTTTCACTGACTTCATGGGCTTGAATCCAAGCCTTTTGGAGTAACTAGGCTAGAGTTCAGGAAGTATTTACCCTACTAAAATGAAATAAAGTACTTTAAAACAGAATACAAAAACTGTCTTAGTAAATGTGTCTTAAACAGGAAACCTCTAGACTGAGATTGTTATATCAGTGCTTTTCCCCATTGATAATCCACAGGCTGATGGATTAGCAGCAAACAGACCTAAGGACAGCCCAGAAACTCTAGCACAAAAGCAGGAATGGCAGCACTGAACCCCCAAGCACTTCTCCTACTACTTCTGTGAAGGCACTACTGTTGTTGGGGTAAAGGATGCTCAGAAGTTTTGAGACAGCTGCATTAATTAATCAAGAGCTTTGATTATAATAGAGGTCAGCAAAGGAACTTTCAGCGTGTAGACAGTGAGTTTTAAAAAGTAATTAGCTACAGTTCTAATTCTAAGCCTCTAAACCTGCTTAGTTACAGTTAGTTGCATTTTAGAAGTAATTTTGCTTTTTTGTTTCCCAGAAATATATACATTAATTGTCAAACCACACAATATGAATGCTAAAAGCTGGCTTGGGGCACAAAATGCTCCTTTGTTAACCTTGTCATTCCCTCAACAATCATGACACAGCATGAAGCACCCACACAAGGCACAGCACAAACTAGCACTTGAATCATGTGATTGTCCTCCTCTATCCTCCAGGGAGGTTGCATTCATAAATACAGAAGTAACCTAAAATTGCCACTACTGCCAAAAAAAAAAAAAAAAAGTAAATTAAATTTATCTCTTGTCAAGTCTTAATGAACTCAGTTACACCTTGGTTATTGGAGAAAAAATTACTAATAACTAATTATTACTTATTAGAGAAATAACTAATTACCTAGAACTAGTTTCTCCCAGGATCTAAGAATTTAGAGTTTGCTAACCAAGTGTGAAGTTGACAAATGAGTTTATTAATGTCCTGGATTGTTTTCCAGAATGAACAAGAGTCATAAAGGTTATTACTTTCTATTGCTTTTTACATTTTTATCCCTAGTGTAAGGATTTTTAAAAATGTTGGCTTTTGAAAGGTATAGGATGAAACTTATTCAAAGAGAGTGTTCAGCAGCTCAAAAAGAATGAATTCATTTTCCAAAAGCAGTAAAGTAAACTTTGAAGAAGTAATGCCTAAGGACAAATTCTGCTACCTCAAGGCTGATTAACCTCTGTGACCCCTAGAGATACCTGGGAAACACTGCAGAATCATGAAATCAAAGTCATAAAACAAGAAACCACAGTAAACTTTGTAGTAGCAGGAAGGTATTTTCATTATTTGAAAAAAAAATAAAATTCAAACTTTTCTCATCACATAAAAACATTACATAAGAAATAAACATATTTACACTTCTGTTTTTGATTATAAATATACATTATATACAAAATAATGTTATAAAACATAGAAAGTTCAGTGCTTCTGATTTTCTTTTTAAATTACTGAAATACTAGACTTCAAAATAAACTACAAACAGACACTAGTATAAACCATATTATTGATTTCTGAAAGTTGCCTCCATAAAGGTCTTGAGTGGCCAAACCAGAAGGTCAGTAGTGAACATTCCAAGCAAGATTTTGCTGGCACAAATCAAAGCTGTAGTGTAGGTGGACAAATCCAGTGCTGGGATTTACAAGGTCAGGAACATTGCTTTTCCACCACAGAAAGTACAACCCCAGCTTCCTTGAATGAAAATTTGCTTCCTCTCTCAGCTTCCGCCACATTCTGTTTCCCACAGTACTTGTTTATCACTACAAACATCACAGCACTTCCTATCTGAAATGTCTATTATTATTGCTGTAAATGTATTAAGAGAGTCTGTGTGCACTGAGTTTTCCAGTTCAGAACTGCTCCTTTGGACTCGAAGATTTAAGGTTAACCCTTTCCTTGTAGCACTGTGAAGGAATGGACAAGCAAGCCAAACCAAGAGATCTAAGATTTTCCCCACAGTATAATCTCTCAAGAAGTCCCTTTCGTAGCTTAGTCTTTGCTAGACTTTTGGAAAAGGGATTGAATGGCAGTGATGGTTCTTCTACAGCAACAGATATTAAGGCAGGACTTATAACACTTCCCTGTCCATATAAAATAACAGTTCACGCTTTGAGATTGTTTGCAATTGTTATGATGGCACCAGACTCAGATATCTAACACAAAATCCAAGTCCTTCCTCATGCATATGAAGTAGAAGAAACATACTTCTATTCATGGTGACTAGTAGTGCAAAAGACATTTAAAAAGCTGATTGATTTTAAACGCACATGTAAGGCTTTCAATGAGCATGGAATTAGGTTTCCTCGTGTTATGGAGAAGGCAAAGGATCCTCCTCCTTTTTCCATTTAAGTCCATGGATGTTCCTGTGGTTCTGTGATAAGAACAAATTCCAACTTACGGCTTAGTTCACCAAAGCACAATCATCATCCTTTAAGTAATGAAATGCTCACTCAGTATCCATCTTTCCTTACATTGTATGTGAGTGATACATGGAAGAGAAAGGGGATGTAAAACAGAAGGCAACAAAAGGTATCGGTTGCCACTTCTGGCCAATACTGCCTGGGTACTGCAAGATGGGTGGGGGAGGCAGGTATGTCTTGATTTGGGCTCTCTAGATTCTCAGACACGCTTTAGGCACTTTCAAATCCAGAAAAAATGGTGACATCATTTATTCTGTATCCATTTTCTGCATAGAAAAACACGTTTCTTCATTCATTCTTCTCACAGTATCGCTGGTAGTTCTGTGATGACAGCTGAGCGCCTTCTGCATTGACTGGCACCTCCCAAAATGAAGTTCTGGAAAGTCACACAACTGTTCATGAGTAACTGGCAGCAATGTAATTTCAAAGGCTAGAAAGAGATACAATCTCTTCCTCTCTTGTCCCTGACATCAGTTACATTCCTCCTATTAGGCTTCAAAATAAGGGAACAGGAGACAAAATGTATATTGCATCTTTTAAATTCACAGTCTGTCCAGTTCACCCACTTCTATCTCTCCTCCTCATGAGAGCAGCAAATTGCATATAATTAAAAAAAAAAAGGTCCAATCCAATTCTGAATTGTAAACAATGTAGCAGGAATGTCCACCTTGTGGCACCTCCAAATGTGAGGTGCAAAAAGAGCAGCTTTCCTTCTTATACCTGTCCAAAATACAACGAGAAAAGAAAGAGAAACAGAGATGTTACAGTGCTTTATTCAATGTAAATTTAAAACTAAATGCCAGCAAATACAAACTTGGAACCTCCCACTTAAATCACTATCTTAAGTCAGTTTTAACTCTGCTTTTAGGCTCTTTGATGTATGCATGTTTCTTCTTTTTCTGTGTAAATCTTATTTAAGGCAGGTCTTCTAGACTGATATAGAATCACAGAATCATAGAATTGGAAGGGGCTCCAAGGGTCATCAGGCCCAACCCCTGTTCAATGCAAGAAATCCAGCTAGAGCATCCCCAACAGGTAGCTGTCCAGCCTCTTTTTGAAGACATACAGAGAAAGAGACCCCACCACCTCCCTAGGCAATTGGCTCCATTGCTGAATCACTCTCACTGTCAAGAAGTTCTTTCTAATGTTCAATGGAAATCTAATCTCCTTAGATTTACCCTCTGAACCAGCACAGAACAAGCCTGCACCCTCCTCTTTGTGGCAGACTTTTGAGGTATTTCTGGACTCACAGAATTTCCATGTATTTATTTTCTGTGCTTGTTATCCTTAGGCCCCGTGGGTTGGACCCAAAAGGGCTGCGGTGTGAGAGAAAGGCACTTCTGTTCATGTAGAGATGTTTCCTGATTTCCCCCAATTCCCTCTTCTTTGCTCCCTCCCTCTTCCTTAGCACCATATCCCATTTTGAATGTTCCTCCAACTCACAGGAATCGCTTTTCAGGAAGCAAAGGGAGCTGCAGAAACATGGAGGAACTTGGAAAGCACTATTCCATAAGCAGAAATCTGCTCGTGGAAGGTAAGACCTAAACATTCTGAAGAAATCTGAGATTTCCCTCATTTATTTATTTGTTTTCCTAAGCTTTATTTGCTGGGGTGATCTGAAACAGTAGAGTGTCATTTCCTCTCATTAGTTGTTTTCATTATAGCAGATATATGTAAAGGATGTCCAAGAACCCCAAACTGCGTTTCTGTCTTTACATTTTCATGATCAAAAATGTCACATTTCTATGTATTTATCACTGCATAGATGACATCTATGTGGGTAATGTACATACCTCTGTGGCTATAACACACTCATTTCGCTCTTCTGCTATCACAAAGACAGACTGGTACATGGAATCCCTTGGGGAGCATATTGCTGATATTCTACATTCTGGCTTTTCACTGTAGAAAACAGAAAAACACATGATTAAAAACAATGAGTAAAATATTTTAGTTTCATATATTAGGCTTGAAGAAAGAATAATCTGCAATAGCTGCAGGTCAAGTAAAAGATGCTATGTCATGGAAAACTACAGATATATAATAATGCTAGTTCCCAACAAAGGCTTGTAAAGAATATTCACAAATTTTCTCCTTCTCAATAAGGAAAAATTCTGTCGACATTCCACTTGTGCACAAGAGTGAAAAGGCTGTGCTTTTAAAAATTTGTGCAGTATTTGCACAAAAATGTTTTAATTTGTACAATATTGAATAGTTTTGTGCAAATTTTTTTTGCATATAATCCTGGCAATATAAAAGATCATTGGACATGACCAAAAACTTTTGTAATCTCAGCAAGCAGTGAGAATTTTTTTGAAATTTCTCATTCATGCATGGAAGAATGAAAGTCAAGATTTACAATACATTTCCAATACATTTTAGCTTCCTACTATACCATGACCACACAGTGGAACCTAGGACTGAGCTATGAAGGGAGAAGGTACTTGAGAGGGACAGAAACCTACCCTTCATTTCGAGCTGTTTTATTCTGTCAATCAATTCACACCTTTACTTTCCCCCATACATATGAATGGCTCCTATTCTCTCTTATGGAGGCAAAGCACTGCATTTTCAAACAACATTACAGTGAAGGACAACCATCCACCATTCCTTATACAGGATAGGTCGGTCTCAAAATCACAGGTGCTCCACGAAGAAGCCTATGTTTGAGCAGAGCATAGAGTGGAAAAGCTTAAGTGTACTCTTTTCAAGGATTCCCTCCACATGGAAGCCACTACATGCACACGTTTATTGGTTGTTACCACTATTCCTTCCTATTCAACAACTCTGGCAGTAGGACACCATTATTTCTACTGCTGAAAGGGGGAAATAAGTTTGAAAGAGGGTGATTTCCCTAAATTTACTGTAAGTCCTTGGCTTACTTGGTGCTTGAATGCAATAGAAGTGCAAAATTATGGCCAACTTTCAAAAGGTTTATTCACAGGCTAGAAGTTTGCACTGTAAGACAGAATCAGGTAATTATTCTGCTACACTTTGTCTTACCCGTTGTCATTAACATCTCTGACCCACAAAACCAACTAAATAGGCTGCCGTAATTCAAGTTTACTGTGCTGGAAGGGAGGCGCCTTTGTAAAGTAAACATCTCGGAGATGAAGAAACACAACCCTTACTCTGATAATAACACTGTTTTTGTTCAGGGAACTGGGGAAACCTAGCTCACAGCTGGGCTGTGAGTCAATGTAAAGTGTCTCATACAAAGGGGTTATTACCACCATTTCAAAGAGAAAAATAAACCAAACGAAAAACTAATACTAGACAGGAAGGAAAACAGAAAAAACTTTAAAGATGATTTTAAAAAATCAGATGAGAAGGACCTACAGTGTACTACCACTATGGAAGATGAAGTAGAATGGAATGGCAGGCCACCTGAGAATATCAGGGAGATGGGGTTAGGGCTACTACCCAAAGTCTTTCTCCAGACAGTTCCAAAGCAGGCTTGTGCAGTTGCAAAGCCTATGAGTTGCACAGAGAAAAACCAAAAGAAGTCCCTGGCTTATAGGATTTTAAAAGGAGACAAAAAGTTACATGAATCTAACTGTTAAAAGGGGGTTGCAGATTCTGACTATTACTTGTGGAAGCAGTTTACTGTACAATAAAATTAAAATCTCAAAGCTATACATTCCCCATTTTATTTGCCATCCTTTAAGAATCAAGCACATTTCTGATTTGCTCTCTTTTTATTTTTTTAATGCTTTCTTGTGCACATTTTCCAACCATGGAGAGAAACGAGGCTTCATAAATAAATTTTTGTACCTGTGTAACCAGAAGGGTGATTTCTCTCCTATACACTTTTCACTTTTGTGACATTTGTCTTCCTGAATCCCTCTACTTGTCAGCTCCTTCACCAGGTTATAATCCAATGTGTGATTCTTCAGTTTGTAATTGGATTTCTCCAGCACACAGTCTATTTCGAGGTCTTTGTTTTTATTGGTGTTTTTAAGCTGAGAGGCTGGGATGAGATTTTCCTTCTGGAAGTCAGACAGGTTGTTCATGGTTTCTGAGTTCTGTTCTGGTTGCCTCTGCATCTGCCGGATGACTATTGCAATCATGCAGCATAGGATGAGGAGAGCTACTAGCCCAACACCCATGGATATCGCCACCCAGGGAACTGGTTTAGGAAGCTCTGGAAAAGGATACACTGTAAATTCACAAGTGCTGCCCATGAAGCCAGGGGGACAATGGCAGGCAAAACTGGGAGCATAAAGTCCAACGTAGCATGTTCCCCCATTCTGGCATGGCCCAGAGGCACACCCATCTCTAGTTCTTATATCACAGTTTCTACCAGTGAAGCCTGGCAAGCAAGTACATGTGTAATCATGTGTATTCAAAAGGTCATGACAAGATCCTCCATTGGAACATGGATTTCTGGAGCACTTGCTGATGTATATCTCACATTTTTGTCCAGAGAAGCCAGGACGGCAGATACACACATGTTGCTGGCCCAAAACAAAGCACTGCCCACCTGTAGAGAAAAACAAACAAGAAGTTCAACGTTGTGACTATTGAGTATTGCACTGAATGTAACAGTGGCTCAGCCTTTACTGAACAAACTGATTATACATAAATACTATATACATAATAGAGCTGGAAGAGACCACGAGGGCCATCCAGTCCAATCTCCCCCCCTTGCAGGAATACACAATCAAAGCACCCACAATAGATTCACAGAATAAAAGGTAGAGAAGATATGCTGGGAAGATAATGTCGGGCAGTGTTGAGTGATGCACTAGGAGAAAAGGGAAAGAGAAAATGCAAAGGTAAAGGTATGTAAGTGCAGAAAGGAGTTCAATAAAAGATTTTTTTATGAGCAGAAAGGAATGAAGAACAAAAGGAGAAAAGATACAGCAAGATGCAGAGTCAGTTTGGACCAAGTGATCCCAGTTTCCCTAGAAAACCAGGAATAAGGGTCAGATTCACATGTTCCCCTGTTGTGTGCCAGCTCAGCCTTCTGCTTCACTGCATTGCTTGATCATGACACTAACTGATTGTAAGCTAGAGTTCCCCATTTCAGATAAAGTGAAGTGCTGAAGGGGAGAGGGAGAGTGAAAAATAAAAACATACCTAAACCATGTTTGTTTATAAAAGTTGTTACTCAATTTTCTTTATTAAAAGTAATGTTAAATTGATATTGATACAGTACCAGTGAGGCACAATAAAAATCACACAATCAATCCATCAGTAGCCAATAAAACCATAATGCAGTGAAAACAGGGTTAGGAAAAGTCCCATATACTGTTCAACAGCAATTTACAAAGTGCAGCTAAAGCCTGGGTGAACAGATAAGCCTTCAGTCAATGCTGAAATCTTACAAAACTCAGTGCCAGCCATGCCTGAGGAGAAAAGGAATCCTACAGTTGGGGTTCCAGCATCAAAAATGCTCTCTGACAGATCGATGCATATTAAAACCCTATTACCTTCAAGGGGGTGCCCTCCCTGATTCTTAATATCTGGGCAGACAAATAAAACTGAAACCAAAATCAGATGAAAGTTGCTTGCACTCTCATCCTCAAAATCTTTCTGGTGAAAGGATTTACCGTTAGCACAGGGGTTGTTGGTGCACCTGTCTTCTTTCTTCTCACAGTTAGATCCTGTAAAGCCCATAGGGCACAGGCAAGCATAGCTGGTTCCTTGTTCCCTTTCCAGGCAGGTGCCGCCATTAAAACATGGAGAATCAACACAAGTCAAGGCACTGTGTTCACAGTTGACCCCATCATATCCTGGGGGACATGTGCATTTGTAATCTTTCACTAAATCCTGCAGAAAAAACAAAAAAGACATTCCAGATTTAAGTATAAAATTGCAGTGATTTCTGAGATGTTTTGTATTATTCAGTTTCTCTGAGCATCAGGAATGAATCCCAAACAAATTGAAATAAAAGGAATTGGCCTTAGTGGCAGCAGTACGTACAAACAAGTCTACAATGTATATCTAGGCCTAGGCCCATTAGTAGTTTTAAAGACCTAGTCCCAACTAGAACAGACCCAGTGAATCAACGGGAACTTGCTAAGTCAGCATTTATACCCCATTGATTTAATGGTTCCCCCCTCTAGTTGGGATTAAATGTTGGATTCAGGCCCTTGTTAGTGAAAACTGATTCAATGATAGAAGCCCCTGAAGCAGTCAAAGATTCTGATTTCACCAATGACTGTGTAATCTTTTGTCTGTTTCACTATCACTTCTGTTAAGAGCAAATTTCATTGTAACCATATTAGACCTGTGCATTATCTCATAGCGAAAGTCTAACTGAGGAGTGAGAATTGTGCAGCCCTCCAGATACCACTGATCTGCCTCTCGCAGCACTCACCATGGCCAATGCAAGTTGTAGTTCAACAACATCTGGAGGGCCACACAATTCACACAACTGTTCTAACTAACCTAAGTCCCTTGAATTTCAATGGGCCTACTCTAAATATGACTAAATCTTGATTTAGCCAATTATTAGAAAGTATTGCAGGTCAAAAAAAGTTTTAAAACCCCATAATGTTAAGTGAGACTACTCAAAAGAGACAGAGTTCATACCACCAATGCACTTCTGATTCAGTATTGGAAGCAACACTGAAAACATCTCTATATTTTTATTATTTATTTATTTATACCCCACTCTTCTGCCACAAAGCTAGCAGAGCAGCTTACAAATTGTTTTAAGCAATAGCAATTTATACATCTACATAGCATTAAGCAGTTTCCAATATGTGTTAGCTAATACACCATTATGTTAGCTATATACCATTTATGTTTGAGCAAATGGGATGTGAAATTATATTTAACTGTCACCACCACATATCTTAAGAAACTAGCAGTGAAAGGATAGTGTAGATTATTTGGTTTCTTAAAAAAAAAAGACATTACAATGGCCTTCCCAGTCAGAAGAAATGGAGAGCCATGTTGGATCAGACCAAAGTCCAATGTTCTGTTCTGAATAATTTATTGCACACGGGCAACCTGCTAACAAGACACAAATACAACTGCGCCCTTCATCTCACACTTTCCAGCAACTGATTCCTGCGTGGCAGAGGGTTGGACTGGATGGCCCTTGTGGTCTCTTCCAACTCTACAATTCTATGATTCTGTGATACACTAAGCCATACTGCTTCTTGTCCAGGAGGGGACATAGAGTCATCCTGAGCAATAGCCAATGACAGGCCCATCTTCCATAAAATTATCCAATCTCCAGTTAAAGCCATCAAAGTTGACAGCCATCACTACACCTTGTGGCAGTGAGTTTGACATTTTACTTATGCACTGAGTTAAGAAGTACTCCCTGGATTGTCCAATTATTTAGCTACAGTGGATGAGCCCAGTTCTGGCATTATGAGAGAGGAAGAAAACCTTCTCCCTATCTACTTTCTCCACATCATACATGAACAGCCCCATTGTAACTTTAACTCTTAGAAAAGTAGCTCCAGCCCCTTGATATTTGGTTGCCCCTGTTCTCATTCTACAATATCCTTAAATTTTTTTAAAAAATACATATGCATATACATATGCATATGCAATGTTCTGAAGTGTACACAGCATTCCAGAGGTAGTTGCATCATGGATGTATAAAAGGGCATCACAACATTAATAGTTTTACTTCCACAGGTAGGAATTTCCATATTCCATTGTTAACCTGTGGACCTGTATGCACACACTATTGGAGTGAAGTTCATAAGGGTGAATGTACTGGTACAGCTACGGTGCAGATTAAAGAAGGTGCATAGGTAGATAAGAGAGAGAGAGAGAATGAAATTCACCACACAGCAGCATTATTTTAGAATCATGGAATTGTAGAGGTGGAAGAGACCACGAGGGCCATCCAGTCCAAGCCCCTGCCATGCAGGAATACACAAAGCATCCCTGACAGATGGCCATCCAGCCTCTGTTTAAAGACCTCCAAGGAAGGGACCCCACCACGCTCTGAGGGAGTGTGTTCTACTGCCAAACAGCTTTTACTGTAAGAAAGTTCCTCCTAATGTTGAGGTGGAATCTCTGTTCCTGGAGCTTGCATCCATTGCTCTGTGTTCTAGTCTCTGGAGCAGCAGAAAACAAGCCTGCTCCATCCTCAGCGTGACATCCCTTCAAATACTTAAACAGGGCTATCATATCACCCCTTAACCATCTTTTTTTTTCAAGCTAAACATACCCAGCTCCCTAAGTCATTCCTCATAAGGCATGATTTCCAGACCTTTCACCATTTTAGTCGCCCTCCTCTGGACACGCTCCAATTTGTCAACATCCTTTTTGAATTGTGTTGCCCAGAACTGGACACAGTATTCTAGGTGAGGCCTGACCAAGGCAGAATAGAATGGCACTATTTTGCTGTCTGGAACCATAGCCACAGCAGAGCATGTGTGCACATCCCTTCATGGCATGAAGTTCTCTGTATGCATGTATGCACATCCCTCATGGCAGCTCCAAGAACCCTCTATTCCACATCAGGAGGGCACAATCTTTACAACATCAGTTATCTGCATCATTTTGATAAACTGAGGCAACAGTGTCTCATTGATGCTTCTTCTCCACTGCTCATGAAGTATCCCCAAGATAGCATCCAACAGCAAGTCATGCTCACTCAAGAGTAGAATAGCCTCACGCATGCTACCCTGAGCTCTTTAGCAGTATAGGATATAAATATTTTTATTTGTATGGTAAATACGGAAAGCAACTTCATTTCTTTTTTTACAGGTTTATGACCTATATATAGTTAGTTCTTACCATGCAACTGCCTCCATTCTTGCAGGGGTTACTGTCACATACACTGATATTCCGCTCACAGTCAATGCCAGTAAACCCTTCTTTGCAGGAACATGTATAACTTCCCTGGCCAGTATTCATGCAAGTGGCTCCATTTTTGCAGGGTCTGTGATGGGTGCAGTAGTTCAGATCTGGGTGGACACAATGGGCAGAGGAGAAAAGGGAAACTTCGAGTCAATGAGATATTATAGCTTAACAAATATTGGTATTTTAGATGAGGCATTAGAAACAGCAAAACATAATGATTTGGGCTGAAACACCTTGATTTTATTGTCAACAGAAACAATGAAATTTCCTTTAGTAGGTTTAGCAGGATAGACCTCCTGAACCAGATGGATTACTCTACATACCTAATATAAACAAATGCATCTAAGGGTGTGTAAAGGCAGCACTTTTTTCTGAAGTTCTCAGACATTGTCATACTCTCTGTGTGTGTGTGTGCTTGTTTGGTGTTTTATTTGTTTATTTTGGTGCAGTGTGATGTGGGGATTGCTTGGAATTTTGTGCATGTTATGCCTGGGATTGGAGAAGGGACACATGGGTAGGTGATTCCCTCAGTATTATCCATTTCCCTTCTGTGGTGTGGTTTTGCTGTATTTTGGGAGAGAAAATTTGTGATTTAGCATTTGTGACTCAAATCTCACCTATGCCTTGTACTTAACATTCTTGTGCAAGCTACTCCTCATTTAGGCTTACCAGATTGTTTACTAAGAAGTGGGTATTTCATGACTGGTCACGCTAACCATGACCGACATTTTGCAAATCGGCAGCTGCCTCCTTCATTTCAGCCATTTAATGAGACCACCTACAATACCGTACATTTTCAAAACACCAAATTTATCCCCCGGTCTTGGGAGCCTTCACTTCTCTCTAGATTCAGAGCATGATACAACAAAAGAACATGAAATAAGATGGCCTTTGAGGTTTACAATGAGTTTTTAGTGTACAGTAGGACCCCCCGTATCCATTAATTCATTATTCACTGATTCAATTATCCACTGGACACAAAACAGCACACCTACCATAGAGTCTTCCCAGAAAATGTGTCCTCGCTAGCCATTTTCTAGGTCCTCCAAGGCAACTAACTCTATGGTATTTTAAACCAGTATTTTCAATGGTGTTCGCTATTATCCATGGTTTTCAGTATCCATGGAGCCCCCCAGAATCAATCCTCAGCGAATTCTGGGCCCCCACTGTAATCAGCATAACCAGTATTATGGCATGCTGCTGACTACTACACTTGTTGTTCTTGTTGTTGTTCTTGTGTGCCTTATTTCTGACTTATGGCAACCCTAAGGTGAACGTATCAGGGTTTTCTTGGCTGATTTTTTTTTTCAGAATTTGCCTTTGCTTTCCTCTGAGGCTGAGAAAGTGTGACTTGCCCAAGGTCACCCTACTGGTTTCCATGGCCAAGCAGAAATTCAGTTGCTGGTCTCCCAGCGTCCTAGTCCAACATTCAAACCACTACATCATGCTGGCTGTCTATATTTAACGAAATAGCTTCAATCAGAAGTCACATTAAAATTAAAGCATTGTTGTCATAACTATACCAACTAACCTTGATCACAGAAGAGGCCTCCCCATCCTTCATCACATATGCACTTCCCTGGTTTTGTACAGGTTCCATGTCGACAACCCACATGAGGAATGCATTCATCACAATAACGGCCTCGCCAACCACTGCGACATCTGAGAAAAAATTGAAATGTTTCAGTACTTGTTAAAAGACTTTGGGACCACTCAAATCAAAGGTGGCAGTTGTTTCAAACCAAGGATGCCAATTCAAACATATAAATTGAAAGCATCAGAAAAGGGGTTTTTATACATTTAGTGTGATCTAGTATGATGACAACTTACATGCATTCTCCTGGATTTCGGCAAAATCCACTTTTCTCTGAGCAACCAGCTAGACAGATAGCTGTAGGGGGGAATGTGGAAGTACAACATTTTGTTAAGAAAAAGAATGTATTACAAACATTTAACACATTTGTATCCTGTTTGTTCTCCAAAGAAGTCACTACAAGATCCCACCACCACCTTCACTGTGTCTGAGTGAACAGCCTTATATCTAGTAGTGCTGTTTATATTTTGCACTAACAGGAAAATCTAAATTATCTTCAAAATATGCTTTGATCAGAATTATGCAAACCAATATACAGTAGGTGCTTGTTTTACATAAAGTGGCACATTTACATGCATATGTGAGTCCAACCTTAAAAAAAAAGATAGCTAAGACTACAACACCAGCATTGTTCACAAATACTGTTTTCCTGTAAAGCGAGGTTCGCTTTTGTTTTCACAACAAATATAAATTTGGTTTCCTAAGGCCAAGAGGAACATGGCTCTATTTTAAAAACTACACTAGTTTTATCAGGTTTTGCAGTAACAGTGGTGTCTGTACACACAACCTTTAGCAACAGTGCAGTTGCAAACTTCTTAGGAGATGTACCTAGACTCCAATGATAATGTCTGTATCAAAAAGCAATAGTTCTCACTGAGAAGCTCTGGTTAAGAAGTTGCTCTTGTAGTTGGAGGTGTTTAGAAATGGAATGTAGACAAGGTCTAATTACAATGAAAATATCTTCAGCTCTTTCAAAATATGTTTTCTGAACTCAATCTCCTAGGGGCATTTTATGTCATCACCATTTGCATTAGGTGCAAATGAGGGGAAATGATGCAAAGCACAGAGTGGAAATGATCCAGTTGCCATTGCAGCATGAATGGGAAGGAGCAAAAAGCCTTTATTTCCCCACCAGAAACTCTCCTGTACATACAGAAACCCTGTTCCTCTAGTCCACAAGAGTACAAAGGCCTTGTCAATGTAGGCAATGGCTTAATAACAAATGATACAATTTGACAAGATATCTTGGGCCAATTATGTTGCAGGTTTACAAAAAAAACCCCAAACCCTTTCAAGTGACATGTGAGTACAAGCTTGTATAATTTCAGAGCCAGTTCAGATAAGGCTTTTTCATAGTGGTGCTCACATTGTGCACTCTCTCCCTAGAGAATACAGTATACTTCGTACTGTATTTACTGTTCTCTCAGCTGCAGGTGGAGAACTTTTTGGAGGAAATCTACAAGCAGGATCCTAGTGCAATACCACCTCCTTGCTTATGTTCCCCCAGGAATTGGCATTGAAAGCTATACTGCCTTTAACAGCAGCATAAGATAATAAACACCTGAGGCGAAGCACAACAATCAATGTGTATAGAGCCATTGTACTGTCTATTCTCCTTTACGGGTCTCAAACATGGGTCACCTATCACCAACCCTTATGACTCCTTGAACACTTTCATCAGCGCTGTCTACGCACAATCCTAAATATACACTGGACTGACTATGTGATGAATGCTGCTGTCCTGGAGCAAGCAGGGATCACCAGCATTGAGGCCATGATATTGAGAACACAGCTGTGCTGGGCAGGACATGTTTCTAGGATGGAGGACCATCGCCTCCCCAAAACAGTACTCTACGGTGAACTCGCCATGGGTCAGTGTAAGAGGGGCACTCCAGAAAAGCAATACAAGGACTCCCTGAAACAATATCTCAGGCTTGGCCAAATTGATCACCAACAATGGTCCGCCTTGGCCTCACATCGGGAGGCATGGAGATGCACTATCCACAATGCTGCAGCCTTATTTGAGAACTCACGCCGAATAAGTCTTGAAGAGAAACGACAATGCAGAAAGAATCACAACCCGGAAACATCACCCAAGATGACCTTCTGCTGTGCTTTCTGCAACCAGACTTGTTTATCTCGGATTGGCCTTTTTAGTCATCAGCGCGCTTGCAGAAAGCGCGGGATGAGTCCTTCCTGAATCTTCATTTGCAAAGAAAAGCCAGAGAGAGAAAGACTATAAACACCATCAGATTCATAATAGCTGCTGCCACAAAACAAAGTGGTACTTTAGGTTGCTCTTCAAGCAAACCTACCACTTGCTGTTGTAAAAATGCACAGTGAAGGTATTATAGGTTACAATACTCAGTGGCAGTGAACTGTTCCTGGAACCGCTACAACTTCTTGCAATTTATCTGTTGCAGTATGTTTGGAGACATGCACCAGAGCTTCAGTCTTTATGCATTTACATCAACAGTGGTGCAATAAAGCATAAAGTGTGTATCAACTACAGGTTGAGTCTCCCTTATCCAAAATATTTGGGAACAGAGATATTTTGGAATACTTGCATATACATAATGAGATATCTTGGAGATAGGACCCAAGTCTAAACACAAAATTCATTTGTTTCACGTACACCTTATACACATAGCCTGAAGGTAATTTTATATATTTTTTAAATAATTTTGTGCATGAAACAATGTTGTATACACTGAACCATCAGAATGCAAAGGTGTCACACTATCTTAGCCACCCATGCAGACTATTTGGGATTTTGGAATATTTTAGATTTTGGAATTCTGGATAAGGGCAACTCAACCTGTACTTGAAGCAAGGAAGCAGATAGTACTTATAATGAGTAGGATTAGATCAACGAAGCACCCAGCATTTTACAGTACTCAGTTTCTTTTCTGAAGGAGCCCATGCTTTTTTTATTGTTATGGGAATAGAGGAAACAACTGCTCTCTTGATATGGCAGATGTATTTTTGGTAAACCTCCCCCCCACCCCCAAAAAACTCAAGCCAGCACTCCACACCTAATTTATTGCTCAGCTAATGCAAACAAAGGGTAAAGATGATTTACAGGGGTAAAGAGTTCAAGGGACTTCGAAAAAAGCCTTTCTGCGGTCTGCTTCAGATAAGCCTTCCATTGAGGAGTTTCCTCACATTATGAGGGCCAGTATTGCTCCCCCACCCGCCACCTCGTGCCCCCAACCCAGTGCCTCTCATGAGAATAAAAACACCCCCAGGAATAGAGCAAGCATTCACACCAAAGGAACTTATAATTGAACCTATAGAGCAGTGGTTCTTAACCTAGAGTCCATGGGGTCTGCAAAGGCTTGAAAGTTGCTTGGCCCACCTCCTTCCTGCAGTGGAGTGGCCACATGACAGGAGCCAAGGCAAAGGCTTGCTTGGCCTGCGCACTGCCATTCAATCTTCTCCAGCCACAAACTTGCAGAAAGAAACAAGAGAGAAGCCTTCCCTCCCCCTCCAGTGCCTCTGAAGGAAGGTTTAATGGATGGTGTAATTGCATTATTATTAGGTATTATTATTATTATTAGGTATCATTGTTGTTGTTGCTGTTGTTGTTTCAAATCTTGAGTTAAGTCTTGGGGGTTCACAACAACTAAAGATATTTAAAGGGGGTCCCTGGTAATGAACAGGTTAAGAACCACTGCTATAGAGGATCAGTTCTGGTTCTCAACTGGACAGGAGGGGTAACAAGGCTCCATAGGGTTCGATGCTCCTGCCCCGCCCGCGGCACGGTTCAATTAATTATTTTTTAATTGCCATTTTCTATCTCAGCCACAAGCAGCCCCCTTCCTTCTCCCTGGCGGAGCCCCCAGCGCTTCCAGCTCCTGACCCACACCTGGACGCATGCGCAATCGCCGCTGCGCCCTGACCGCGAGGCTTAAAGGCAGCTCGAGGCACCCACGCCCCCTTCGGCCCTTTGGAGTCACCGCCGCCCGCAGCCGCCAGGGGGTGCTGTCGGCTCTCCTGGCCCCGGCGGGAGCGCGGCTCGCCTGCTGCTCTCTACCTGCAGGGACTGGTGGGGGCGGCTCACCTTCGGTGCAATAGTTCCCGGTCCAGCCCGGCATGCAGGCGACGCTGCCGTCCGACTCGCAGATGTAGTGGCCGAAGTGGTCGTCCCGGCCCCTGCAGAGGCGGGAGCAGTTGTCCCCGTAGTAGTGCTCGTTGCAGACGACGCGGTAGGAGTAGCGCAGCTTGGCCCGCTCGTTACTTTGCTCGTCCTGGAACCAGTCCTCGCCCACCGCCAGCGAGCGCTTGATCGCCATTTGGCTGATCAGCCATTTCTTGGCAGGGGTCTGGGAACCTGTGACGGGGAAAGAAACACCCACGTAGACCTCGTGGTTAGGACTGAGAGAGGCTCTCCTCCCCATAGAATCCAGAGCTGGAAGGGATCTTAAGGGGCCATCTAGTCCAACCCCAGGCCATGCAGGGATACACAACTAAAGCACCCCTGAAAGATGCCCACCCAAGCTCTGTTTTAAGACCTCCGAAGGTGGAGAGTCCACCACAGATATCGGCAGAAAGGGAGAGGGCAAAATCCCAAGGACAATGAAAAGGCAATCTTGTTATTTGCCTCCAAGTTGTTTCCAACTTATGGTGACCCTAAAGCGACACTATCACAGAGTTTTCTTGGCAAGATTTGTTCATAGGGGTTTGCCTTTGCCATCCTCTGAGGCTGAGAGTGTGTGACTTGCCCGAGGTCACCCAGTGGGTTTCCATGGCCGGGCAGGAAAACCAACAATACATTACAAAATTAATTTTGGTATCTCAGAGTGGCCGTAACCTCTGTTACTAAATTGCGTAGGGTGCGGGGAGAGCTAATCATTCCTCTTGTCCTTGGGCCCAGTGCCAGCACTCCTGGCTCAGGCCACTGCTGGAGGAGGCAGCCCCTCCCCTCTCATCTCTTTCCTCACAAATAGACAGAATGCTTCCCCATGTGCCCCCATGGGGAAGCAAGCAAGGATGTCCAAGTTCATACAAAGATCTGGTTGTCATGTGATTCAGAGCTTTGTGCCACACTCCTTTGCAGAATCTAGATACGTAAACACAAAGGAAGAGGCCTTTTTGCATGTGCAGAGTGCTACTTGCCACTGAGTAACCTCAGCCCTGAAGCGCTTAAATAAAACAGTTATGCTCAAGATGGATGAGAAGACTTAACTGGCTGGAGTCCACATGCCTCTCTTGAAAAATTAAGCATATGTGCCTTCCAAGACTCTTTGTACTGTGCCAGGTGCCACCTATCTGGTACAGTTCTCTAATTTCAATGCCACATGTACTTCCTTCCAGGCTACCAGTGCATCCTTTCACATCCTCACAGGTTGGTGTCCCCTTTCCACCACCTCTTTCTTTTCAGAGTCTGACAGAGCATTTAGCTGACAGCTGTGTAACAGGCAGAAATTCAACAGGTGCATTCCCCCAGTCCCTGCACCCTGTCTTGGGCATTATTTCTGGTGGTAAATTTCTACTGGTCATAATTGTTCAAGACCCAGGGGCCCTGCCAAAAGATAGGAGGTAACCCCCACACACACTTTGACTGCTTATACTATGTACCCAGCTATACTCCTCTCTATCAATGCAGCTTGGCTACTTGCATCACACCCTCTCCTGTGGGTGCTACCACACACCATGACCTTATTAAAACTGTTCTCACATTACACTCTAACTTGTACTTTGTCTCTAGTGTCATCCTAATGAGCAACAGTATCTCGAATCAAACCTCGAGTCCCTAGTACCCAAGTACAAGCATTTCCTTCAGCGAGAGCCTTCATAAACCAAAACCAAGCAATGCTCCTTCCAACTGGTGGCATGTTTCAAATAATTCAAAATAATGAAACAATTCAGATTGAAAGAAAGCCTAGTGGTTTCCAGGTAGAGGATCGAGTAGGCCATAAGTATTAATTGTAACAAACCCAAGTTACGTTGCTGAGAAATGCTGCAGTATTTCCAAATACTGTGCCAAATAATGGTGATTAAAAACTCCCCACAGGCAGAAGTACAGAGAAACATTGGGGTGGGTGGGGTATTCGATAGCAATAACTAGGAAAGGGGGAGAGGTGTCATGCTGCACAAATGAAGGGAGAAAAAAACCCACTGGATTGTCTTCTTGTTGTTGTCTTTAGTATCCATTATTGTTAACCACGGTCCTGAGAAGTTTTGCAGAAAGGCTTTCAAAGTAAAAGCTCTTGTGCTGTTGAAATATCCTTTTCCTTTATGTCAGAAAAACATCCCAAAGCCATTATTCCTTTTCCAAAGGGCGGAATTTGAAAAAGGTGTAAAATACAGGAAAAGGCAGTCAGGAGTTTTTGGCAGCCTTGTCGTTTTCTCACCAAAGAGCTCCTTTCTTTCCCACGCCAAAAATAAACGGGAGGAAACGCAATTGTGTGGAGATTAAGTAAGGGACAAAAATCAAAGCAAAACTTGATCGCGATGCAGGGGGAAAGCTCTGGCTTGCACACTAAACCGACCACAGAAAAGATACTCCGAAGGAACTACGCGCAGACAAATGTATTTATTTTGCTGAAGTGACCGCTATTTTATAATAATGCTGACAGATTTAATTATTGTTTGTTTTTTTTAAAAAAAATAAATCCCCAGAAGTTGATAATATACTGTAATATAAAGCAGGTTTTGAACTGCTGTCTCCCCCTAGCGACCACGGAGTGAAACGCCATATTCACCTGCTGGATGATAACCTTCGGGCGCGTGCCAGGCTTCGATGATCAATGAGAAAGTTCCCTGTGAATGAAAAGAAGCCGTAAGAGGAAAGTCGAGAATTTAAACCAAGCGGGTCATGGTAGTGAAAAGTGATCGGAAAGGGGCCATCGTCAGCTTCGGAGTTTAAAACAATCGGGTGAAACCAGAAAACCTCGACCTGGTAGCGCTGGTAGAGAGGTAGATACATTTCAATTAATCTAATTGCAGATAGCATTACTTTGTCCGAGTCAATGAAATTGAGCTTCCTCAGGTAGGGCTGCTTTTATCTCCTGGGAAAACGTGTCTGGTCTCTCTATAAGACAGGAGGGGAATTCTCTCTCTCTCTGCACCCCCTTTCCCTCCCCCCTCAAACTCACATTTTTCTCCCCCCCCATCATGAGTTTACACACGCGTCTTTCTTAGAACCTTGGAAGGGCCCACAAGGGTCATCTAGTCCAACCCCCTTTCTCGACCTGAGCCCCCCCTCCCGCCCATGTTGGAATGCTTTCGCAAAGGCCACATTGGGCTGTAGGTGGGGGCGCGCGTGTTTGTGTTTCCCCACGTCAGGAAGTTCTGGGGCGACCTGCGAACCAGGGAGGTGGGGGAGCTGGTGGGGCGGGGGCCGAGGCGTGTCCCCTGCGCCTGAACCTCCCTCCCCTTTTCCGAGGCGGTGGAAGGCGGGAGCTCACCGGCCAGGTGAAGTTGAAGGGCAGCTGGATGGGGCTGCCGAAGCCCTCGGTCTCTCGGATGGCGAAGGAGTTGATGCCCAGGACCGGGGTGACCAGGCTCCCGAAGGTGCAGCCGCCCGGCGAGACGACGGCCTGGAAATGCTTCAGGCAGACGCGGAAGAAGGTCCGACAGCCGGCCCCGCAGGGTTCGCCGCTGGCCAGGGAGCCCCGGCCGTTGAGAAACTCCCGCAGCTCCAGCTGGAAGACGCCCGAGCCCGAGACCCTCTGCACAAAGGGACACACACAACACACACACACACACAGGAGCCAGATCAGAGCCTACCCAAGCGGCGGAGGGGTTCCCTCTTTTGGGGTGGGGGGAGGGAGGAGGAGGGGGGCACCTCTTTGGACCCGTGCTTATTACCTGCAGCGCAAGGGCCAAGGCCAAGGCCAAGCCCAGGAGGCGCCCGGAGGCCATCCTGCCCAGGGAGCGGGGCCCAGGCGGCTTCCAAGTGCTCTGCGGGAGCTGGGTTCGAATCCCTCCGCCGCGCCTCCAACCAGGCGGCGCCCTGCCTCGGTCCTCCCGAAGGCTCCCCGACGGCGAGAGGCAAGTGAAGTAAATCCAGGAGTTTGAAAGCAGCCACGATCCGGGGGTTAATCCCTGTCGCCGTCGTCGTCGGAGGGGAAAGCTCTGGCTCCCTCGGCCGACTTGTTATAAACTCCAAAGCCGCGCAAGAGGCGGGAGGAGGCGGAGGCGGGGGCAGAGGGTGCGTGTGGGTCGGGGGGGCGTTCGGTGGGAGGTCTGGGGGCGGCCCCGCTGCTCCTCCTCCGGCCGGGCTGCTCCGACAGTGGGACGCTCGCGGCCGCCGGGCTCCTTATATCCTCTCCAGCTCATGACGTCAGCTGTCAGTCAGGCTCAGGAGAGCCCGCCCTCTGTCTCTCCCCCCCCCCCCGGGGTTTTCTGGCAGAGGGAGCCAACCTCGCCCCCAGGCCGCAGAGGGTCCCGCCCGCCCGCCTTGACGCCCGGCGGCTGCTTCGACCCCCCCCCCCGGACCACCAGCCGAGCACCCGGGGAGCTGCGGAGGGCGCGCTGGCTCCGGACCACCCGTCCCCTCGGAGCCGCCCAGGGAGGAGCCCCAGAGAGAGAAGGAGGCCTCGCCTGCCAAAAGCCCCTTGCCTCCCTGGTCCGTCGGGGGAGAAGGTGGTCCCGGGCCGAGACCAGGACCGGTTTAAGGGATTTTGGGGCCCCTGTAATGCTTTATGTTGGGGCCCCCCTATGTTTATCTCAGATCAATGTAACTTAACTCAACCTCAGCTATTCACAACACAGGCTATTTAGATTATTACTAATAATGTATTTGCAGGAGGAGGGTTACGACGCCCCCCCTACAATGATGCCCCCCTGCAATGCTTTATTGGGGGGGGCTATGTTTATCTCAGGTCAATGTAACCTAACTCAAGCTAAGCTATTCACAGTACTGGATATTCAGATTATTACTAATAATGTTTTTGCAGGAGGAGGGGTACTATGGGCCCCCCACAATGATGGGGTCCCCTGCAATGCTTTATTGGGGGGGCTATGTTTATCTCAGGTCAGTGTAACCTAACTCAACCTCAGCTATTCACAGTACAGGATATTCAAATTATTACTAATAACGGTTTTGCAGGAGGAGGGTGACTACGGGACCCCCACAACGATGGGCCCCCTGCGGATGCTGAGGCCCCGGTGCCTTAAACCAGCCCTGGTCGAGAGGAGAAACGGGGTGGCTCTCGAGGAAGCGAAAGCTCCGATGCGGCGCCGGGTTTCCCCGCCTCGCTCCCCACCCACCCGCGTGGACGCCCCGGTCCCCCGCCGTCGAGGCCAGAGGCGCACGTGCGGAAAGAGCCAGGAGGGGAGAAGCTTTTCTTTCTTCCAAGTGGAAAACACGGGATTAAGCCCATGCGCCCCCACCCTAAATTTGGTATAGTTTCCCCACCCTGCACTTAAATCAGTGGCTCTTAGCCTTTTCTTTACTAGGGAACCCCTTTAAATATCTTTTGTTGCTGAGGGCCCCCACGACTAAACTCAAGATTTAAAACCCTAACAACCACCACCACCACAACAACACAGTTACGCCATCCAATAATCCTTCCCTCCGAGGCACTGGAAGGGAAGTGTTTTCCTCTGCTTCTCGCTGCAAGTTTGGGACTGAAGCGGATTGAATGGCAATGCGCAGCCCAAGCCACCCAGCTAGCCTTGGCTGCTGTCACGTGGCCACTCCACTGGAGGGAGGAGGTGGGCCAAGCAGCCTTCAAGCCTTCGTAGACCCCCTGTGAGGACATCGCGGACCCCTGGGGGTCCCCGACCACAGGTTAAGCACCACTGTCTTAAATCGTTCTGCAGGGTTTGACGCGGCACGTCTTTTTGCTGCCTCCACCCCTACCTCCAAGGCTCACTTTTTAGGAGCAGCCAAGTTCGACGGAAGACGCTCATCCGTGGCTCCGATGTCTGGAGGCTGAAGAGTACGCAGCAAGGGAGAGGTTACGGGGGAGGGGGAAGCAAAGTGAGTCCCCCGAATAAGTCTGCCTCCCAAAAGGAAATTTTTCGTAAAATACCGGATCAATAGAGCCCTTGAGCCAACTTAACCAGAGGGCTCTTTCTGTGTCCTCGGACGATCTTTCCCTTCCTCTTGGAAACAAGCAGCGTGGCATAGTGGTCTGAATGTTGGACTATGACTCTGGAGACCAGGGTTCGAATCCCTGCACGGCCATGAAAACCCACTGGGTGACCTTGGGCAAGTCACACTCTCTCAGCCCTCACAAAACCCCATGCTAGGTTCCCCCTTAGGGTCACCATAAATCGACTTCAAGGCACACAGCAACAACTTGGAATCCCAAACGGGTCGCTGAGGTTTAACTATGGGGAGAGGCGAAAAGAGGGTATGGGCTCCACTATAAGAATTCAGTCCTCCTTCCAATGAAATGTTCCTTCCGTCCCCAAAGTTCTAGCACTGCAGAGAGTGAGACTTTGGAAATCGTTCACACCTAGGAACTCTTCCATTTGCTGTGTTCTCAATTCCCTTGGTCACTTGGCCTGCCCCTTTTTCTATGGGTGCCTAAGCTCTATTTCTAAATGCCCAACTGAATTTTTGAGTTACTGCAATGCTACAAATTTGGTGATGGGAGGAAAAGTGCATAGTGTGAGGCTGTGTTCTGGAAGAGTTTATTCCTGACGTTTCGCCTGCATCTGCGGCTGGCTGCAGCCAGCCGCAGATGCAGGCGAAACGTCAGGAATAAACTCTTCCAGAACACAGCCTCACAGCCCAGAAAAAAACCAAGGAAAATCTATGGATGCTGGCCCTTAAAGCCTTCGACTTCACAGCTCTTGAAAGGCTCAGCTTGTCTCCCGGCTGTGGGCTGGTGTGTGCCAGTAAACCCCTTGGCCTGATTGCAATGTGTGCTTATTGTTAGGTCGCGTGTCCCTCATTAAAGCCAAGCGCAGGGAAGGCCTTTCATGTGGCTTTTATTTCAGCTTGTTAAAAAGAAAGGGGGAGGAGGGTGGGGGGGGAAGAGAGAGCAGGGAGAAGATAAACCTCCAGCTGTATGATAATAAGGTCTTGCCACCTTTATGCCAGCCTCTGTCCAGAAGGTTTATGCTGCCCTTCACCTGTAGAAACAACAACGACCAAAGAAGAAATGAAATAACCAGTGGATGTCTTACCAAAAAAAAAAAAAAAAGCAAAAAAGCTAGGCTTGTTAGGACGAGCCTTTTCTTTGCTGGATGTTATTAATCTCCAAGCCAGCTTTGTAGAGAATATTCTAATTTTGTTCCGATTGAGGGGGGGGGGAAACATCAACACAGGGCGTGTGGCTTGACGCTGTCTCAACCAAACAGATGCCCATCGGCTACTGGCTTTCGGAAAGAGACCTTTAAACAACTTGGAGGTGGAACTCTCGCCACTGCCGTGCCAAGCCGAGACGAAACCCGAGCGCAAAATGTTAATTTCGAGATGGTGTACCAACAGGGATGGGTAAAATGTGTACATGCCAGATGGCTGCTGGCGGGAGGGAGGGAGAGGGGGAGAAAAATCACTTGCCTCGAAATGGGTGTAAACTTCTGCCGATCTCATTGGACTCCAGAAAGTTGCGTGTTTGTGTTGTGTTGTGTGTGTGTGTGTGTGTGTGCATCTGGAAGCCTTGTCTATGGGTTTCTGGGTGCCTGTCAATGTAACACTGAAATCCAAGCTGTGGCGAGGAAACACGACCTTTTCCCTGGCCAGAACGGTTTCACTTGGTCTCTTCTTCAAAGTTTGGACCTGTAGGGATTTCAGAGACTTTTTCTACCGATCTGCAGGCACTGGCCACCTGATCTCACCTTTTCTTTGAAGCCTTAGTCGCATTTCCCCTTAAAAGCCGCGTCTGTTCTGTTTACCCTTCGCTTGAAGCAAAGCGACCTGCATAGTGCCATGAAAAGGCTACGAGCAGCCACAGTTTGTTTTTCACCATCCACCCATCCCTCCCTCCAACGCTTCATTTATACAGTACTCCACTTTTCTCCAAACTGGCTTAGAAAGCGGCTTACAAAGTAAGGAGAACTACAGTTGAAACACATAGGTTATAAAAACATACAACAATTTGCGATTAAGACAGTGTTAAACTAAAATTGAAATTGAAGGCATTTTGAGCATTCCTTTAAAACAAAAAAATAAACACTGCTGTTGTATGCCTTCAAGTCGTTTCCGACTTATGGCGACCCCAAGGCGACACTATCTGGGGGGTTTATTGGCAAGGTTTGTTCAGAGGGGGTTTGCCGTTGCCTTCCTCTGAGGCTGAGAGAGTGGGACTTGCCCAGTGGGTTTCCAAGACTGAGAGGGGGATTAGAATCCTGGTCTCCAGAGTCCGAATAAACACTATAAGCAGCCCCTTTAGTGTAAAACAATACAGTGGGCTCTTGGTATATCCTGGGGTTTGGTTCCAGGACCCCCGTGGATACCAAAATCCGTGAATGTTCAAGTCCCATTGTATACAATGGCATAGTAAAATAGTGTCCCTTATATAAAATGGCAAAATCAAGATTTGCTTTTCGGATTTCTTTTTTGCGGGCAGGGATATTTTCAAGCCGTGGATGGTGGAATCTGTGAGTGCAGAATCGGTGGATGGGGGCCTGTCTGTAATTCCTCAAAGCCTGAAGGGTTTTTTTAAAAAAGTTTTTATTTGCTCCCCTGGAAAGACAGCAAAGAGCCTGGCTTAGAATTCCAGAGCTGGGGAGCCGCCGTGGAGAAGGTACTCCCACCAAAGTGCCCCTGACGGTGGTGGGATCCCGAGAAGTCCCTCCCCTAAAGAGCTTATTGCTCAGGCAGTCTCCTATGGGATCCTTCAGACAGCCTGGATCCCATCAAGTCCCAACCAGCATTTTGAGTCAAGCCTGGAAACAAACCAGCAGCCAATGGGAAGCGTTGCAGCTAGGGAGTTGTGTGCTCCCTGCGGCCAGCCCAGTTAGCAATGCAGCTGCAGCTCTTTGGACCAGTTTTGAAGATATCAAGGCTCAAACTACTTTGCCTTCGCTTGGATGCTCTTATATATCGGGTGTATCCACCCTGCACAATTATATTGTCACTTTAAACTGCCGGGGCTCCATCCTAGGGAATCCTGGGATTTGTAGTTCGGCCAGCTACTTAACACTTTTTGCTTAGAGAGCTCCAGTGCGCCACCCTGCCTTACAGGGGAGCATACTAAACGTCTCCTTAAACGACAAAGCCCAGAATCCCACAGGGCCTGTAGCTGGCAGCGAAAGCGGGACCAAAGCGCTATAATGATGCTGTGTGGATGGATCCAACCGTTCGTAAGCGAGCATCTTTGGCCGCGTGGGCAGGAAAAGGAGCCGCCAGGGCCCTTTTCCTGGGAAGGCTCAGTCGGTGCTCCTGACTTGGTGTAACTTTCTTCTCAGGGAAGGGCTTCGGGCGGCACCCTGCCCGGGGGAGGAGGGGGCAGAGGAGGCCCGTCCGTGCCCGGAGCAAGACCAACCGGCAGGGCCGGTTTAAGGCACCGGCGGCCTCAGCATCCGCAGGGGGGGGCATCATTGTGGGGGTCCCGTAGTCACCCTCCTCCTGCAAAAACATGATTAATAATAATCTGAATGTCCTGTACTGGGAATAGCTTAGGTTGAGTTAGGTTACATTGACCCGAGATAAAAATATGGACCCCCCTAAAATAAAGCATTGCAGGAGGGCCCAAATTCCTTAAACCGGTCCTGTCCGCAGGGGTCCCCATCATTTTTTGGGGGGGCGTAGTAACCGTCCTCCTGCAAAAACATTATTAGTAATAATCTGAATATCCTGTACTGTGAATAGCTTAGGTTGAGTTAGGTGACATTGACCGGAGATAAACATAGGGGGGGCCCAACATAAAGCATTGCAGGGTCCCCCCAAATTCTTTAAACCGGCCCTGCTCCCAGCCAGCCAGCCAGCCAGCCAGCCAGCCGGGCTTCCCGCTTCCCGCAGCCCCGGCCGGCGTCAACGGTCAGCCCCCCACCTGACGCTCATCGCTTCGGCCCGACAGCAACCGGGAGGCCAGATAACATCAGTGCTGGCTGGAGGAGGGGAAGGAGCGCCTCGCCCGGGGGGAACAGAAGGGTGGCGGGGGGGGGAGAGCTTTCATTCAGGGCTGAAAAGCTGGCCGGGTCCTCCGGAGGGCCTCTAGCAGATGTTAGCCTGGGTGTGTTTTGATTTTTGACTTGTATTGGAGGTTTATGAGGCTAACCAGAGCGAGCCACCCCACGCACGGCCACTTGGCCCAGGCGCCATCTGGCACAAGCCGGGCGGGCGCAGGAGCCGGGCATGGCAGTGGGGCTTGGCGAGCGAGCGAGCCACAGGCAGCCGCATCCTCCAGATGGACCCCCTCTATTCTTCCCGGCTAATGTAGGTTAAAGGAAGGCACGCGGCTGGAGCACCACCACCACCCCGCCTCCACCTTCCCGGGTAGGATTTCACGTGGGCTTTCCAAAAAGACAGAAAAAGAAATGGGCACGCTTGGGGCATCGCCAGCTTCCCTTCCAGGATCAAAATATTAGGGTGTGGGCGGGGAACGGGCCAGCCCCCGGGAAGAAGAGCCTTTTCCTTTGCAGCTTGAAGCTCTTGCCATGCCTTTGAGGTTCAAAACCATCGCCACTCCTCCTCCTCCACCACCAGGATGACTAATGTGAGGGTGCACACAGTGCCCAAGAGACAGCCAGAATAAGGAGGGGAGACCTTCAAGGTTGGCAAGTCTTTATGAATGTTACCTACCTGCAGGTGCATTTTTAAAGGAAGGAAGACACAAGCTATAGGGCATCGAAACAGGGACAACAATAAGTCACCACCACCACCACTACCACTATGCAGGTAATAGGAAAGAAGAAAAACAATTCAGCCTCAGCCTCATATTTGGGTTCCTTCGTTAAGTACAGCCCTTAGAGAATTCAGACTTTTCCTGTAAACTATTCGCTTTGGTTCTCTCACACTGGTGCTGTTAGGAATGTGTGCCTAGACCTCAGTTGACAAAGTAGATGAGTTGTTGGGCATGACTTCTTTAAGAGAACATTTGATACCAAAGGAAGAAAGAATAGGGAAAGAGTAGAGGTAAATGCTTTGCACTGATAAGCAGTATAGAAATATAAATGCTATATTGCTATTGCTATAAGTTCCTACACTGCAAAAAAGAAGAGCAACTCAACGTGTTTCAGCAAAACTGCTGAAACACGTTGAGTTGCTCTTCTTTTTTCATCCAAAGCTAACAGATCCAAAGCAGGTATGGGAGGAAACAACTAGGTCAGGTAAGCCGTGCACAAGTAAAAAGAAACAATTTGAACCTTCTAGAGACCACTTGAAAGCTTCTTCCAAATTGCATCCAGAGATGATTTTCTTTTTTTTCACTAAGCTTCCACTTTTCATATGATTTCTATTTTGATGGCCAGACCTACAGACTAGGCTGGGGGGAGTTTGTGAAGCAGGTTTATCTGCTGTCCTCTTTTCTTTCTGTTTTGCTGTACCCATGCTCAGTAAGGGATTCTGGAGGCACCTGCTGTTTGCTTTCCCTGTTGTAGGCAGGCACACATGGCTACAGTAGGATCACTAGAGTAGAATCCCATTCCTTCCCAGGTCAATCTTTGTTTATTGCATTCTTTACTGCAGGCACACTGCTGTAACCAGACAACAGAAGTCTATGTTTCCCCAACCCTCCTTCACCATCCCCCAGTGCTAATGCTGATAAATAGTTTCCAGCTGGACAGTGGATGAGGAGGAAAAGGGGAGTCAGCAAGCATAAAAAGATTTTGTAAAAAGGTGCCTCTTTGTCAGAGGCTTTGTTAACTGAGGTATGTCTGTAAATCAATGTAACATTATATCTATGTTGATTGTGTTATCACTATGATATCACTATGACTAGAGAACAAAAAATGAATTGTGATTTTTAAAAAAACTAATAGTTTACAAACAGCATATTAATATGCAAACACATAATCTTTTGCCTATATCAGACACAAGAAGCTCACAAAACTCTGAGCAAGGAGGCAAAAGCCCTAAAAGTATTGACAGAAAATACCTCCAGAGCATATATAGAGTACAAATAATTGAAAAAGAATATATTTTGTGGAGGGTTCTGAGCCATGTTGTCATAGTTTTCCTCTTCACATTTTTCTCTATAGCACATAATAAAAATGGCTGCTGCAAACTCTTCCCCTTCATTTTCCAACTCTAGGAAGTGGGCTCATCCTGACTCAGTGAAGTAACTTAAGGGGTATAGATATTTTCTAGGGCCCCTGTAGGCAGAACAGACTACCTCCTCCTATGAGCAGGAATCTTCAGTGAGGCCCATCACAACAGCTATCATAATCAGTAGGAGGGCAAATTACCTTCCCCATTCCATTGTTATTCCATCAGTGTTGGCTATGAACACTTTTGCCAGCAAAATCCCACTTAGAAGTCCTCTCTGTGTGTTCAGGGGAGCTTACCATCCAGTAGATGAAGACACGACCCAACTGTTAATAGCTGTCTTAATATTTTTGTGCTTGATCATTTAGTATACTTCTGACTGATAATTCCAGAGGGGTCTCAACTACACAGCAGCCCTGGTGGCACAATTTTTCTTGCTTATTGTGTGGAGGGGGGGGGGGAACCAACTTCTTCCTAGTCAAGTCTTAGGAATGGCTCAAATCCCCTCCCCCTCTTTTCTAGGGTCTAGGCAAACAGCATCTTTCTGGTGAAACAGATGGGAAATCTTCTTGAAAGTCAAGGATGTTATATGATTGAGATTGTAGCTATTAAAGTGGCTGCAGTAAAATAATAAATATGAACTATTAACAGACCACCTGCTTTATGTTTACAAAAAAATTAGATAAAAAGTTTTAGTATGTAATATAAGGCAGCTGGGTCTAAAAGTTTGCAGAGGGCAGGTTAGTAGGAGCGTCCTTCACAGTTATTGCGGCTTTGCCTGAATGTTACCAACCATATGGGAGCATTCAAGATAGGACCTGTGTGGCCCTCAACTGCTTATTTGCTTGCTTGTTATACTCAGAGGTCACACTCTTGGACTCCACATGAATTATTAGAGAATAACCATATGTACTCCCAATTCTGTAGTCACTATCAGAGCCTAGGAACGTCCTTCATTTAAAAATCTCTCACCAGTCAATCCTATACAGTAGGTGCCTGTTCAATGGGACTTATTTCAAAGTGGGGGAGCTATAGGATTACAACCATGACAGATAAAATCTGTGGCTTATGGCCAGTTAGATCTGCATGTACGTGCACACAAATGAGAGAATAGTTCTGAAATAAAAATAATCCCTGTTTTTGGATGGTGCATGCATGCATTAGAAAAAATACTGGCCTAAATCCTATTGGTGGTCCTTACTAGAGTAGACCCATTGAATCAATGGGATTTACCTATATATTGACTCATCATTCAACAACTAAGAATGGGTCTAATCTAGCTGGGACTAAGCAACTGGATGCCAGCCAGTGTCTTAGAATAGACATTCTTCTCTGTCATGCTTTTTTGTTGCTTCACGCATGTGAGGGTACCTTTTCAATCAATCAAAATAATATAGATTTTCCTTGGGTTTTTTTTTCTGGGCTGTGAGGCCGTATTCTGGAATAGTTTCTTTCTGATGTTTCGCATAAGAGTTTTCTACATAGAGATGTCAGATATTCACAAATACAAACTCCTTGGACAGCAGATGATTTCTTCTTCCCAATCGTTTTTTCTTAATCTCTGTAGTCTCTTTTCAAAACCTCTCTTTTTTACAGTACAATCTTAGGGGTTTCCCTTGATTCCATAAGTGTAAGGCTCCTAAAATTCTTTCTCCTACTTATTAACTTGTTCTTATCACTGCTGTGTACTGTCAGGTCATTTCAGACTTATATCAAGCCTAGGGTGAAGTTTATGGAATCAAGGGAAAACCTTAAGATTGTACTGTAAAAAAGAGAGGTTTTGAAAAGAGACAACAGATATTAAGAAAAAACAAAGATTGGGAAGAAGAAATCATCTGCTGTTCACAGCCTCACAGCCCAGAAAAAAACCCAAGGAAAATCTATGGATACCGGCTGTGAAAGTCTTCGACTTCAAATCAAAATAATTTTAATCAACTCATCCTTCTGACTGCTTGCCATCCTACATGTTGCAGTCCCAACTAGAGCCCCATAAAAATGGCAATATCGGAGCCCCAGGGCAATATTGTACATATCTATGGGGTGGGGTGGGGGAATCTCACTGAGCTCAGAGGAAATTATTCCCAGGTAGGTATGTACAGGATTACAGCGTCAGTGAAAAAAATGAAAAAAACACATCAAAAAAACCAAAACAAAACTGCAGTTCTTTAGCCACCTTGACTCTGAGTATGTTCCTGGCAAACTGTGGGAAGTATTAGTACTCTAAGCATATTACCAAACATACAGAAGTACAAGCCCTGCTGAAAATGAATCAACATGGCTTTTGCAAAGGTAAGTCCTACCTCACTAAGTTTTTAGTGGTTTTTGAAAGTGCCCATAAGCATACCGACAGGAGTGATTCGGTGCACTTTGGCCTTGAATCCTATTACCAGTACCAACTAGAATAAACCTATGCAGCAAAGAAGAGGTAAAGAAGCAGTACAGGAATACCTGGCTACTCTATATGAATTCAGGTCTCCAGGGCCAGATGAACTAAACCCAAGAGTATTAAAAGAACTGGCAGAAGTATTCTCAGAACCACTGCCAACAATCTTTGAGCCTTCCTGGAGAACAGGAGATGTCTTAGCAGAAGGCAAATATTGTCCTCATCTTCAAAAGGGGAAAACAAGAGGACCCAGGCAATTACAGCCTTGTCAGCCTGACATCAATACCAGGAAAGATTTTAGAGCAGATCATTAAACAGACTGTAAGCACTTAGATTCTGTGATCACGGAAGGGATTCCATGATCACAAAAAGTTAACATGGGTTTCTCAAAAATAAGTCATGCCAGACTACAAGCTTGGTAGATGAAGGGAATGCTGTGGATGTAGTATATCTTGATTTCAGTAAGCCCTTCAACAAATTCCCCCATGATATTCTGGCAATTAAGCTAGTAAAATATGGGCTAGATAATGCTACTGTTAGGTGGATTTGTAATTGCTTGATCGACTGAACCGAAACAGTGTTCACCAATGGCTCCTCTTCATAGAATCATAGAATCATAGAACTGCAGAGTTAGAAGAGACCACGAGGGCCATCCAGTCCAACCCCCTGCCATGCAGGAAATCACGATCAAAGCATCCCCGACAGATCCTGGAGAAAAGTGACTAGTGGGGTGCCACAGGGTTCTGTCCAGGGCCCAGTGCTATCCAACATCTTTATAAGTGGCTTGTATGGTAGAATAAAGGGCATGATAATCACATTTGCAGATGACACCAAATTAGGAGGGGTAGCGAATACCCAGAGGACAGAATCAGAATTCAAAATGACTGTAACAGATTGGAGAGCTGGGCCAAAACTAACAAAATGGATTTCAACAGGGAGAAATGAAAGGTACTACAATTAGGCAGAAAAAAAATGAAGTGCACAGATATAGGATGGGTGACACCTGGCTTGACAACAGTACATGTGAAAGGGATCTGGGAGTCTTAGCAGACCACATGAGTGAACAGTGTGATGTGGCAGCTAAAAAGCCAATGTGATTCTGGGCTGCATCAATAGGAATATAGTGTCTAGATTGGTCATCCAGCCTCTGTTTAAAAAGGAAGGAGACTCAACCACACTCCGAGGCAGCACATTCCACTACCAAACAACTCTTACTGTTCAGCAGTGGAATGCACTGCCTCAGAGTGAGTTTTTAATGTGGTGTTGGTGTTCTGGGACTTCAAGCTGTTGGGATATGTAGTTTACAATCCAATAAGTCGAGATGTTTTTACTGCTAAAGAGTTAACTGATAGAAGCAAACAGAATGTTTGATGTAACTTCCTACTGAATTGTGATTGGTGTTTCCAGAGAAAGAGGTATGTCCAAATCCTTCCCTTTGTCTGGAAACACTGCCATGAGGTCTCTGTCGCCATGATACTTTTTTGAGTAACAGAACATGCATTGCAGTCCTGCACATATTTTGTAATCATGTAGTATTTTAGTCAATTTTGGTAGTTTTAGCCTACTTTCATTGTAATGCTGCTGATGTTCTGTAACAGATGCTCTGAGTATGTGAGTAATGAAGTTTTTATACTTTTAAACTACAGTACTTTTATGTGTTTCTGAGTCCTTATTATACTAGATGTGTAACTTGGGGTAACAGGGTGTGGTTATCTAAGCTTACATGCTGGAATAATACACACAAACTGCTGCGAATGTGTTTAAACAGTTAAACTCTGCTGATTTACTGTGCTTCCTAAGGAAATTTAAAAGTCATCCATTTTATGGCTGCCTTGCCTTGTAAAGGTATTTTCCAATGAAGTGCAGTGGAGGAACATTTGCTGAATCTTCCATATTTCCCAATACAAGCCACTCTCCTAGGGTTTTCTTGGCAAGTTTCATTCTGAGGAGGTTTGCCATTGCCTTCCTCTCAGGCTGAGAGTATGTGATTTGCTCAAGGTCACTTGACAGGTTATCATGGCTAAGTGGGGATTTGAACCCTGGTCTCCCAGAATCCTAGTCTAACACTAAAGCCACTCCACAGTTTGATGGATTAGCAGTAGATTCCCCAGGGTGTTAGCTCCTTTTGGGGAAAGATAAAGACTGGTTCAATTAAGAATTAATATTTAGCAGAGTATGCAAAGGAAAGCGTTGAATCTCTTGGGTCTTTCTGAGACAAGTTTCAGCAAAAGAAGGCAAACAGGCAGTATGTGAATACTGTAACTTAGCTAACAAATTTACTAGTTACATTGAAAGATACATTAAGAACATAGATACATAGATTGCCTAGGCCCTGGCCAAGTACAAGCAAGTAGAGAAAGCAGCTCAACAGAACTGGCACTCACTATCTTGAAGGTGGAAGAAGAATGAAAGAGGAAGAAGAGTGGGAGGAGTCTTTATATGGTTACAGGCCCTCCTTGGAAATATCTATGGCCTCATGGTGTGGTTGTTTAGATACATGGACACATTGATGACCATGCATTACAATTGGTGACTGAGCAAATGGGGAAAGTTCTAGAGAGGCAGCATGCATGGGGTAGAGGTATTCAGTAAATTCTTATACTGCCTAAAGCTCCATTGCCCTAATACCTAGGAAGGGAAGGGAAGGGAAGGGAAGGGAAGGGAAGGGAAGGGAAGGGAAGGGAAGGGTGAGTGCTTGGTTGAATAGTATTTTCCAACACAGCTCTCTTCACAGTTTACTTGTGTTTTAATTTCACTCAATGTGCTATAGCTGTTGGAAGTACAGAAGCATCAACACTTGTTTACAGCTCTCTCTGTGTGTTCCTGATCTGTGTTTACGTCCTGCTTGCATGCAGAGGTCACTTCCTCTTCTTTGCTCCAAGTAGTTTTAGTGTTTTACAACCCTTTGTCTCAGAAGCTCGAAGCTATCATGCATGAGGCAGCTCTGCCTCGAGATGCCTTATACACACTCATGAGAGTCAGCTTTAGGGACTCTTCCATCCAAGTTAGATAACTCTCTTCTATCTATCTATTCTTCCTAAGATCTAGGAGATTTTCACACAGGCAATTTGTCCCATTACTGGTATGGAACAGGGTTGCTGAAAGATTTTCCTTTCAGACATGTTTACCCTGTTCCGTGCCCAAATTGTCATTATTCAGTTTTCTCCCTGTGATATATTATTCACAGGGAGAAGTCGTTATAAGGCACCCGGTTCCACTTCTGAAATGGAACGCAGGTGTGTGAATAGGACCCCCGTCCCTGTTCTGGAATGACAGGGATGGGGGAGGAGCTCTGTGGCAGGCACTTCCTGCCATGATCAGGACATCCAGGTAAGTGTCACCCTTCCCCCACTTGTATTTATTTATTTATTTATTTTATTTTTTATTTTGACAGCTGTTTTTTTTTAAAGTTTAAATTTTCCTCCTGTTCGTTCTCTTGCGAGAATGAGCAAGATTTCCCCCAGCCGGTCGTAAAAGCAGCCTTATGACGGCTGCATTTACGGCCGGCTGGAAAGGAGGCAGGGAGACCGTTCCTGCAGCCGAATGGAGCTAAGTGTGTGAACATTTACCTCCATTCCATTGCAGGAATGAGAGAGGAGGTAATGGGACAGAAACAGGGTGTGTGAAAATCTCCGTATTCTCTGCCATAATAAACGTAAGTTCTGTTGGAATATACAGTAGTGGCAATCTAACATCTAACATGCTGGGTTATTTACTGTAAGAAACAGTTAGGTTGAATGCATCACAGAAGCTTAGGTAATTTCCTATTGTAACTTGAGATGTTTACTAGGTGTCTTCCAGAAGAAGGAGGTTCCTTAAGTTCCTTTGTCTGGAAGACACGATGCCCAGTCGCCATTGAGATCTCCTGAGGGCAACATGCCTCAGTGGGACCTCCTGCATATTTTTAATTTTAGAGATGTAACTATCAGTGTATATTTTTGTTCCTGCATATCTTCAAGTCTTGCACCAGTGTATTGAAGAATTACACATGATGTTCATGAGTAAAACTGTTTTAATCTACTTTTAAAAGGACTGTGAAGTACCTTCTTTGTTTTGGCTAGACACAGTGTGGAAAGAGGGGGCAATAGGTTTGGATGGCTATTAATTGTCTGTGTGTCTGGAATCACTATGCTTTGCTGTGTGTCTTAAACAGAGACTGCTAATTTTGCTTACTAACATGACTAAGGCGATTACAGCCAACCATTTATTTGGCACCAATTTTAAAGATTCTCCATTAGTTAATAATAATAAATAATACAATTTATTTATACCCCGCCCCTCTGTTAACAACTTAGTTCCATTAAGTTCTGCTTTATAACTTTACTAGAGCTTCCTGCATGTTTTATGCCTTATTTGTACCAGAAGCTCATAATGCACTGGGGCTCTGCTGCAACTTGTTCAATATAAATAACAAAAAATATCCTACAATAGCTGTATCTGTTTTTAAAATTATGTTTTGAACCCTTTTAGGCCCACTCTTGATAAAGGCAGGATAGAAGTAAGTAAATATTTTGTTGGTTTTTGCCCCACCCTTGCTTGGAGCTATTTTGTGGCCCACATTCTGTTCTGATGTTGTAATTGCTTAGGGTACCCATTATCTCAAAGCCCCCTGCTTCTCAGGCTCTTGAGCACAGTATATGGGAGGGACTCTTTCCTCACAGCTGTGTTTGTGTGTGTGTGTGTGTGCGCGCGCGCGCGCACCTTCAAGTTACCTGCTGACTTATGGAGACTCCATGAATGCCATAGGGTTTTCTTAGGCAAGGAATACTCACAGGTGGTTTTGCCAGTCCCTTCCTCTGAAATATAGCCTACAGCACTTGGTATTTGTTGATGGTCTCCATCCAAGCACTAATCAGAGCTGACCTTGTTTAGTTTTCAAGATCAGACAGGATCTGGTGCCTTTAGAGTATTTAGGACTTTCCTAAAATGATTGCCAGTCTGCTCAGCTCATTGATGGCAAGCATGCTTTGGTAGAGAAGAGAAGTTCAATCCTGGGCATCTCCACCAATCGGATTGCTTTCTGGACTGGAGAAGAAAAGGACCTCTGCTGGAGAGCTCTGACCTGCAATTGTCAGTCGAAGTGGAGCCTGGCTGGGATGGACCAATTCCTGGACTTAGCCCAATGATAAGTGCCTAATTGTCATCAGCAGTGACAGCATCATCCCCCGCCCCAAGATATATGCAGCCAATCATCTCACGGACTGCCTGCAATTGCTGTTGCTGCTCCAGTCCAAGGGCTCCTCTGAGACTGAAACAATTGGAATGAAATCGGTTTACACGCACCAGCTTCCATCCGAATTGGCTCCTAATTCGAAATACGATTTTCAAAGAAGCAGCCAATTAATACCAGTTCCATTTCCTCTTGCTTTTGGATTGGAGATCCTGGCTACAGACTAGTCCCTTCCTTCCTGGTGTTAAAAAAGACATCGTCTTCTTGTAACACATTTAAAAACGTGATTGCAAGGAAGACTGTTTTCTTCCTTTATTAATAATACTTTTTGTGTTCCCTGGTGGATGGGTACAGTGCAACAAGGAGAACTGAATTAAAGTTTAAAATTTTTGTATGATGTGAAATTTTTAAAAGTTGTACTTGTATTAATTTTTTTAACTTGCCTTGAGTCCCGGATTGAGTATAAATAAATATTCTCCTCCTGGTAATATATAAGATTTGACAGGGAGAAAACAGGCTGTATGGATAGCCAAATTCTCCAGGGATAGAGGCTTTGTTCAAAAATTCTTTTAGTGAGCTGCCTTCAACTGCAGCCGGGCGGCTTGGGGGTGGTTAAAAGTAGGGCAGGGAGGGGTGGGTGAGGTGTAAAATGAGAGCGTAGCTCCAGTGGATGGAGAGCAGCGTCCGGGAGACCTTTGGCTAGATCTCGCCCTTGCCAGCGACTCACTGAAAAGCCTCGGGCCAACCTCCCTCTTTCCGTTTCAATTCTTCCTTGGAGATCTTCAGGTTCCTTCCGAATTCCAGGCAATCGCGCACTACGCTGTTATTCTACTTTAACTGCTCTGGCTGCCTCCTGTGCAATTCTGGGGTTTGTAATTTAGTGAAGTCTAAGAGCTTTCTGGCTGAGAATGCTAAATGCCCCTCCCTAAACTGCAAATCCCAGGATTCCTCAGGAGGCAGCCGCAGCAGTTGAAGTTGAATGATAGCGCTATAACAGCGTAGTGTGATAAGATGACTCAGTGCGGTCCAGCCTTTCCAAGGGGAGCCCTTCGGATGTATTGACTACAAGTCCCATCACTCTGCTTCCCCCCCGTGACTGGGGACGATGGGCTTGGCAACGCGCTATACTCGGAAGGCTTCCGTTTAGTCAGACTTGGCATCGGCTCCCTTCTGCTCAACCCAGAAAAGAAACCTTGGGCGTTTCTTTCCCGTCTTTTCTTTCTCACACGCGCTCAGATTTTAAGGCCGCGGGCTTCGAATCACATCTTCCCGGAGTCATCCCAGGGGATGGATTTATTTAGTCGATTTATACCTCACTTTTCTCCCAGGCGGCGGAAATGATCGGGAATCCTCCCTAGACAGGAGCAGTCTACCTTCCTCCGCGGGACGATTCCCTCTCCAAAAGGAGCTGCTGGTGGCCCTCCCGCGCGCTGCTGTTCACCAGAGGTCTTCTTTTGTGACCCCCCCAACCTCCCTGTAACTGTTCCAAAAGGTAACGAGAGCCCAAAGGGAGGGTGGGCGCTGTTGTGAGAAACCTCGCGCTGCGACCCTCCGTCCTGCAAAACTGGAGGCTGGGAACCGGAGCCGAGGGGCGCGCGCTCCCCCCTCGCCTCCCCCCTTTGCGCCTTCTTTTCTTCCCGGGCCCCCTCCCCTATGTCCTCCCCCACCCCAGCCTCGCCCCCTCTTTCTCTGCGGAGCGAGGGGGCGCCGCGGAGGGGTGCTAAATGCGGTCGATGGGGGAGGCCAGTGCTTGGAAAGGTTTCCGGCCCTGCACAGAAGGAGGGGAGATTTGCAAACTGTTGCTGCCACATGGCTCCATTCTCATTGTAATGAGGCCGGCGCGTGCCTCATCTGCTCCAGGGGAGCCGCCGCCGCCGCCACGTGCCAACTGGGACGCCACCAGGCCCGGGCCGGCCTCGCCAGACGCCCCCAGACGCCCAGCCCCGGAGCGGGAAGAGCGCGCGCACCCGGGCAGCAGCACCTGCCCCAGCCAGCAGCCCAGCCAACCTGCCGCCCAGAGGTTGGGCAAGTTCCTTTTTCTTTTGGACTACGGCTCCCAGAGTCCCTCGGCGGACGGAGGGCTGGCCTTCTGTCGGGAGCGCTTTGATTGGCTACTTCTGCACGGCAGGGGGTTGGGCTAGATGGCCCTTGTGGTCTCTTCCAACTCCAGGAGTCTAGGATGCTACTTGGCTAGGTTCGTGTTGGCTAAACCTGCTGAGGTTTGTGGGGCGGTGGAGCCTCTCCGGGTTTTAGTCCGAACCTAGTGGCAGGAGTTTTCCAAGGTTCTGAACCTCGGGAGGGAGCAGCCCCAGAGCTCTACAGAACAGCCCAGGAGAGGGACGGCCCACCCTGCCGCTCTCCTTAGGGTTGCCTTCGACTTCGGTCGAGCCGCAAGCCGTTTAAGCCGGAGCGGGGTTTTTTGGTCTCCCAAACTCTCTTCATGGACAATCGTTTGGGATCTCAAAGGGTTGCTTAAAACCACCACCACCATACTTCCTTTCTGTTTAGTCTCCCGAAGTACCAGGTTGGTCGTTCCGATGTCCATTTTCCAGATGGGCAACTGAGGCCGGGCAAGAGTGCTTTGCCCAAGGACACAGCTGGAGTTCCACGGGCGTTTTAGCCCTGGGTGGGATAGATCGTCTTACAAAGGAAATGGTCCTTAAACTACACCGTCTTTTAAGGGTGGGAGGAGTGTGGGCAATCGAAAATACGGTGGGCCAGTGGCAGTGAGTGGTCGTCCGTATGTTAGGATCCGCGCCTGAGAACTGGGCCCCCATCATACTTACGCAACATCGTCCTTGCACACAAACACAGAAGTGCCACGGGGCATACCAACAGGGGGGGGGGCTATCTACCCCCGGCCAGTCCTGGAGCGGTCGTCCCCGGATCCCCCCCCCCAGTTCTATACATACCTTCCAAACATACCATTTGCGACCCCACATCCAAACCATTCCCGCTCCCTTTCGGAGCTTGCAAAAGTTACTTTTGGACTAAAAGTCCCAGAAGCCCCCATCCACAAATCAAACACTCGCGGTTCTTAATCGATTCTTCATATGCTCCAAGCAAAGCTTGGGAGTGTTTGTCTCTTTGCTTTTCTCTTTTGGATGACAACTCCCAGATTTTCCCCAACCGCCTAGGCCTGCCCTTGCGGGGGGTGGCTTCTGGGTATTGTAGTCCCCCAGATAACTTCCCCCAAGCTCTGCAAACGACAGTAAGTGGACGAACTCGTGTTCTCTTGCTTTCTGGGGCCTGAGTTTGGTTGGAGTGGGCTCCTGCATGGCTGGGGGTTGGACTAGATGTCCCTTATGGTCTCTTCCAACTCTATGATCCTATGATTCGGTTACAATCCAAGGGCGTCGCTCTCGACTTGTCTTGTTATTCTGAGTTTAACCGAGTAGACGAGGCCCTTTCTCTCTGAAACGGTGGTTAGAAGGGGGAGCAGGGACTCCTCAGTGCCAAATCGATGGCTTCCTTTCCATACAAATGCCTGTTTATGCCTCCACGTTCTCTCCATCTGTCTGCCAGCGAACACCTGCCGTTCAATAAATCGATTTCCCAATTTAATGCAACAGCTTCGCGGGACATTCTTTCTGCCCTCCTTCCCGCTTTCTTTCTCTGCCTTTCTTTCCCGGCCAGATGCCACAGCAGCTCCAGCTCTTCGCTTCGCCCGGCTCCCGATCGCCTCCTCCAAAGCCCAACCAGGACACGGGCCGGCCTCCAGCTCAACGGCAGAAGGCGAGCTGGGGCTACTAGCCAAGAGGCCTGGAGCAGCCCCGCCTTTGGCCATCGGCCTTGCTGTCCGAAGTGTCTGGAGGCAGCCCTGCTGGTAAAATCAGCAGTTCGCACCTCTGCAATCGCGTAATCCCACTCCCTTTGCGCAGGAGGAGAAAGGCGCTTTGCACATGGCATGGAACACTCTTCTTTCTTTTGTTCGTTCGTTCGTTCGTTCGTTCTGCTTCGTTTCAAAGCAGCCGGGAAGATTTGGGGAAGGTGCAGGGCCGGTGTAAGGGATTTGGGCCCCCCTCTGCAACGCTTTATTTTGGGGGACCATATATTTATCTCAGGTCAATGTAACCTAACCGTAGCTATTCACAGTATAGGATATTCAGATTATTACTCATAATGTTTTTGCAGGAGGAGGGTTGGGAAGGGAGGTCCCCTCCAATGATGGGGAGGCGCGGCTGCAGGTGCTGCGGGGCCCTTAAACCGGCCCTGGGAGGGTGAGGCTAAAATACGGCTCGGATTAAATCCCGGGGCAGCTCCTTTGAAGAGTGGAGGGCCCACTCCTCTGTTTGCAGAGCGCAATGTTGACCGACTGTGGGCTGCAAGCAAGGAGCAACAGGACCCTGGCTAGGCAAGCCAGGGCGATGCTTGGGATGCCCACAGAGATGGGGAGGGTGGGCGGGAAAGGGTGCAGATCGCCTGGGGAAAATCAGAGAAGGAAGAGCGATGTGTCTAAAAGCGCAAGAAGATCCGGGCTAGAGCCGACCCAAGGCTTTCTTTCTCCACCATGGCCAACCAGTTTCCTCTCTGAAACCCAGTGCATATTCCCCAGAAACTGGCCTCTCATTCTGGGGGATAATACGAGGTGGGATAGATGACAGGCATGTGTGTGTGTTTAGAGTCCAGTTAGAAGACTGAATGTGGATCTACGATTCAGCCTCGTCTGTAAAATGGGAACAATTGCAATCTGGTACCATCCGTTGCATCTCATTTTGTAAGGGCGAACACATTCCTGATTGTTAAAAAGGTTTAAAAACAAAAGAAAACAGGGAAATAGGAGGAAAAACCAAGCACAATGAAATGCAACGAAATATTAGGATAGGTAAGAACATTCATTTCTGGCCTCTCTGGCTTCCTCTACAGCAGTGATTCCCAAACGCTAATCCTCCAGGTGTTTCAAACTTCAACTCCCAGAAGTCTCAGTCACCTTGGCTGGTGAGCAGGGATTCTGGGAGCTGAAGTCTAAAACGCCTGGAAGATCAGAGTTTGGGAAACACTGCTCTAGAGCAGTGGTCCCCAAACTTTGGTCCTCCAACTGTTTTGGACTTCAGCTCCCAGAAGCACCAGCCAATTTGGCCAACAGGAATTCTGGAAGCTGACGTCCAAAACATCTGGAAGACCGACGTTTGGGAAACACTGCAAGTCTAGAGCTTGGCAGAGAGTGTTCTGTGTCACGCCTCGGTTTACAAGACGGGGAAGTGCAGGTTAGGGGCCTACGAAGTATTTTCCAGACTCATGAAGGGTTGCTATTCAAAACATCCTCGCTCGGAAAGAAGTCCCACGGAACCCAGGGAGGTCTAAGTCTTTCACGGCTGGCATTCATAGGTTTTCCGTGGATTTTTTCCGGGCTGTGAGGCCGTGTTCTGGAAGAGTTTCTTTTTTCAGGGGGTTCAGTTACACAGGAGTCCTGAAGGTCCTGATCTTTGGTGCCTTTCGGGGATGATTTCGTTGGGGGGGGGACTCAAGACCCCTGCCTCCTTCCCCGTTTTGGGGTCCCCCCCCATGTTTTGGACCACATGACAACCATGTTGGAAACACTCTTTCCAAATATCCACTGCGATCTTTAAGTTTTCCATTTTTCCGGGCTGTGAGGCTGTGGAAGAGTTTGTTTCTGATGTTTCGCCTGCATCTGTGGCTGGCATTTTCAGCGAATGGTTGGGTAGGAGTGTGTGTGGGGCTTATATCTCCTCCCAGAAACTAGCCATTCAAATAAACAAATTTAGATAGCTTCTCCAACAGGTGCTCACAGTATATAACCCTCCCATACACTCCTACCCAACCATTCTCTGAAGATGCCAGCCACAGATACATCTGCCTCCCCTCTTCCCCAGATTATCTAAGTTACTTTTACAGATTTCCACTCCCAGACTCTCTCCTCCCCCACCCCCCAATCAGCATGACCATGCCCAGAGCTCGGGGAAGGCATTTTTTGGACTACAGCTCCTAAAACCCACAACTAGCATGGCCAACGGCAGTTAGGGAAAGTTAGTTTTGAAGACTAACATCTCGGAGACTCCCCCAGCCAAGCCCAGAACTTTGAATCTTTGCTTTTTTTTTTTTTTTACTGCAACTCCCAGAATCCTTGAGGCTGGTTTGGCCATACGTAGAGTGCGGGAAAATGATCTTTTAAACTACCATTTCCAATGGCATAGTTAGGAAAAAAGGGGGGCATTCACACTAGAGAAATAATCCAGGTTGAAACTGGATTATTTGCATGGCTCCTTCCTATGGAATCTTGGGATTTGTAGCTTGGTGAGGCACCAACACTCTTCGTCAGAGAAGGCTAAAGACCTTGTAAAACTACAAATCCCAGGATAGGAAGGAGCTATGCAAATAATCCAGCTTCAAAATAGATTATTTGTGTCATATGGATCCCCCTCATGTGTTTTGGACTACATTCTTCAGGAACCACGATGACTGGAGAACCGTGGGGAAAATATTTTTCCTATTTCTGCCCCACTCCTCTGCTCTTCTTTAGGAAGTGCAACTGAACTTCTTCAAGGATCAATCAATCTGATTGGCTTCCTACTGCCCATGCATGGCTTCCACTTGCTTCCACGTCAATGGGATGGGCCAATGAGGAAATGAGGAAAGAAGCATTGCTCTGTCATCTTTCTTCTCATCTTCCACAGGTACCAATAAGATACCTCCTTCTTCCAGGAAGGAATTGTATCAGATACCTGAAGGTGCTTTTGGATGCCTTCCCTATAGAAATAACTTACATTCTATCCTGCTCCCCAAACAGTATAAATATGAGGCCTTAATACCACTCAGTACTGAAGAAGTGGGTTTATAGCTATAATGTTGGGAATTAGAGTTTCCCAGGGTATTAGCCCTTTTTGGAAAATATGAAACCTAAAACTGTTAGGAATCTGCTTTTTTTTTTAGCAGCGTAGGAGATAAGCATGCCTCAATCTCAACATTGCTTCCCTGTACTGGAACTGACTCAAAATAAACAAGGTTATAAACTTATAAAAGTTTACTAATGGTTCTACATTTACATATATGCATGGAGAGCCTACATCCTAACTAGCAAATGAAAATATTAGGTAAAGGAAAGAATGAAAGAGTTCATTCATAACTCGCCATCTTGTTGATGCCGAAGCAAAGCATGGCTGAAAGAGAGGAAGAGGAGTAGGCATTGGAAGTGGAATCAGTATGTTAGATACTGAGGAGCTTATCACACAACAGAAGGGAAGCAGAAGTCAAGCTTGAGAGTAGCGCGTCCTGCCTTGCCTTATTGCACAATGCACAACGTGTTTCAGTTGTTCTCCTGTTCCAGTCCAGTGGGAGACAGGGTTAAAGGTGGGTCTTTGGCTAATGGGTTTTCCCAGTTAGCAAAAAGACTTGTGTCTATCACCATCTCCCATGGAACCAGAATGGGAGAACAGCTGAAACACGCTGACATTGTGCTATAAGGCAAGGTGGGTGCTGCTATTATTGGGGTGCACTGCTGCTTCCTTCCCTCATGCAGTAAGCCTCTGAGAAGAGGGGAGCCTTTATATGAGCCATGTTGATCCTAGGACCTTTCCTGGGTCACATGGTCTAGTTACTTGGATACACAAAAGGTATTTATGACCATGCATTTCAGTGGCTAGGAAGAGCTAACATGAAAACTTTAGATGAGAAAAACAGAAGGGTTTCATATGCAGGAAATTCTGTCCTATCTAAACTCCAATTGCTTTAACAAGCAAGAGAGGGGGATGAGAGAGAATGTTGGAATTTTCCAACACATGAAAACTCATGCTAAAATAAAAATTAGTGTTAAAAGTGTTGCCACACTTCTTTTTCTCTTCTCCCTCCCTCCCTCCCTCCCTCCCTCCTTTTTAGGCTGCAAGAGACTAACTTCTTTGAAAACCATTTAAATGAAGAATAGGTGGTCCTCCAGATGTTGTTGGAATGCAACTCCCATAAACCTTCACTATTGGTGATATGGGCAAGGGCTGCTAGGAGCTGCAGTCCAATGAAGTGTGGACTGCACATTTGCTCATCCCCTGACCTAAATGAAATAATAGTAATAATAATCTCAAGGTACAGATGCATTAGATTGGTACATTAGTTATAGAGAGGACACTATCTATACGATAATAACAGAGTTCTGTTGCATCGGGAATGAATGTAAATCCACTTTAGTTATGCCCAATGCAGACGTGCTACAATCAAGCCCTGTAACACAACTTCATGTTATGGCCAAAATTTGGAAAAAGTTACTTTTTTTTTAATTACAGTTCCCAGTACGAGCCAGTGCCCATTCTGGCTGGGATTTGGAGAGTTGTAGTCCACAAAAGAAAATTTCCATGGTCTTGATATTCCCCAGAAAAATGCCCCAACAAAACTCACAAGCAGGGCAAGATGGTGTTAGCTATTCAGTACTGTTTGTCTATAGCATCTGGTAATCAGCTTCTGAACATGGAAGCTTCATTGTTAGCCATCAGCTGGGGAAAGAGTTAGTTCCTTTTGGGCTCCAGGAACCTGCTGCTTCTTGATATCATGGACTGGCCCAAAGTGCCAGCGCATTGAGTTTAGACTGATTAATATTTTTCTACAGAGTTGTTGTACTTCTGGGAGTGGTGATACGCCTTTTATTGCATGTTGCTTTTTATGAGTTGTAATTAATATCAGAGACTGCAGCAGCAGCTGTTGCGATGCCGTCAAGCTTTACTTAATGCCAAAATTTAGAGGGCAAATTTATGGCTTCTGTAAGGAGGGGCAGCTCTGTTGAAGCCAATGGAATCACACTAGCTTATTCCAATGGAGAACCTGAATCTGAGGTGGTTTTGTTGACTTGCCAGAATAGCCTGTGCAGTGTAGATCAGGGCGTAGTTACATCTACGACTCTGGATATAACACTTGGCATAACACAGGCTCAATTTGAGATATGACTCAAATCCACAGATAATGGCCAAAATCCTACATTGTCCAGTGTGGCACATGTGTTTCACAGATTGAACTCTACTGTGGCTCATGGTTTTGCTGTGAAAACCTCCCTGAATGGCCATCCTTTGGCTGGTGGAGAGGAGTTGGAGAAGTGTCTGGCTGTGCCCCATAGCCAGATACAGACTGATGGCATCTTCTGCTGTGATCTGCTGTGGTCCTCCAGAGGACAGCAGATGATGTAATCTTTCTGCATCTGGTTATGGGGACATAGCCAGATGCTTCTTTGATTCCTTGTATGTCCCAGAAGTCATGTTCAGGGAGCAATTGCAGCAAAACTTTGAGTTGGCAGGGGGGGCTTTGGTCATTGCGGAGGGTGGAACAGAATAGCAAACAATGCAACAAGTTTTTAAAAAATCATAGACAGATCGAAAGCGAACCTAGGGCCAGCATGGTGTAGTGATTTTAGTGTTGGACTAGGACCCCAGGAGCTCAGGGTTTCAGTCTCTGCTTGGCCATGTTAAGCCACTGGGTGACCTTGGGCAAGTCACATTCTCAGAGGAAGGCAACGGCAAAGCCCCTCTGAGCAAATCTTGCCAGAAAAATCAAATGATAGGTTCACCTTAAGGTTCCCATATGTTGGAAATGACTTTAAGGTACACATCATCATCAAGCTGGAATTACACTTGAATATGTCACAAGCAGGATTCTAGCTTTTGTTTGTTATATTCACAGGTTTAATTTGAAACTGGGTAACTTCATCATGATGAGGTCAAGGTGGTGTAGCAGTTTGAATGTGAGACTAGGATTTTGGGAGGCCTGGGTTCAATGTTTGCTCAGCTATGGGAACCCACTAGATGACTAGATGGATCACACTCTTTCAGCCTCAGAAAATGCCAATGGCAAGCCCCCTTTGAACAAATCCTGCCAAGAAAACCCCATGATAGGGTCACTTGAGAGTTAACATAAATTGGAAATGACTTGGAGGCAAACAACAACAACCTGATCATAGTTCTGAACTACATATAGAAAATTATTCCAGGCAGGCTTTGCCCTTGGCCTTTCATTTTAAAAAAATGAATGGCTGTATAAAGGTTCTACACTAGCATACTAGAATTCACATTGCTTATTTAGTTCTCTCTGGCTTAGATGACCCAATAGCAGCCGTGGAAAGGCAATCCACCAGATTTTTTTTTTAAAGAACAAAGAAGAAAAGAGGTAGGGGGAAAACACAACTGAAATGTCTTATAATGTGATCAGTCTTTTTTTTTTTTTAAACAGTATCAGTTGATCTTGAGTGTAGAGAAGAACGGTGAGTATACTGCTCTGGTTTACTGAGGTTTTCTCAGTTTGAGTTTTTATTCTGAAATTGGAAAATGATTCTGAGAAGACAGGTTAAGCACTGGCAGAAATGAAAAGACATTAAATAGACACTGTAAACTCCAGTGGTTAGCTTGCCATCTGTCTCCAATGCCTGACTCTGGAATACTATTCATTATTCATCCCCAGTCATAAATAATACATTGTGAAACTTATATTCTACTGTATATACATTCACATTTGCTATACATTCAGAACCATAATATGTTTTTAAAAAACGTTTAGCATGGATTTGCTGAGTATCTCAGTGTGGGTGTGACTGATACTTCTAATGTTGCAAAAGTATAAATTAGCATTGTCCAATGTGCAAAACAAGCAACACAACACAGTGTAAGTGTTATTCGCCTTGAACCCACTGTTAAGTACAACAGCATTCTGCCCACTGGACCACTTGGGTGGCTACCAGCTGCCATTTTTCACTTATCTATTGCCATGAGCTCATTAATGATTTGGGATAAGAAATGTTTATATAAGGCCCTTGATATTCCATTAATAGAAAAAGATTCCCAGAGCAATTTCAAACTGCAAACAATAGTAATTTTTAAAAAGCAGCAGCAGAAAGCATCTCAAACATTAAAACAGTGTTTAAACTAACTCCTAGAGGATGGGGCAAATAAACCTGGTGCTAAAGAGAAAACTCAGAACTTGTTTTGCCTCCTTGGGAGAAAATTCTCGATGTATGGGCAAGCATATTTACACTATACAGTAGATTTGAAACAACTAACATGTTTCCTCCAGAGGACTGTATTCTTATGAGGGTTCTCAGGCTTCTTTTTATTTTAGTTAAATTTTTTAAAACGGTATTTCCAGCTTGCTGCTCCTCTAATGAGCGCAGAGCAGCAGCTTCGTTCAAGATTGCTAACCACTTCCTAGTACTGTACTACCGTTCCTAGATTTCTTTGGCAGAGAGCCATGGGAGACACACAGATCTAAGCCAGTTTTAAATGTGGATTGTTCCCACAGTTTTTCAGGAAATATCACTATATCTTCTACTGGTAAAAGAAGATATCAAACCAAACTGCTTAACCATTTGTTATTTGGAGCAGATTGTGTTTAATGGCACTCTTTCTCCAGTAGTATTTTATGTGGGGCCCAGAATTAATCTTTATGTTTCCTCAAAAGTCTCTGGTTCATTATCAATACCATATAATCTTTGGGCCTATGCACATGGAAATAGTGATCGAGCTTCCCTCTTGTAGGTTTATAGCTACATCCCTTGACTGTGCAAGAGAAAGAAGATGAGTTGTGGGTGTTTTGCATGGTAAAAGGTCTATAAATATATCTTCACTACATCCTCCTGACAGTGGCTGACATGAAGAATTTAAAAATACCTATTTTGGCACTACCCTAGTTTTGTATTCAGTGAGAAGCAGAAATTTGGCCTACATCCCGTTTGCAATCTTGTTCTGTCACCATCTCCTCCCTCTCCCTTCCCCCCAAATTAACAACAACTTATAGGACATTTTACAGAGTGAAACTTAGGAAATGGAATATATAAATAAAATAAATTCAGTAACCCAAAGGTGCTGCTGAAGTGTTACACTTTGTTTTGCTTTTGCTTTGGTTCAATTTCTGCTCAACATTTCTTCTATGCATTCCTTCCCTATTTTTTCCCTTCTTGTTCCTAGTTCCTTATGCCTAGTTAATGTTGAATTTTCTCATTTTCTTGTTTAGGTTGTTTAATCTTCTTGAGATGTCACTTTTGTCTTCTTTCCCACCTTGCTGTTCCCTTCTGCTGCTTCCTTCTGCCCCTTTACATTTTTGCCTGGCTTTCCAACTTCATGATGATCTCCCCACATTTGTGTTCAGTGTAGTTCTACCAAATGGGATTCTGTGATGGACCACAGAGAAACTTAGTGCTGGTAAAAGAAAAGGACAAAGGGCTTGAAATTTCCCACTCTTACCTGGAACATGCACATGCACATGTATGCACGTGCACACACACACACAGAGTAGAAACTGCACTGTAAACTGCCTTGGTTTGCTGACTGGGAGAAAGGCAGGATAAACCCCCCCCCCACTCAGTCAGTCAAACAATCAGTTCACCCATCCTTCATGGCTATGCAAAGTGTGGAGATAAGTTTTTTTTCTTTAAGCCTTTATTTAGGTCAAAAGATGATTCATGAATTGACAGTTAAGGGCAAGACTATTAGAAGATGTTTGTGGAAGGGAACATGACCCTTGGCAGATGATGGCTACTAAATCCTAGTAATATACCACCTGCTTGAGTGGGACAAGGTAGAGTTAGCCACACAGTTGTGATGACAACCAATTCAGAACCTGGGAAGTTAGGTTTTGGACTATAACTTCCACAATTCCCCAGTCAGATGGCCAGCAGCCATGCTGCCTGAGAGATTCTGGGATTTGCCATCCAAAAATGAATTTTTTGAAAGCCCTGAAATAATGGCAGTAGTGTGAAGTCAAAGATGCCAGCCACTGGCTTGGTGCTGGTGCTCTGTGGTATTACAGAAACTCACCTAACACTCCAGTCAGTTGTGGCTGGTGGCCTCCATGTCCAGGGGTGTGTGTGAATCTAATACATGTTTCAGATCAAATGAGCTATCTAAGGTGCTGAACCTATTTGGGGCACAGGGCTCAGCTCTTAGAACTCCTTTGACAAAAACCTGGAGTGGATTCTGTGCTCCACTGACAGAGAAGCCACCAGCTGCCAGGGATTCCAGTACTCACAAGGTGACTCTGTGCTTGGGAAAGATTGTTAACACCCATAGAATGTATATGCATGCATTTGTGTATTATAAACTCTCTTATAAGGGTGAACAAGTCTGAAGAATGGAGCTAAAGGGTCAGTAGGTAGTAGAGTGTAGAAGTAGCCATGGGAGAGGAGAAGTCTTGGTCAAGGTGACTGGCAACAATCTTACACATACTAAGTAAACTCCATCAAGAAACTGGAATGGGAAACTTTCAGGAATATTCACTGCTGAAGAAACATGGAATTGGTACTTGGTCTTACCAGTGCTGTCATCCATAATGGACTGGATGAGTGTGAACAAATTGAAACTTAACAAGCAAGACAAAGGTGCTCCTGGTCAGTCAAAAGCAGATCAGGGAACATGGACTGATCCTATGCTGGATGGGTTTGCACTTCCCCTGGTAATGTAAGTTTGCAAACTGGAACAAAGGTGGGATGCTAATACTAATAATATTAAGCACTACTACCACCACTACTACTGCTGATGGATAGTGAATATTTTATGCTCACGGAAACTGAACATTGCCCTATGCTCAGCTGTATGCTTCACTTAAATTAAGCATTCAGGACTGTGGTTTGTTCCCTTTGAGGTGATTCATACATAGTAATTTCCCTGTCTGAATAAAATTTCCATGTGTAGGAAAATTTACATGCATAGCATCTATTCTGTCATACCTGATGCATGTGGTTCACACACTCATCCATTTCAGTAGGAACTGAGTGAAGGAAGCCAAGATTTCCTAAAAATTCCTATTGCATCTGTTTTACCACATAATACTAGGCAGGTTTGAATTTTTTAAACTTTTGGTAGAGTGTGTTTGTTGTTGAGGGGGTGGAGCTTCTGTGAGTTTGAATTTTTTTAACTCTTGGAGAATGTGCTTGTTGTTGAGGGGGTGGAGCTTCTGTGAATCCCATCTGTGAGTCACTAGGGGGTGGAGTTGGGAGCCTAGCTCTATATAACTCCTTCCAGAGGCTTTCCAGGCCAGTTTCCTACCAGGGAACCAAGCAAAAGTACAGCATAAGCATCACTGATTACCTAAGACTTCTCAGCATGGACACTGAGGGAACTGCTGCAGTCATCTGCAACACCTGTGGGATGTTTGTCTTCTTGTCTACAGATGTGGGGAATTTCACATGCACCAAGTGCAAGTTGGTAACCCTCTTGGAGGATAAAGTCCAGCAGCTGGAGACAGGGGTAGCTACACTTCTCCATATTCGTGAGCAAGAGGTTTTCCTGGACAGAACAGAATGAACAGTCTTGGATGGGGACCACACAGAGGAAGTGGCTGTGGAGAGGGTCACTTCACATGCACAGGAGGTAGACAGCTGGAGGAATGTCACACACAGAAGTAGAAAATCCCGGGATTCTTCAAGCAGCTTGCAGCTACAGAATCGATTCAAAGCCCTCTCCCTTATCAAGGACAAGGAGGAAGAACAGCATGGACAGACTTCAGGGACAGAGCAGGGGACCCTGAGAGTACCACTGTAAGGAACAGCTGCTGCTAAGCCTTGGCGGAGGCGTGTGGTGGTGGTGGGGGAGTCCTTGCTGAGGGGTACAGAAGCAGTCATTTGTGGGCCTGACAAGATGTTTCGGGAGGTGTGTTGTCTCCCTGGGGCAAAGATCCGTGATGTGACGGAGAGGCTGACAAGACTGGTCAAGCCTACTGATCATTACCCCTTCCTTTTGGTCCACATGGGAACCAACGATACTGCAAGGCACAGCTTTCTGAAGATCAGAAGAAACTGTGAGGCTCTGGGGAGGAAGCTGAAAGAAATGGATGCACAGGTTGTCATCTTGTCTCTTCTGCCAGTTGAAGGGCATGGTCCAGGAAGGGAGAGGAAAATAGCTGATGTAAACAACTGGCTCCGTAGATGGTGTCGCTGAGAACAATTTGGATTCTTGGATCATGGGCTGTGGTTCCATGAGGGGGGACTTCTGGCAAGGCATGGGGTGCATCTCACGACAGTTGGTAGAAACATTTTTGCCAACAATCTTAAGAATTTAATCAGGAGGGATTTAAACTGAGTCATATGGGGGAGGGAGACAGTATTCTGGAAGGCCAAAGGGCTGGAGAAACTAGTCAAACTGTCATAGAAGGAACAAGGCAAATAGTGCAAAAACCCAACAGTGGGAGGCAAAAAAAACTTGCACAGGCAGCAAGTAAAGGGAACACATGGTCTTAGATGTCTCTATACTAATTCGCAGAGCATGGGAAATAAGCAAGATGAACTTGAACTCCTAGCACAACAAAGCAAATGTGATATAATAGGCATGGCATTACTGAAACCTGGTGGGATGAGTCTCATGATTGGAATGTAGGAATAGAGGGGTATAACCTTTATAGGAGAAACAGGCCAAACAGGAAAGGAGGCGGAATAGCATTATATATCAGGGATATTTACACCAGTGAAGAGATCCATGACATCAATAGTGGAAGCCAGGTGAAGAGATAAAAATTAAAGGGGAAGGAAACAACAGGGATGTTATTGTGGGACTCTACTACAGACCCCCAAGTCAGACAGAGGAATTGGATGATGCTGTTCTAGAACAGATGACCACACACACACAGAAAGGAGAGATGTAGTGGTGATGGGTGACTTCAACTATCCTGATATTTGCTGGAAATCTAACTCAATCAAAACTTCAAGGTCTAGCAAATTCCTTACTTGCCTGGAAGACAATTTCATGGTCCAAAAAGTGGAAGAGGCAACAAGGGGGTCAGCTATTTTAGATCTGATCCTAACCAACAGGGATGGCCTGGTTAATGGGGTGCAAGTGGTGGGATCCTTAGGTGAGAGTGATCATGTTCTCCTATAGTTTGTTATACAATGGAAAGGAGAAGCTAAGCATAGTCAGACACACATTCTAGACTTTAGGAGAGTTGATTTCAATAAACTCAGGGAAATACTGGGGGTGATCCCATGGTCAGGAATACTAAAAGAGAAGGGACTTCAAGACGGATGGGACTTTCTCAAAAGGGAGATACTGAAGGCACAATTTCAAACAGTACCAATGAGGAAGAAAAATGGGAGGTGTCTCAAGAAACCAGGATGGATGACTAAAGAACTTTCAACGGAGCTAGGTTTTAAATGGAACATGTATAGGAAATGGAAAAAGGGAGAAATCACCAAAAAAGCATTCAAACAGATAGCGAACACGTGTAGGAGTAAAGTCAGAAAAGCTAAAGCACAGAATGAGCTCAGGCTCACTAGAGAGGTTAAGACCAATAAAAAGGGTTTTTTTTGGTTATGCACTCAGCAAAAGGAAGAAGAAGGAAATGGTAGGGCCACTACATGGAGAAGGTTGCAAAATGCTAGCAGGGGACAGAGAAAAGGCAGAATTACTCAATACCTTCTTTGCCGCAATGTTTTCAGAAAAGGAAAAGAGTGATCAACCTGAGGATAAGGGAACAGAGGACACACTAGGAGAAATCCAGCACAGAATAAGCAAAGAGTTAGTACAGGAATACCTTCTTAATCTAAATGAATTTAAATCTCCAGGACCAGATGAACTACATCCAAGGGTATTAAAAGAGCTGCCAAATGTAATCTCAGAGGCATTGGTAATAATCTTTGAGAACTCCTGGAGAACAGGAGAAGTCCCAGCAGACTGGAGGAGGGCAAACGTTGTCCCCATCTTCAAAAAGGGGAAAAAAGAGGATCCCAACAATTATCGTCCACTTAGTCTGACATCAATACCAGGGAAGAGTCTAGAGCAGATAATTAAACAGAGAATCTGTGAACATTTAGAAGGCAATGCCATAATCACAAAAAGTCAACATGGGTTTCAGAGAAACAAGTCATGCCAGATGAATCTGATCTCTTTTTTTGATAAAATTACCAGCTTGGTAGATGAAGGGAACGCTGTGGATATTGCATACCTTGATTTCAGTAAGGCCTTTGACAAGGTTCCCCATGACATTCTTGCAAACAAGCTTGTAAAATGTGGGCTAGACAAGTTAACTGTTAAATGGATTTGTAATTGGTTGACCGGCTGAACCCAAAGGGTGCTCAGCAGTGGCTCCTCTTTGTCTTGGAAAGATGTGACCAGTGGGGTGCCACAGAGTTCTGTCCTGGGCCCAATGCTATTCAACATCTTTATCAGTGACTTGGATGATGGAATTAGGGGCATACTTATCAAATTTGCAGATGACACCAAATTAGGAGGAATAGCTAATACCCTAGAGGACAGGATCAAAATTCAAAATGACCTGGATAGACTGGAGAGCTGGGCCAAAGCTAACAAAATGAAAATCAATACTGAGAAATGTAAGGTAATGCACTTAGGGCAGAAAAACAAAATGCATAGATACAGGATGGGGGAGACCTGGCTGAATGAGACTATGTGCGAAAGGGATCTAGGAGTCCTAGTAGACCACAAGTTGAACATGAGTCAACAGTGTAATGCGGCAGCTAAAAAGGCCAATGCGATTTTGGGCTGCATCAATAGAACTATAGTGTCTGGATCAAGGGAAGTAATAGTGCCACTCTATTCTGTCTTGGTCAGACCTCACCTAGAATACTGTGTCCAGTTCTAGGCACCACAATTCAAAAAGGATATTGACAAATTGGAGCATGTCCAGAGGAGGGTGACTAAAATGGTGAAAGGTCTGGAAACCATGCCTTATGAGGAAAGACTTAGGGAGCTGGGTATGTTTAGCCTGGAAAAAAGACGGTTAAGGGGCGATATGATAGCCCTGTTTAAGTATTTGAAGGGGTGTCACATTGAGGATGGAGCAAGCTTGTTTTCTGCTGCTCCAGAGACTAGAACACGGAGCAATGGATGCAAGCTCCAGGAACAGAGATTCCACTTCAACATTAGGAGGAACTTTCTGACAGTAAGAGCTGTTTAGTAGTGGAACACACTCCCTCGGAGCGTGGTGCAGTCTCCTTCCTTGGAGGTCTTTAAACAGAAGCTGGATGGCCATCTGTCAAGGATGCTTTGATCATGATTTCCTGTGTGGCAGGGGGTTGGACTGGAGGGCTCTTGTGGTCTCTTCCAACTCCACAATTCTATGATTCTATATAAGGGACACCATTTTGCTATGGCATTGGATATAAAGGGACTTGAGTATTCACGGATTTTGGTATCCACGGGGGGTGGGGTCCTGGAACCAAACCCCAGCAAATTTGAAGGGACAACTGTAATTTTCCAGGTTCTGAACTAGAAAAATTAGTTTCCCTACTGGAGTCAATATCCAAGGAGAAAAATCACTCAAGTATTGTCTACACTGGTGGGAAACCCTGAACCCACCTCATAGCTGCCACAGATGTTTTTGATCTGCAGCAACCCCGTAAATGCCATACTCACTGGTGGTTGTCTAATGGGAGAAATGCAGACAAACTGTGAATCCTTTAGACCAGGATTTTCCAACAAAAACCCAGATGAAGTTGCGAATAGTCACAAATGTTGTGTGGCAACTGCACAACAAATAGGAGGTAACTAAGATATTTTTTGGCTGGTGTAGACAAGCCCTCAGTTTGGAACTCTTTTGCTGGTGGTGTTCAGAAGAGTTAGGCACATACTTAAGAAGGGAGGCAAAACAGAGAACCTGTAAGAATAAAGCAGTGTTATTTCAAGGTTATTCATTAAATAGACTTCCTATCTAGCTGCTTACACATGTGGAAATGCTGGAATTGGTCTGGGTGAAAGATGAAATGTTTGGCAGTAACAGTTTTTTTTTTTTTTAAATCAGCAAATAAGGAATATGGGGAAACAAGTGACTTAAATTAGATGGTGCTCAGTGGAATCTCTTTCCCCTCTGAGCTAAAGGAAAACATAAGGGTATTTCCTGAGAAGGAAGAATATAATGCTTTAAAATGTCTCTTGTTCTACTACTACTACTATAAAAGAGGTAGGTACAAAACTCCCTAGAAGTTGAAGATTTCTGCCTTTGGAAGTGCTGTTCCTGGCCAAAGGGTCATTCTGGTTACTCTCTTCAGAGCATGTACCGTAATGTGAACCCTGGAATGTAATGGGCATTTTTGCTGCTGCTGCTGTTGCAGATATCAGACTATAAGCTGTGGAACCATATGGTGCACCAGCAAATATGGATATTCAATGTTGGCTGACATTCTGTGAGTGACTTACATAAGCATAAATACAATTTATCCCTAAGTCATTTTTGGGGTCGTTGTTAGAGCTCCTTGCACAACAATAAAACTCCCCCCTCAACCTACTTTTTAGCTGCTGCAGGTCCCCAACACAGACATTTAGTGGCTGGCGATGAGTGCAAGAGAGGCAGAGAAGTGTCTGGCTTTGTTCCTATTGCTGAATGCACAGCAAGCACTGTTGTCATACTCCAGGACTGGAGGATCCCTGAGAGATCCCAGAGGATGCCTTGTCACTGTGTGCCCATTTACAGGAACATAGCTGAGCATTTCACTATCCCACCGCTCTCTACTGGCTAGTAAAAGGCCGTGTTGTGGATGCCACTGCAGCTGACCAATGAATTTTGGAGGAGTAAAGGCATCAGATCTTGTCTGATCTTGGAAGCTAAACAGGGTCAACCTTGGTTAATCCTTGGATGGGAGACCACCAATGAATCCCAGGTGCTATAGG